>JACGCM010000563.1:0-600000 GCA_014058105.1 Kingdonia uniflora
TAGTCGATATTCTTTATGATTATGTTCGACAGTTATAAACCGCGTTGATCTTATAAAGATGAAGAATAGATTGCGGAAATACTGTGTGCATTTGAGAAGTATTTCCTGCCTTCATTTTTTAATTTTTATGATACACATTGTTGTCATTTTGGTAGATGATGCGTTATTGGCGGACACCTTCGTTGGTGGATGTACCATTTGAGCGATAAATAATATCTCTATTTTTATTTATTTTTCCATTACTAGTAATACTTCCAATATCAAAATTTTTGACCATGCAACAGGATGATGAATGATAGAAAAAAGTGTAATAAATAAACATTCCCGAATGGTGCATTACGCAAATATACTCTAGAAGAAGCAATGATGTATTGCAAGGAGTTATTAATGAGGGCAAAAGGAACTATACGTGAGTTTTTAGGACGTTATGATATAAGATGATGTGCTAAACTGCTACGTAGAAAAAGGGAAGTAATACTTTCTTAACATGGTGGAGTATAAGCAATTACGCAATGAGTAATCTTCGGTAAGGCAGCTAAATTTTTTGAGTCGACTAAGTAAATTTAATAAAAAAAATTACATTCTTGGTTGTTAGTACTTCTCTATCTTATTTAATATTGCATTTGCAGAAGTACAACCTTACACAAAGAAAATCTTAATTCTCGTATCAAGTCGAAGATGAAATCGTTGAACTAGAAACTGTAGATTATATTTTTTTCTTAGACCAACAGTTAAAAGAATGAAGATTTCTAGTTTCAAGAAGCCTGTGATGGAACCAAGTTGTAAAGCTATTTTCATATAGTCATGCCAAGTTAAGGATAGTCCTTTGTACATCAGAGTCAATATAAACATAAGACGACCCAAAATAGTGGTGTGTCCATGAGGGCTGTAACTTCATTGTCTTTCGAAGTGTCGTTGGCAGAAACCCCATTAATGAGGAAGTCACATATTACGGGTATAGTCAAATCACTACTAGAGTTAGATTACATTAAATTTAAAACTAGTTTTTTGCTGTGATTGGGTTCGCATAGAAGAAAGTAGATTTTTAGAGATGCTGTGACGAACTTGATATAAGTCAATATGCTAAGTTGCAAAACCTTAAGGATATTATGGACTTATTTTAGTCTTGCATCTCAAGTTACCAAGTCATTTATTGTAAGGAATTAAGTCCCGACCTGTTGAGCAATGGCATATTATCTTGAATTCTCCTAAGAGGTTAAGTAAAGATGTAATGTTATGGACCCCTTAGTTATTTACCAACCCCGAGACTAATGTTAACGATGTCAATTTTAATCATTGGTAGATGAATTTCAGACGATAATATCATTGAAGATGCCGGAAGATGCCGCGCAACATTGAATGTTTAATCTTTTTTATCTTGATTCTTATAATAGTTTTGCAAAATTCAAATTAAAAAATATGGTTATCTTATTATGGATATTTTCTTCACCCAGTTGTAATTATCTATCGTGTTAAGATTATAGTGCTTATCTTTATATTTTTTAATTTATTTAGCTTTGACATTACTTTTGTTCTAAAATCATAATATCATCCTATTACTATCGTTTTATGCAAACAAAAAAAAATCTAAATATTTAGCTTATCCTGCCCTGGTTCTAGTAACTATGGTCCATCTATTGCGTCATTTTTATATTATGTGGGGGATGATGGGTCTCTATGGGAGCGGTTCGGAGCCACCTACTACTCAGGGGAAAGTACGTCAGTGGTCTTCCAAGCTCCACGAGGTATATACATCTTAGATCATTATATGATTAATGTTTCTCATTTCTTATTCTCCTTTTTAATAAATGCATAAATTTATGTAATACTTTTTGTTTTATTTGTATTTTTTGTGAGATGGACTAAGAGCGATACAATTTGATGATTTTGGGACAATCAATGCGGGGTCCAAAATCACAAATTTGTGTGTCCTTTCATCAAAGATACTACCGGTAAAATCTTTCTCCAGAGGTTTTGTGATTGGCGTGATCTAGAAGAAGAAGAAAAGAATATATACGGAGGTTGTTTGCGGTCTGTTAAGGTCCATTATTCAATTATTGCCTATTTGTTTCTTCTTGTGAGGTTGTCTAAATTTTGCGAATCAGGACATTTGAGCTTGCCCTGATGAACACCAGTCATGTTAGATTCAGGCTAAAATGGTATTGAAAATTAGAAATCAAGCTTAGAACAAATCGACTAATCCCAGATAGCAACACGCAACGGCTTATTTTCAAATGCATGCATTAATAATACTGGCAATATTGTTGCATGAGGATAGATAATCATGGGATTTTAAATTTTTAGTTGAAAATTGTCCAGGTTACATTATGTTGCAATTTCTACTGTAGCTGATAGGAACTTTTAAGTTGAATAAGGCTTTACAAATTAACTCTCTTTCGGATCGGGACAAACAAAATAGAGATTTAGGCAAAACTAATTTTCCTTCTTTTCTATAGCCACAACTTTCACCTTATCCTCATTCTCTAAGTGTTTGTGGGTTTTAATCGATCCTTCTTTTCACCCTTTGGTTCGTAATTGTTGCAAACAAGATCTCTGCACAATTCTTTTTGTGTGCATTACATCAAGATTATGGTGAAGTGGTAAATCCTGTGTGAATAACATGCATTTGTTATCATAATATAATTACGGTATATATATTAAGGAAAATAGATTAACGCACCTTCTAGTATAACAAATCAAATAGCATAATCTCTTTGACCAAGCGGTAAATTTATTACCCTTATTTTTTCTTGTGGAGATTCATTAACTAGTTTGTACCTTTCTTCCTTTGCAAATCCTTCTCTTATTTCTTCTACTTACTGTATTTAGTATCAATAGCTTCCATCTTACGTAAACACTTTGCACCAGTCATACGACGTTGAGGCCTGCCATGCCCTCATTCCCATCAATTTGATTTAGGCTTCTGAATGGGTGGTTTGCATTTTAGGTATATTCGGTGCTTCATCTAAGCAAACTTCCTAGTGCTTAAGCCACACTAACTTGTCCTTCAGTACATACAGGATAGCCGTACTTTCGGCTGTCCTGTAACCCGATAGATGCCATATGCTGGGAAATCATGTATAGCCCAAGCAATATTGCTTTCATATTGAACCTACTCTAATGTAAGAGCATACAGTTCTTTCCCATCTAGCCACAACTCCTTTAGCTCTTCAATCAATGGTTGCAAATACACGTCAATATCTTTTTCGGGACTCTCTTCCCGGGATTAACAGTGTGAACATCGTAAACTCTTTTCGCATGCACAAAGATGGGGGGAGATTATAAGGAACAGCCATTAAGGGCCAACATTTGTAGGAGTTATTCATGTTCCTAAACAGATTAAAACCCATCAGTTGCAAACCCTAATGAACATTACGCGCTCAGATCCAAACTCGGGAAAATTTACGACAAACCTGTTTCCAACAAGAAGCATCTACGGGTACCTCATGGTATCTTTGTTGTAGCTAGTTTGCCTTTACATGCCATGTCATTTCATTGGGAATCCATAGAATACTGTACATTCGTCAAATCTTGGTGCTAATGGAAAAGTATCTTAACTTTTTCCATGGTTATTAAGTTGGGATTCAATGGGTTTGTCGATCTCCATCTGCCTATACCGCATGTTGGGACACTATCTTTGTCCCTTCTCCCTCCAATACAATATGTAATTGTTAGTGACATGCATGTATTATCTTTCACTCATACGCGATGACTTAACTAATTTCTAGGAGTGTATGTTCTATTGGTAAAGTATTGTCATCTGGCAGGATCTCTTTACATACCTAAAAGTTCTGTAAAGAATCGTTAGATATATTGTATCTGGACTTCATGCTCAAGAACTTAACAACAAATGCTAAACTGGTATGTTCCTCTCTACAAGAGGGATATAAAGGTAGTAATGCATCTTCCATTAACTCTTTGTACTTTACATTCTCTTCAAGATCAGTTTGTGCTGATTAACACCTTTATATTGCATGTAAATGTAGTAGCCCGACATGAGCTTCAACATTAACCTCATTAGGAAGATGTTCAAGTGTATCATTAATCATGGAGACCAACGGGGACAAGGATCTTCAACATATTGGTTGGAAGCGTGTTACTTTGGGAATTACATAGGATCTGAAGATTGTTCTCTATGGTGAATCCATGTCGGTATGTGTATCAAAAAAATTAATTATTAAATGATCATTTATATGTTCCAAGTCATATTCCTTTCCTATACGATATTGACACACGGACAACTGTACCAATCTGCACCTCCTAAATTTGATCTATTCTCGATAATAAATAAATAAATAACTCAAGACTACTCATATATTTTTGTGACCTCGTGGTGCTTTCATCATTCTTGTCTGGGATGTGGTATAGATGATGTCATTGTGTAGAGATGAATAAAAAAACTAATAAATCTTGTTGTTGCACAATAAAATGTCATTTCACTGAGAAGTTTATAAGTTAATGCTAGAAAGGATACAAATTTCAATATTTGCACAAGTTGAAGTTAATTATCTATATCGACCAATTAGTTAAAAAATTCAAAATAATTATATAATTAGTACCAATCCGATTTCAATAAAATGTGTGTCTTCCAAACAACCCATCAGTTTCAACACTAAATGCAAGAACCAACAACACTTACAGAAGATCCATTCAACCTTTAAACTAATATTCCTAGATACTCCCCTTAAAAATATATTTTTTATTTTAAACTTAAATTTATTACTACATACATCACTAAAAGTATACTATTAAAAGTTGCCTACATTTATTAACCTCAACCTCCAACTTTCTTGCACCTCGTTAAAGCATAATTGTTTTACCCTTTCCTGCTCAATAACCCTCCATAGGGTGCTGAATGAAACTTAATGTTAGTCTTGTTGAGGTGGCCATTGTATCCATGACATGGCTCTTTCCATCTTCCCCGTATTCCTTTTACATATAAAAACATTTTGATGAGAACTAAGTAGAGTTCAATGTATATAAAATAAACTTGCATTTGAAACTACAGAATTATAAACTATATATGCAAAAATAATAGAGTACTCAATCTATGACTATAGAAGTTCCCACTCAATTAACTATGAAAATTTAGGAGTACAGATGTTATTATAGCCGTACTGCATCGTTATCAAAAGGGCTATTGAGCTTGAGGGAAAGGTGTACTCTACTATTGAGCTGGAGAACAGAAATGCATGGGTTACGAATGTACTTGAATATCCAAGTGATAACTGAACTTGAGGGAAATTTTTTCTTGGTTGAGCATCTTCAAACTACACATCTATCAATTCCTCCTGGTGCCCATATTTAATATACATTCCTCCGCTTATTTTTCTACAAGCCAAACTTGTCGCGGCAAACGGGGAGACAGTCTTTGTATAATGTTGGGATCACATTAATGTAAAGGGCTACAGGGAGTCTGATTCCTGGAAGCATCATTTGGATTCCGTAAAATGAAAAAGCACTATAGACAGTTTTACCGACGGAAGGTTGTTCAAGGTCAACAGACAACCCAATTCTATCCGTGGTGGAAATGGATATTATCAGATGGTTTATTACGAAATTTTAAAGAAACACTACAAACGAATATCAAATTCATGCAGATATGAATTTTTAACATGATTCGCTGTTTGGGGTGGTGGATTAGCCAAGAGGCCATAATTTTATCATACTGTGATATTTATGGTTTGTTGGTGTTGTGGCAAGAATTTTGGATATAGGAGATGTTGGTGGTTGAGGGTTCAGTTAAAAATCCAAATGGTCCTTTGGACCATGGCCTTTCCTGCTATGTGCAAGGGATATATCAAACTTCTAAGAAATCATCCCAGTCTTACTCTTTGGGTAGGGGGAAATGAGCAAACCCCTCCCGAAGATATTAATACAAACTTTAAAAGAAACCTGAAGCTCCACCCGTAATTTTAATGCCTAATCAAATTAGTAATTCTGTAAAAAAAATTGACGACCTAGTAAATTTCTTGATGGAACTCGCGTTATCCAAGGATCAATGTGGGATGGATTGTAAATGGAAAGAGAGACTTCACTGATGGACCTTACAATATCCAAAATCTTAAATATTCTCAAATACAGTTTCTACAACTATTAATTACCCAGAGGTTGGGTTTGTGGGGTTCCTGTTGCGGCCACAATTAGAGCACAATGCCTCAAGAAGGATGGCAAATTCTATCTTTAAAAAGCTCTTTGACGATTATGTTGAAGAAGTATCAAATCCCGTAGGGCATACCATAAGTGCATTCCTACTTAAATCCAGGAATAGTTCATGATCAAATTGAACTCTATGGGAAGGCAAAGGATCTTAATGATTTTTATGAAAATACACAACTAGTTAACTTATTCAGTATAGAGCTCTGTGGAGGGTTAGACTTCTTAGATGCGGACTAAATACAATGGGTTCAATATGGAAAGCTCAGAATCCTTGGATGGTCTTCGGGGTCAGCTTTATGATCATCTCCACGACCAAACAATAGATTTCTATGGCTGTCATTCGCAACTGAACTGATTCATGTCCAGCTTAATCTTGCAACAATTCATAGTGATAGTTAACACCACCTCAGAGGAAACTATTTAATGTAGTAGTTGAAAACTCAGTGTAGGATTAGATAGGAATGTCCAACATTATATAGTCACTGAAAAATCACGGTGCTGACCAAAATAACACAATCCGTCATCGAGATGAAGTACCCCAAGTCAAAAAAAACCAAAAATGTTACTTTCTCCTTCTCAAGCTTTTTTGAAAATAGGACTTTGCAATTCTATCAAGGAACTTTATTGTTGCATCTCCAAGGTGGAGATTACAAGCTTTTGGAGACTTATAGGACAAAGAAAATACCACTGAAGATAAAATTTAGTGTTTTCATTGGAGGGTCTACGTACCAAATTCAATGCACATGGAAAATCCATCCAACAAAACAAACTTTAAATATTAAGTTGCAAGAATCATGTCATTGACAGACATGACAATGATTGTGATACGGGCTATGTAAACCAGTGGAAATACCTTCAGAGAAGTTGCATAATATGTTTATACAGAGGATATATAAAACGGTTTTAACAGGGGGGTGATGGTGTGAATTTTGTGGAAACAAATGGGACTGACTCCGGAGTTGCCTTCTTCCTCCACTTTTCAGTCCATGCCACAAAGAAAGATAAGCAAAAAGGAGAAGATACAAGAATTCTCCCAGTGCATTACTCTGATAACTGCTCTCTTTGGTTCCAGGGGAGACGACAACTATTATATGTCTTTGAGATGCCTTCAGGTGTAACTCCCAGAGTTACGCTTCATGGATGTAACTATTACAGGAGCCATACTGTCTATCGAGGTTGCTAAATTGTAGGCATTTATTGAAGTAACTTTGAGATAAACTAAACTTTTGTACTATTGAACCAATCATATGTGAGCTCATGGTTTACGGCGTTCATAAAAATAAAAATAAAAAAAGCAAAAAAAACAGACTACATACAGTGGTCATTACCGACCAACTAATGAGAACCTTACACCTTAACAAAATTCTTCAAGCAAAATAGAATCAACCTCGATGATGTTCAGGAATGATCTTAGCCCAAATACCACTATATTATATAATTCCAGTAAGAACTCGATACACACTATGCTAAGCATCTATAGTATCTTCTCTGAACGTTCAGTCTAGTGGAGAAACATTGAATACGTTACACTTGACGCTCTGGCAGTGCCAACTCCATCATTATGTACTACTACATATATTAGATTTAAAACGATTTGTTCAGTCACACTTGATGGTGATTTTCAACTCTTTAATCTTGACTCATGTTTTGTTACCTTAGATATGCTCACCAACTGACGACTATGAGAACTATGACGAAGGAAGTTTAAATAGTGTGTCAATAACAAATATAGAACCTCCCGACTATGAGACTACAACTTCATATGACTGAAAACAACTGGCAATTAAACGTACATTAGGGCAATAGAGGCAGACGGAGGCAAAAAAATATTTGCCCAATCAGGATATTATATATAGAGAATCAACATTTTATATATCTCCCTAAATTATGTATACTATCAAACTAAAAGGAACATAACTATTAAGTAATACACATGAAACAAATTATGTATGTTATTAAAGTAAAAAAAAATACATTAACAAATTAGAGATAGCTTACCTCAGTATGAATCTCCAATTCAATTTCAATGACCCAAATCTTCCAGCAATTACGAGAGAACATGCATATACCTTTGTAAAACAAAAACAACAACAAAACAAATAGAAGTTGTAAGAAATCCTAATAATAATCAATTGAATTAATAATTGAGTCTACCCAACAATTGATCATTAACAAAATTAACAATTAAGTAAAATAAAAAGAAAAAATGGATATGTAGGGAATAAATATTATGAGTGAATCAGAGTTCATTTTCGTTTGACCCAGATTGAGTTTCTAATTTAAAAAATATCAATTTGGTTCTGGTTTTACTACGATCTTATACTTTAACTTTTTTTATAAATATAATTAAAATTGTACATCTGCATTAAAAAGGAAGACTAGGTAACCATGAGAATACTCAAAAACTATTTTCTAAAGAAAATAATTAGGAGAACAAAAAAATCATTATTATCACAAAAGGAACCCAAGAGTAAACATCTACAATATTTCTTATTAACTGGAAACTTTTCTAGCTAAAACTTATAATTAAATTTAATATGATTCAAAATATTGAACCTACAAATCAAATTTCATGCCTGATAGATATCAATTCACAATCATATTATAGTTTACCGAACAGATAGATATATATCAAGCAATTCCAATATTATTCCTTAAAATATAATAAAGTATATACAAAATCTATTATCCTTGCTAACAAGAAATACATAGCAAAGATGCTAAAGCATGATCAAACTAGGAACAAACTCCCAACTCTAAACAAGATTATAAGAACAAGGTTTCACATGAAAATACATAGAATTATATGTACAGAAACTGTGAAGCAAAACAAAAAAAAATAGCAAAGTTAAATCCAAAAACTTACTTAGATCAACAAAAGGCATGAGAGAGGTTGTACCTTTAACTATCTGCGAAAGGGATTAATCCTCAAATTTATGGAGGAGTAATTAGAATCCCAATTCAAAACCTAACTAAATAATTGATTAAAATCCCGAAATATTGAGAGAGAATCATGAGGAGTGGGGAAGAGAATCGTGGGGGGAAGCGAAGCCAATTTTACCAGGAGAATCATGATATCTTCAAATCGCGAGGGAATCGTGGGAGGGGTAAGTTGAAGGAAGGAGGGAAAGGGAACTGCGAAGTAGAGAAAGTTGAAAAAGTCTCAAATGAAACGTCTAAGAATGCCAAATAAAACGACAAATTCCAAATAAAACGTTTAAGAATGTAATGTAGTCGTGTACTAACGACGGTAATTTAAGTCATTTGTCATAGTCATTTTTTCCTATTTTTGGTGTAGCGAAGGATCTCACTTTGTTCAAGAGCAGTTCCTAAACAAGATTAACCAGCTAATTATCACATTTCTCAATAATCACACCTGATTAAGTACCTTTCTACCAAATTATGTTTGTGGCAAGAACGACATTTATAGTAATTCTTATTACGTTGAAACCTGGTATATGAATTATGTCAAACATCTGAGACCCTTGATTATTTTGTTATGTTCATTTCTTCTTCCTTGTTGAATGAGCTTTTTGTTTATAAGATCACTTTATGCTCTCAAATAAAAGTGTTCTGTTTAGTTCATAGAAGGATGTAAGATCATATGGCTTACTACTTTTCTCAATTGACAAACAATCTATTTTACGAGAACCTCAAGAAGGAAGGAACAAACTGTCACAAAATATAGGGAATATAATCTAGAAGAATTAACTAGAAACATTCATCACTCAAGATTCAAAGAAGTTTTTACCATTTGAAATATCCAGGGAAACCTAATCAGATCACAAGATCAAAGGCCAAAAGATTAACAAGCATCTACTGTAGGCTAGTGCTTGATGTCAGTGTAATTGTATAGTTTCCCCGTGGTATCCCCTTCTACGAGAAAAAACCCCTTAAGTGTTGTTTCCAGATAGCTCCTATATTTCATATGTTTCTTTGTTGCATTTCCATGTTCCATTAAGATGGATTGTTAGGGATGGGTTTGTTTCTCAGTAGTTAATTTAATGAAATCTTAGAAATATTCCCAATTCGGATTATGGCAGAATTGTTGAGGATTGATCGATTTGCGTGGGGTTAGGGTTTTTTGTGTCTTTGATTTGAGAGGGAATAATAGAATTTCCTGTGAGAGACAAATTTCTAGAGAGATACATGGATTGGAAAGTTAGATTTTAACTTACCTCAGAGATTTAAGAAATCTCAACTTGATTGGATCCTGATTTTGGATTTGCGCGGGTATATTTGTTCTCTCTTCGTTTAATTTAAGCGGGGAATTAATAGAGTTTATTTTTGGGGAGAAGGGTAATATTTGTATATTGTTAATCAAATAAAATGACTTGATCAAGCATCTAAATTAGAATAGTTTTGCAACTCCTTAAACAGTCGTATGTTTTAAGACATAAATAAGAAGGAAAAAAATTAAAACGACGGGGGTTCTAAAATTGCAACTTCTAATGGAAGGCACAATTTTCATTTAAAGTATGACACATGCACCAATTCGTAAATTACTATCCAAAAGTGTTGGTATTTACACATTTTTACGTAGTGACCATCAAATTCATTTTTGGGCCCGATGTATGTGGGGAAAGGTCGCCTCCAATCGTCTTCGTCCTCTTTACAGCCCCCAGTATTAACAAAATTTAAGCTGATGATATTAATGTTGAGGGTGGATATTACTTCGATCTTCAAATATCGAGTTTCTGCTCTAAGAACTCCTGTAAGACAGGCAAGGGAATTAGAATGTCTGCTTTCTCTGCAAAGTAAATGTTCGATGGTAGCCTTCTTAAATATGTTCATTCTGTGGTAGCCTTCTTGACACTTTTGCGGCATAATCAATCATTTTCTATTTTTTTAAAACTTGTATGTATAATGGTTCACTATGAGTAAAGAGTCTGTGTATACAGATAACTCAGGGACTCCTATCTTAAGAACTATTTATAGACCATGGATTAGTGCCTCATATTCGGTCTCATTGTTGGTGGCCTTGAACTTGAGTCAGATTCTTTTCTTAATTCTGTCATTGAAAGGTGTGATAAGAATGATCCCGATGCCTGACCCAGCAGGTCTGGCAAAACTGTCAGTTAGAAGGCGCCAATCTTTCTTAGATACCCAATCTGATTTTTCTTCGAATTGCTCCTCATTTATGTCGGTACTATCTTCTTCCCAGCCAAGATCATCTACTGGAAAATCTGCTACTACTTGCCTTTTTCGGATTGTCGTGGTTCAAAACATATATCGTGCTCCCCAAAAGTAACCGACCATTGTTGGAAGCATCTAGATTTCTTTCGTTTGGACAAGATTTCACACAAAGGATAATTTGTCATTACTCGAACTAAGTGAGCTTGGAAATATAGTTTTAACTTCTGCGATGTGTAGACAAGAACTAAAAACAGTTTCTCAATCTTAGTGTACCCTGTTTCTGCTATAGTGAGAGTCTTGCTGATGAAGTAGACAGGTTTTTATATTTTTTCATCAAGTTAAATAATGATTGAGCTCAATGATTAATCAATAATGGTAAGATATATGGTGAGCTCTTCTCCTTCAATGGGTGTACTCACTATTGGTAGCTTTCCCAAATAATATTTTAGTTCTTGAAATACTATTTCACATTCTGCAGTCCACTCGATCTCAGTATCGTTTTAGGTTTCTTTTTTTTCATCCCTCCGCGTAGTAGGTTAAATAACCATCGACAGCGGTCTGACGACTTAGAGATAAAACAATTTATTGCTGCTATCTTGCCAGCTAACTTTTGTATGTCTTTCTTTATCTCTGGAGAAGGCATAGATAATAATACACGAATATGATCTGGGTATGCCTCTATAACTTGTTTGCTAATCAAATAGCCCAAGAATTTGCCTGATTGGACTCCGAACTGGCATTTGTCAAGATTTAGTCTCATTTTGTAAAACTGAAGAATTTTGAAGGTCGTATGTAAATCTGCAAGATGGTTTTCCATCTTAAGACTTTTACATAGCATATCATCAATGTAAACTTCCATTATTTTACCAAGATGATCATTGAACACCTGCGTCATTAGTCTTTGGTAAGTAGTTCCTGTATTCTTGAGGTTGAAAGGCATAACTATGTAGAAATACAAACCATGCTCTGTGATGAAAATTATTTTTCTTGATCCTCGGGAAACAGTGGTATTTGGTTGTACCCTGATACAGCGTCCATCATGGACAATAGTTCGTGCCCTACGAAGGATTCGAGCAGATGTTTTATGATAGCAAGTAGAAAACTATTTTTCAGAGTATGCTTGTTGAGATTTGTAAAATCCGCGCATACTCTGATCTTGCCATTTTTCTTCGATACTGCTACAATGTTTGAGATTCATTTGGGGTAATTAGCTTTTCAGATAAAACCAACTTCAATGAGTTTATCGATCTCTTTATTAACTTATTCTCAGAGCCTTGGTGCCAAAGTTCTCTATTTCTATTTGACTGTCTCAGCTTTATCTTTCAAACTAAGCTTATGGTAAGCCAAATTTGGATTAATGTCTGGTATTTCGTAAAACTTCCATGCGAAGACATCACTGTTGTCCTGGAGAAATTGAATGAGAGTATTGCATTTTGTCGTGGGTAAAAGAGTTCCAATGTAGGTGCCCATTTTATCTCCACTGATCTCGACGTATTCTGTAGTTTCTACGCTTGGCAGCTCGTTCTCTGAAAAGTTATTTGTAATGTTCTCTCTGGTTTTCTATAATTGTTATGCGCGTTGTGATATTGATGGTTCTGTCATAGTGGTAATGAATTTTCATAAGCTCGAGCTAGCTTTTGACTATATTTGATCCCGTAAATGCCACCATTCCAATCGAATCGTAGCGCTAAATGATAGATCGATGAGATAGATCGCATGTTATGCAGCCAGCAGCATCCCATGATCCCTAGATAGCGTAACCTCGCATTGATAACGTAGAATACCATGTCAACTGTTGTTGGTCCAGCTATAATAGGAAGTATGATCTTTTCTACACATTCTTCCTTAGAGCCGTTGAACCCACTTATGTTGACGTTGCTAGGTTAAACTTTGTCAACCTGACCCATTTGATTAATCGTGCTTTAGAAAAGTAGTTCGATACTACTGCCAGTATCCACCATCATTGTATGTAGCACGATATTTCTCATTTTTAGCATGATCACGAGTATATCATGATGAGGAAAATTGACATGGCGAACATCGCAATCTTCGAAAGAGATCCACGTGCATTGGGAACTAGATGCAGAGAGTAACCAAGCTTCTTTATCGACCATGGATAAATCATGACACTGGCCGAGACGTTATCTTTTGCATCTAATTGACCTGTTAATGGCATGAGTTTTGATAAAATACGTGGCTGAGGGTGATATGGTATAAATGTTTCTCCTCTACCACTTATTCAACCTGTACGATCTTAGTAGTAAGCTTGTAACTCCCATTTTTGTAACTTTCAACATCTACTATGTACTCATGCATTCGTCCATCCATAAAATTATACTTCAACGGTCACTTTAAAGTAAAACAATATTTTGTGTCTTGATGCCGGACTTTGTGGTGTATGATATAAGGTTTGTTCTTGATGGGTTGAAGATACTGGGCATTGCGGAAGAACTTATCCTTTTAAAGTATAGGATATAGGTTGGCTATCGTGGCATTCATCTTGGGAAGACAGGGTTGGGCATATTACTACATCTCCGAGTTCGATCGTTGTTAGATTTGGTCCGCTTCCATTTTCCTCCGTGATCAGTATTATGGTTGAACTCTTACTCTATAGATTGATCTCTTGTTGTCAAGGTTGATTTCTGAGTTTTCCGTCTTTCGGACACCATCCTTTTGAGATCAATATAGCCATTGACCTTCTCGATCATGTCTTCCAAAATCGTAAGCTTGTTTAGAATCAGGTACTCCTTCGCCTTTCTATCCACGAGCAAAGCATTGGTGAATGTCAAAATAGTAATTTTCTGATCAAGTCGGTCCCCTTTCTGGCCAACTCCAAGAATATTTTAGTAAATGTTTCAAGTTTTTCACCTGGTACCAGGTTAAGGCTGAACAAAGAATATAGATTCTTCTCTTTGTTTTTATTGCACGAGTAGTTCTTAACGTAGAGTTCCCATAATTGTTCGAAAGTTGTGATGAACCCTTCTAGTAGTGAGTAGAACCATCGTAAAGGCTCGCCTTGTAGGCTGATAGGAAAGAACCAATATAAAATGTGGTTGGATGTAGAATACAAGCCTAAAGCATCCTGGAATTCTTGAACGTGCTCCACTAGATCATTTCCCCTGTATTTTTGGATTTTTGGGGTGTGGAAACAGGTGGGAACTTTGCCATCCAATAGTTGTTGGGCAATCAAGCTTTTCTGTAGTATGTTGTGAATGCTTTTAGTCGTTTGAGCCTGGGCATCGAGCAGTTCTTTGATACATTTTTCAATATGTTCCTGAGTCACGTACTGACGAGCTGTGGTGGTCGATCATGGGATGTGTCCTTCACGAGGATTGTAGTTGCCACTTCCTTCACTTAGTCGATCACGTGCCAAAATACAAACTCTTCCCCGAGTGGATCTTCTGCTTGTCTGACTCTAGTAAGTCCACCATCAACTTCTTGGTAGACTTCCTGTACCATAATTAACTAGCCTCCAGGTTGTTTATGGTTAGATTGAATGTTACCTCTCAGATTATTGGCGTGAGGTCTTATTTTGTCTAGAACAAAAACTTGCAAAGCAGCTGGCAGCACGCCTCTGTTCTTCTGGGTTACAATCTATTAACCCTACAGAATCTTCAACGCGTCTTAATTATATGTCAGCTATTGTTCTAGAAGGGCTCTTCTTTTTGTTTTAGAGTTAAAGTGGCCCGCAATTTTTCTAGTACAGTGTTTCCTTCTCCTGGAGTAATTGGCGTACTCTGATTTAGAAGCGTCATTCTGTAGAAAGATAATTAGCTATTTTATGAGATAATAAGATTGAAAACTTCGTTCCCACAGACGGTGCCAAATGTTATAGCCTAATTTCGTATCTCAAACTTAGTCTTTACACCAAGGATAATCAAAGCGTTTAGATAAATAATGAACGAATATTAGCACAAAGTTTAGCGTGGAAAACCTTTGAATATGTCAAAAACAACGACTTTTCTTGAGGATTTAGAAAGAGAGTTGTTATTGATAGTTTCTAGCTATTACAAGGATGTTCTGAATATTTTGTATAGAGTGTTTGAGTCAAGATTCATCTGTCCCTTCATCTGGAATTCTCTGGTTTTATTTATAGGTCTTATAATATGACCGTTTGATGACCATTATTCTCCTTAATGATGGACATTACAATATATATATATATATATATATATATATATATATATATATTGGATAGTCTTTGAACTGACTGTGTAACGGTCTGGCCTTGCTGTTTTGTAATGGCTTCATTGATGACGATGCGCTTCTTTACTCGAACTGTTGATGTAGAGGTCGAAAATGATTAATAGAACTCTGTAGCTATAATGTGTCATAAATTGTTCCACGTGTATGCTTGATGAGGTCGAGTGGTCGTATGATGGTCGAAGATGGAGCTTGAGTTCGAGATGCGGAATAAGCCACTGCAACTTCAATCCAGTGATTTTGAAGCATTTTTTATGAGCAAGACAAACAAACCCCTAATTTCTCTCTGAATCATTTGGTGAAAGGTTGGTTTGATTTTGCTTTTCCCCTTTACTTGGTTTTAGTTTTTTTTTTTAAATTGTGATATGCTTCTAGGTTATTTGGGATTGTTTATTTCCCAGAGGGTAAGATTGTTGTGATTATTAGAGTAGTTACTGATGACACTAGAGTTGATGAAGTACCTTTGATTAAAGTTGTTGATTTGAGGTTTACCGAGAATGAGAATTGAAAAGGTGGGTGGGAAATGCTTGAAATTTGATCAGCATTCACTTAGGGAAAGGATGGAAGTAAGTCCTAATATCCCATCAGCTAGGATTGAAATTTAGTTTGTAAATAAACCCCAATTCGTTATTTTGTACTTGGATGTGGAATTTCTCTAAAGAGTTGTAGAAAATATCCCGAGATACATTGATACCGTTTACTAATGCCATTGATGAACTTGTGTTGAAACCTAGGCAACCATGATATCTTAATGGCATTGAATCTGAGCAAGCAAATCAGAATGCAAATGGTTCTGACCCAAACCAACCGATTCCTTCAGAAATAAAGTGTTTCTTGTAAGTCTTAAATTATTCGTGCTCAACTTTTTTAAGCTCTAGAATGCAGACCAATTTGACCCATTTTTAATCCATCACTATTGTTGGAAAACCCAGGGCTTATGTAAGCATCATATTATTAACTAAAGAAATTTCTTTTAATGACGGTTAGTATCAATAATTTTGCTTATCTTTGATACGGATATGTAGTAGTAAGAAGAATTAACTTTATGAAAATGTTTCATTGTAAATGGAGCATGTCGTTTGGATCTATGCTGCAAAAGAAATGGTCTTGTGAAATGAATGTTAGGGTATTAGGAATCATAATGGGCCATATGGGTTATATGGGGATCTATAGTTTATTCGTCTAGCCCCTAGTTTATTGGTCCTGTAAATGGACCATAATACATATAATCTAGATACTTGTGTTGGTTATTTTAGTAGTGAACTTGGTAGTGTGCATGTGCTTGGCTGCAGTTGATACACAGTTTGTATGCCTTAGCTATTTAAACTAATGTTTTATCTGTATTAATGTTTATTTCTATAATATACTTAAATTACTTGTTCAGCGCTCTCCCTAAAGCTTCATGAGGATCTAGACATCGTGATGGGTAATACAGTTTCAAAGGTAAGTTTCTTTGTGTGTTTTTTTTGCTTTTTTTTCCTAACTGGTTACTTTTTACTCTAGATTGGTGGCCATTTTTAGTTACGCAATATTTGGAAGAAATATTTTTTTTTTGTCTTTGTCTAAAATGAGGACAATACCTAACTTACTTGAAGTCATAGTTTCATGAGGATCTAGACAACGTGATGCCTAAACTGCTGTTATAATAATAATTCAATATAACATTCTAGGAGGCCAGGGTTGGTTCCTCGGTTTTGGAACAAAATATGGGGTGGATTAGATTGTATATGGCAGAATGTTATTGTTACCATAGATCTTCTTTCTTAGTTTCACGTAATAGCAAGTAAATACTTGTGATGATTTTCCTTTCTTTAGCTTGTGGGTCTCAATGGTGTTTTCATTGATAAAAATAAGGTCAATGTCATATTTACATAATAATTGACCTTATCTATATACATGTCTAATCTTTCCAGAACTTTCGATTGACTTCCTTGATAGATTATGGCCATACCCTAACTTTGTTTTCAAGCGTGATGATCAATAATGGACTTGATAGTTCTAACCCCTTTTGCTCTCTTTCTATATATAAATATCCCTTATTGTAATTGGCATGATATGCTTTCTGTTTTGTTTCCTCTCACATCTGTATACCAAACAAGGTTTTCGTTTTTCATGGCATGCATTTAAGCGTCATCATGTATAGTTCTTATAATCTCTTCTCAATGGAACGAAAAAGAAAATTGGGACGGAGGCCTTCTGATTCGTTTTCTCTTACATGTGTGTACCGAGCAAGAATTTTAGATTTTTTATTTTGTATTTCGTGACATTGTTAACAGTAAAATTATTGAGTTGTCTAAGGCTGAGTTCATGAAATTAAAGCAACAAAATTGGCACCTTGATCAGGTAAACAACTAGATCTTAGCGGTATGATAATATATAATTATCTACAATGACTTTTTTTCTCTTTACTTCTTTAAATATATATCTCTATCCAGGTAACTCTTTGGTATTTGCTTACAAGCACTTTGATTGTACTAATTTGAATTTGCAGGAACTTAACCAGGTAAATGCTCCTATAAAGCCAATGTTGCGTTAGTTCCTCTTGATCTATAATCATGTTATGTTTATTTGCAGCTAAAAGCTAAGGAACATGAGTTTGGGTGCAATGCAACTATGTTATCGATAAAAGGTATGGAACTGAAGGTAAAATAATTATTCAGATTTCAAGATTCTTAACGTGATTATTGGACCCTAATAAGTGAAATTGCGAGGTAAATTTAGAATATCGTCCAAAGGATTTGATCATCATTTTTCCTTGGCATTTGCCTTTAATTGTGGATTGGTTTATTGACCAATCTGTGCGCATAACATCTAATTATATTGGGGGAACATTCAGTCTATTAATAAATAAGTTTAGATTATTGGGAGGTTGAATACTATAATTTTTGTGGCTATATAATACCAAGTTTGTTGCACAAATCTATACTATCTTTTTATGGTAATATTTTTGATGTGATGCGATATTTTACGAGGTTGAATAGTTTTCATGTGATGTGATATTATTTTTGATGGACTATAAGCCCAAAATGGATTGAGCACTCAAATTCTTGAGAGGTTTGGTGGTTCAAATCTATCTAGTCCAAATTTTAAGAGGTTGACGGTCTTTCATTTTGATTTAAAATAATATTATTTGTCGAGCAATGACAAATATATTTGTCGTGTATATCAATTTAAATGAAAAATTTTCTTTTAATATGACATAAGAAACAACAGATATTATTGCTGCATTATTTTTCATAAAGAACAACATATATATATGTGTCATTTAGGTTTAAATTAAACGTCATTTTTCTCCTTCAAACGACATAAAGCACAACATTTATAACTGTCGTATTTTTCATAAAGAACGACATATTTATATGTTGTAAAAATACGATATTTATAACTGTCTATAACAAAAACGACACCGTTTTTAGCGACACTTGTTAACGACAGATTATATGTCGTTAATGCAGTATTAACGACAAATATTTATGTTGTTAATAACCATTTTTCACATAGTGAAGGGATATGATATGGCAAAATGGCTAAGCCGGTTCATCGATGATGGAATCACCCATCGTTCAGGCAATAGTATACACGCTACCAATTTATATATTACAGGACAAGCCCGATGTGACATATGTAAATGACAATAAAGAGATCTTGATCTATTATATTTCTAATGGTACAATATAGGATCGTTCAATAGTGATTGTCGATAATACATTCACCCTTACTGTTGCGCTCACCGTCAAGGATGACGATTCTGAACCACTTACTGTAGACGTGTTGTACATTGGCAAAAGTGGGCGTCAAGAATCGAAGCAGAGCCCAGCTCGCTAGCAAAATGCTAAGTAATGCCATAGAGCATGTTGGATATAAATGAGAATTTGTACGAAAACATAATGAACTAGGGGAGATCATTAGGTCAAGGGAGGACTAATTGCCCAGGTATTCTCTCAGAGACCTGGTATCAATTACGATAAAACCTATTCTCCGTTCATGAACACTAGAACGTTCCAGTACTTGATCAGACTATCAGTTGTCAAGGGCAAGCTAGACATGCGTCTCATGTAGCAAATGCGTATATATACGGGAAACTAGATATAGGCATCTACTAAAAGCTGTCTGAGGGGTCTAAGCTTTTGAAAACAATTAAGCTTAGTACGCAATGTAGTAGCCTACTCGCAGCCTTTCAGCACTAGTTGAATACTCGAAGGCTACATCGAAGCCTACCTAGAGACTCGAATCCCAACTAGATAGCAACTAAGCCTAAGAAGTCTTCTGACATCAATCGAATGTTCTAAGATATTATAGACGAAGGCAAAGATAGAAGGCCAGCACCAAAATTCCGCATTAGTAACAGAGAGACTTCGACCATGGTAATACATGTTTGAAGCCTGATGCGTCTAACAGCCAACGCACCAGAGAGAACAGTGAAATGAGCTGCCTGACAACTATAGTGTCAGAACCGACTCTGAGTACAGAACAGTTGTCCCCAAAGGATATGCATGTAATCTGACCTCCCATGGTGACTCAGCCCTTTCTTTATCCTATAAATAGGAGGGAAGAGGCACTAAAAAGGGGTTAGAAAATCTCTCCCAAAAAGCCCTACAAGATTAACTTCGAATACCCTATAACTCATTTTCCTCTTCGACCTATCTACTAACTCGATATATATAACATCAATTATTCAAAATCCTCGCTAGAGGTCGTGGCGTAACCCATTCTAGGGCTCCACGCAAGTGTGTTACTTTCGTAATATAGTTTATTATTATCTTATATACTTATGTAAACCTCAGGTCGAAGATAACCCCGTGGTGTAGGAGCTAGTTTTCCCTCTTACAAAGCCTGGCTCCTATATTTGGCGTTGTTTGTGCTACACCCACTCCCTTTTCTTCCTTCCTTTTATTGCCATATTCCATGGCCCCCACCCTTCGCTCAACCTCTGCCCTTGTTGGCAACTCCCCCGACGGAGTAGACGCTCAACTTGCCCTTATTAGCCAGCAATTCACTCAGGCCGAAGAGTGCCACACTAACCAGTTACGTATTGAGCGTGAAGAACGCTACCAAGAACTCGAGGCTGAACGCCAGCACCATCTAGGCGACTTTGACTGGCAACACCGTACTCTGGACGAGTTACGCCTTACCGTTTAAGAGCTTCAGCAAGGTCACACCCACGATGTTCCTCAGTGTTCTCGATTACCGCCCCCTCACACATTTTGGCCCGCGCCCGTCTTGGGCCCCACCCCAAACTCGAAGTTCCTCTGGTCCATCTTGGCACCGAGGGTGCTCCCACTGCCATACCCACTGGCTCGATCCATCTTGGTGTCCCCGTTACAGTGGATTCCTCAAATTCTATACTTTGTACTTCTTTCCTCCCCACATGGCGACCTTCTCGAGAATGCCTTGGCGAGCACAGTACATGCCCCGTACCTGCGACCTCTCCACCCTTGACCCCAGCGATCTCCTCCCCATCCTGCCTATCTTACACAGTAGGAACTTGATCCGTGCCACTATTCGTGTTAGCGCGATCCCCACACCAAACTCCTGGAGTCGGTTAAACAACCTCATCTGCCCCAAACTCCTCGCGGTCGAAGTACCTCCAAATTTTTATACCCCTAAAATCAACAAATACCGCAATACTGACCCTCAATCTCATTTCCTCGAATTCCAAAATGCTTTAAGTTTGTACTCTACAATAGACCACATCTTGTGTCGTATGTTTCCCACCAACTTCTGCAAATCCCCTAACAAAACGCTTGAAGCTTTCACCAAGCGGTTTCTCGATGAGTCGCGCAAAGTTGAAAACCTCGATTGTGCGAATGCCATTTTCGCGTATTCTAACACTCTACCAGATCATAGTCATGTCAAGGAGTACATAGTGTTTCTCAAACAACGAACTCTTGAGGAGATGTTATTTAAGGTTAACGGATATATCGACCTCGAACACCTACGTGAATCCAATCTCCAAGAGCAAACCTCGACCCCCAACCACAACAAACTTTGGCCATCTTCTACGCCCATGGTCGCTCCCATCTCACAGGAGAACGAGAGCCGCAAACGCCCTCACTTTGATGCTACCCCTTCTGAAATTCACAAAAAATGACCAATACCCGTCTTACCGAAACTCATTACCCTCATCAGCACCCTCCTCACAAATATACAGGCCAACCCTATCTGGCATACCCCCTTCCCTATCGAGGCTAGGAAAGATGAGCCTTACTGCCAAAATCGCAAGTGCAATTGCCACTTTACCAACAAATGTTATGCTCTACAACAATCGCTGGAGATGATTCTTAAAGCAGGTCATCTACATTGATATGTCGTCTATCTCCCCAGCTATCTCGATGGGTCGTATCTCAAGCCTCAACACGCTCCGACTACCGACCTAGCCGAGGTACACATTTTCCAACTCCACCTCATTGAAGTCAATAACATCAACAGTAAGAGTGTTGTAAGCTTACCTACCTATAAAGAGAAGCTACCCATCCTTCTACCACAATCTAGCTAACGCCCTTGACCCGAAGGTATATCCTTCATTGATTGCGATACTTCTCATGTTTACTTCCCCCACTCCGACCCCTTGGTCATTATG
Source organism: Kingdonia uniflora (assembly GCA_014058105.1). Classification (NCBI taxonomy): domain Eukaryota; kingdom Viridiplantae; phylum Streptophyta; class Magnoliopsida; order Ranunculales; family Circaeasteraceae; genus Kingdonia; species Kingdonia uniflora. The sequence continues at coordinate 22,079 of JACGCM010000563.1, forward strand.
ATTAAGGTCAAACACCTCGTCCTCCATACCATGCTCATTGATACGGGCAGTACAGCTAACATACTTTTCTTCCAAACTATTCGAGCTATGCAAAAAATAGACCTCATTATACCAGCCAATATCGAGCTTAAGGGTTTTAGCGGCACTACCGAAGTCGTCGTCAGTCGCCTTAACCTCCCTGTCACTACCGGTCCAGTCACCCTCCAAACTAGCTTTTTTGTGATCGACAAGAAATTTAAATACCTAGGCATTCTAAGGCACAACTGGCTTCATGCCATGAAAACCATACCTTCTACTTACTACCAAACACTTCGTTTTACTACCCCTTACGGCACGTGGAACATAAAAGGCTCTCAACGCCTTGCCCGCTCATGCAAACACCATGAGATCGATCTTACCAGAAAACTTGTTAAACCATAGCAATCACTACTTCTCTCTCACCCAATATCATCAAACCCATCTAACATACCTGTCGAACCCATTGTTTACATCGAACTCGACAGTCCTGGTCAAGGTACATTCATTTATAGTTTTTTGGATGAGGCTAAACACCTCGAGCTCACCACTTTTCTTTGCACAAATAAAGATGTCTTCGCCTGGACGTTCCATGAGATGTCTGGCGTCAACTCCACCCTGGCCTGCCATCGACTTGACCTCATCCCTCACTCGAAGGCCGTGAAGCAAAAGAAATGTACTTTCGTACTGAGGATTCGAGAAGCAGTGGACATCGAGGTTGAAAAGCTCTTGACTGCGGGTTTTATCAGAGAAGTCAAGTACGATGATTGGATCTAATATATTATAGTTGTACCCAAGAAAAAGGCAAGATCCATATATGCGTTGACTTCAGAGACCTCAATAAATATACACTGAATGACAGTTTCCCTCTCCCGATCATTTCTATGCTTCTGGATGCTACGGCTGGCCATGAACGATTATTTCTGATGGACGCAGCCTCCAGTTACAACCAGGTACCCCTCCTCCCTAAGGACCAACTTACAACTTCGTTTATTACTGAACAAGGTCTTTACTGCTTTAACGTAATGCCCTTCAGCCTAAAAAATGTGGGTGCCACTTACCAACGTCTTGTTACCACCATGTTCAAAGCTTTGCTTGGCAAGTCGGTCGAAGTTTACATCGGCGATATGTTATGCAAAAGCCTCCAAAAACATACCCATATACATGACATAGCCAAAATGTTCTCGATACTTCGCTCTTATAACATGAAGCTGAACCCAAAAAAATGCCAATTTGGCATTTCATCTAGGAAATTCTTGGGCTACCTCATCAGCAAACGAGGTATCGAGATCGATCCCACTCATATCTACGCCTCAACGATATGCCTTCCCCTCGAACTAAAACGGATGTCCAAAAAGTTGCTGGCAAAATAGCCACCCTCAATCATTTTATATCGAAATTCTCTGACCGTTGTGCTTGGCTTTTCTTCTTCTTACGGGACTAAGGCGTCCATAGGGCCAAAAAGAAGAACAATCTCGACGTCAATTGTACACCCGATTGTTAATAGACCTTCCCCAAACTCAAAAAATACCTTGGTTGACTACCCATCATTAGCACCACCATCGAAGGTGAAATGCTTTCTATATACCTTGCAGTCACCGACTCTTCAATTAGCTCAGTCCTTATTTGACTCGAATCCAGTATCGAGAAACCCGTATACTTTATCAACAAAACTCTAACACCTGCCGAGACTCAAAAAACCAAGCTTGAGTGATTGCTCCTTACACTCGTCTACATTGCACGAAAGCTCAAACTATACTTTCAGGCTCACCCTATACTTGTTATCACCAGCTACCCCCTTCGGGAGATCCTTAGTAAGAAAGATAAATCTAGATGGGTACGACAATAGTTTGTTTATCTTGGTAAACACGACATCCCTTTCGAGAAACAGATATCTCAAAAAGGTCAAGTAGTTGTTGATTTCCTTGCCGACTTCCCGGCCGAAGACATCGACTGGGAGGAACACGAAGATGATCAACCAGAAGACCAACCCGAGCAGAGTGACCCTTGGAACCTTAATACGGGCTGACGTCTATTTACTGATGGATCCGCTGGACCTAACGGTTCGGGGAAAGGTATTGTTCTGGTCACCCCTTCCAATGACCGAATCGAAAAGGTTGTCAAGCAAAACTTCAAATGTTCTAATAATGAGGCCGAATATCAAGCTTTGATACATGGCCTTGATCTCGCCCGTGAACTTGGGGTTCCTAAACTTGTAGTATTTACCGATTCTCAGCTTGTTCAGAGGCAGTACACCGGTAAAAATCAAGCTAACAGTCGCATGGCTGAATATACTGTATTTGTCCATCGGAGCATGGATCGTTTCCCTGAAAAATCTTCTATTACACATTACCCGCGAGGTGAAAACAGACATGTTGATGCCCTTACCTACATAACTATTATGTTAGGCCAGTCTGAATCTCGAACACTACATCTCGAAGTACTCGAACTCCTAAGTATCAACTAGATGAAAGTCAATGCCATAAATACTAGGGGTGAGAGTCTCAATCTCGATGACTGACACACACCCTTCCTTGTTTATTTTAATAGTTTTACCCCCCCCCCCCCGAAAGATCCCAAGGCCAATCGCTCGTTACTGGAAAATTACCGCAAAGGCACCGTTCATAAAGGCAAACTATACTGCAAATCCCCAAACGACGTACACCTCCGCTGCATCTCTCAAAACAAATCCACTACCATACTTACCAAACTCCACGAAGGTAACTGCAGTGCTCACACTACTGGTCGATCTATGGCTCTTTGAGCCGTAACACAAAGGTTATTCTAGCCCAATATGAAGAAACAAGCTGAAAAGTACGCAAAACACTGTGACAAATGTCAACGTCATACCCATGACATCTGAAGCCCTTCATAAAAGCTCCATTACAGCCAAGACGCTTAGCCGTTCAAACGGTGGGCCATTGATCTAGTGGGCCCTTTCCCCAGACATCGGGTAGACGAGAACATATTCTAGTGCCCACATATTACTTTACTACATGGGTCGAAACCGTGCCTCTATGTCGAACCAGAGAAGAAGTCATCAAGTTCTTATGGGAGAATATCATCACGCGATTTAGCTGCCTTCACATGACTCGATGGGACAACGGTCCACAGTTTATTGGGAATAAAGTCCGTAATTTCCTCAAGAAGTAAAACATTATTCTCTCACCCTAAACACCTTATTACCCACAGGGGAATGGTCATGTCGAAGCAATTAATAAAACCATAGTCAACGGTCTTAAGAAACGTGTCGATGAGAAGAAAGGCCGATGGGTTCAAGAATTACAACATGTACTCTAGGTCAATCGTACAATACCAAGAAAGGCAACAGGCTGCACTCCTTTCCTCCTGGCCTACGGTACTGAAGCTGTGCTGTCTACTCAGCTTGAAGTACCAACGCGCGACCCTGACCTCCGCGATGAAGATAATGAGTTCGAACTCGGATGTAATATGTTATGGATTAATGAAACTAGAGACCGAGCCATCGCTAACCTTGGCCGTTATCATCTCTCTCTCCAGAAGTCATGCAACAAAAGAATTCGACCACACAGTTTTAATATTGGAGATTTGGTACTTCGACGAGTCATACCCTCTTCGAAGACTCGCTATACCGGCAAGCTAGCCGAGTCATGGGAAGAACCTTTTGTCGTGTATGACAAAACTGACAAAGGATCCTATTATCTAATAATAGAAGTTGAGGAGCCTCTACCTAACCCTTGGAACACAATACAGTTAGCCTCATACAACAGGCTGCAACCACCACCTTGTTCAACTGATATAAATACAACATAATCAATGAACATATTTTTTATCCTCTGAGCTTCATGTTCTGCCTCAAAGTGAACTTCTAGGATAACCCTAAGTATCACGTCAACCATTCAACCCGACTGATACTTAGGGACGACCTCGAAGTTTTTCAAGGTTCCAAATTCGAGCAAACCCAAGGGGCATGAATGGTCTAAAGACTGAACCCTCGGGGATGTATTGGGGCCAACCACATAATGCTTCATTCAATCCTGCAGATAGACCCGGGGGTAACCTTTGAAGTTTAGTAAACTTCTTGGATAACACTAAGTATCACGTCAACCCTTCGATCTGACTTATACTTGGGGGTGACTTCGAAGTTTTTCAAGGTTCCAAATTTGAGCAAACCTAAGGGGCATGAATGGTCGACAGACCAGACCCCCGGGGATGCATTGGGCCCGACCACATAATGCTTCGTTTAGGCTCAAACCAGGGGATAGACCCGGGGGGCGACCTTCGAAGTCCAGTGAACTTCTTGGACAAACCTAAGTATCATGCCAACTCTTCAACTTGACTGATACTTGGGGGCGACCTCAAAGTTTTTCAAGGTTCCAATTCAAGCAAACCAGAGGGGCATGAATGGTCGACAATCTGGACCTTTGGGGATGCATTGGGGCCGACCACATAATGCTTTGATTTGGCTCAATCCCACGGATAGACCCCGGGGAGACCTTCAAAGTCCAGTGAACTTCTTGAGTTGGTCAAACCTAAGTATCATGTCAGCCCTTCGACTTGACTGATACTCAGGGGCGACCTCGAAGTTATTCGAGTTTCTAGTTTGAGCAATCCCGCGTGGCATGAATGGTCGACAGACTGGACATTCAGGGATACATTGTACCCGACCACATCATCCTTCGATCCTCGACATCAAAGGATATCCATACTTGAATTCTCATACAAAGCAACAACCATACAGACATACCAGTAATTCAGGTTTAACAAATACCAGCAAGTCAGGTTCAATTACATTACTCAATCTACCTATTCAATACTCATTGTTCAACATTTAACCTATCCAACAAATAGAAGCATGAACAATAGACATGAATTTATTACAGATGACTTTCAACAAATACCAAATAAACTACCTTCTACTAATACCACACTCACACAGGATTGGCCATATTTCTTCTTTGCTCTTCTACAACACCACCTCCACTGACTTCGACAGTAGGGTTCGTTCCCAAAGCATCAGCAGCACCTCCGATTGTAGAACCCCCTTCAACATTTCCAGCACAATCCCCTTCAACCACGGGACCAACTATAGCATCTCCAACACCTCTCCCTACTGGGTTCAGTCCCACCCCATCTGCCTGAGCTACATCTTCGACAGCAGGCTCTTTGGTCAAAGGAAAACACTCGAAGGTCCCTGAATTATACCCCAACCCATCTATAAAGTTTTTTAAAGCCGTGGTCGTGTCACACTTCTCATCATATTACGTCTGGAAATGTGCTTTGTTATCCTTCAACTGCTCCTCTTTCCCAGTCAGCTTCACCTCCACACACTATTCACATTTGATTATTATTGGCAATCGTAGCTTCGACTTCCCTCGCAGCATCAGCTCTAATCTGCAACTTTTCTCGTCCTAGTACACTGACCTGAGTTTCCAGTGATATAATGGTCCCCTGTATGAGCGCGTCAGACTGTCCCTCGCCTATTTCAGCTTTTTACTCGATTCCTTTTGGGCTTTGTTATAAGCTTGGGCCCAAGCATTCACCTGTATGAATACTTGACTACTCAGCAGTTCTCAAAGCATAATTGCAACTTCACAATTTCAAAAACACTTACCTGATGCAGAGCCTTATTTATTTGTTTCCCCACTTCGTCTGGGCTCGTACCACAGAGGCTTGCTATAGATGCGGCCGTTACCTGAGCGTTCTCCTCCAGTTCGACCTCGCGTCGCCTCGAGTCGGCCGGTTCATCCTCATCATCGGTCATCTGCTCACAAGGCCTCTTCCACAAAGTTGTCTTCGTCTATTGTACTGTCGAAGCCGTCAGTAGCCTTACCTTTACCTTTGCTGGTCTACTGTGGTACCTCGAGAATAGTCTCGGGCACGCTCGACCGTACCGTCCTAGGACCTTCTCGTCGCTCCCCCGGCACATAGCTCGACTTTCGACTAAACCTGTAATAATCCATCTCCCTTGTTCTCGTCGAAGAACTTCCTTCTTTCCTTTTCTTTGAGTACCCAACAGCTACAGGGACATCCCTCAGTAAAGTATTCGTCTTCTTTTGCCTCTTTCTGACAATACCCAACTTCCCGTATACCCAATTTACCCACTCCTCGTCCTGGCTAATTAGCTCATCAATATAAGTCCTCGGATGCTTCAATAAATTATTCAAGGGACCTACAAAACAACGAAGACAAGTTCAACAATCTACTCGAACCACATAATAAATAGCCTTCGACTATTAACTTACTTGGATTATACAACTTATGTTTCAGCTTATGTACCTCATCTTCCTCTGCATTCTCATAATTACCCTTTGCCACCACCAAACCCTTATCCCACCTACGCCCAGTCGAACACAGGTCAAATAACCATGGTTTGTCTGCATGGCATTGGATGTGATACGTATCCGCCCTCTTATTTGCTTTCCTCGAGTAGAACAATATGATGTTGAACCACTCGATTAAACCCCTCCTCTCACATTTTAACTCTACATTCATCCCCTAGACAACTCTTATCATCACTTAAAAATTATCATTCATCTGACATGGGGCAACATCCCAGAAATTCAATACCAACTTCCCCAGCCTTCGAAGAGGCAGCTACATAACTAATCGAATCTGGCCTCTGAACGCCATAATTTCTTCCTGGGGGGTACCCTTGAATGAGAACTCAGCCCCTACTAGCACCAGTATAACACCCACCTTCAACAACCCGTGTTTCGACATGAATCGATCCAGTATCGCCTTTTCCTAAGCTGAGATTGGCCCCGCCGTTGTCCCCGAATGATCTGAATCATTTCTATTATTACTCTGCTTCTCTTCCCCTTCCTTCCTCTCATCGCCCGAAGGGTCGACATTACCTTCGTTCCCCTTTCCCTCCCACTCCTCATTTTCCTCTTCTCCATTTTCCCAAACTATTCGAGCCCTACGATGGCTCCTAGTCGAAACTCTAACCTCTAACACCACCATAGCCAATGGGGCGTCCGTTGCAATTTCTAACACTTTTACATCACTGCTCTCACCCCCTCGACCTCGACCAGATATACTTGGTTTGTTTACTTCGCCATCCTCATCTACCAGCCTCATCCTCGAAGCTCGACGGGTATGCATTATATCCTGCAGAAGAAGATGAGTAAAATTAGCTCGATATATTTGAGTATCAAGTTTTGGTATCATATTATTTTCTACCCTCCCTAAATCACCCAACCCACAGTCGAATGTTCGACTGCAACCCAAACCACCCCCTCACTCCTCCCAATTTACCACTTGGCCGGACCTCCAACCACATGGGTTACCCCCTTCCTCAATCACATAGTTACAGCCAAAAAGCCTACCGTACAGACAATGAACACATGAAGAAGCAACAATAAAATTAAAAGGTCTATCCTTACTAAGTTATCAGAAGCATACTTGTTCAAGTAGATCCGATTTCTCAGCAACAACGAGGTGTTCTTCTCTCCTCTCCAGCAATCTCAACCATAATAATAACGTATGTTTTTCCCTCTTTGATTATTGCTTTGGAACAGTGACTCTCTCTCTCTCCCCTCTTTAAATACCACCCAAGGACAGCAAAACTGTCTCAGTTTCCCCACTCACAATCATTACCACTCCTCCACTCCCCCCTCATTTTCGGCCACAATATATTTTACCAATATTGCCCTCACCTGCTCCCACATGCGTGCCACACACTTATGCCAAAAAAAATACTCTTTTAGCCCTCTCGAAACTTCTGACACACTGCCTGAAGCTGTCAACTCAAACCCACGTGTCACCGCCACCTTTTTCCCATAACCCGAGGAAACATCATGATGACCTGCAGCAGCACACTGCCCTAGGAACAGTATCACCTCTAACATGTATGCTATTTTGGCTGTCAGATTTTGTAGTCGAAGCACCCATTCCCAGGCTCTGACATATTCAAACCCTCTCATGCTTTCGTTTTAGAACCATCATCTGCATTCTACTCTATCCCATCATACATACATATTAGTACTCGAACCTTCGGTCAGTACTTTTCTTTATATAACTGGACCCCAATGTCTTACCATTTTTAGTCATTTTCATTACTTAAGTTTGACGTTCGACAATTAATGTCGCGCCTACTTTATCATCGTCTACAACACCTAATATGGTTCGATTATCATACTTCGAAAAATATGTTATATTTCATTCAGAAATAAAAAAGGGAGAAAGAGAAACACCAGCAATATAACAATACCAGAAACAAAACACCTGCAGCAATAACAAAAAAAAACCCTTCATGCCCAGCACCACATTGAAGACTCCCCTATTTACATACGGAGCAGTTCTTGCAGAGCCCTACCTTATCCTTGACCGCGTCCTCAGCATCTACTTGGTCTTCTACCATAATTTTTAGCATATAGTACCGGTTACTAATGTTGAAACCCAACCACTGCATCACCCTCCACCAGTGCTCGTACGGGTGCCCGCAGATAGCCTTTCGCGCTCCAACTCTACCAAGTTTGGCAGTATCACATCCAATCTCTAGTCTCCGATGAATTTCTCCTTCAGGACCCTCGTCTTCTCTTCGATACAATGCTCCCTCGCTTCCATCCTCTTCTGGTCCCGTGTGTTTGGTATCATTTCCATGGTTGGGTTTACAAAAGAAGAAGATGAAGAATATGGAGAATTTCTCCCTAATAACCCATATTAATACCACGATTAAAGGCATTTAGTACCTCTTAATCACCACTTACATTAATTACTCTCCCTAATTGCTTTCCTTGGAACTGCACACAGTAAACCAGTCAATTCTTCAACTTCCTATGCCTAACCAATTTTCTCAGCACGTGCCAACTGCATCAATTTCTGGGGCCCCTACTGAGAGGGGGCGAATGTAGTAGCCTACTCGCAGCCTCCCAATACTAGTCAAATACTCGAAGGCTGCATCGAAACCTACCTAGAGACTCGAAGCCCAACTAAATAACAACTAAGCCCAAGAAGTCTTCCGACCTCAATCGAATGTTCGAAGACATTATAGTCAAAGCCGAAGATAGACGGCCAACACCAGAATTCAGCATCAGTAGCAAAGAGACTTCAACCATGGTAATACATGGTTGACGGCAGACATATTTGGCAGCCAACTCACCAGATATAGCAGTGAAATGAGCCACTTGACGGCTACAATATCAGAACTGACTCCGAGTAAAGAACAGTTGTCCTCAAAGGATATGCATGTAATCTAACCTCCTATGGTGACTCAACCCTTTCTATATCCTATAAATAGGAGGGAGGAGGCATTATGAAGGGGTTAGAAAATCTCTTCCAAAAGCCCTACAAGATTACCTTAGAATACCCTGTAACTCATTTTCCTCGTCGGCCTATCTGCTAACTCAATATATATAACATTAATCATTCAAAATCCTCGCTAGAAGTCGTGGAGTAACCCATTCTAGGACTTTACGCAAGTGTATTACTTCCGTAATATAGTTTATTATTATCTTATATACTTTTGTAAACCCCAGATCGAAGATAACCCCGTAGCGTAAGAGCTAGTTTCCCCTCTTACAAAACCTGGCTCCTCCACGCGAGGTGCATATGTAATAAACTGGATAAGTCACTATTGGTTTGAAGCAATAAGAACTCATATGGCATAATAAGATGACCGAGTATTTGAAGGTCAAAGATTTTGTAAATAGTCTTATCTACACATGCGCTATCATTAAGAACATAGATATTGGCTTAATCATCATAACAGTATACTAGATGATTTGAATATCATCAGAACTCTGGAGGAGATCGAGTGAGCTGCCAAATACCTTGGAAAGAAATTTGATATGTAAGACCTTGAGAAACCAAGTATTGTGGCGATTTGCAGATCGAACATCTTGGTTATGGCATACTCATTCATCAGGCAATATGGATGTAGTTCATAGCTTAAGTACGCCTATGTTAGCCCATCACCTGGAGGTGGACAAGGATATCTTCCACCCTCCAGATGAGGGGGAGGAACTCCTAAGCCTAAGGTGTCATATCTAGGACCAATCGGTGTTTTGCTATACTTAGTCGGGTATACTAGGTTTGATATCCCATTTGCAGTGAACTGTTTGGCTCGCCACAGTTCCCCTCCTACCTAAAGTTATTGGAATAGGATCCACCACATCCTGCGGTACCTAAAACCGACATAATAGACTTTGGTTTATTCTACCTGAAAAATGGTAAACGTAAAATTATAGGGTACGCCAATGTAGGATACTTATCAAACTACATAAAGATCATTCTTAGATGGGTTATATGTTTATGTATAGGCATGTGGTAATTTTATAGAGATTACTGAAGCAGATGGAGGTCGCTACATACTCGAACCACGCTGAGATTCTCGCACTTCATATAGCTGAAAAAAGAATGTTTTTGGTTACGCTTTTATGGTGAATCACATTAACGAAACTTGTGGATTAGATTCTGTCTAGAATAAACACATGACTCTCAACGAAAAAGATATTACCTACATTGCTCAAGTTAGAGAAGTTTTTATCCAAGACGACAAAACAAAACATATTTCACCAAAGTTCTTCCATACTCGTGAATTACAGAAGGTGAATGAAAATGATATTGTTCAAGTACATTTAGCACATTATAAAGCTATGGAGATGTGTTTAGACTATATTGTATCATCATTAGGAACTACTGAAACTTTTAGGTTCTTGAGATTGATTTATTATGAAAAATTATGTCAAATTTGCAAGGTTGATAATCCTTGATATCAATTTTCCAATAATGAAACCCATTTCTAATTCTAATCAATTTTATGATGCAAGTAATAGTCTATAAATAAGAGCACATAAAATTAACCCTGCAAGAGGCTTTTCTCAGGAGAAAAGCCTATAGGCTGTTGTCGAATCCTTGACAACTAAAGTTCTACAATGAAGAAAGAATTATAAGAATTTTTATCACTTATATACTCGATAAGCACATCCAATAATCGTTTTTCAAAACCACATTTTGAACTCACAATTATTTTCAGGGAAATAGTTGAATCTCTTACAGGGCGGTTTAGAAACTCAGCAAGTGAGACCACAATCACACGTTCTTACCTCATCTGCCCATGCCCAAAGGCCACCGCCACCCACCTTTCATGGACATTGGCAAAACCAACGATTAGGGTAACAATTAGGGTTAGGCCAATACACGAGAGACATATCTCAGAAAATTCATCACACCAACATATATGTGACTACATCTTCGGTAGGTTTTCCATTTGATTGTGAAGAATGATGAGTGATAGGGTTGAGAAGTGAGTAAGTGTTAAAGGTTTTCCTTTTGCTTGTGTTGAATGATGAGTGATAGTGTTGAAGGTTAAGTTCAAAATATAATTTAAATAACAAATAATTTCTCTACGAATATTTTATAATTCAGGAAATGACAATATAATGGAGAAGAATAAAGCAAACCAATGATAGGAAATGACAATACAAATAAAAAACAAACCAAACCAATGGCCGGAAATTACAGTAATGACGTAACAAATGATAGAAAATGACAATGCAAATGATTATAGGGCAGATACAAAGGATAAATAAAATATCTTAATTTTCTAGCCGGAAATGTATCTATCGTCGTCGCTCATTTCATCAGGTGGCAACATAACATCAGGATTTTTAATGTTATACTCATCGAAACCACTATCCCACCCACTATCTTTAAAGTAAGCCATTACCTCTACACGAGTTTCTCAGAACTTCATCCTAGTGTTCTCCCTCTCTTGTATGCATTTTAATGGCACGTCTCTTGGGAATAAACTCGGTGTACAACCGCGTATGATTTCTTAGATGTTTGGCCCAGCATAGAAGCTTATTGAAATGATGTCTCTTCCTTTGCAATTACATGCGGGAGTCGTATTCTTGTTTTTGTGAATACAAATACCTACCACAAATAACCTTCCCATTTTCGTTTAATTTACCCTAAAATAAATTATCATCACTTGAGATTGAATCATCAGATATATTTCTTAAAACAAATCAAAAATTGAGAAATGTTAGCACCTTCAAGCTTTATATAGGCAATGATAAATTTGACTATTACCAATGACAAATTATAATTTACAAATGACAAATTTGAAATTATGAAAGTATATCTTAATCTGACATATTCTTTTGAGGTGTATCATTAAGATGTGATAAATTAATATTTAAATATAAATGATTGATGAAGTGATAACAGTTAAAATCCGGTGTTTAGTAAGGGTAGAAATCGAGTGTCGTCCACTTTCGAACGGGATTAGAAATGGGTTTTGGACTTATTCTTAAGAAAAATCTAGGGATTTCTGATTTCACCACTATTCACGAATAATATCAACATAGTCTTATATATATTCTTAAAATATTGAAATTGTAAAAGTCGACCTTATGTTGATGTATCCCATGCTTAATGAAGACTCAAGTAAAATATATTGTATGAACTTAGTACGTGTGAAAAATACATTCAATGAAAGCAACGATAATTATGCAATGTTAATTAACAACATACTTAATAAAAATGCAATATTAATAGCATTTTGTGTGTGAAATATTTACTATGTCAATTTAGAGTCACAAAACTCAACCTATATCTCTACTTAAGGAGATCGTAGGATGATAATGAAATCTCCAACAACATAGTTTTGGGATTTATGATAATATGCCTATAATGGGGTTGGAGAAAAATATACTTTACTATGTGATATCATACGCTAATGGCGGGTCCGTCACCACCACTAGTATGGACTTAGCTGGCCATTATAACAATTATAAAATCTAAATAATATGATAATTAAAGAAACATAAACTAAGAACAAAAAGATGACTTTTATTGACTTACAAAATAAAATGCTCAAAATGCTTACAAGACTTACACCAACTTACTCCAACAATGCTCTCTTACACTCTACAAAAATGATTTTCTCAAAATTGAATGACTTTTATGAGCTCACCACCTCTTATTTTAGAGATGAATGAGAGGTTTATTACATTTAATATGAGATTGTAACCTATGCTGTGAATGTACATAAAAATGTAACCTCCAAGAGCTATCCTCTAAAATGTAACCTCCTCACGTGGGACTCATGTGCTTGGCAACTCTACATCCTTCTCTAGTAGTTCATCTTTTGAGCTATATACATCATGGTATTTTCACATATTTGGTAAATGAGCTCCATGTGATCAGAAATACAAAAATTGGTTTTATAAGTCATATTTAATAATAAAATTAAGGATAATTAACATTAAGTTATAGGGAAAAGTGGTCATTTTCCATGCCCATCATATAATAGCATTGATTACACTGGTATCTACAACAAATACGTACTCTAGACAAATGAGAAGATACCATGTTCTTGTTTCATGAAGACAGAGTAACCTCCTATTTAATGACATGAAAGACACGAGATAAATTAACATTATTAACCCGCACCCTGCACCCTTATCCTAACCCTAACCAACCCTAACCCTATGATCAATGAATGCAAAATGATACATGTATAAACAATGATAAAATGTGAGATGAGAATAATTAATACCAGATATTAATACTAAATATATCCTCCCGATGCCCATTCAAAGTATCTTCCCAATGGTAATCTGAAGTCCTATATATTCAAGGTTCATTGGATTGGAGTGCCATTCACAATCAATCACAACAACATTTCTTCAAAGTTCAAACACATAAGAAAATCTAAGAAAACGCCAATGTCATAATCCACTCGATCCAGCCACCTCTCTTTAAACACCAATGCTGATTGGTTTGAAGTGATTGAGATTGAGGTAGAAAGAGATGATGAGCGTCTCTTCAAATTAAACAAAATTTGTGAGATGGAGAAGGATTATGTCGGAGAGAAGGCACAACTGCTGAAGGAGCATTACAAAGACTTTAGGAAAAAATTAGTTGAAATGGACGAACTTGAGTTAGTGAGTTAATAAAAGGACACCTACAATTTCAAAATCTGGTATTTGGAAGATCGGGTGTTTTCCCTGACAATAGAACGGGATGAGCAGAAAAAATGGTGAGAGGAGGCGGTCTACAAAATTAGTTGCCTCAAATAGAAGATCATGGCCATGGAATATGGCCGTGCTCCAGAATCCTCAAGCGATGAGGGTTTATAAAGTCTTATAATATGTAATTTGTATTTAGTTTTTAGTTTTAAGTTTTATAATATGAATTTTACTTTTCCTATATGTGTGTTCGTCAATCATTATAATTACACAAAGTAGACTTCTGATGAAAAATGACATCAAATTAAAGCACAAATTATGAAATAATAAATGACTCTTCTAAATTTAAAAACAACAAATACTCATAAACAAATGAAACTCTTCAAATGATAAATTTTGATGTACAAATGATAAATTTATGTCAACAAATTACAAATAATGACTGCCAAGAGTTCACATACCTTTTTTTATATATATATATTGTACATATTTAATCACAAATAAGAAGTACATGTTGCCTATAAATTGGTTAATTATTTGGAAGGTGTTTGAAAATGCTTCAAAAATGGGAACTAGAGAAAGACCAGGCCGTAGGGTTGAATTCCTTCAACTTCCTGCTATGTTTAGAAAGAAGTGGAGTAGACAATCTAAGGACGTCCTCGTTAATTGAGATATATAACAATTTTCAAGAATCACTGATTCTGAAAGACGCAATCTACGCTGTAAATGAAGAAATGAAAGTTAAAGTCGCAGCGAAAGAGAGACAACTTGAAGAATGTTACGTCGCTCTCGGGGATGAACTGCTCAACCTTCAGCAATGGACCCAGGTGATGGTTGATGAAGTCAACCATTGTAAAGAACTTCGAAATAAGATGATATCGATCTTTTCATCAAAAATGAAGAAGAGAAGACTATTGTTGTATCGTATTTCAGAGATCAAATCTAACTTCTTGAAAGATGAGATTAATAGTGATTCTGCAAACTAGCTTGTGGAACGGAAACATGAGCGAATGCCAAAATTTGCATTGCTTTACTTTTTATTCATTGTTAAGTAGTTTTTATCATTGCATCTTCAAAGTTATTCTGGTGTTTATGCTGGCTATTTCATTACTTTTTTTCCATCTCATCGCATATTCATGTTCCACAAATTAACCATAATTCCCAACTACCAATTGCCACGATTGCTTTCAACCATAAATGCACAACAACAATAATAACTTTAACAATCGCAACTACAACATTAAGTCTAACATCTGCCACAATTGATCTCAACCATAAATGTTCAACTACAACATTTACTATAACAATCTGAACTACAACACTATCATTCTTCAGGGTTGCTTCAAATAATGGCAGACTGGTTTAAAAAAATGGGACTACATGAATTTAAGGATTACAGATTGCTAAATCTAAATAATTTTTTAAGGCAAGAATATTTTCACGAAGATAAATCGCTTTAATTTAGACTTGTTTATTCCAACTTTTACGATTTTCTTATACTCTATGACTTGGCGGTAAAAAGTAATCAAGAGATGGTACAAAGGTTTCAATCCATGGAAGGCACCGTCGTCATCAGGCGCGTTCTACTTGAGGAGAGGATTGTCAAATACAAGGAGATAGTTTCAAAGCTCGCAGATGAAGAGTTGATGTTGAGAAACAATGTTGCAACAGTGAGAGATGAGATCAGAAATCTGAAAAGGATGAATGAAAGCATGGAGAAGAAAATATTTGATTACGACCATGTTGTTATACAGAAGGACTATAAAACCTTGAGGCCTCTATCAAGGAGGGAAGGTAGAAGTAGTTGATAATCTTTCTTCATTTTCTGAGGTATTTAATGGTATTTTGTCTTTTCCTACTACACTTCATCTATTGCTGATAATCCCTTTATGCGTTATGAAGAAATATAATATGATGTCCAAACAAATGACTAATAGCATCTGTTAAATAATATGTGTGTTATGTTTACATGTTAATCATGTTCTTCAAATGACATTCTGAGACATGACAAAACATATCAAACAACTGATAGATATTATGTCAACAAATGACATGATAAACATAAATAACTGCCAGATATACACAAATTATTACTTCTTTCCCAAAATACAAAATATTGTGTAACCAAAAAAGTTTATTCTCTTCAATCCAAACTGGGTTGCAAAAGTTATCTTTATTTGTAACTTCGTTTCCCAAAATATTGTGTAACCAAAATAATCATCTTCAAAACAAGCTGATCGCAGCGTCAGTATCTTTAACTGTTAGAAAATCCGATATTATTGGTGGGTCGGTTCTCATTGTAAAAGCCTGAGCCATTGTCGGACGTGTACTATCATCAGATGAGACTGCTAAAAACTTACAAGAATGATGGTTGTGTTTATTTTTTTGGTTGTTACTACGAAATCTAAGTTGAGTCACCAAACCTATCATTTTTGCTCTTTTTTTCTTTTGTGTGCGAGGATAACCAAATGCTACCTTTGGTATATGAACACGAACACGTGGGTCTGATTTTAAAATTTTCCATTGCTTTATTCCTCTAATAGGAATTCATATAAGTTTATAAACTGCCTTGTATGTGTCATTAGTGTAGTGCTTACATACACATGTAGTTGGATCAACCTTGGCAATACCGAGTGCCCGTACTCCATGTTCATAATGTATCCCCATCGTTTGCCACCTGCGGCAAGAACAACTACCATCTCCAATATTTACAAAATTGGTTCTTCCATAACTAGTCATCTGGAAATGGTTACGTCCAGTGCAAACCCTGCAGGTTAGTGTGTCTGCCACAACCTTTCTGCTCATACAATGATATGTTGCCCATTTTGTTAAGCGAGTTTAATTCTTGATAGCTTCCTCTCTACGCGTGAACAACGCTTCAGAGTAGATTTTATGTAATTCCTCGATAAATAATTGGATAAAAATATCTCTCACTAGGATAATCACATTATTCCAGCTCTCGACATGATTTGTGTATGCCACCCCGTACCTAAAAAATGATATAATTATAATGACAGGTTTCAAAACAACAAATGAAATAACTTAAACAACAAATGACAAAAGATGACAGAAAATGATAAATGATAGTATTTAATGAATAAGTGACAAATGTAGGCTAAAAAATGACAAACATACATGTTCATAGGAACATATAAATTAGATCATGTCTCATTGGAAATAATTAGTATGTATTGAAAACCCACTAGATCCGTTGTTCAGATTGAATTCATGTGTTTATCGAAATCAATCTAGGTTAGAGCCTGCTGCTGCCAACATAAATAAAATCCTCGTGCTATCAAGCGTAGTTTTAATATTATTCGATATGTGGAAGGCATAAAAAGTATGGATAACCATTGGAAGCACTTTGGTTACAACATTAAGTATTCCAGGGTTCCTGTCAGAGATGATGACAAATCGAGTCTGAAATTCGCAGAAATTGGACACAAACATCTCTAGAAAGTATGTCAAACTTTGGATGTTCTCTGTATCTGTTATTGAGAAAACAAGTAGAAACAAATGATTGCTTGGGTCAATGGAGAAGGCTGTTAGTAGGGTTCCTTTGTATCTCCCTTTCAAAAAAAATTTGTCGATCACTACAACGGGTCTCAGTAGTTAATATATTTTTTTTGGAGTACCAAAACACCAAAAACACCTTATGAATCTCTTATCCTTGCAACTGGTGGTTTGTATGTTAAACACCAAATCAGAGTCAACCAACTTAACTTTTGTAAAGTAGCTTGTAAGAAGTTGGTAGGAGTGACCAAAGCTCCCCCACATCTGAAATAAATTAAATAGTTAAAAAAATATTGTGAACAAATGACAGATTGGGCACAAAATAGATAATGAAATAATATCAAAGAACTTTGTAGTTGATACGTAACAAATGACAAATTGTATTAGGTCAAATGATGTAATAATATTAAAATAATGACTAGGGATAAAAGAAACAATGACAAATTATCCAAGGACAAATAACAATATTTTACCTCAGCATTTGCTTTTTCTTTGGCATCCCAGGCTATATTGAATGTTATATCGACATGGTGCAGTTCATCTAAATCGGTAATAATCCCTTTTAGGGTCATTTCTTAGTTTTCGCTTGATTAGTGAAGCAACCCAATTACTAGATGATACCTTATATGCGGTCTCATCATCTTGTTGCATGATGGCGTAGGTATGCTCATAACAATAAGTCCTAACTATATAGAAAGCTGAACCAAGCAACCTAGTCGCATAGATCCGTCATGAGCAGTTATGAGCTCTGCAGCATACCACGACTTTATATTCGTTGCTCAGAATGTGGTGTAGCTGGAACTTATTTACAACTGCATATGTTATGATGTGGTTCTTGAGTTGGATTCTATCTCGATGTACATCACCAATGTTAAACACTTTATTAAATTCATAGAGTTCCTCCGTGTAGGTTACAGATTTAAACTTGAAATCAAGGAGATCTGACACCTGTTCGGGTAGTGATTCAAAGCGTAGTTCTACTGGACAAATGACAAGAAAGTCTTTACAAATGATAAATTTCTAGTGACAAATGATCGAAATTACATTAGTAGCTGCAATTTGAAACTGGTTTACCTAAAGGTTCAACAACCATAGGTTCAAAAGATTCATTTGAGAGAAGAACATCATCAACATGAACATTGGTTCTGTTTATTTCAGGGTAGCTCTGGTGGTCGGGCTCTGGTTCAGGAAATGAGTGCTGAAGTGAAGTCCCCTCTCCCCTCCCCCCCCCCTAAGACACTATTTTGGGACAACCCTCCTAGACCTGCTGAAGTCACCCGTTTATTTTAACCAAACTCAGAACAAATGTTCTAGGAAAGTACACTGGGAGTTGGAGTTGGAGTTGGAGTTGGAGCGTGTTCTCTACCCTCAACAACCATCCATATATAAATGGGTGTACATGGAGTTCTCTTATGCTTATTCATCATCACATAATAGTCCTGGACTAATGAAATTGAGCATGTACAACCATGGATGAAGTTGTATAACTTAGGGTTTTTATGATCCATTTCACTTGCTTGTTCGAGGATTCTAATGAAATCAGTAAATGATGTTTGCGCGACAATCTCGGTCATTTTTGTATTTCCTCATGTATAACTAATTATTGATCCATTTTTGGGAGGTACGATTTCCCCCTAGAAATGAACGATGATATAAAGTTCAGAAGCAGTCATATTAGAAAGCAAGTATATGAGAGAAACGATATAAACAATTGATATTAGGTTACAAAACAAATTATAAGAATGCTATGACAAACGATAAATATGCTATGACAAATGAAAAGTAGATGAACATGGAGTTAGACGAATAGAAACAGTACATTGATAAATATGAAAAATCATACGACAAACTCAATAACCGTCTAGTTCAGAAAATGCAGATGGTATTAGATGGTGCAACTCAAGAATTCCTTTTACCTTATGGGTCCTCAATCGGCTGAGAAAAAAAACTTATGTGAATTCTGAGATGCAAACTTACACAACCGACATGGATAACTATTCTTCTACCTATGCGAGGATTTGAAACAAAAAAAATTACAAGAACCTTAAAAGGACAGAGAGAAGCTTTCAAGAGAAGCAGAAGAAGAGGTTTGCAGACGAAGATTAAGGTGAGAAGTACATGGTATGGTTGAGGCCTTACTTTGCATTTAATGCATCAAAAGATATAAGAAGATGTTGTCAATAGAATGTCAGAATAGGTTATAGTAGGGTTGCAGGGGTGGGGCCAGTATCGATTTGGGGAGAAACGTGTTCCAGTATCTATTTGAAGAAATTTGCATTAACTTGTATTTATTTGGTCAATTGTCGTTTCTTGAAAAATTGAAGCATTGAGCAAAAAAAAAAAAAAAAAAAAATCAAACATTGAGAAGAATAAAAAAATCAAGCCTTCTTGGAGATGCTCTTAGTTCTACTGTGTTGCACCAAACTCATGACCCTGCAGCAACTTTCCGTCCCAACACCGTTCCATACTGATATCCTTCTCTTGTTTTTTCAAAAACATTTCCCTCTGTCGTTCCCCTCCCCTCTATTTTCAAATCTGCTTCGCAAATCACAACCCCTCTCTCTCTCTCTCTCTCTCTCTCCACTTTCACTTCAAATCAACAAAAAACCCTAATTTGATCAACAATGACTGCAATCATTCCTCCCGTATCAGGGATGGAACTTCCAGATCCACCCACTGATGGCATCTCAAACCTAAGATTCTCAAACCACAGCGATCACCTCCTCGTTTCCTCTTGGGACAAGGTCTTTGCCTTCCTCAATTTCTACTTTTTTTTGTTGTTGTTTTCATGTCAAATTGCGCGAGTTGTAATCCTGTCTTTGTTTGATCAGACTATTAAATTGTACGATGCGAGCACCAATGTTTTGAGAGGCGAGTTCATGCAGGGAGCAGCTGTGTTGGATTGCTGCTTTCACGACGATTCTTCCGGGTTTAGCGCTAGTGTTGATAATACGGTCAGGAGGTAATTTTAATGCTAGTTGTTGTATTTTATTAGTTCAGTGTAAGCAAAGTCGCGTAGGTAAACGAGAATTAGGGGTTGGAGTAGTGTTGATAGTACAGTTAAGAGGTACTATTGTTATTAGTTGCATTGGTACAACTAGTGGTGGCTGAGACGGGAATTTAGTTGAGTTGGGACAAGGTGACATAGGTAATGAGAACTAGGGGTTTCGGGTGTGAGCCCCCAAATTTCGTTTGGGATATTGTAAACAAGGATTAGCTTTTGGAATATAGAGCTCAAGTAGATACAATGAGAAAATAACCAACAGTCTCTATGTGGCTTTGCCAGTGGTATGGCATCCACACATGCATAAAAAGGTAGAAATGAAACCAACAAAGTAAGATTGAAATGCGATTAACGTCATCTTCAAGGATAAAAAAACCATTATTACAATAATAAGACAACAGATAAGGTCCAAGGATGTAATTAGGTTATTTTAATTTTCGTTGAATATATATAGGTGAGAGTGGTGAGGTCTGTTCTCTATCTATAATTGACCACGTAAACCATATTCGTAACGCCGTGGGCAATAATTTTAAATCGTAACTCGTATAGCCCAAAAATGGAATCGAATTGTAAATTCTATCTTAGGTCGTAAGAGTTAAGTAAATTTTTAGTATGGTAAAACATTTAAAATAATAATAATTAGACATTAAAGTAATAAGTACTTTATCATCTATAGTTTTCATGCAAATGTTTGTCTACATAACTTTCAGTAAGTACCTTCTGCTTAACGAAACTAGAAATTGGTTCTCAATTATAATCATATCAATGGAAAGCTTTATCTTCTTGGTTTCCAATGGAACAATGTTCCCACAGCCATGTTCAACTAAAATGGGAGAGCACTAAGACTACCAAATTGTAGATTTTGGAAAAAAAAGAAAGATTTATTGACTTCTGGTAGAGGCGGTGAACTAAATATTAATCGAAAGTTGTATCATAGGATTGGCTATGAATTATAATATTCATGCGAGTCAGAAGGAGTTGGCTTATGAATCGTAAGCTGCAGATAAAATTGGATTTAGCCCTGAAATTTGAATCATTGCATGTGAGTTTCGTAGTTAGGATTCAAATCATGAGATTTTTGACAATTTTTTGTGTGGGGTCTTGAGCGGTGGTTGGCATTTCCTCTCAATAAGCAGAAACCGTGAGATTGATTTTCTATTCCTGGTTCTAAGCAGTGGACTCTTTCGGATCGTATGACCACCTAAACTGCCACTTCACATCACACAATTCTTCAACATTTAGTCCCCACTTATATAGACAACTAATTTTGACAGCTTGTCTCTACTCCTCAACCTGTCTTGAATCGCCCTATGCTAATTTGTAAACATTTTCCATTGTACACAGTGTCTATGCTACCGAAACTTCTCCATTGACTAGTACTAGTGTGCGTTCCTCGGTTTTTGACTTATGCTATTAATTCCCGTAAGAGAATAATTCAATGGAACTGGGAGTTCTTCAGGGAAGAGAATCCCTGTCTTATTATCTCTCTCATTACGTGGTATCTTTCATCTTCTCCATTTACCTTATCTATGTTAATAGCTTGACCCATTTACTAAACTACAGATAACTTTTCTTCTTCTTATTGTGTGTAATTCAACATCTGGAATCAAAATGCATGACTGGTACATGACTTGAAGGAGTTCTGAACCTATTAAATTGTTTACAGTTCCTTGTAAATTGCAGTCCTAATCAGTTTTTTGTTGGAAAGTATCCTAATAATTTAGTGAGAATAAATAAAGGATTATGCGTTGGTATCTTCCCTTTGGTCATATTTCTTTTGAGTACGTTTAAAGTTTATTTTCGTTCTCAATATAGGAGTTGTTTTGTGACAGCTGTCAACTTGCTATGAACTATCTTGCTAGCTATTTCCAAATATTAATATTGTTCTTTTCACATTGTGCATTCTGATGCATGGGTTCTAACCCCAAGTTCTTTTCAGCTAGTAGCTTATGCTATAAAAAGTAATTGGGATTGGACCTCGCATATCAGAAGTAGCTCGAGCCCGGGTGGACCTCACACTTTTGAATGCACAACATCAAAGAAGTATTATAAGTATTTGAATAATATCTAATATGATAATGCTTAGCGAGTTCTCATGTCTTAGAACATAAGCCATACATGGAAACTCTAAAGAGTACAAAAATAACTATAAAGTATTCATAACAATATATGACTCGGACGATGCTAACGCATAGCTCGCTTTTTTTTTTTTTGCTGTATGACTCGGACGACAACTGGAATGCACAAGGAACCATGAGACTGGTTGAACTATTTAGTAGGTTGAGTCCTCCTTCATGGCAACTGTCAATAATCATTTGTGATTCAAGATTCGGAATGACATAGTACAAAGGGAAAATGCTTACTACAGGTTAATAAACAGTTTAAACTGCTACAAAAGATAAGATATGATTAGTAGTCAAACGGGAAACATGAAGGATGTCAGGTAACGAGAGCGTGGTGTGACGCGATACCCTTCCCTGGATAGAAGTCTCAACTCCATTGGCAAGACAAACTGTTCTATGTCAAGAACTAATAGCATATGATCAAGAAAGGACATTGCTGAGATGTGATGTGACAGGCCTACGTTAATTAACGAAGGAGAAGACTAGGAGCAATGACACCGTGTGAGAGGAAATCTACATGTGTGAGCAGAAGAAGTTAACGTAAACTGAGGTGTGTTAATCTTCTCCCGAGTGAGTGATCAAAATGCTGGAGAATCGTGTGAAGTGATGGCATGGATAACCATAAGAGCATAAGGCTAAGAACTGGTAGGCCGCCGCTAAGAGCTACAAGGACAGCCATCTGGCCTTAACATTTTCCAACCTTCCACAAGTATCGTGCTTATTTTGTGAGCGTTATTGTGGCATGTAGACTGGCGGAATATGAGAGGAAGAAGTCTGGTGCTGATATTGGTGCAGAGGATAACTATCAGGAGAATTTGACGACCATAGGTTGGATGTTAGAAGGCAATGCAACAATAGACGAAGGAGTAATAGGAAAACTCTGACCTGACAAGCAATAGGCCTAAGCCTCCTCCAGATTGGGAAATAGAGTATTATCCAAAAGATGAATTCATCCAAAATCTGAAACACCATCTTCTTCTCCACGATCCTTCCATAAGTTCCTGCTGTTATAGGACTATCCTTGTCAGTTTCCACAGTTGCAGGGAAATATAAATATATCATAGTGTTTTATATCTTGATTGCTCTTAACCGAGCAAAGTATATACACAGGGACTAACTCCGTGTATATAGCAATCTCACTTTGAAGTTGGAAAATTTGCTCATTGTTCTGTCTCTGAGACTGTATAGCGTTAGTCATGTTTTTTTGTTTTTTTCAATAAAGGGTCAGCAATAGGGCTGTACACGGTCCGGTTCGGTTCGGTTTTGACCCTAAACCGCAAACCGAACCTGGCTCCCCAGTTTTTCATAACAAGGAACCGAAACTGAACCGGCCTAAGAAATTACCGGACCAAAACCGAACCGGTCGGTCCAGTTCGGTTCGGTTTTTCTATTCGGTTTTGTCATTCAAATGACTGAAAATCTCGTTCAAACGACTGGGAAAATTTTGCCTAAAAAATTCCCCAGCCTGTCACAGACAGAAATCAGAACAAATCGTTCGAACGACTGGTAAAAATTTGCCTAAAAAATTCCCCAGCTTGTTACTGTCACAGTCACAAATCATAATAAGAATACCCCCACCAGCCACCACAATTCATAACAAAAAAGCATCATAGTTCATAAGAAGTAAGAACCATAAGTAACATCATAAATTCATAAATTCACAACCATAAGTAACATCATAGTTCATAAGTAACATCACAAAAAAACATCATAGTTCATAAGCATCCTAGTTCAAAAGTATAACATAAGTTACATAACTGATAACATCAATAAGCGAAGGCGAAACCACAAAAAGTATAACATAACTCATACTCTCATAGGTCCGTCCATATCGCCACAAAAAGCACTTCAAAGTCCAAAGAACCATAGTAATTACCACAACACTAGATGGAATTACTGTTTTTCCTGTATTAAAAAGAAATAAATTATAAGATTAGAAAACTATCACAACTAAAAACCCTCTAAGTTGTATAATGCAAATGAATAAATAAAGTAATAAACAATAATATACTACTAAGCAAGTAAGCATACCACAAGACAAGGCTCTCAACTAGTGTTGTTGTCTTCTAATGATATCGATGATACTCCTCCCTCGAACAACTCTAAAGCATTATTAAAAAAAGTTATAATTTATCATATATAGTTAAGTTAATGTAATACAACAATGTTAAGCTATTAAAATTTAAATAAAAATAAATAAATTATTACTTGCGTCAATATCATCGTATTGTTCTACCTCTTCCATTGAAGCTTGAAAGTCTATTGGTTTTACTTTAGATCGGAGCCAATTTTGTGTGCATATGAGAGCTTCTACTGTGTTAGGACGCAAAGAACTACGAATAGGATCAAGTACACGTCCTACTGTGCTAAAAGCATACTCAGATGCAACTGAAGTCACAGGAATAACTAATACATCGCGTGCTATGAGAGAGATGATCGGATACTTGGTGAAATTATTTTTCCACCAACGCAAAATATCAAATGGCTTTCCTTCAATTTCTTCTTCAAGAGTAGCCTTCAAGTACTTCTCAACTTTTGTCGTGTTCCCTAAATTCCCTTGTTTATGTTTTTTCCACTTAGTAGCCGGGTCCTCCATCACATTACTTATCACAATTGATTCACTAACACTTGAACTTGATGTTGCACTTAGGTTTTGATTATTTCTAGCATAAACCACATACAAACTCTGAAGTATTTTTTCTACTTTCTCAATTATCAAAACAATTTTTGCATTTTCATACAACCCACCCAGCCCAAATTCAACATATTCCAACTTGAAACGAGGATCAAGAACAACAACTAATAACAATGGGTTAATCTTTTCGATGTCCCAATACTTGTCATATTTCTCAATCATACTCATACCCATGGACATTAAACCAAGATCCATATAGTTTGATAGCTGTTTCAAGTTACTCTTGACTTTTACTATCTCATTAAATAAAATGTCAGATGTAACATACTTGGATCATTTTGGTGGTTGTATTGTAGTAAACACCCAAAAACTGCACAAACAATCTAGCTCTATCCCAATCATTTTCCCCGGAGGCACGCCAACAGCACCATCTTTCCCAACAAAGTGTTTTATACCCATCATCCTCATCTTGCAATCTCACAAATGCATCTTCGAACATTACTGCCGCCGCCAACATAATGTATGTGGAGTTCCACATCGTTTGTACATCTAAACATACATTCTTCTTACATTCAATTTTAGCTTCTTTCACACAATTTTTCCACTTTAACCATCTAGATGGAGACGACCTCACATATCTAACCGCATCACACACTCGAGCTATTGTCGTGTCATATTGCTTTAGCCCATCTTTCACAATAAGATTTAAAATATGTGCGGGGCACCTAACATGTATGAACTCATGCTCTAAGACTACATCTTTCCAATGTTTCGTCTTCTTCTTCAACCATTTTATTGCCAAATTATTAGAGCTTGCGTTATCACATGTGACAGTTAATATACTATATATTTTCCATTCTAGAAGGCATTTCTCCACCATCTTTCCAATTGTCTCACCTTTATGGTTCGGAACCACGCAAAAGTTGAGTATCCTTTTATTCAATCTCCATTCACTATCGATATAATGTGCGGTGAGACACATGTAGTTTAGATTTTGAATGGAGGTCCAAGTATCGGTAGTGACGCAAATTTTGTAGGCTTTTATAATACTACTCAACTTCTTCTTTTCTTCCAAGTATATAACAATAGCCTCCCTAGCTATTGTTACACGTGAAGGGACCTTAAATCTTGGATAAAGAAGATCACAAAAATTCAGAAAACCCTCACCTTCCACAAATCTAAATGGGAGCTCGTCTATAATTATCATTTTGGTAAGAGCTTTCTTACAAGAATCTTGGCTAAAGAAGATAGGCACAAGATCTTGTTCTTGTCCTCCATTCTTTCTTTTAAAGCCAATGGTTTGTTGCTTATCATCTGCGCGGGTGGTGCTCTACAAGGATTACTAGTACTTTTACATCGATTATATAAATGACCTCTTAAGGTAGAAGTACCGTTATAAGATGAATCACTTGCAAACAACAAATTTCAGTAATTACATTTTGCCTTAGGAGGTTTACTATCCAGTACTTTAGTAAAATGATCCCATACCTCTAATATAACTTTTCCCTTCCGACTTTGCTTTGTCGACTGCGAAGATTTAACTGGTTGGCTCTACCTCTCAGTAACATCATTCACATTCATTTGTTGTACTTCATCCACAGAAGAACTCGCCATTATTGAGAAAAAGTACAATAGTCATTAGTCAATACCTAATTTGTGATCAGAAATCCCTAAATACCAAATAGTAATATCCTAAAAAAAATCCCCAAATCAGAGATCCCTATAATTAGAAACTGTATTTGATTGAATCCCCAAATCAAAAAATCACCAAATCAGAAATCCTTAAAATCAAACAGAAACTGTATTTGAGAGAGAGAGAGAGAGAGAGACAGAGAGAGATTACATGTGGCTGGAACTGTGGTTGCCGGTTAGAACTACGGTTGCCGGTTGGAACTTGAAACTGTGGCTGGAGCTTAGGTGATTGTAGAGACTTGAGAGAGAGCTTAGGTGGTGGTAGTAGAGCTTATGTGGTGGAAAAGATCATCCCCAAAGTATCGAAGACTAGTAGAGATCATCCTAGTGAGAGCTTAGGGGGTAGAGCTTATGAGAGAGAGTAGAGACTGAGAGTCTGAGAGAGAGAATGAGAGATCATCCCCAAGTATGCCTAATGTAATGGTTATATTCTCAGCAGTTAGTTAAGTTACTTAAGTTATTACCCATCCGGTTCGGTTTGGTCGGTTAACTGGGGTGGGTAACTAGTAATCGAACCGGGGTAGCCTGCTTCCCCACTTTTTGAACCGAAAACTGAACCGGTCCTGTTAAAAACCGGAAAAAATTGTCGGTTCGGTCAGGTTCGGTTCTGTTTCACGGTTTTACCAGTACAACCCTAGTCAACAAATCATTTTTGCATATCTTCCATCAGTTACCATGGGCTATTTCTCTGTATCTAGTAAGAACTGTATCTTCTCTCATCGCAAATATAGATTAAATGTATGGAGGACTGAGGACTGTGCCCATGTGAAATAAGTTAAACCCTCTAACTTCTTTGTGGCAATCTGAAAATTAGCAACTAATGAAGTAGATTTCAAACCAATCACAAAGCAAAAGCGATACTGCAGATTGCAAAAAAGCAAAACAAATACCAGGTTTAATAGGATCTTTGACCTTTTTCGTTGATCCAAATCACAGGTATAATCATAATCGTGACCACATTTGCATCAGAAATATCAGAGATTTCAATTGGCTCTGTTGATTTCATTTGATTTAGATTACAGAGCTGGACCTTTTTATAATAAATAAAAGGTTACAATTTCCATATCTTCATAGAGTATCCCCACCTAGATAGAGTTTTTTTTTTGTTGAAATTTTTTAACGAAGAACACCCCTTTCATATCAAAAGCCACTTTAATCCACCAAAAAACAAGAGATTTTATCGATATAATAACTTTCTATTTCTGTTGCTCTTTTCCTTCGAATACCCTCGTAGCCAATCGCCCAAATAACGGCAAAGGGAACAAACCACCATATAGTCTTACCCGTCTAGAAAGATTGTTTAAGTTTCATTCCGAGAAGAGAATCATTACATTACTAGGATAAGACCAAGTAAAACCAGTTTCAGTAAAAAGTAAATCCAAATATCCCGGGTGAAAGGACAATTTATAAAAAGGTGGTCAATGGATACCCCCCACCTACACAGTCATCATAAAAAATATAAACCCATGTAAAGAATAACAAGTCCCAAAACATTGTTGCCCCTTTGGCTCTTTATGAGACTGATCCAAGGCCCTTAAGGTAATATTGGACCATATGGTAGGGCGATTATTGTGCACATTCTTACTGATATCGGAATGTTTAGGTCTTATCTAAACCAAATTTCATGGATGCTAGGTACAGTATGATCAATCTATCTTGTTCATTTCGTGGGTTAAGTTGAACACTACCCAGTGTGGCTAAACAGACCATGACCCAAGAGGCTCATGCCCCATTGAGGAATTTGATCTGAGTGAAGTGCTTTGATACCTGGATGTTCACTATTGCTTCAATCAGACTGTTATTGCATTATTTTAACGTGAACACTCGTCACCAGGAATTACTAGTATCATAATATCTTCAAGCTTTATACATGCGAGAAAACTATTTCTCCAATCAAATGTCTTTCAGTAACCTCAAGTACTTTGTTACTTGACATGAGTTGTGGAGGGGGTAGAGTAACCTGAATGTGATGCATAGTAGGGATAAATTGGCTGTACTAACTGTAGTTTAGGGTAGCAATTATTTGATTACTTTGATACTTGTTGTTTCAGACATGTCTTTTGTGTAACTAACCAATGTGCAGTGAGTAGTTATTGGGTTGTCATAGTGTATATTACACAATTGGGACTCTCTCTCTCTCTCATACTCAGCTTTGATCTTTATATAACTGAAATGTCATAATAAGGATGTTGCCCGCTAAGTAAGTAATAGAGTCATATGCTAATGCAACCCAGTAACCTACTGGCTGAGTAAGGTTTGATTGGTCCTATAAGATGCACATTGCAGAGGAAAATTAGTTTGCTAGTTGTTTTAAAGTGAATTTTATTTAGCGGTTAGCAGTAGTAGATCAACAGCACTTTTGTGTAACATTTGCTCCTTTAAGATTGGCATATGAATAGTTTAGGTAGCCTAGCTGTGAGCCAATTTTGCCAATTTAGCCAGACCTTACCAGGCCTTATAAAGATAAGGAAAGCTAGGCCTCTGGCACATGTGTCCAATTTTGTTTTCTTCAGTAAGTAAGGTTACTCTTATTAGTAACAAATTGGCAAATTTATTTGTTATTTTTTATGAAGAATAAGCTGCGGTGTAGAGGCCCCTCCCTTTATTGATTAAAGCAGGAAATTACAAATTTTTCTCTCTATAATAAACCTGCCCATTTGCATCCTCATAAGCATAAACGTTGAGGTCTTTTGTAAATGAGTTGGGGATTACAATGTGAAAAACAGAATTAGGGAGGAGACTAGCAAGGTGGTCTGCAGCTCTGTTGGTCTCTTTAAAAACATGCACTACATCAAAGTGTTCAAAACCTTCTGTCATATCCATGATATTCTTGAGGGTGTACCTTACTTCCCAGATAGAATCTGCTTTGTTCTTCACAATGTGGACTGCAACAGCATAGTCACAGTAGAAAACTAATCTTCTAAAGCCATTTCTGATAACAAGGGTGAGAACAATTCAATGCCTTGGAGTTCATGAACTATTACAGTCTGAGGAGAGCAAACTCCACAAGCAGCATCCAACACCACACCTTCACTGTTTCTAATGATAGCTCCAACACCTCCCTTGTGCTGTGTTAGTGAGCCATCAGTTTTGACAGTTATTTTCGCATTTATCAATATCTTCTTTGAAATCACTAGATTTGAACATTGATGTGGAAACACCTTCAATGTTCATTGATGTGGGGACACCTTCAATCAGTGTGGAAGGGGCATAAGGTAGAGCCACTGTGCTTCTCACTTTTAGAAGGGGTGTTGAGCAAAGATACCCAAGAAAGAGGTGCAACACCCTTGTTTATGTCAGTCTTCTTTGTTCCTGGCAGTGCAGGGAACTCCTCATTCCCCTCCTCTGTTGCAAGAGGTGTTGCTTCCAGTTGAGCTATGTTAGCCTCAGCTCTCAGGGTTATGATCAACCATTGTTCCTTCACATTGATTACTCTTCTCTCCAACCACCTCGATATTTGTGTTGTCAGTCATAACATCGTGAGGAGGTTTAGTAAAATTTGCAGCATGATTACGGATACCATTTCTCATTTTCCTATTGAGGCACTTGCAATACATGAATTAAGGTCACGGGAAGTGATAGGGCAAGCCTTGAGTTGGCCCAAAATTCTAATCCTAAAGTGCTCGTAACGTTTCCCCCATCTTCGACAATGTCATCAACAGGGTTCATGGTAGTTGCCTTGGTCAGATTGGAGTTTTAACTAATCCTACTTGATTTGTACCCATCCCCCCAGCTTCGACATTGTCATCAGCGGGGTTCGAGGTAGTCGCCTTGGTCAGATTAGCGCCCTTATATAAGACCATAGCATGCCCCCAGAAGGTTTAATTGAAGTCTTATCTGTTGCAGCTTTGTGATGAGGCGATTCCTTTTCCATCTTCTCTTGTCTAATGGCCTTTTCGATTTGTTTCCTTTGAAGAGTCTCTGCCGGATTTTCGGTGCCGAGAAGGAAATCTTCGTACTCCGAAGTTGACATTCTCCTCCCCCACAGGTTTAAATCTAGTCGAACGTCGATTCTCTCTATCAGCGTTAGGCCCCCCTAGAGGGGATGGCCGAGTTGTGACCCCTCCAGCCATAGCCGAAGCCCTTGCGCTTCCTTTCCCTCTAAAACTTTCATAATATGGTTAAAATGGCTATATTTGAATTTGGTGAAAGGTATCGAATTTTACCATAAGGTGAAAGACAACCTAGATTTGAAATCAACAGTGGAGTTAGTAAAGATCTAACAGTTAAGATAAAATCTGGGTTTTCGGACATGAAGATTACTAGCATGCTCTTCTAAAAGAATAACAAGAATGCCATTCTCTAACATGCACCCAGGAGTGTGTTCAAACAAAGTCATTATTGGCAACTTTTACCTTAAACTAAAGAGTGTTATTTAGTGAAAAAAGGGCATGCATATACTTTCGTTGACTATAGAAGTGTTATGAATAGACACAAATAGTATTCTCTATTCCTGTTAGGACTTGGGGCTTGATAGTGCACTTCTAAAGACCCTCTTCATTAGTCTTCTCATGATTTTCCTTTCACTATATATTTTTATTATAAAAGCTCACATTTCCCCGTCTTTACTTATCTGGACGTCGATAGTACTAACATGTTTTGTAATATCACTTCATCAACCTTAACATCTTGTGTTGTTCTTATTCTTTCAGATATGTCTTTAGTACTGGCAAGGGGGCTATTTTAGGAAAACACGATGCACCTGTGCGCTGTGTTGAATACTCTTACGCCTCAGGTAGTTTTCTTCTATTATGCAGAGCATTGGCTTGCCTCATATTTTTGTTGTTTAGTTTCATGCTTGATTATGCTTTCGAGCTTTCAGAACACTTCATTTGAGTGGTCCATGTGTTAAAATATATTGACATACATAAACCAGGGCAATCAGTACGTTTAGTAAATTACGTAAGAAATTGGTATCCAGGGAAATGATAATTTTTATATGAGCTTTTGATAGTACTGTAGAATCTTTCAGATGAAAGACCAGATTACTCTTGTCCTCTTTTGCATTGTTTTGAAGTCCCTATTGTTTTGTTATGGCATTTTATACTTCATGTTATATATATGTATAGACAATTATATTGTATAGCTAGCAAAAGCTGAGAGGGTCGAAGCCGTGGATCGAATCTTTTGATAAATCCTCAACTCCTTAAAGAAGTTTGACCACAAACTTTAATGATCTTGATACCTTCCAACTCTTTGTCAAATTCGTCATACACGTCCACGTGCTTTGAACCTCATATTCTTCCACGGAATTTGCCATAATGTAACTTTTACCAAATGTTAAACTGGGTGCTTAAGTCCATGTCCCATTTCCATTATTGTATTAAGTTGACTCAATTGAAAGGGCAAACATTTGTGTAGATACATATAACATTTACTCACATATAAGCAAAGATTTTACCTATCTTCCTTAGGATGGGCAACTGACCGGTTCGGGCAGTATTGATACCGTTCTAATAAGAATATAGTTATGCCTTAACCTATTTAAAATGCTACGTGATCATGATAACGAAAATTCCATCTTCCCTGTTGCTAATTTCTTTTAGCAAAAACTGACATGCCCGCTACCCAACTTTTTGATTCTGCTCTCTGCCAAATCGCTAGAAATGCTATTAAGAAAGTCGCTCCAACTGTAGTTTGAACCTTAATTTGTACACCAATTATAGAGCCTACGGCCTTGCTTGTCTTCTTGGTCTTTTTATCTTTTTTGTTAGAATAAAAAAAATAAAATATATTGATCAAGATAATAAACTTTCCAAGGTGAAAAGAATATAACCGTAAGGCAAAGTTAAAGAAAAAACTGACATCACACCGGAACCGTGGTAACTAAATCAATTCATTGTGTCCATGGTTCAAAAACTCGGATTCTGAACTTGAATCGCCCACGGCCGATCCCGAGTTGGACCGTCCGAGTCGAGTTGGATTGGGTGATCTGTCCCCGAGTTGGTATTTTTTCAGCATAAAATATGATATATGTTTCTTAAGTTGTTCTTTGTTCTTTTTATAGCCCAAATAATCAATCCAAATACAATGTTAGACTTGGTTTAGTACAATCCACGCTAAAGATACAAAGTACACTACACACGAAAGTTACAAATACAAAAATAGTTCATATACTCAAAACACAAATTATACAAACATACCATACCACACCAAAATACTAGAAATACGAGCTTCGTACAAAAACAACTAGATGATTGGATCTCATTTGCTTAACCAAATCATTCTGGGCCTCAATCATAAGGATGCACTCCCCAATTGATATTGCAAGATTCGGAATAGTCGTCTTGAGGAATCGAAGAGGAAGAAGTATCACCTTATTGATAAGTAGTACTAGTACCGCATTGCTCAGGCTGTATATCGGACTGCTCGTAAGATCCGTAGTATGGATCATATGGGGTTTGATAAGATCCATACATAGTGCTCCCACTAGAATAAACAAGCACAACATATTGTCCTTACGTACCAGAAAATCTGTGTTGCCCCGACTGACCATAATAAGATATTGAACCACCGTGATAGACTCCATACTCATTAATACTCACATCTGAAACCCAACATCAATATGATTTACTTTTGTTACTTGGGTCTTGTCTTCATCATCCTCACTTGGAATAGATGTTAAGGTCCCAAATCTACTTCTTTGTCATTCATAACTACTCGTAACGTGACCACCACTTCTAGATCCATGATACGTGTCTTGCGTTATGGTATCATAATCTAGGTGAGTATTGTTGAAGCCGATATCAACTTAATATTCATCATGCCACCCATCTTTGTCCATGTTATCAGTACCGACTCCACTAAGGCTAGGAGAACTAGTTTTTCCCCTTACTCGTTGACTACTGCAAAGTACGAACTCCTATATTCCGACTATATACGGACTAGTACCAACTCTTATATGTTGGCTACTGTCAGCTCTTCCGCGCTGGCTACTATCACCTCCTTCAAGTTATACCCATTATTGAAGTCTATATGCACCATTGATATAGTTGAGGCAAAAACTAAAAGGGAGTACTATAGTCATTGCTTTTGTCATTCATACACTTTTGTCATATCAAATAGCCTAAAATAATTAAAATCAATATTAAAAAGAATCCAACGATCTATTGATCCGGTCCGAGACAACTTACCAAAACTCGCCCGGGTTGAGACGAGTTGTCCCGAGTTACAGTTTTTCCGATTTTTCAGTCAAACTCGAAACGAACCAGACCGATCCTGAGGCAACTCGCTCGAGTTGGCTCGATTTTTTGAACCATGATTGTGTTACAAGATCTTCAAATGCGATAAATGATGAAGACTAATACAAGTTAATCGTTTATATGTCAAAGATGATCTCCTCCACTGTCTTAACCTTCTTCTTAAAGTGTCTATCATTCCTTTCCTTTCACAACACCCATCCAATTGCATATGGAGTAAGATTCCAATGAACTTTATGAATCTTTGTCCTAAATGGCTTATACCTCCATGCTTTTAAAGATGAAATAAAATTTTGTTCAAATACCGAAGAGACCGAAAAGATTAAGGAAATGATTCCACACCTACATCGCAGTCGATCAATGTAACAATAAATGATCAATGGACTCGTCCGCAACACCGTAAAGAAGGAATAAAGGTCTCACATTCATACTTATTCGTCTTGATTGGTCTTTATTCGTTGCTCCCCCTTAAGCCACCCCTAATAAAAGAAAGCTACTTTGGATTGGACGTCTTTCTTCCAAGCCAAGCGTCTTGGGAAATCCTTAATTCGATACCCACCTCTTGTGCTCCCAACTTCCACCAAGTGGTTACATATAGATTTTATTGTGAATTTCTTATTCTTAACTTACATCCACATCCATTTGTCTTTGCCCATCCAAATCGTAACCTATGTAACTCTTAGAATTATAAAACCGAGATCCTCTAGCTCCCTATCAATTAGATCTCTTCAAAAATGAAAATTCTAGCTCGCCATGTTTCAAGCTTTAGATCACAAGCATTGTAAAGAGAATGATACACACTAGAGCCAAATGAAATATCTTGAGAGACCGAAAAAAGAAAGAAGGAAATTATGGAGTGGGCTTCTAATTTTTCAGCACTACCTTTAGATCAGGTTTGTGGTTACGAAGTACGGGGTCGAGGAATCGACACTAGTTAATCTGCTACATCTACCAACCTCAATATCTGCAGATTCCAGATTATAAAATATTTCAACCCACCCCGATCTCTTTCCTTTTTAATTTTAAGGTATGCATTCATATGCTCAATATTCCATTTCCAACAAAATTTAGTTATACATTCTATCTCCAGGCAATATCTAACAATTTACAAATCGTCTCTTCCCCTGTATTCCTTTTGATTACATGGATGCCTTTTCACATCCCTGGTAGAAGAGAGCAAATTACAAAGAAATAGGACTTGCTGATTCCATTACTTTTTGTAATGAATTAACTGGGTATTAATTGTAAAACAACACCCTGATGGTACCATCCAGATTGAAAGCACTGCTACGATGACTTTTCAGCCGTTGTGGCTACAAAGAAATAAATTGTCTCAACTTTTCAGCTGGTTTCAAACTCTAGTCGAATAGCATAAAAATAAAGTTAAGCCAGGATGAAATGTAATGAGAGAGAGAGAGAGTATTTCTCAACTCTGCGCTTTGCTAGCTATAAGACGGTATCTGAAATAAGACCAAATTTTGACATAATGGTTCTAACTTTTAAGAGAGCATAACACCAACTACTGGTACCTATATAGGAAATCGTTCAAGTCGCCATACTGACACATACGTATCTATCTGTTAATCTCTTTTTGATTTTTAGTCGGTATTAGGTGTGTCACTCTTATTCTATAATTATATTAAAAAAATTATAGGTCTTTTCTTCCTTCATTATTGGGAGCCAATAGAGGTGTCTGCAACATTGTGCGGATTATTCTTTATCGAATCTTAAATTATAAGCACCGCTTACATTTATTATTTAGTGAATATTGATAACATAATTACAAATGCAGGGCAAGTGATCTCTGGGAGTTGGGACAAAACATTGAAGTGTTGGGATCCTAGAGGTGCTAGTGGGAAGGAGCGCACCCTTATTGATACATATACACAACCTGAGCGTGTATATTCTGTTTCCCTTGTTGGTAATAAATTAGTAGTTGCAACTGCAGGAAGACATGTAAATGTCTACGATCTACGGAACATGTCTAAACCAGAGCAACGTAGGGAATCTTCTTTGAAATATCAAACTAGATGTGTTCGATGTTATCCAAATGGAACAGGTATTGAAAATTCTAGAAGTCTTTTTCGTACCTCTTCTGCTGATTTAGTTGATTGTATTGTAGTTGGAAGTATATTATACTTTCTAAACAACTGTAAAAAGCGAAAAAAGAAAAATCTATCAAGAGCCAATACTCATCGCTTAAACCAATTTTTGTAGGTTTTGCTCTTAGTTCTGTGGAAGGTCGGGTTGCTATGGAGTTTTTTGATCTCTCTGAGGTTGGTCAAGCCAAAAAGTACGTAGTTATTCTTTGCAGAAATGTTTTTTTACTGGTTTCATATTTCCATTCGCTTGTTTTTTGTCTATTCTCATCGTTTTCATGACGGACATAAATTTAAAATGATGTGGAACATTCTGAAATTTAGGAGTGTTCTGAAACGTTATAATAAGTGTTGCATTTTGTTGCTAATTAATGTCTAGGTCGTAAGTTGAACATGATAAACATTCTTAGTTATTAATGGGTCTACTCTATTTGCAGATACGCATTCAAGTGCCATAGAAAATCTGAAGCCGGAAGAGATACCGTGTATCCTGTCAACGCTATAGCATTCCACCCCATGCAAGTTTTTTGCCTCTCCTTTTCTCATTTTAGCACATTTTTCTTGGTTAAGCCGGACTCAACTGTTCAGTTATTTATTTGTCTGGTTGTGGTTTTATATCTTTCTCTCGCATATTCTTCTAATATACAGCTATGGTACATTTGCAACTGGAGGCTGTGACGGCTATGTAAACGTGTGGGATGGGAATAACAAGAAGAGATTATATCAGGTAAAGACATTCTAAATCAAGTGTGTACTGACGTCTTTCAGGAAATATAGGAATTTACTGTATTCTATTCTCCTTTTCTCTTTCCCCAGTATTCAAAATACCCAACAAGCATTGCGGCATTATCCTTTAGCAGAGATGGCCGTCTCTTGGCTGTAGCATCCAGTTACACATACGAAGAAGGGAATAAGCTGTATGATCCATTCACTCTACTGTTCTTGATCTGTTATTATTCTCTTATGTTGCCTTTCTGTTTTGTAGTCATGAACCGGATGCCATCTTTGTGCGAAACGTCAATGAACTCGAGGTTAAACCGAAGCCAAAAGTTTACTCTACGCCTGCGTAACACTAAGATGTATTGTTCAAATTCACATAATTTATTGAGAAGGATTAGGAAGATTGATGTAAGTGAGATTCAGTAAAAATATTGTAGAAGCGAAGTTGAACCTTTTTTGCATTAAACAGTTTTATACTTCAACTGTCCGTGATTACCAACCCGTTAATCATGCGTGAACCTTGTAATGGTCCTTTTTGGTGAAGTTTGATATATGCTAGAATATTATTCAATGAGGAAAATTGTGTGAAGAATTGTATTATCTGGCGGGCCGTATGCGAGTTCCACGTCTTTCATTGTGATAAACTATAAACTGCGGAAGTCTTATCCGGTCGATAGTGATAGTGATGAACCAATCAAAGAATATCATTAAAATTTACAAAACAAATTCCTATTTATTTTAATAAGTCAATAACCGCGGCTTCTTCATCGGTAGAGGACTCTCGGCTTCTTGTTCGCCGTAAACCTGAAATCCCGTCCAAAACTCTGGCAAGGCCGGTAAATTAAGGTCAAAACCACGTTTGGCGGAACCTGCCGATGAAACCCCACCGTCGTAGTGACACCTCTTATGACCGCCCAAAGCTTGTCCAGAAGAAAAAGATTTGTGACAAATTGAACACTCGTGGGTCCTACCAGTAGTGCCACTTGGTTGCAAATATACAGTTGTAACAGAAGATGACGTGGCAGACTGGTCTTCGGATATCGTCGCTTGTTGTTGCTGTTTACGGTGACTGGCTTTGTGACCGCCTAGTGCTTGGTAAGACTGGAAGGTTTTGGTACAAACCGTGCACTTATATTCAAGTTTAAGAATCGGGGTGGTCGCTGGTCCAGTACCGCTTCTGGCAAGCATGATTAGACACAAAGCGAGGTACTCTTCTTCCGTAGGCTCGTTACTTCGTGATCGCTTTGATCGTTTCCGCTTTGTCCACGGTTCCAGTTCAATTTCATCACACAGAGTAGCTGCTGTTGGGGAATTCATAGCTTCAAATTTTATGTTTTGATCTAAAAACTGAGAGAGTGGTGCTTAAATATAAAGAGAAGAAGGAAGTTGCGTGTTTAGACTGAAGTCGGTCAAAATGTGTAGGTGTAGGACTTTTAGGTCAAAACTTTTATTGCCGCCACGACTGGGATATATAGACATGTGGCATGATACACTACTAGCTTCTGGAAGATGCTTCTGTATGACTAGAAAAGTCTAACTATGACTAAGTTAAATGTATCACATTTGTTGCCCTCGTTTCCAGTTTCAAATCATTTATTCCGTGGGAAAGCCCAACCCATGATGGGTTTGGGACACCGACCTGTGTGGCTCCCCATTGTCCTTTCATGGCCGGAGTTATCCACAAATCGTCAAAAAATTATAAATGTGCAGCTTTTGTTTTTATCGAAAAACAATTCAGTGACACCATAGCACCCACAAAATGTATGTGCATGTGTGTCTACACGGTATGGATAGGGTTAGCCCAAAATCAAGGATTTTTAGCATAAAATTTGGGGGAAATCCGCAGAAACTTATAGAAATATTATAAACAATGTAGAATATTCGTAGAATTCTAAGAATTTTATAAAAATTAAATTTGTCTTATACTCATGCATATATATATATATAATGTAGTATTCGCTTTTATACTATACAAACATGATATATTTTGACAAGCATGTTACATATATATATATATGAATGAATACAAGGGAATATACTTACAAGAGTATATACAATAAATCAAATAGATGGTAATCTACATTCGATATGATATATCTATTTACGTTATTTTATAACATCATAAACGGTATATATTTTGTAACAGATGATACGTGTTGCAAATGTGAAATTACTCCCCTGAATTTATCAGGGGATAACTGCCTCACATGGACCCTAAATGCTAAAATGCATCTCGCTTCTAACTTGATGCAAAAAACAATCCAGCTACGAGAAGAAGTGCTCCCTCTCACTGCAAATGCTTGAGCAACAGACAAAGCAGTCGTCAATGTTGCAGAACTTGCACCTATCAAAGCTAACATTTATAATGGTCTGAAGGCTGAATATGTATCCATTGAAGATCCATATGATCTCTAGACTGCAATAGCTAGCATGTTTAATACTCATAAAGTAATTCTGCTCCCTATAGCCAAGTTTTAATGGCTGAATCTGCGACTTCATGACTTTCCATCCATTTCTGACTATAACTCTGAAGTCCATATAATTACTGCCATAATGAAATTATGTGGAGAGGTTATCACTGACATTGACCTCATTGAAAAGATTCTCACTATTGTTCATTCCTCCAATGTTCTTCTGCAACAACAATATCGGGCTCAGAACTATATATATCTGCAATGGACACTTAATCACTGTTCTATTAGTTGCAGAACTGAACAATGATCTGCTTCTTCGAAACCATGAGCGACGCCCTACAAGAAATGCACCTATTCCAAAAGCTCATGTTAGTTTTTCTTAACTTCAAGCCATGGAAGGTAACATCTCTAAGAGAATACGCCGCAGAGGAAAAAACTGGAAGAAATGGATAAGGGACACGAGGGGAATTAAGACATGGCAAAGGTGAGACGAGCATACCTCGACCTCCCAATCGTAAGCCAAGGAACAACAAGATGAACGATGACCACTGCAACAAATGTGGTCGACCTGGGCACGTGACTGTCGATCTTCAAAAAACTACCGTTGAAAGGTTTCAGTGCTCCAAGAATGAACATCCAGAGGCCAATATGGCCTAGGCGTAACGACAACTCTATGGAAGTTGCTAATTTCTTTGATGGGCACATGATTATCGACAATCTTCAAAAACGACTGTTGAAAGGTTCTAGCGCTCCAAGAATGAACATCCGAAGGCCAATATGGCCTAGGCAGACAACAAAAACAACTTTATGGAAGTTGCTAATTTCTTTGAAGATTCGGGCATGCCGGGGGACCATCTACTCGCGAGTAGTCGCGAATATTTATTGTATTTATATTAGTATATGTTTATCTTCTATGTAAGACCTTGGATTTCGCTATTTTTAATTAAATTAAGATTCATAATCACTTAACATATTTCAAGAAGCTGGTTCAGATAATAACTATATATTTTCTGATTAGCAGAACTAGTTATGGACTTTTGTTTATTAGCAAGTTAATAACTCATTTAGACCATTAACATGAATCTGTTTGTTCTTCACAAAATCAACAATTCGAGAGAAATGTGTCTTGTAGACAGCGGTACTACCGACTCCATCTTTAGAAGTAAAGATTACTTCTCCAATCTAACATTAGAAGGATATATTACAAACATTATTTCAGGCACGACCAGTCTAATAGAAGGTTCCTGAGATGCTTGCATTATGCTCCCCATATGCACGATATTAAATATCGAAAAACCCTTACACTCAAGTAAATATTTTAGGAAATTACTTAGCTTCAAAGATATACGTCAAAACGGATATCATATTGAAACCAGCGAAATTGATAATAATAAAAAAGACTTTTCCTCATCACCTCCTTCACAAACAATCATATATCTGTTTGGAAAAGTTTCCAAATCAGTCATCTGGTATATGTTAGACATACAAACGCATCATAGAATCCTATGCCATTACTAATTTTGATATTAGCAATGAGCAGACTTATAGAATTTTGCAGGATCGCCTTGGACATCCAGGATCTACAATGATGAAAGGAATTTTTAGAATTTTAATTTTGATAGCTCAAGAGTCTCTTTTGAAAGCTCATCTTTGCCCACCCTCAACTGTTAAAATTACGAAGTACACAAAGTGTTTGCATATCCTTAGTTTTTGTTATTATCATGTTGTTTCAGTAACTCAATGAAATCTAACTAATCAGATTAATATTATTTGTCTCCATCCCATTAAAAATTTTACTCTTTAAAGAGAATATATCTTCCTCTTTCATCAATAATTTATATTTCTCATCCCCAGACTCTTTCTTACATGCATTTTGTTTCCGAGTCTATCTAATCTCTTTTTTTTTTTTTTTTCATGAGTTAAGTCTATCTTTCTTCACCAATTTTCCTTCTCTCTTATCGCTGAATCTCTCTCTCTTATGATTTTCACTAAGCATTTGTTCAACAAGACAATATTTAATCTTAACGTGACGAGAATGTGTATATGACGTTGTATGATCGTCTATACTTCTGATACTAGGCGTAAATGATTCATCTTTGTTCGCAATGCATGCAATAGTTTTGTCGATGTTATCTGGAGCCCTGAGACATCTCTTTTGCATCAAATTTAATAACATAAAAGTTTAGTGAAAAACTCTAAATATTACCCATGAAATCATAAAAAGTATGTTACATATATCATCTACCAAGATCAAAAGCTAAAACATTTGTAAAACTCTAAGGATCGGTTTGATTGTACTAGACATTTGGAATATCCTTGATGTTTCCTAAAAATTGTGTTTGATTGCACATAATAATATTTGAGATAACTAGTGTTAGCTCTATAAATAAAAGTTTGAACATCCTTGATTTCCTAGATATCTCAAAACGGTTACTTTCAAAACCAAATTAAATATTTTATTTTATTCTCTAATAAAATATCACTTTCTCCTCTCATTTATCCTACACTTTGTGAAAACATGGTATTTTATGGGGTAGATTGATTAAATTTTAATTTTGAAGTTTTTCGTCATTCATTTTATATTAATATGAATATTGTTGGATAATACTCTATTCTATCAGTTTAGCATGACATAGACATGAGAGAAGAGTAGAAATATTATTGATAATGAATTCTCTGTGTAGGTTCTCAGAGGTTACATTGACTTAACCCTTTAATAGGTTATATGCTAATACTCAAACTCTCCCCATAAACCCTAATCATATATGGGCTTGTTAGGAGTCCGGTAGGATACCCCAACCCATATGGGTTCCCACCTTGGGCCAGACCTAACTCCTAGCACTCCTCCTTGGAGTGCTCCATACCAGGACAACTTACCTCATTAAAATCTCTGCCAATTAAAACCCCTTTGGGCAAAAAGATGTGCAAGGAAAGAGTACAATCCTATGTCCCGTATGGGTTGTGGACGTGTATACGTTGTCTCATTAAAACCTCTAGTTAATAAAACCTCTTAGGATAAAAACTGTACTATCAGGAAAAATAGTATAACACACATGTGTCTATGTTAGGTCGGGACTCCTCCTCCTGATGTCGATCACCCTGAGATTTATCTCCCAGAGATAATGGTAAAATAAAAACTTTTACATACCGATTTTGTGTACCAGCTGCTTGAACGTAAATGGTGCAAGAATCTTTATGAATAGGCTTGTAAAGTTGTTTTCTGAAATATCTTGAATAACGTCAATCTCATTCACCTTCTGTAATTTACAAGTATGGAATGACTTCTGTAAAATAGGTTTTGTTCTATCGCCATTGATAAAATTTCCATTGACTTTAATGATGCAAGTCGAGTTGTCTTCATAAATAATCGATGCTTTATCTTTGATAGAATATGCCACAACTTTAGTTGATGTGATGTATCTTGGAGCGCAACCATCGATCATTCTCTGCCAGCTTCATGAAGTGCAAGAATCTCCTCGTGGTTCGAAGATGTAACTAACGCCGTTTGCTTCATCGATCTCCAAAAGTTTGTTGTATCCCCTATATAGACATATAATCCATTTGACAATGGCCTCTATATAGGTCTAACAAGTATTCTGTATCGGCGTCCCCTATAATTTTAAGTTTACCATTTGAGT
Organism: Kingdonia uniflora; assembly: GCA_014058105.1. NCBI lineage: Eukaryota > Viridiplantae > Streptophyta > Magnoliopsida > Ranunculales > Circaeasteraceae > Kingdonia > Kingdonia uniflora. Next base: position 65,032 of record JACGCM010000563.1, read on the forward strand.
AGAACAGACCCCAGTCTTTCATGCTGATCGGATACCTCAAAATGTACTTGATCTCATTCCAATGCCTTTGGGTAAGAACAAAACTATGGTAAGCCAAACAGTTTATTGTGAATGAGTCATCAGGTCTAATATACCCAGCTAACTATAGTAAAATACCTCCTAGCTATGACATCACGGCTATAGGAGTTTCTCCCCCCATTAAGATGGTGGAAGATGTTAATGTCCACATCCAAGTGATGGACGCGCAATAAATAACTTAGCACCGTGCGTTACATCCATACTAAAGTATTAGATAACTCTTTCGATATGTATTGCTTGGTGTACGAGTATGCCACTACCAAGATGGTCGATCTACAAATCGAGACACTACATGATTTCCCAAGGTCCTTTATTTCAAATTCCTTCCTAAGGTATTCGGCGGCTCTCGCGATCTCCCCTGGAATTTTAATAATATCCAAATCATTTAGGACATTGTTATGATGACTTAAACTAATAGCTGTATTCTAAATAAGAATGCATGGACAGATAAGAATATTTGTAAAAGTCCCCAACCTTTAAATAATTAGTCAACTTACTATGTCACATGAGTCCTGATTGTATCAAGTCAACAATAACTTCAATTTTATTACGTACACACCTCGTGTGTTGGGATTAATTGCTTCTAGAAGTTTATACCTCCCCGGGTGGCTTCATGTAAATATCAGTATCTAGTTTCTTATATAGATACGTGGTAATTACATAAGACGCATGACACATGTCTAACTTATCATCAATAACTTGGCAGATTGATCAGTACCGAAATGTTATAGCGTCCATAACCGGATGATAGGTCTCATTACAATTGATGCCAAGTCTCTTAGAAAATTTATGGGTAACTAGTCTTGCCTTGACCTAATTATCTCTCCAAGTTAATCATGTTTTCGTACAATTCCTATTTGTAACTGACAAGCTCTATGATATTACTTCGTATTATGATAGTAAGCTCAGGTCCGCTTGGATTCTAGGCATCCATTTTGGCCAATACACAACAATACACAGTCGTTTACAATAAATGGTTATGAATCCTCATCCTTGATGGCGAGCACAGCAGCGAATATGAATACCTTATCAAAAAATCTTTACTGAACGATCCTACATTGTGCAATTACAGACTTTTAATAGATCGATATCTTCTTATTATCATACATACGTGCCACCCCGGGCTTGTATCGTTATGCATTAACTGGTTCCGTAACTACTATTGTCTTGTTGATGGGTGGTTCTATCCTCGATAAACCGATTACACCATTAGTCATATTTGTCCCATATTCTGCGGCACCCTGGCTCATAATACATTCTTCCAACGGTTCTTCGCACTAAGCGCGAGCCTCAGATTGGTTTGTGATACTAATTCTCCCAAAATGCTCAGTTGTGTAGGTGTATTACTTAAAAGTACATACACCTACAATATTTCAATAGTGCCTATGAATCTAACCTATTGCAAGTTCGTAATCCGTTAAACCTTATTGTCACTTAACTTATGCTAATGGATCTATATAAGATAACGATAGTTCTTTCCAACTAATCTTGGAAACATCATCAACATTGATTGTCATATCTCCCACCAATGTTGGGAATATCGTCTCATCAAAGTGATAATCTGCCCAACAATATATATATACGTCGCTAGTGGGACTTTAAATATTTAATGATAAATGCGAATTATAACCTACATAATACCAGGCCGACGTTGAGGGTTTCATCTTCATACATTGTGGTGGTGCGATTGGCACTTATACGTAACATCTAAATGTTCACTGATGGGCGACACAGGGATCCGACCCAGTTACTAGTTGATTTTGGGAAAATTTTGACGATTTGCTATGGGACGAACCCTAATCAGTACTGCGGGAGAAAAAAATGTATATCCCACACACTAGCCGGAAGTTGTGATCGTAATAACAATGGCCTAGCGATTATCCTAAATTGCTTGATTATGTTCTACACCAATCTCGAGTTGGGTATGGTATGGGGTACTCATGATGCTCAATCATCGATCCCATTTAAAGGTAAAATAATCATCAAAAGCCTCTGAGTCAAACTCGTAAGCCCCCATCAAGTCGCATCGATTGACTTAATCGGTTAATCCAGGAACTAAGCCTGCGATCGAATGATCTAAGTGAGAAGTCGCATTAACGTTGTATTCCAAGATGTTAATAGACAAGCGTAAGACAATCTCCAAGATGTGTCAATTATGATTATAAATACTCAAGTGGGCCACTATGTGGATGGATAGGTCCATATGTGTCTGCATGGATGCTTTTAGAGTAAATGCTGGAGATCCTACTCCACCTAGGTCATACTAGGATAAAATAATAGACTTTCCTTAAAAGCAATTGTTACACGTACACTTTGTGGATCTTCTTTCCTTTTAAGGAAAGTCAAGATGCATTTCTGATAATCTTCCGCATTATCTTAGGCCGGAGGAGTGTATTGGAAATTGTTCCAATAGTATATTTTAACCTTTAGACATAGAGGGAATGCACAAAACCTTATATGTCATTTTCTCTAATAGTATTTACGTGATAAACATTATCATGTATCTCCCTAAAACTCAGTAAAATCTGGCTGGATTTACTAGTGTATAAAGCGGACTAGATACATCGTATCGTACCGTTAGGGAGTAATAACATGACACACTCAGTGCGTTCTATCATGTTGGCTGTGCCAATGATATTCGTGGCATCCCCGATGCACAAGGTTAGAGACAAAAAATATGTTCATATCTCAAGAGGGTCAAGTACGTAGTACTAATATCTCTTAGACATGTGTCGTCACTCATCTGATTATCGGTAATGCTCAATGAGTAGATATATCCATAGGCGGGTTGTATATAGTAGATTAACTATTATACATAGAATTTAATTACTTCCTAAGTAATAAATTTACAAAAAAATCAAAAAACAATCTCATAGATGGGATATCGAACCAATGCATGCCACAAATATTCTATTAAACTAATCAGTGAAGTGTTCTCAACTCAGTCAATGATAGTACTAATAAAGCAAAACTACTACTATGCAACAAGTAAAGTTACTACTTGGCAATGTTCTCTAGGTGACATCATTCATCTACTGAGAATTTACTACTAATCACTTTTAGAACTTGATCCAATGCTGTATTGGTATCATGGGAGAAATTTAAGGCTACATACTCTGTCATGGAGAGGTCTGCGCCAGCTGTGATTATGTGATAAATCTAGGGCTGATCTCTTTAGATCATCTGAGGTGCCTTGCAATCCCGTGCCTGACTATCTCGTATCCATTTTTGAATTCTTTATATTCTATTTTGGTCCATTGGTCAAATTCTTGTTCCCCTTGCTTCAGATTACTGATGGCTAGAATTTTAATCCCGTCGTTGTTACTACCTCTTATCTATCTATGGTTGCGACTTTGTCCGTAACTTCACCTGTCACTAGACCCAACATTGTGCGACCCTGGTACATGCTTACTCTTAGTAGGCATAAACTTGAGGTTCCTAACCAGTAGCTCATTGTTTTGCTCATAAATAAGGAATTCTTGAATTAGGTCTGCGTGCACAATGATTTATCGAATATTGTCCCGAAAGCGTAATATTTAAAGCGTAAAAAATGTGATTGAATATTCTCAATATCTCTATTTACCTCATATATTTTTCCACGTAACATTTTAGTAGAGTTGTAATGATGAATAAAAATTCTCCCGCAGCCATATAATACTAGAATAGTATAGGGTGATCCATTATAGTGGAGTTACTCCTAATTTGTTATTTTAGAGACTCATTGTTCTTAACAATAGTCTTTTTCAGATTCTGCAATAGCAAATGGATTTCAGTACTATTTTTACAGGTCAAGTTTATTGGTACAAACATAAAATTACAGTATGGGTGGTACTCAATGTTAAGAGTGTTGCCAACATCTATTATGCATGTAGATAAATACCAGTAGTAGTACTTGATAAACATTCATTACATAACAACAATTCATAGTATTCAAGTAAGTAGTTCCCAATTATTACTTGTAGGTGAACTTTGTTCATATCCTAATACTCATAAAGTGTTATTGAAGTACATGATTTCCAATCATTACTTTTGGTTCATAGTATATAGCGCAATGAAGTACATGATTCTCAATCATTATTTGCAAGTGAACCATTTTTTTGGCTTTATACTCATGAGTTTTTATTAAATGTCAAATCCCAATTTTACCTTGTAAAATGGTGATCTTAACCTTAAAGTACATTTTAATAGAGTCTTAGCTAAGACAGCTATTCAAAACTACTCGATGTTGCGATTCTTATTCTAACAACTAGGGTGTTATAATCTCTAAAATTCTATAAGGTCTATATATTCTAGCCAAATGACCATATTTGCTATAAAAATATGAAGGCTATTAGATGTTTAACTGACAAGTGGTCCCACCCCGAAGTCTGATGAGTTCATAGGATTGGTAGATTACTCCTATCTTTGAACTAACATTTTAGGGTACTATATATGCTATTATTAGTGCCTAAATACCTCTAAATATTATCAAGTATCATCTAATTGTACCTAAATATATAAAATTAGTTCCTCAGACACCAAATTTTTAGAAAATAAGACTAAGTCAATTCCCAATTGATATCTAATTATTTGTCATTGACATTTAACTGTAATTTAGATATGACTCCTGTAGGGACCTATCCCTCGACCTAACCCAATTCAAACTACCTCCATATCAGACTCATACATTTTTCACGTGACATAAACAATCAACATTGACACCTACATCAAGAACTGATAAAGAATGTAGGTCAAGCACAACAGAAAAATAGAAATAAGTCAAAGACACTTTTCTCTCACGAACTCAATAGTTACTCAGTCAACCGCCACTTTCCTCATTGTTCGGAAAACATACTTTAGTACGATAACAAACTGTGGGCAAGGCTTATATAAGGAAAAAGTTCTAGAAGAAACAAGGACCCGAAAAATATACGAGAAATCATTAAAAAAACCAGATTTTCTAGATTCTCAAACACTAAATTTCTTATTTACAAGATCAAATATTTATAGTTCGAGAGATCACTTGTAATAAGATATTAGCCTCAAGTAATAAAAGTTACTGTTACTAAAACCCTCAACTCAAGTTTCTGGTTTGTTACCTATTCAAATATTTTATACGCTAAATCACCTGTGTCATTTCTTGCTCTACATTTGTTTTTGTCACAAGAACATTGGTGTAAGAGTTAATTCCGAGCCATCTCGAGCTTACGGAATTAAGCCATTATATTTGGCGCCGTCTCTGGGAAAGAAAACATTTCCATTATATCCTAAGGCATACATTTACTCTACTATCAATCTCTAATCATGATCACTTCCAAACGACAAACAACCGGAATCCAACGATATTTCAGTTGACCGGGAACAACTTACAGAACTACGGGCGAACCTCCATGCCGAAATAAAAAAAATGAAATGAGCTCGAACGTCAGTTAACTCTTGACCGAGAGCTCCGCGAGAAGGAGCTCAAAGCTTAGTGACAAGCTTGTTTGACAACGTTCAAACGACATGAAGACCAGATGACAACTATACAGATTGTATTACAAGCTCTACAAGATACTCAACATGCTCCTCAAACCAGAGATTGTGATCATGTGTCAGAGACCTCCCAGGTTCCTGTGCAGGATAGATTGGGACCTCGAGAAGCCACTAGCAAAGTTATTTCCTGAAATATTCAGTACAAACATTAACCTTTTATTCATTTGTATGATGACGTTCAGTCTAAAATTAGTAAAGGTTACCGATTTTCCAAATGTCAGGAGGAAGAATAGTGACCTCATCCTCGAATTCCAGCACGTGATCGTTTAAGTGAAGGCACTGATACTCATAATCCTCAACCACTTCGCCAAGCCACTCAAGCAACACGTTAATATGTAACGCAAGAACATATGGATCAGCGCATCAAGGAGTTGATTGTAGTACAAGTTCTAGGCACTACAGATGACCTCATAAAGATACATGGAAGTCTGATTACCAAAGAACTATTCAATATGGAAATACCGAAAGGTTTCCATACTCTAAAAATTCGTAAATACAAGGGCACCGATCTAGAGGAGCGCATTCACCAATACCGCGATTCATTGGGATTGTACTCCAATCTCAACTACATTCTCTGTCGTTTGTTTGCAATAAGTCTATAAGAAGAACCGCTCTATTGGTTCTACTCTTTACCTAAAAATTCCATACTCACATTCGATCAGCTGTATAAACATTTCATCAAGACTTATGCTCACAGAAGAGACAAAAATGAGAATTTATATTCTCTTATTAGTCTTAAACAGTCATAAAGAAAGAAGCTCGAGGCTTTTGCAAAATAGTTTTTAGAGCTCGCGCAAAAAGTGGATAATCTTGATCAGAAAACAGTTATTACTACTTTCACCAACGCGCTCCAGCTCAACTGCAAGGCCAAAGAGCACCTCTTCCTCAACAAACCTCCTACCTTAGAGGATATGATCACCAAGGTCAATAGATATGTCAACCTGAAACGGATGATGTTTGAAAGGCATAAATCTACTAAATTTGTCCTAACCTCGAAAAGTTCAACTATAGATCAAAATACTAAACCAAAGGAGGATCAGGGTGATCAAAAGCACTCCAAGGGCAATACTGGTAACCCTCGAAAAGGCGGTACATTACTCAAATCGGTCCTCCCTAAGATGAATGTTTGAATCTTCATAATTTTTCTAATCCTATCCAAGGACAAGCTATACCGTCCCTCTAAACTATTGGAACCAATCGGAAGCCGCCCGTACTACATGCATCACAAGGTAAATCACCATTCTACTGACAGCTGCTATGCTTTACAGAGGTTGCTGGAATTCATTTGCAAGGAAGGACGGATGTACGAATACATTATCGACCTGGAATCTTACAAAGATGGCAGCTATATGAAGCAGCTCAAAGTAGTCCAGGTCGAAGATCAAGCTGAGGATAAACATTTATACCATATGTACCACAACAACATGATCAGAATTCATCAAATCAACAACTCTTACAGATTCAAGTGCAGGAGACTATCAGAATGCTGTGATCTCACACCTCAAGATAAAAAAGCCAAGCTCCTAACGGAGTCGAGCAATCGTCGGCTTGGGATCTCATTCGAAGACTGCAATATTAGTCATGTAACATTTCTACATCATGATGCATTATTCATAATATTCAAGATGAAGAAGTTTGTCATGCATACAATAATGATCGATACTGGAAGCGATATTAAGATTCTCTTTCAGAGTGCAATCGACCAGATGGGATTGGCCGATCAAGTTATTCAAAGCGTCACCGATATCAATAGATTCAATGGTTCTAAAGAAGAGTGAGTAGGCAAGATCATTTTACCTATTACTGCAGGACCAACTACAATCGACGTCGTCTTCTACGTTATCAATGTCAAATCTCGTTATCTCAAAATTATGGGCCGCTGCTGGATTCACAATAAGGAAGCAATCACTTCCACCTATCATTAAGCACTCTGCTTCAAACACAATAATGGTATCTATGAAATCAAAGATGGTCAAAAGCTTTCTCGAGCTTGAGAGAATACCGTCTCTGATATTCTAGATACCTCAGACAGATACGCTGCATAGCAATTACAAAAGGCTGATGACCTTGATGATCAACTTTTAGCAGAAGAGCCTACAGAATGCATAAACATTAATGGACCTAGCAGAGGTACTTTTATCGGTACTAAGCTGGTCTAGCATGATAAGGATGTTCTCATTCAATTCTTGCGATTGAATCGAGACATATTTGCATAGACTTTCGAAGAGATGCCTGGGGTTGATTTGACTAAGGCATGTCACAAATTGGCCATCAACATCAACGTCACGGTAATCAAACAGAAATAGCGACGACTATCACCTCATCTTCATGATAAAGTTAACATGAAGATTGAGAAATTGATCAAAGTGGGATTCATTCGGGAAGCTAAGTATCCAGATTGGATATCCAACCTCGTCGCTGCCCCAAAGAAAGAATAGAAAAGTCTGAGTTTGTGTAGATTTCACAGATCTAATCAAACACACTCAAAGGATAGTTTTCCTCTTTCCAGCATCTATCAAATTCTTGATTCTACGGTAGGTCATGAACTCCTATCTATTATGTACGCTGCTTCAGGATACTAATAGATTCCTCTCTTGGAAGAAGATAAAGAAAAGACCACTTTCATCACTGAAAGATGATTTTACTGCTACAAAGTCATGTTCTTCAGACTCAAAAATACAGGCGCGACTTATCAACGGTTGATTACTACTATGTTCAAAGTACATCTTAGGAAAATTGTGGAAGTCAACATTGATGATCTCTTGTGCAATAGCATACAGTCAATCAACCACATCACAAATCTCGACACAATATTCAATATTTTTTGATCTTATAGGATAAGACTCAATCCTGATAAATATCAATTCGGAGCACATTCAGGCTGATTCCTCAGTCATCTCATCAGTAAGAAGGGGATTAAGGCCGATCCAAATCAAATTCGAGCTCTCCTCAACATGCCATCTCCAAAGACAACGAAAGACATACAAAAACTTGTCGGCAAGATTGCCACTATCAACCGATTCATTTCTAAATTTTTAGATCGCTGTCATCGGTTGTTCCTACTACTCCGCAGTTATACCAAATAAGGAAAATTTTAGCCCAATACAGAGGTCCAATGGACATCAGAATTTGAGGTAGCTTTTCAAGAACTCAAAACTTATTTGGGTAAGTCTCCCATCATGAGCACCCCAGTAAATAATGAGGAATTGGTCATCTGCCTAGCAGTTACAGATACTTCTATCAACTCAGTTCTCATTCGACTTGAAGGGGAAATCAAAAAATTTGTCTACTTAATCAGCAAAACCCTCACTCCAACGGAGACGAGGTATTCTAAAATATTGAGACTCCTTCTAACTCTTATTTACACTTTACAGAAACTTAAACACTATTTCCAAGCTCACTCAGTGAAAGTCATGACAAACTACCCACTCTGGGAAATTTTGTCCAAGAAGGAAAAATCTAGGAGAGTGTAACAATGGTTAATCAATTTGGGAGATCATGATATCAAGTTTGAACGAAATTCAGAAAAGGGTCAGGCCGTTATCGATTTTCTCACAGATTTTTTAGTTGAAGATCCCGAGTGGGAGGAGCATGATCCTAACCTTGTAAAAGAAATTGCAGAAAATCTACCCACCAAAGTATTTGACGAGCGAGCTGAATGGGTTACATGGAAAGGATGAAGACATTATCACTCGGGATCAGGAATTGAGAAATCAATATGTTTGGTGGGTAGACATTATCACTCGGTTTGGATGCCCCCACCTAATTCGAATCAATAATGGGCCATAATTTATTGGAGAAAATTTGTAGCTTTCCTCAACAAACACAACATCATCCACTCATCTTCCAATCCCTACTACCCTCAAGGAAATATCTAAGCCATCGTTGATGAACTCAACATCATCCACTCATCATCCAATCCCTACTACCCTCAAGGCAATAGCCAAGCCATCGTTGATGAACTCAAGAAAAGGTTTCACTCGCAGAGAAAAGGAAAATGGATATAAGAACTCCCTCATCTCTTATGGGAATACCGTACCACTCCACGTCAATCTACCAGCTGTACCCCATTCCTCCTCGCCTATGGCACAGAAGCAGTAATTACAATAGAATACCACCATCCAGTCAAAGATCATGAGCTTACCGACAAAGAAAATGAGTTCGAATCGGCATGCAACATGAACTGGATTGATAAAAATAGCAAACGCGCTATTGCCAACCTAGGTCGATATCACCATATGCTGGCTAGTTTGTAAAAAAGAAGAGTCTGAAGCTGTACTTTCCAAATTGACGATCTCGTCCTCTAAGATATCTTTCATCACCGAAAAGAGGCACATGCCAGAAAATTGGCAGTAAATTGGGAGGGTCCATTCCTAATCACTGGTCAAACTGGTCTGGGATCATATTATCTCATGACTGAGCAAGGAGTTTGAATCCCAACTCTATGGAATACTAGGCGACTGAAACGACACTATCATTAAGTCCATCACTCCTCCACTTCAAAATTCTCATTCTTTCCATTCCAAAAGTGTGATTTCATTTCTTGCAATGTACATTCCATTCTATTCAATAAAAACTTCCAAGTTTTTCCCCCATATTACTCTCTACTTACGTAGACAATACATAGATTAAAGAAAAGGTAATACTAGCTTTCAATCGACCTCTATTCCGGTTAAAACAAAGGTAAAACTAGCTTTCAGTCGCACTTTATACATACACTATGATTAAACAAAAGTAATACTAGTTTTCAATCAAAGAACTCTACCAAATATAAGATAAAGCAAAGGTAAAACTAGTTTCATCTCTCAATGTGGCTACGACAATTATACTGATTAAAGCAAAGGTAAAACTAGCTTTCAATCGAACTCTATACATACTCTGTGATTAAAACGATGGTAATACTAGATTTCAACCAAAGAACTCTACCAGGAATAAGATAAAACAATGGTAAAGCTAGCTTTCATCTCTCAATATGTCTGCGATAATTATACCAATTAAAGCAAATGTACAACTAGCTTTCAATCAAACTTTATACATACTCTGCAATTAAAATGAAGGTAATACTAGTTTTCAATCAAAGAACTCTACCAGATATACGATAATGCAAAGGTAAAACTAGCTTTCATCTCTCAATATGTCTGCGATAGATACTTTTACAGGTTACAAGCCATTTCTAAGGATTCTTTTCTGCTGATGGGAGATTAGCTATGCTTTCCCCTACAACAGGAGAACGATCAGCCATAAAATCTCAAGCTCAAACAGCCACAGTACTCCTACCTTGCTATACCAATCCGGCAGGTTAAGAACCTAACTCTGTTTTTATGAAGTTCATACAGTTTTCTCGATCTATGACAGCTCTGCAAATACACCATTTATCCGACAAATAGTCGTGTAAGGTATCTTTTTCTAACTCGAGCCTCCACACTTCCTCTAAGAAATAAGCGATCACTACCATTAACATCTCTGAGCACGATACTTCGAGCATAAATGCCTTGGAAAAATTTACTCTCACTTTTTAAAGGCGCTCTTGCAACTTCTTGTACCATGATTCATGCCATTCTATTCGACTTTCTGCGCGGGACATAATATTGATATACTCCTTCGCCTTCTCCTCTACATTATTTGACTCAGCCTGGTTCATCATCCTCAATTCTGCTACCTGGACATGAAGTTCCTCAAGCTCTTTGTCTATACCTGCCCCAGCAAGGGATTTCTTTAACAAATCATCTTTTTTCCTTATCAAGATATCCTTACCCCTAATCACCCACTATAACTCCTGTTCCCTGAAAAGAGCAACATTCAACTTACATTTACACTCCCTTAACCGCTTATTCCCTTTTGATACGTGACCTTGAGTACGAGTTACATTTCCCTCCAGCTTTCTGATTCGAGCTTATAGGGTAACCACATCCCCATGAACAATGGAGACCCTGGCACCACTTTTATTCTTCCTCGGGCGCTCTCCAGCTTTGGCATTTTTTATGCGCGAATTGGCCAGAGTCAAATCGGCCTTCAATTGTGTCACCCTCTCATTCAACTCATCACAACGTCTTTGTACCAACCAGAACTTTATATCTTTAGCAAGTAAAGCTGCAGTCAACTGCTCAATCACAATTTCAGAGTTAGATAGGTCATCTCAAGTTCTCTTTAGCTGGTTATCTTTCTCAATCATTTTAATCTTCAATTGCTCCTGTTCGCTCCTGGTACTCACTAAATCAGCTCGAGTCTACTCTTGTCTATTTGCTTTGTTAATCATTTGGTCCTTCAGACTGGCCACAAAATGGCATAACTCTTTCTCTGACGTTTTTAACGCCTAGATACGGTATCGTGCCATGCCCGCCTCCTTACTCTTTACCATCAGCACATCATTATGGTTTTGAGCTTCGTTGTCTCTTCCTTCGTCTCTGCGTGCTCTTTTTGCCCCATACTAATTTTAGCATCCTTCTCCTTGAACTTCTAAGTGAGGTCATCAATAGTTTGTGTTGCCTCAACAAAATTGAAATGTACATTTACGTGTTGATCCTCCCTATCTTTTTTTGCCTCTCTCATTCTATCAAACTCCGCCGTAAACTCTTGGTTATATTAGCGTGTCTCTTCTTCGCTCAAGCGAGCTGACTCTAGTTCGACCTACATCACAGATATAATGCAACAAGTTTGATTCAAGAACACTCAATCAATACATACAAGAATCTTATTTCTAACAAATTTCTATTTTTTGACATCTACTATGTGAAACTGCTTCTAAACTTAAGGTCGAAGTATGATCCTAGTTCAATGAAAAATAACATATACTTCCAATTCCAGGGTACACATTCTCTATATTCTAACTTTTTCAACACTTTGATATTATCTATACACAGTTGAGTACACCATTGCCCGTAAACTATTAACATGTTTTTGGTCTGTCTCTATGCTCTAATTTTTACTTTGTTGCTTTAAAGTAATGTAGCATATAAGCCGAATATTGTTTGCTCTTTTCTAACTTGTAGCCCCACTTGCGAAGTCAACAAGGACGCTGAAGTGTCTTTCTCCTTAGCGAGCTGAATCTCTAATTCTTTTATTCTGAGGCGCATATCCTTATGTTCCTACAAACAAGGTTTATAAACATCACTTAGCCTACACAAATTTATCTTACAAAATGATGATCCATACAATTACAGTTCATGAACCCCTCATAATCACAAAACCAAAGAATTAACAATTTTTCTCTACCTTCTCATTCTCTAGGTTCACAATGTCATCCCCTTGGTTCTCTCGCTCAGTTTGGGGAGAAACACCATCCAACCCTCTTACAACTGCAACCCCATCAGCTTCATCCTCCTCCTCTTCAACGTAGGTATCCTCCATAATGTCATTCACCTCAGCTTCGGAGTACCCCATTTTAAGGAAGTGGCACCCAAGTCTGTCACGCTGGACTACCACCTTATTTAGATTCTTCCGCGATTCTTCTTTCAGCTTGATAATCTTTACCTCTTGTGCAATCTTTACAGAAGCCAGTCGCTTCCCCTCCCGAACCAAATTGGACGTTAATCGAGCTACCTTCTACTTAAGCTCTGCCTTCCCACTCTCAAGCTTGAATTTTTCCTCCTCCATCCCGAGATAGATCCCCTTCATCAAACGAGCAGCCTACAAAAAAAATCAAACACATTTTAAACTCGAATCACAATACAGAATTCATAAAAGCATTTTAATCGTCAAACTTACCACTTTGCTCATCTCCTCTACACCCTTGCCAGCTGTAGGCCTCGCCCTGTCCTCCACAGCTCACAACTCATCTTCCTTACTAGGTCAATTATCTACGACTTTCGCCCCAATAAGTTGGGATAGAAGGTCAACCCTTCTCTTTTTCTCCTCTCCCTCGACCTCATCACTCCTCGTGGTTTCAGAGGTCGAGCCACACTTCAACATCTTCTTCTTCAAAAATGCCTGAGCTGGCTTGCTCGACTAGGTAGACTCTGTCACATCTGCAAAATCTTCTACAGGGGCCTTTGGCAAAACTACTCATCTTTCTCCATCAGCTCCCCTCTTCTTGTTGCTACCAACACCCATCATTAGTCTCGTTGCTTAAGACTTTTTAACTTCATCAAACCTGCTGTTAGCTTGTTTATTTCTATTAATACCGTGGTCATTCAGCACTACCTCGAGCTCAACCCCTTCCTAAGCAACAGTATCTAACAATAAATTTTCTTCTTCACCTTCGATTGAGGACCTGTCAAACAACAAACACATTATTAACAAAAAAACAACATTAAATTTCAATAGTTCAAGATTATACATTATTTCACTTACTTTTCTTCACGGTTCTATACAGAAGTTTAATGGGTTCTTCATTATCTCTCTGAAGGCAATTACCTTTCACCCAAATCATATTATCATTCCACAGTTGACCTATTAAATTTAGATTGAAGAAAAGAGGTCGAGCTTACAAAAAAATATGCCCTCCACTTGCAGAATAATTCTTCACTCCATAAAATTGCAAAATATCTTCAGGAGATATTCTCCTCTCCACCTCATTCTCCTCCCACAACTTATTCAAACTCTCCCATGCATTTATTACCTCCCACATATTCCCGTTCAACTGAGCAAGATATTTCCCTATGATATTCATTATCCCTTTCACAAGATTGTTAAGGGGTAAACTCAACCCATACTTCAACTAAGAAAGGTAACACAGAAAACCCTCTTCCAGGTCACCCTTGACATTCTCATCATAATACTCCAAGGAAATCGATTCGTCTAACCCCCTATCCGACTTCTTCTTTTCTAAATCAGTCAATAGAAAGAAATGTTTCTCCCCAGATTCTACTCTACAACTTTAAAACTGCCTACTGGCATGTTCTACAAAGTTCCTCCATCTTCTTCCTATAATAGCCTTAGATTTATGAAACTCTCTAAACACATCAGAATTCAGAGGGTATGATACCAATTGTCCAGGGAAATTTGGAAATTAAACTACTCCTACTTCGTTCTCCCAATCTGATTCTACATTATCAGACTCAGTCAAACGACTAGAGGTCGACGGTCGATGCCTCCATCACAGGGGAAGTCTCCATCTCAACTAAAAATTGAAAATGAGATTTGGTTCTACATAAATTCTCCTCACGCTTGACCTACATACAGGTCCAGGTATTTTATCATTATCTTTTACACATACATCATATATATACGTATATCATTCGCATCAATACACATATATCAAACAGATTTTTATTACTATAAATAACAATTTTTCAAAATTTGAAAACCACGAAAATCTTTCAAAAAACATATTCACAATATCGCGATCATCTACTAACCTTCAAAGTCTGAAAGCGAATCTGAGACAGTGCCAAATCCTTCCTTCACATCGCTGATATACAACCACCTTCATGACTCAATCTCTACAACCTTTTCTCACCTTAATAGTTAATCACTCTGGTCTAATCTCTCACAATAATTTCTACTATTTTTTCTCTTTCCTCTCTTACTGTTCTTCAATTTTTTGGAAGTTGATAAACATTTTAATAAAAAAGATAAAGTATTATTTATAGTTTTTCTCTCTAATTGCTACCTACTTTTTCTATTCTTACTTCTACTACCTATAGAAGTGTTGACGTCATTTCCAAAGCTCTCACATTTCAAAATTTAAAATTCTTTATTCAAAATAGTCACAACAACATTTGTAACAAAGAAGGTCAAATTTAAAACTTTATTCTAATTATAATTCCTTGACAGTTATTTGACCTCATGCATTTCACTTCCTCACATATAATTACACATGAAACATCCCCGATGTCCTGGGGAGCCACACCTAATCAGTTCGCCTTCAGCAATTCTCATATCTTCCAACTCGATTCTTCAGCATTAGCCTCACAACCTTTTTTCGAGTTGAAGGCTCCATAATCACTTCCTGGAATAACTTCTCATAGAAGCGACGTCCTAACTCAAGTTCCCTACCCATCTAATCTGAACCATCAAACTGATACTCAGACACTAGCAAGTTAACATCATAATCTAGCAAGCCAAAGATCTCCTCTCACATTTCAGCTATTTTTATCGCCAAACATCCCTCAACGGCATAACAAATTCTCTCAGATCGAGTCCACACCATCTTCTATGTCTTCCTCCGATCTACACTTATTTCCCCTATTTATGCAAGTTTCTAGATCACTTCAAATCCCCCACATTCCTTATGCATATATTATATTTTTTCACAACAACTAACCCTAATATCCTAAGAAGAAATTATGTGAACTTATCTAAACACGTCGACCTCTTTGGAGTCGACCTACCTCATTTGAAACTTATTTTCCCCAAATTCAATATTTCAAAGAGATCTTCCTGAGCTCGAATTTCCAATTCTTACATATTCTAAGTCTTCTGCAGTTATCTCTCCTAATAATTATAAGTTCATCAATTCGAAATAAATTCTTACACATCTTTTATTTTACAAACACATTTTTACAGCTCGATTGCTATATTATACTTTTTAGTTCGATAAAATATTATATTTTATCATCTATTCATACATCCCCGAATTACTCATAGCTCGATTACAATTACAAGAGTTAATTTTATCTATCAACACAGAGTTTGAATAAGTATTTTTTATTAAGCTCGAATATAAATTACAGGTACTTTACAGATAACAAGTCTTTCAGGTATTCTGAAAACTACAAATCCTTCAGTTCATCTTTCTTCAGTGATGTTTCACTCCAAGAACCTTCTGAAGCAAATCAGGCTTTGGAAAATGTTGAGCATCCTTCTTCCTTTTAGTTTGGTCGAAGTTTAGACATGGAGAAAAACTTTAAATGGAAACTATAGAAGAAAGGAAGTTAGTACTTGAACTAACTCTTTAAACAGAAGGTCTTCTTAGAGCCAAGAAGCGATGATGGTGCAGAAGCAGACTTCTAACCTCCATCCCCCTTCTCCACTACCATCATTGCCTCATCTATAACCACCACTATCAGAGAGTTGGTGGAGATAAAGAAGGCATTATCTTAGAATCTAATCATACAAAAAATATCGGTGATACTGCCCCACAGTTATATCGGCCCCCACGTCTGTCTTCTCAACCTTGCCCTCCACAAAGATACGGAGACACCTCCAACGTTGCTCGCCTGTTAAGATAACATAATGAAATCTCCACATACAGTAAAAATCTTATTTAGCTTCAGCCGCTTCTTCTTCCAACATACCTTGATACGTCGGTGGAACAGGAATGGAGGTGGGCATATCCAATGATTAGTCACCGAAGTATCTTAACTTAAATTTCTACATCTCCGTAAAAACTCTCTCTTCATAAACCATTCTCTGGGACTTCACCATTATCAATCTAAACTTCCAGAAATTTTTTCAACAAATAGCGTACTTTGCCAGAATCCTCAGTACAAGTACTATTTATATAACCCTCATATTTAATGCGCAGGTACGTTTCCAAAGCTGTCATCATTCAATATAGAGCTACTTTTAAAACCCCAAGCATCGCGTACATCAATATTTCCATCATCATTCAATGCAGATACATCCATCCATAAACAGAATACCAATTTTTCATACCAATCAAATCAACATTAACTTTGTCATATCTTTTCAACTTCCAGCACTACATATCCCCATATTCTTTCTCAACCAAAGCCACTCGTGACTTCAGTTGTGAGGGGGCGATTGTAGGGACCTATCCCTCGACCTAACCCAATTCGAACTACCTTCAATCCAAACTACCTCTATATCAGACTCACGCATTTATCACATGACATAAATAGTCAGTATTGATACCTACATCACCAATTGATGAAGAATGTAGGTTGAGCACAACAGAAAAGAAGAAATAAATTAAAGATACTTGTCTCTCACGAACTCAATAGTTACTCAGTCAATCGCCACTTACCTCATTATTCAGATAACGTACTTCAGCATGATAACGAACTGTGGGCAAGGCCTATATAAGGAAAAAGTTCTAAAAGATACAAGGACAAAAAAAATATACGATAAATTACCAAAAAAATCAAAAAATTTAGATTCTCAAATACCAAATTTCTTATTTACAAGATCAAGTATTTCTAGTTCGAGAGATCACTTGTAATAAAATATCAGCCTCGAGCAATAAAAGTTACTATTACTAAAACCCTCAACTCGAGGTCATGGTTTTTTACCTATTTAAAGATTTTCCACGCTAAATCACCTTTGTTATTTCTTGTTTTATATTAGTTTTTTTCACATGAACATTGGTGTAAGAGCTAATTTTGAGCCATTTTGAGCTTACAGAATTAGGCCATTACAACTCCCAGTCATATTCTAAATTAGTATTGGTTTTTGTATTATCTCTGCCCCTTGGTCAGGATAATTAGTATCCTAGAGGCATACCATTAATAGATGAGGGATCCGTTGACTCTCTAACTAGTACTCCCAAAAATACTCCCCACCACAACCCTTAGATTTATTAGACCTACAGCTAATAAAAGGGATGATGTAGCATCTCTAACTACTATACAAACATTAAAAAAATGGCTTAGCTTGGCTCTGAGTCTACACGCTCTCTCTCTCTCATATCCGGTAAACAAGTTTATACTCTCTCTCTTTCATCCTGCTCCACTTTTAAAGTTTTCTTTTTTTCTTCTCCTCCTAAGCTCATTGCAACTATAATTTTGAATTCAAGAATGTATACTAATTTTCCTACAGAGGAAATCGCGCCTAATAATCTACTTTTCACAGTATTTCAATGTCGCTAGACTACAAAAAAGTAAGACAAAGCACTTGTAGTAATCCTTTCTCCTAGTTGATACGCTCATTTTCAAAGTCGATTGATTATGAAGAATCAATATGTGGTTTTTGTTATAATCCAAAATCTTTGCTTGTTTTATAATTTATTCACTTTATTAAAAGGCAATGGTAAAGATTTTAAAGCCCTAAACTTACTAACATTGTTCACATGCTCATTCTCCAATCTGCACAAGTTTTATTGGAGTAGTAGTAGCCAAGCAAGCCTCAGTACATGGAGAAGTATATATGAACTTTCCTCGAAGCAAAAGTTTATTCCTTAGCCAGATATCTAGAGTGAAACTGGAGCAAGCCGCATTTATTGGCAAGCATCACAACCTTTAATTCAAGACTCTGAAGCATAGGCACCTGCCTATAATCAGCCATGCAAAAATCAAGCATCACAACCTTTTATTGAGGTGTTATAATGATATTCTTTATCAATTTGAGGTAAATAATTATGTTTGATAGGTAGAAGATGTTGAAAGGGCACATTAGTAAGGAATAACTCTTTAACTTCATCAGCAGGCATGGCAGAAATAATTAGTTTTTATTAGCTTAAGTACCAAAATGTATTCTTCACTTCAATTCATAGAGAGAGAGAAATAAATATGAATAAGAAGCAATAAAATTATTTTTGGGAATGTCAACAACAGAAATAGATTAACATAACGATGCAAATATTAGCATACACTGAATTAAAAAAAATGTCAGAGTACATTTACTCTAAAGCTAAACAAACCAAACCAAAAACTAAATTCTCTTCAAAATCACTTTAGTAACACTCTTAAACTAAACTGTCTTCAAAATCACTTTAGTAACACTCTTAAAAATATATCCAGGCTTTTAGTTCTTCATGATATTTTCGGTTGGAATTGGCTCTATGTTGTAATAGACTAATTTTATGATCTGAACTTAGTCTTTTCACTAAAGATACTCAGAACGACTAATGGATAAAGGGTGACAATTAGCACAAAGTTTAGCGTGGAAAACCTTTAAATAGGTTAAAAACCACAACCTCTCTTGAGGATTTTAAAAAGAAAGAAAGATTTTATTAAGGATTGCTAACTATTATAAAAGACGTTCTAAATAATTTTGAATAGAGTATTCAGTGAGCCTTCATCCGTCCCTCATCTGGAATTCTCTAGTCCTACTTATAGGTCTTACAATATGACCGTTTGATGACTATTATAATCCTTAATGATAGATGTTAATATATATTTATTTATTTATATATATATATATATATATATATATATATGATAATCTTTGAGTTGATTGTGTAACGGTCTGATCTTGCTATTTCTGTAACGGCTTCATTGATGATGGTATATATATTGACTCGAACTATTTGATGTAGAGGTCTAAAGTGATGAATAGAACTATGTAACTGTAATGTATCATTGATTATACCATGAGTATGTTGATGAGGTCGAGTGGTTGTATGATGGTCATAGAACTTGAGTCAAAGATGTGGAATAAGCTACTACAACTACCCCCTCTCAGCCAACAATACGAGAAACATTGTGGGCGAGTGGTGCTGGCTAAGAAGCTTCATTAACAATGTAATTAATGCCTGGGAATCATTTCCATTGTGTCTTCATGAATATCTATTTGTGGTTTTTGGGTTTTCTAGAACCAATGATTCTGGTCAATCTTGTTGTATGAGAATTCCGTCTAACGTTAGGAATTTGGAAAGTCGTCGTTAATGTTGATTGTAGTATAAAGAGTACTCTGACTTGGCTGTTTCAGTTGTGATCAACCGAAAACTTCTCCTGAACTTTTTCTTCTCTAGCTATCTTTCTGCAACTTCCTTCCTATAACTTGGAAACTTTTCTTTGTTGAGAACATGGTAACTACGAGGTAACAATCTTGGGAGGCTAGGATTTGAGCGAAGGAGGAAGAATTTTACATCCAGTTTTTGGGAACCAATCCTTGAGTCTGCCAACGCCAATTCTGGTATCTCTTACCTTTAATAGGATGACATACAAGCATCTATTAGAGGGAGAGGGTGACCATTTCCAAATGGCTCATTTCCATTATCGGCTGATATAAAAGGCGGAGCGCCAAAATGAGTTGCGACTGCTGGTGGAGGAAGCTGTTACAACTGAAGATGAAGTGGCATGCGTTCATCTGAGGGAGTCACGTCGATACTCTACTGGTGAGTGGGTTCTGTCTAAGAAAAGGACTCTCCTTCCCTTCCTATCGTGTGGGGCGGTGGGGGTTATGGCAGAAGAGACGGTGGTGGAGGAGGTTTTTCTTCTATGGACCATCATTTTTTGGCCATGAAGAAGATCCTTTTGCCGGTGCCGTAATTCCTTCAGTAATTTCTAGTTCTTGGATTTCCTGGCCCATTCGTGCAGGGGATTAGAGTTTAGAAATCTGCTTTAATTTTTCATTTTCTTCCTCTGTGGCTGTTAACAAGTCTTTTGAACTGTGATTTGATGTAGTTTGTAAAGTAATCTATGTAACTGTCTAGAAAACCTATTATTTGTAAAGTAGTATGTAATTTCTGAGATGTAAGAAATATTTGAGTAAATAAAATATCTTTGTGCTATCAACTTATATGTTGTATTTCGAATGTCTACTTTATATGTCTAGTATGTTGTGCGAACTGTGTTGTTGAGTATTGGGAAAATAACAATTCGAACTATAGATGAAGCAAAATGGGAGAAGGAATAGAGGTCTGGAAATATATAGGTGTGAGAAACATCAAGTTGTGATGGAGTAATCTTGAACAAATCGAACTGTAAGGAGCTCAGTATGTATATATGTAAAGGTAGCAGAATCTGATACTGAAAATAGAGGATTTCGAAAATCTAATGTGGTTGTTTGGTGAAAGTATGTAAACAAGTGGCTTAAGATGATTGATTGGTTTTAAGGGTATGTATATGTTCATGAGCTATTGATTCGCACTGACTGAAAAATGTCTTGTTGTATCTAAGTAAATGATATCTGTTTATAGGTGCTATTGCTGGAAGTGCTTGATTGTATGTTGCGATCTCCATATCTCCACTTATAAAATCTGAGTGGATATTTTATAAAATGAAAAGT
The DNA here is from genome assembly GCA_014058105.1 of Kingdonia uniflora. NCBI lineage: Eukaryota > Viridiplantae > Streptophyta > Magnoliopsida > Ranunculales > Circaeasteraceae > Kingdonia > Kingdonia uniflora. The sequence goes on from JACGCM010000563.1 coordinate 86,416, forward strand.
ATGATCTGTCACAATATTCTTGGTCTTCTGTAGATATTCTTCTTTCTGAAAATTTGTTCTTGTAAAATATATCCTTCCGCAAAATCTGTGTGGGACGAAATTGTGATTTTTATAGATCTTCATTATGGCTATATAAAGCAGTAATCTTTGTCTGCTATGCCATGTATCTTCTGCATGGACGATTTTCAATGGAGGTAGTGTAAGTAACCATAGTGAGGACGCATTCTCAGCGTGTTCGTCATACAGTGGAAGGTAGGTTTTATATTAAGGTCTCTAAACTTTGTGAATGATATTTTTGTCAGTTGCCTTACGATGCCGTATTACCGGAATGGTCTTTGAAGCTAGGTGGCTTTGATGATGAAGGTAGGCGTGCAGAGTATGACCAGTTTTTCTGGTGTGACGTGTTCCGTGAATTATTGTCGGATATAACTTTATGAGAAGAAGTTGTTCAAGAAATCACCCGGGATAAGCTTGCTGAAGAAGATGAGAGAGCAGCAGGAGGGGAAATAATACAATGCGGCATTGAAAATCATCTGTACTGCTTTAAATGTAACTATATGTGACTGTAACCTCAAACTTTGAGATCTCGAAAATAAATAAATAATTTATTTGCAGTATTCAGTTTTGTAATCTGTTGAATATAGAATGAGACAGATTGAATCTGCAAACTGAAATAAATAAGATCAAGGTATTTGCTGACCATTCATGTGGAATATATTGTGGATTACAGCTATCTAATTTTAGCAACTATGTAGATAATTTTGAATTTGAATATTGAGCCATTTTAGGAATGTTGTATATTATGGTACGATCTTAGTTTAGTATAAAAGTAAGGTGATTAGTCATGTATACTGCTTTAGGAAAAATGGGCAAAAAATTTAATGGCAGAAAATAAAGACAGACGTGATGACAGTAGACGTTATCATAGAAGTCATGATGATCCTGTGAGATGAAAGACATGTATGTAAAGATACCAGGAGTGACTGGCATGTGTCTGAAGGAGCCGTCGTTTCATAAACCAAGGGAGAGTATAAAAACTCGTCTCTCTCTCCCTCCTAAATTATCTACAGTTATAGAGATAGAGAAAAGTGGTATAACCCATATCTCCATAGAGAAGAAACGTTTAAGTTCTGAGTGTGATTTGGTAGGGAAGGCTTCATCTGGTGAGATAAAATTATTGGAGAAACTGCAAGAGCGGTCAATCTCTGTGAAACGTTTGGGTAAAACAGAAGATTGTGGTTCTTCTAGTACAGGTTAGTAACTTGTGTTTATATTTTTTATTGTATTTGCTAGTAATTTGTATATGATTTTGGATGTTTATTGCTTTTGTATGATAGTAATTTTAGGATATCAAAGGTTGAAAATGTATGGGATAGGGGATGATTGTTTGCCTATAGTATTATTGTGTTATACAAGCTATGGGTATGGGGACAAACTGTAGAGGGAGAAATTTTGTCTTTTGGAGAAGAAGAGGGAAAGTTAAAATTGATTTTTTGCTGAGTTAGAAAGTTGGGAAATAAATGCCTTGACTGGATTAAAGGTATAAGTAGGGTTATTTTTGTTGTGTAAGGTATAGATTGTAATGTAGAGAAAATGATAAAATATTGTATATATCTATAGGTTCAGTATGCGTTTAAAGCCTATAAAGCCCATGAGTAAATTTGTAGTATCATCGAGTTCAGAGGAAACATCATCGTCGGGGAGGGAAGACGATTGTAGTAGAATAGAAGAGACTGTAGATAAGGTATAAGTTATTATAGGTGTAGAAGTTGGTGAACCCAGTGAAGTAAATAGAGTTATAGAGGAAGATGATACAAAATTAAAAGATAAAGCATTTTTCATATACCATGAGGAAGTAGATGTAGGGAAGGAATTTCTGAAACATAAGAAGAAGTTACAAGGAGAGTGGGGAAACTATATGATGGACCAAGGTCGGTAATTTAGGGCCTATGTGCCAAGGAAAGATGAGGAAGCGGTATACTACCAAGTTCATTGCCTGGATAAGTAAAAAATAGAAAATGGTATTAATACAGATGTAGATATCTCATACTATAATGGTGCGGGGATGGCAGGCCTGAATGGTGGATTTCTGTGCTATTTGAATAAGGTCATTTATGACCTGAAGATTCCTCTTATCTTCTTTTAGAAAGGGGTTATGAATGTATTACAGTGCTACCTTGCCCAATTAAATGGGAATGTATATGAAATGATGAGGGTATATGAGGTACTGAATGATAAATATAAAAGGGAAGGGACTTCCAAACAGTTTGAAGCGGATGACCTTCTAAAATTTTATAAACTGAAATTCGTCAAAGGTCGGAATAGTGGTTACCTGTATAGTGATTCTTCTAGGCTGAAGTTCTTTGACTTTGTGTTTGTTGGTAGAGTATGGAATGACCGCCTTGTATGGGTATGGGCAACTGTATACAGGTTCCAGATGAACCAGTGCTCGTTCTGAACCATAAACATTATAATCCGAGTAAGTAACATTTGTCAACTTCGACCAACCATCAGTTTGTCTTCGAGCTGCTAATCATGTTCTTGTTTGTCAGGTTCCAATCCTAGATATCCACCTGATAACACCAGCTTGTTCAGCTGTGTAACTCTTGAACAGATTGAGCTAAAATAACTAGTTGGTGAATTAGGTATCCGAAAGGATAAGAGAGTAAACTCTAGAGCGCCCAAAGTTTAGCGAGCTTAAGAGAATCGAACTATGGCTGGCGAGAAGAAGAAGTCCCATCTTTCTGTAAATGATTTTACTAGTCTTCCTCCGTCTCAGCCGGAGAATACAAATGTAAAGCGGTCGATTTGGAGGTTGAAAAGGCCAGCTCCGGAAACTACGCCTTCTACTGTGGTGGTGACCCCAGAGAAAGAGATCGGTAAACCTACTGCTGGAGATATAGTGGGGGAGCAGGTGATGTGTGAGGTGACTCCTTTAGATGCGGACAAGGGTTTACTAAAAAGGAAACGACATGAGGATGAAGGCAATGATCGCACTAGTGCCAAGGCTGTGGCCAAGATGAGAGAAATAGAGCAACAATATTGCATCAGCTTGATGATATGTTTCAAGAGAAAACTTTTGGGGTATGTATTGATATCCTTCATTTGTTGTAGTTGTCATGTGATATATGCTGTACTGAACTCGTGTGCTTATATTGGCAGTTCTCGATGATGATGAATGGGGCTACGAAGTTTATTGAGAAGAGGAGCTAGAAGTTTGGAGAATTTACTAGCAGACTGGATGCTTAAATGGCTCGAATGAAGGAGCTCAAAGTGGAGCTCGAGATCAAAAAAAAGAATAGGGCTGAAAACTTAAAGGTTGCTGAAGAGCGGTACGTAGAGCTATCCGAACGTGAGGAGATTATCTCACAAGCATGCACTGAGTTACGGGCAGAAAGAAACTATTTTGCCTAATCTTATTACTGCTTTGGGTTGACTACTGCTAATGTAAAGCTGGGCCGAACTGGCAAATACATGGAGATAGTCTTTGCTTCGGATGTAGAAAATGAAGTGGTGGAAGATACTGTTGTTCCAGCCAATGTATCTGTTTTACCAACTGAACCAGTTTTAGCTGCTGATAAGAAAGTGGATCCTCTATCTGAGGTAGAGATTGGCAAGAATCTTTAATCAATCTATGGCATTCTGTTATAAACTATATTGTCCAGTCCTGACTGTGAGTATAAACACTTTTTAATATGCTTTGTTTGAATGTTTGTATGATAACAAGAAATTTGTAATCTGTGTAGAAGGTAAAACGGTTAAGAAAAACTATTTTTGACCTGGAGAGATCGTTAGGTAGAGCAAGAGATTATATGGCTCATATTCAACAGGTACTTAATAAAATTAAATATGAGAGAATGCAGTTTAAGTTAATTTGGAGAAAAACTTTAAAGAACTATCTGACCTTCAGTGTAGATATGCTAAGATAAAAAATAGAATGGGATAAAGTTTTAAAAAAGGAAGAGAAAAGGAGGGCGTTAGTACTAAAACTGAAAGACTTGACCTGTTTCATCGACCCGAGTGATAAGACTAGGTGTCAAAAGCTGTCGGTAGCTCTGACATTGTATTTTAAGGTCAAAGTAGATAGTGAACGGGGTTTGAAAGAAACTTATGTAGAGCTCTTGAAGGAAAAGGGTGTAGTACCTGACCCAACTTGAGTAATGTTTCTAGCTCAAGAAGCACGTAATCGTCATAGTATAGAGGCAAAAAAATGTTCAGCTCGAGATGGGGTGTTTGTTATATAAGGTAATGAGGACCTTTATTTGATGCCTTTAGCTTTATGTTAGACTGGAGGGCAATGAGGATTGTATTTTTCAGGATAAGGAAAGAGCAAATAGAGGTTCAACAGAAGTTAGAGGGTGAGATAAAGGAGTTGCAAGATGTATTGACACAACATATGGAGCAAAAAATGTCTTAAGCGACTCAATTGTCGAAAGAAATATCTGTTCAAAATAAGGTAAAAGGTGATATGAGGGTGTTAGGTGTATTACAAAAAGAAACTTGCAAGCGTCTGCACAAGGCGCATATGCAATTGAAGGAACATCTGTATCCGTTGCAAGCAAAAGTCGCAGCTCAAACGGAATACGAACGCCATATAGAAAGTGTGATTGAGTTTTATGGAAGGGAGCTAGCGAGGGTAGAGAACGAATTTAGGGAGTATGTAATGGATTGTGGGAAGAATTTTGATGTGGAGAACGCAAAGGCTGAAAATAAGTGGTTTACAAAAAATAAAGAGGAAAAGATTGTGGAAAAACCTATTCCTAAATTAAGAGAAATTCTGTCGGAAGAGGACGAGGAAGAAGTCGAGAGCCTGATACCTCGGTCACGGCAAAAGTAATGCCAGCAGGAGGTGGTGACCTATATAGCTCCTATAGACGTTCAAGTAGATAAATCAAAGAGTTCGAGAGACAAGGGGCAATCCTCTCATAGCTCAAAGAAGTGAGATTAAAGTAGTCCAGTTTCTTACAAACTTGCATATGTATTAGATCTTTGTACACTGTTTTGAGGATAAATAAAATTTGTTCTCTATGATGATCATATAAATAGAGTGATGTATCGATATTATTCAAATATTACGTCCTTGAGTAAAATTGTTAGCTGTTATATGTAATTTGCTTGAATACGCGAGCTAGTATGTATGTAAAAGTTGACTGTTACTGTAGGGAGAACTGGCAAAGGTTCAGAAGCAGTGTGAAGTGTTACATATTTTAAATGAAAAACTTAACGCTGATCTGAATTGTCACCATGAAGTACTGAAAAGTGTTACTAATGTAAATGAGAAAATGGAGGTGATAGTAACAAAAGAACGAAGCATAGTGGTTCGTTTGACCGTGCAACTGGAAGATAAAGAGGTTAAACTGGCCGTTGAGCTGAGAAAAATGGAGGGGTTAAAAGAAGTTATAAGAAAACAAGAGTTAGACATTTCAAGGCGAAGAACCCAATAGGAGGTGGAACTAACAGAGTTGTTAGAGTTGTTGAAGAAAGAAGAAAAAATGTTAAAGATTTATAATTTCAGATAAATACGCTTGAGGCTGAAATAGCTGATGTGTGAGCTACTGTGAGGGAGGCAGGCAAGCGTGCTCGTACATATGAAGGATTGTGGTATGCCACTACCATGAAATTGAAAGAGTTAGAATAGTTGCATAGTATTCATAATGAATTAATAAAAAGGCAGTGGCACAAAATAGGAATTCTAAAGGATTTAGTTTAAACTTTTGAGTTAAATACTGTGGAGTTCCAAAAAGGAATTTGAGAACTTCTTAGCGCGAAGACCAAGTTGGAGGCTAATATTTTTAAGGTTGAAATAAAGCTTGATGAAAGTGTTGTAGAGAGAAGTCATGAGGAGTCTACGATGGAGGGATTGATGGCTTTGATTACCCATATGGACGAATTCATGACAGTGATGGAAACTTGAAATAATGCAACATTGGATAAAAAATAAGTGCTGGAAGAATACTGTAAAAGTTTGGAAACTATGCTAAAGGAGGCTAAGGAAAAAATTGTAGAGCTTGTTGTTCCTGATAATGTGAAATGTGGGCAGGTGATGTGTATGAGAGAGAGATGATGGCAGTGCTCTCCTTCTTTGTGTTTGAGTTTAAGAGACTGAAAGCAGAAATCAAAATTGTATATGACAACCTGGTGGCCAATGGTGTGTAGTGTGACATGCGGTTGGTATGAGCTGAATATCTGGATCGCATGATGTTAAGAACTGGTACTCTTACGAAGAATAAGGCAAAAGAAGGAAAACAAATTGTTACTGGGAGGATGCTAGAGTTGATGCGTCTGTGACTTCATGGGGAAAATTCGCGTGACGATGTGTTTCCTGATAGCTCATGTGATAACTCAAGTGATTGAGGAAGCGTTATGGCTATAAGAAGGAATTAAACATGCAATACCAATGAAAGTATAATAGATAGAGTGTAGTATAGTTGGACCGATAATAGAATTAGTGATTTGTATATATTTATACAGACCTTTTGATGAATCAATTGTGATGCAGAAGTTTGGTAGCCGTTTTGTAGAACTACTAGTCGTCCTGTCGTATAATAGAGGGTTGGTTTGGTTAAAGCAACAAACGACCGATTGTGTAATAGAAGATTAGATTGGCTGAAGCAATAATCGATCTATAATGCAATAGAAGCTTAGTTCGGCTGAAGCAAGAAATAATCTGTAATGTAAAAGAAGATCGGTTTGGCTGAAGCAACGAACTATCTATAATGTAATAGAAGATCAGTTTAGCTGAAGCAATAAATTATCTGCAATATGAAAAAAGACTAGTTCGGTTGAAATAACAAACGATTTGTAATGTAATAGAATGGGGTAAACCTAATGGTAATTTGTGCCTTTTAGAAATGTTATCTGTATATAGAAGTATTGCCATGATATATTAGAAAAGTACTGTAATATAGGGCAACCAAACACAAATATTTTATTATTGTAAGATTGACGTACAGAGAATGGTAAATAGAGTACTGTATGAAATAGTAGAAAGTACTGTGATATAGGGTGATCAACCATAAGTATTTCATTAATGTAAGACTGACGTACAAGATGATAGATTTATTATAAAAGTACACTGTGATAGATTATCTTCGATATAACTTCAATCTCCTTGTATTTCAAGGGTAAGGTACTCGATCCCCATATTCTGTGGTGAGGTCGTAAGAGCCAAGTCTACTTTTTCCAACAATGATAAAATGGCCTTCCCAATTTTTTGCGGGCTATTCAGTATTGACTTCCTTTCTGTGTTTTGGTACTTTGCGGAGGACGAGATCTTTAATTTCGAACTCTCTATGATGAACTCGTTTGTTATATGATATGGCTAAAGCCTGGTGGTATCTTCCCAAGTTCATGATTGCTTTGTCTCTTGTTTCTTTGATCCAATTCATATTTCACGCCAACTGGAATTTATTTCTTCGTCTGTCATGGTATGGTCTCGTAATGGGTGATGATATTGAGTGGGGATGATTACTTCGGTACCGTATGCCAACAAGAATGGCATACATCCAGTTGATACTCCAGGTGTTATTCGATACGCCCATAATACATATGGTAATTCTTGTACCCAATTACCCTTCTTCTCTATTAAGCGCTTCTTGATTTCGTTGACGATAGTTTGATTGGTGATTTTGGCATGTCCATTTCCTTGTGGGTAATATGGATTGGAAAAAGAATGGATGATGTTGTGCTGATTAAGGAACTTAACGACCCTTGAGCCAACGAACTGAGGTACATTATCGATTCTGATGAGGTACGGGCAGCCAAACCGTATTATAATGGTTTCTCATCTAAACTTGATGACTTCGTCTTCTTGTGTTCAACATAAAGGAACTGTTTTTACCCATTTGGTAAAGTAGTCTGTTGCTACTAGGAGGTGCTTCTATTTTCTTGGTGCAGTTGGAAACTCTCCTTTGAGGTCGAGGGCCGATCTTCTGAATGGCCAAAAAACTTTGCAAGAATAGAGTTTCAAGGCTAGAGCTCGAATTTGCGGTCCATATCGTTGGCAAACATCACAATTGCTCACATATTCGATAGCTTGAGCTTTCATTTTAGGCCAAAAGACTCATTAAGTAAGAGCTCGGTTTACTAAAGATCGTCCTACTATATGGGATCTACAAGTTCCTTCGTGAAGCTTGTGCATGAAGTCTTGAACCTCTTTATCAGATAAACATTGGAGATAGGGTCCTGTCACTGACTTTTTATAAAGGAAGTTATCGGCAACGATGTATCGCTTAGCATTGTCAAGCACACGACTCCTTTACGTAGGATCTTTTGAGAGTTTGTCATCAAACTTGTTTTTGGGTCTGATATATGTAAGAAAAGGTCATTTCCAATCGTCCTTATCCTTTTTAGCGCCCCCAGTATTAATAGAATTTGAGATGATGGTTAATGCTGGGGGTGGATATTACTTCGATCTTGAGGCATCAAGCTTCTGTTTAGAGAACTCCCATAAGATATACAAGGGAATCATAATGTCTATTTTCTCCACAAAGTAAATATTTGATGGTAGCCTTGTTGAACCTACTCATTCTGTCGGCTACTACTGCGGCGTAGTCAATCATTTTTTTTATTTTTCTGAAACTCGTCTGTATAATAGTTCACAATGAGTAAAGATTATGCGTACACAGATAACTCAGGAACCCAAATTTCCAAAGCCATATCTAGATCGTGGATTAGTGCCTCATATTCAGTCTTTTTGTTGGTGGCTTCAAAATTGAGTCAGATTGCTTTTTAAATTCTGTCATTGGAAGGCATGATAAGGACCATACTGATGCCTGACCCAGCAAGTTTGCAAAACCGTCAGTTAGAAGGCACTAACCATTCTTGGATATCCAATCAGATTTTTCCTCAAAATGTCCTCATTGATATCGGTACTATCTTCTTCCCAGTTAGTATCATCTACTGGAAAGTCTACAAGGAAATCTGCTACTGCTTGCCCTTTTTTCAGAATGTCGTGATTCAAAACGTATATCGTGCTCACCAAGAGTTACCGTCCATTATTGGACTCGTCTAGATTTTTCTCATTTGGATAAGATTTTGTGCAAGGGATAATTTGTCATTACTCAAGCTGAGTGAGCTTCAAAATACTGTTTTAACTTCTGCGATGTGTAAACGAGAGCTAACAGTAGTTTCTCGATCTTAGTATGCCATGTCTATGCCAGAGTGAGAGTCTTGTTGATAAAGTAGGCAGGTTTCTCTATCTTCTCATTAAGTCGAATGAGGACTGGGCTCAGTGATTCATCAGTAATAAAAAGATATATGGTGAGTTCTTCTCCTTCCTTGGGTGTACTCATTACTGGTGGTTTTCCCAAGTAACGTTTTAGCTCCTGAAATGTTGCTTCACATTCTGTAGTCTACTCGGTCTCAAGATCTTTTTCAGGCTTCTTTTTCTTTGTCCCTTCACGCAGTAGGTCGAATAACCATCGATACTGATCTAAAGACTTTGAGACAAAATGATTGATTATTGTTATTTTGCCAACTAGCTTTTGTACGTCTTTCTTTGTCTTTAGAGAAGGCATAGATAACAGTGCATGAATACGATCTAGGACAGCCTCTATGCCTTGCTTACTGATCAAATGTCCCAATAATTTACCTGATTAGACTAGGAATTGGCACTTGTCAGGATTAAGTCTCATTTTGTAAAACTGAAGAATTTTGAAAGCCGTGTACAAATCTGTAAGATGGTTCTCATTCATGAGACTTTTACACACAACATATCATTAATGTAAACTTCCATCGTATTCTCGAGATGGTCTTTGAACATCTGTGTCATCAATCTTTGGTAAGTAGCTCCTGCATTTTTAAGTTCGAAAGGCATGACCTTGTAGTAATACAAACCATGCTCTGTAATGAAAACTATTTTTTCTTGATCTTCAGGTAACAAAGGTATATGGTCATACCCTGATGCGGTATCCATAATGGATAAGAGTTCATGTTATGCGGTTGAATTGAGCAGATGATTGATGATAAGAAGTAGAAAACTATCTTTCGGAGTATGTTTATTGAAGTATGTGAAATCCACGTAAACTTTGATTTTTTCGTTTTTCTTCGGTACTGTGATAATGTTTGAGATCCATTCAGGGTAGTTGGCTTTTTAGATAAAACCAACTTCAATGAGTTTATCAACCTCTTTGTTGACTTCTTTTCGGAGTCTCGGTGCTAAAGTTCTCTATTTTTGCTTAACTGCATCAGCTTTATCTTTTAAACTAAGTTTATAGCAAGCCAAATTTTGATCAATGCCATGTATTTCGTGAAACGTCCAAGCGAAAACATTACTATTGTCTTTAAGAAATTGAATAAGAGTGTTGCGCCCAGACGAAGGCAAAAGAGTTCCAATGTAGGTACCCCTTTTATCTCCACTGATCTCGACGTATTCTATAATTTTGTGCTTGGCAATTCATTTTTTGTAAAGTTCTCTATAATGTCTTCTATAATATTCCCTGCAGTTTTTTGCAATTGTTATGCGAGCTGTGGTATTGATGGTTCTGTCATAGTGGTAACAAAATTTTCACAAGCTCAGGATAATTCCTGACTGCCCTCAATTTTGTAAATGCCGCCATTCCAATAAAATTGCAACGCCAAATGATAAGTCAATGGGATAACATGCATGTTATATAGCCAGCCACGCCTCATTATCTCCAGATAGCGTGATCTTATATTAACAACGTAGAATACTATGTCAACTGTTGCCGGTCCAGCTGTAATAGAAAGTATGATCTTTCTTACACTTTCTTCCTTAGAACCGTTGAACCCACTGATGTCGACATCACTAGATTGAACTTTATCGGCCAATTCTATCTAATCAATCGTGCTTTGGAAAAGCAATTCGATGCTACTGCCAGTATCCACCATCATTGTATGTAGTACAACATTTCTCATTTTTAACATGATTACGAGTGTATCATGATAAGGAAAGTTGACATATCGAGCATTGTAATCTTCGAAAGAGATCCCTGTACATTGGGAACTGGATGCGGGGAGTAACCGAGCTTCTTTATTGACCATGAATAAATCGTGGCATTGGCCAAGACGTCGCCTTTTACATCTAATCAACTGGTTAATCGTGTGAGTCTCAATAAAGTAGTTGAGGGAGATATGGTACAAATGTTTCTCCTCTACCGCTCTTTCGACTTATACGACCTCCGTAGCTAGCTTGTAACTCATATTCTTATAACTTTCAACATCCACGATGTACTCGTGCATTCGTCCTTCCGCAAAAATATACTCCAACAGTCGCTATAAAGCGAATCAATATTTTGTCCCATGATGTCGGACTTTGTGGTGTATGCAATATGTTTTGTTCTCGATGGGTTGGAGATATTGGGCATTGCAAAAAAACTTATCCTTTTGAAGTATAGGATATATGCTGGCTATGGTAACCGTTATCTTGGGAAGATATGGTTTTGCCATATTACTGCTTTTCCAAGTTTGATCGTCATTAGATTTGGTCCACTTCCTGTCTCCTCCGTGATCAGCAGTGCAATTTAAATCTTGGCATGTAGATTTATCTCGTGTTGTCAAGGTCAATTTCTGAGTTTTGTGTCTTTCGAATACCATCCGTTCGAGATCGATGTATCCGTTGACCTTCTCGATCATGTCTTCCAAAGTTATAGGTTTGTTCATAATCAGGTACTCCTTTGCCCTACCATCCATGAGCAAAGCATTGGTGAAGGCTAAAATAGTAATCTTCCAATCAAGTTGGTCCACCTTTCTGACCAATTTCAAGAATTTCTTAGTAAACGTTTCAAGCTTCTCCCCTGGTACCAGCTTAAGGTTGAACATAGAATATAGATTTTCCTCTATATCTCTGTTGTGCGAGTAGTTTTTGACAAAAAGTTATTGTAATTGTTCAAAAGTTGTAATGGATCCTTCTGGTAGTGAGTGTAACCATCGCAAAGGCTAACCTTGCAAACTGGTAGGAAAGAGCCGACATAGAATGTGGTTGGATGTAGAATATAAGCCTAAGCATCTTGGAATTCTTAAACGTGTTCTACTGGATCATTTCCCTTGTATTTATCAAAAAATTTATATGTGAGAACTTCACCATCCAATAGTTCCTGAGCAATCAGGCTCTTCTGTAACCTGTTGTGAATGCCTTTAGTGGTCTAAATTTGAGCATTGAACAATTCTTTAATGCGCTTTTCAACATATTCCTAAGTCACGTATTGACAAGCTATGGTAGTCAGGCGTGGGACGCGTCCTTCGCGAGGATTGTAGTAACCACTTCCTTCACTTAGCCAATCACGTACCAGAATATGAACTCTTCTTTGGGGTGGCTCTTCTGCTTATCTAACTCTAGCAAGACCTCCATCAACATCTTGGTGAACTTCCTGTATTAGAGCGGGCTCTCCCCCATGTTGCTTATGATTTGATCAAACTTCACCTCCTAGATTGTTTGCGTGAGGTCCTATCTTGTCGAGAACGATAACCTGTGAAGCAGCTGGCAGCACGCTTTTATTCTTCAGGGTGACGATCTATTGACTCTGCAGAACCTTTAGCGCATCTTGTACGTCTGCCAGCTGTTACTCCAGAGCGGCTCACCTTTCAGTTTTAGAGTTCAGATTGGCCGTAATTCTGCTAATACAACGTCTCTTGGAGAAATTGATATACTCTGGTCTGGAAGCGTCATTCCGTAGAGAGATAATCAACTATTTTTTGAGATAATAAGTTTGAGAACTTTATTCCCACAGATGGTGCCAAATGTAATAGCCTAATTTTGTGATCCAAATTTAGCCTTTACACCAAAGATATTCAGAACGACTAATAAATAAAGGGTGACAATTAACACAAAGTTTAGCATGGAAAACCTTTGAATAGGTTCAAAACCACAACCTCTATTGAGGATTTTAGAAAGAGAGAGAGATTTTATTGAGAATTGCTAACTATTACAAATGATGTACTAAATAGTTCTTAATAGAGTGTTCAGTGAGCATTCATCTGTCCCTCATATGGAATTCTCTGGTTCTATTTATAGGTCTTACAATATGACCGTTTAACGACCATTATATATATATATTGTAACGGTATGATATTTACTATTTTTGTAACGGCTTCATTAATGATGGTACGGTTGTCGACTCGAACTATTTGATGTAGAGGTTGAAAGTGATGAATAAAACTCTGTAACTGTAATGTGTTATAGATTGTGCTACGTGTATATTGATAAGGTTGAGTGGTCATATGATGGTCGAAGATGGAACTTGAGTCTGAGATGCGGAATAAACCACTACAATCGCTCCATCTCAGCCAATAGTACGAGAAACATTATGGGCGAGTGATGTTGGTTGAGGAGCTTTATGTAATTAATACCTGGGAATTATTTCCAATGCGTCTTCATGAATATCTATTTGTGGCTTTTGGATTTTCTGAAACTAATGGTTCTGGTCAATCTTGTTGAATGGGAATTCCGTCTGACGTTGGGAATGCAATAACCCGTATATTTTTTTTTGTTAATTATATTTACCATATATTGTAAACATCATAATTATTGTCTTGCGTTGTTACTGTATGGTTTCATTCTCCGTAGCATATCATTATTTCGTTTTATATAGTTATTGGCAGGAGTATATTAGTATGTGTGGGGTTGATATAGGGTATCATCTCACTTTAAAATTGTGTTGCTTAAGAAAGAGTTTTTATGGAATTGGATATTAGAGTGCAAAGATAGCGGGGTTGTTGTGAGAGAGAGAGAGAGAGAGAGAGAGAGAGAGAGAGAGAGAGAGTAAGAGATACGACAATAGCACCTTAAAAAGGCTTCATTTCCTCCACTTTCACCGTCATCATTAACCTAACCTGTCACCTCCTACTTTACCACAAGCATAGTTTAAAATACCGCCAGGTAGACCAGAAAAAAAAAATGATTTGGTATTTCATGATATTATTAGTGGTTTCTTATACCCTTAAATATGGCAATAAACCACAAAAATATTGTGCATTTTCCTAGTTTGTGAGTCGTGGTTCGCTCACACTTGCAACATAAACATTTCAAATCTAGAGTTGTAGCGGTTATGGTTGAGGCCATCCTGTTGAAGAGCTAAAGCTAAAAGCTTGGTTCTTAGTTATTATTTTGGATCACAAATTAGATGCACTTGAGAGAGTTTAGTTATGGAGATTGTTGTTTCCAACTTATTGAGGTTTATAGTAATTTTGAGTATAGTTATCATTATACTATTCTTTCGCTGTCATTTTGTTCTTTATTACTCTGAATTGTGCGCCAATAAATTACTGAGCCTAACCCTTTATTGGCTTGGTTATTTGTGGGGACCTGTACGTCCTTGAATTTTAGTAATTGGTTTGGTTTACTAATTATTAGAATTTGGGGCATTACATATTCTACTGAGATTACAAGTTGTAAAGTTAGGTGGCGCCCACACCCTCCTACTCTTTATTTTGCAAGTCATTTAAATTTACTATTTTTCCATTCCAGCTTTATGAGAAAGGTGATTAACGTAAATAAATACAGACTTATCGGGACCCACTTTTTTTCTTTTTTCTTTTTGTGTCTTCTCCCTTTTATTTTAAACCTTAAATTCTCTATGAAATAATTATTATTTGTTAAAATTTCAATTCTTATTGAGATACGTGAATTTAATTGAATTTACGCGTTACTTAAGAATTATATAAATGTGCTACATGCATTTATAAGAAACATTTAAGTGTAAAAATACTTCCTACGATTGTTATACTAGTACCATAAAGCGGTGGTGAACGGGCCACTATTACTACTAGTTTATCGTAGGATGTCCAACGGCCGAAGTTTGGGTATATCATAATATCAAGAATGCTTGAAGTCTGATTGGGGAAAGGATCGATCGAGAAGAATAAAATAAAGTGGGAGGATAGAAAGGAAAGACGGGTAAATCAAGAATTATCACTGGTAGAGGGAAGCGAAGGATAACAGTAAGTGATGGAAGATAAGAAAATAATAGATGGGAGAAGAGAGGATAAGAGCATACTAAACAAGATACATCACGTAACGTTTAAAAAAAAGGAATTTAGGAGAAAACCAAAACTTACTTGAGAAAATCAAAAATACCAAAAAACTTACCTGTCAAGATCATATTTCCCTTTTTTGGCACAGATGAACAAAAGGGTAAAAGGAAATAAATAGAACAAAAGTAATTGTGACCCCAATTAGAATACAAATACACAAAAATCCATGAAAAAATAGCATAAATAGATATTGGCAAACACTCCTCCTAATACAATGCATGATCAAAAGCAAACGAATCTATAATATCTTAGAGAGTTCAGGGCATGGCCCATGTGTTATAAAAAATTACTAAAATAAATTACTTGGTGAGTGTGTGTGTGCATAGTCAGATATACACCTATTTTCAACTTATTACTTAGCCACAATTAGAGTACTATGTGGGAAACTTGCTTTAACTGAGACCTTACTTGGGTGGTCACTCAAAAATCACTGAGATGTAACTATTAAAGACTCTGTGGAAATATGAATATGAATATGTGAAAAGAAAAATTTATATTTCATCAAATAAACTACGCAATGTGAACTGAAAGATCTCATAGACATTAAATCAATTGTCATTAATGGTGTCAAGTTAACTAATATAGAATCCCTATCTTTCATTTTCCCTAAACTGACTGTGCTAAACTAAAGATCAAACATATCTTGGTGAGGTTATAATGTAGGCAAGGGTAGGCACATGAAAGAACATGTGTTTATTTAGCATTCTGAAACTAACAGTTATACTTACTCCCCCCTCTTTCCCTTTATTAAGTACTTATAGAATATATTGTTTCTTTTTATATCTCTCCCTTTATTAAGTATATATAGAATATATTGTTTCTTCTTATATATATTTTTTTCTTCCTTTTTTTAATATTCTAGACATAATCTTATAGATGTACAATCAAAACCTTGGGAATACTCTCCTTTTATATTCATCTTTACCACTAAAACTACATAGTTTTACTCATTTATTTTTTACTGAAAAGTCTTAGAACAAACGGGTCAAAAAAAGTTGGGTATAAAACGAATGATATATTTTAAGGCACAAATGGCTGCAAACAGATAAAAAGTTTGGGCAAGCATAACGAAGGCCAAAAATGGTAAAATAATAAAATACTTATTTTCATATCTTTGGTCTCACACAGTCTCTTTTTTGTCTCGAATCAAGTATAGGAAATGTTCTATTAGAATAGCTTGAATTTGATGTCACCAACGACAATTGAGTAATGCAAACGAGATGAGATCATAAAATAGGATGAGATTTGCTTGAAAGAATTAATGTCATAATACTTAAAGCTTATAAAAAGGCCAGATCCTCACATAACATTATGTACGAAGTCTCTACAGTTATTCTTACGTGGTTCTAATCATGATGAGCTTTTAGTTTAAACAATAGAATCACTGACTATTATGAATTGTGATTTTACCAAATAATTATTCATAAATTAATATAATACAAAAGCACTATCCTAGTCTAACAAGAATATTCGATATTCAAAAGCTCCTAAAATGCAAAGTGCAATAAAAACCAAAGTTATACCCTACTATCCTAAAAAAATGAAGAGAATAATAGAATAGATGGTAAAAAATGTACCTAATCAATTGAGCATACACCGATAGCTAGTCTCAATTTAGATTCATTACCTATCAAACCAACATTACACCTTATCTATGGTGGCAAATCATCCCTTCGCACCCACATAGGCCGAATAGCTGCCAGTGTAGCATTATATCTTAACTAAGATATCAACTCATCCTTATGCACCTAAATAGACTTTTGATATTGAGCTTTTGGAGTGAGCATTGGAGATTTCTTGATCATTTTCTTCTTTTCCTTGATAAGGAGCCAACCAACTTGTCTAGTATATGAAACAAATCTACAATATGAAGCATAATGTCCCCTTTTACCACAAGCATAACAATAAATCACTTTTGAATAATGATGCTTACTAGCACGAATACGAGTATTTGACACTACACTAGGCTTGGGCAATACTGTGGCTTAAACAAATTTTGTGACCTGAGTGGTTTTTAAGTTAAAAGCCAGTTTTTCATATCCAAATCCCCTTTTGTTACTTTCAGATTTGCCAAACTTAGCATTTTATCAATATTTTTCGCTCAATGACAAAATATTTGAAGTTTATGCTGAAATTAAACTAAATCAAGCTTAGACTTTGCAAGTTCATCATGAGTTGACTTAACTTTCTCATCGGCATTATGAAGTTCTTTTTCTAGCAGCTCAAGTTTGTCAAAAAAATCTAGTTTCTCACTTTGAAGCCTTTTAATCTGAAGGCTTCTATCCTCGACTTTTTCTTCAAGTTCCAGTATGAGTGTGTTTACTTGATCTTTCAAGATTTTGTTAATTTTTTTAAGTTTAACACACTTCGAAAATGTCTGAGTATACAACTCTTCAAGATGAGAGTCCCCAAACTCGCTACTTTTACTATCACTCTGACTTTCAGCTGGGTTTTCTAGCTCAAATGGGTTAAAATAATTATTACTAGAGTTTATTCTAGTAGAATACGCACAATAGTAGTCATTTTCATTTTCTTGGGAATGATCATTATTATCATCAAATTCTTTATTATATCATATCCCAAGTAATAATAATTTTCATAGCCTTATTATTACTACCTATAATAGCCTAATTTCGTGATCTGAACTTAGCTTTTACACCAAAGATATTCAGAGCTTCTAGATGAATAATGGAATAGTAATAACACAAAGTTTAGCGTGGAAAACCTTTGAATATGTTAAAAACCATGACCTCTCTTGAGGAATTAGAAAGATAGTAGTTTATTGATAGCTGCTAGATATTACAAGAGAAGCTCTGAGTATAAAATTTGGGTGAGCATTCCTCTATCTTCGTCTCTTAATCTCAGATTCTCTGGTCTTATTTATAGGTCTTATAATATGACCATTTGACGATCATTATTATCCTTAATGATGGACGTTACAATATGTATTCGATAATCTTTGATTTGATTGTGTAACATTCTAATTTTTACTGTTTCATAACAGCTTCGTTGATGACAATACATTTGCTTAACTCGAACTGTTGATGTAGAGGTCGAAAGTGATGACTAGAACTTTGTAACTACAGTGTATCTTCAGTAGCGCTCCGTGCATGTTGAGGAGGTTGAGTGGTCGTATGTTGGTCGAAGGTGAAGCATAAGTCTGAGATGCAGAATAAGCCACTACAAGACGGCTCTCAAACAAGAGTACGGGAAGCATCATGGGCGAGTGGTGTTGGTTGAGAAGTTTATGCTTTATCTATGACCTGACGTTGATGTCTTGATTCTGATTGTGCCATAAATGTGCCATGTGATATGTTGATGAGGTCGGATGATCGTATGTTGGTCGAAGATGAAGCATAAGTCCGAGATACGGAATAAGCCACTACAAGATGGCTCTCAACCAAAGAGTACGAGAAACATCATGGGTGAGTGGTGTTGGTTGAGAAGTTCATGTTATATCCGTAACCTGGCGTTGCTGTCTTGATTCTGATTATGCCATAAATGTATCACATGTTATATTGATGAGGTCGGATGATCGTATGCTGGTCGAAGATGAAGCATAAGTTCGAGATGTGGAATAATCCACTACAATCGCCCCCTCTCAGCCAACAGTACGAGAACATTGTGGGTGAGTGGTGTTGGTTGAGAAGCTTCATTTAATATTGTAATTAATACCTGGGCATTTCCAAACTTATGACACTTATAACATTCAACTTGACTTAGGTTAGTGTCAGGGTTGGTCTGTCGGTTATTCAATTTAACTTTATCATAAGTTTGCGATTTATAATTCACTGATTTCTCTTGTTTTTAAAATTGACATTTTTTCGTAAGGTTTTTAAGTTGGTTGCTTATAGAGGTAATCTGTGAATCTAAATCAGACCTATCATCATCATTTGAAACATATGAGTTGTCTGCTTCTTTGGTACCCTTAGAAGACGAAGAGGTAAAATAAGACTTAAAAATAACATTCTTACTCTTTTGAGGGGTTTTCCATATGCATCTCGAGTTCAAATGTTCACAACTTTCCAGCAAGTATGTATGGTTTTATTTTTTTTAAGATTTTGAGCTTCTTCTATAGCATCACGTCTGGATCTAAAGCTCTTCGGAAGAGATCTCAAGACTTTGCGAACGATTTGAACATCTGAGTATGATGTACCTAATGCTGCACTAGTGTTGACAATGTCAGTTAGTCTCGTATAGAACTCATTAAAGGGTTCATTCTCATCCATTCGAATATTCTCAAATTAGGAGGATAGTATTTGTAATTTACTTTCCTTGACTGTATCATCGCCTTCGCGAGTTCGAACTAATATGTCCCAAACTTCTTTCTAAGTAGTACACGTAGAGATGTGTTGAAACTCACTTGGGCTCACAGCCATAAAAATAGTATTGCGGCCATTATTGTTATAACCAACAACTTCTTTTTTGTCCTTAGACCATTGATTCACAAGCTTAAGGATCGCTTCAGCATCATCACCCATTCTTTTTCATCATGGTAGGGTGTGTCCATCCATCCTCGATTGCAATCCAGACATCTTCTTCGAGTGATTATAAAAATGTAACCATTCAGACTTTCTAATAAGGATATTCTTTGCCATAGAAGAGGGTTGAGCGATTTATGGAACCTCTAAATCTTTCAGAATTCATTAATCTCAAATACACGAGTAAGGATTCACATTCAGATTATTAAGCCTTCGAGCGTGACCGCTCTTATACCAGTTGAAATTTATGAGTTAATCGATTTTGATAAAATTAGGTCTGATAATCCTTGAAACTAATTGTCTAATTTTAACCTAGCTCAAGTTGATATGATAATCTAGTGATAGCAATAAGAAATCAAAAGCACAATGACAAACAATTTTAACCCTCTGGGAAATCTTTCTCAGGAGAAAAACCCACAGGTCATTGCCAATCGTCCGACAGCTAAAAATCTATTATTGAAAAGAAATTACAAAAATTTAATCACTTACAGACTCGATAAACATATTGCATGGTTACCTCTCTTCTAATTGAAATTCTTGCAATCAATTTCTCATTCTCGCAACACCATTACTTATCACAAGGTCTCACTACAGATCACGCACAAACCTTTAAAGCTTGAATCTCTCAAACTCTTAAAATATAAAATTGGAATTAGGTTTTTGAACTTCTAGATCGATTTTCTCGTTGAATTCTCTTTTTATCTCTAAATATCTCAAGCCCTAAAATTAGTTTTGGAAGAGGTATAGTTTAAAATATAAAATAAGCATTTTATAAGAAAACTAAAAAATCTTGTGCTCTGTTTGAATAAATTTTTGCTCTATTCGAACAGAGAGGGTTCTAACTGTTCTGTTCTAGCAGAACAAAAGTTTTTTCGAACAGAAACCTATTTTTATCAAAAACCACACTTTTTTTGTTCATTTTGTAAAATATTAATGAGCTAGAGTATTTGAGCGAAGAGGTACAAAATTAACGTACCTATTCAGTGTCAGTCCAACTGTAGTCGTTCCACGTATACTCTTTGATGATGAATAACCATGAGATAGTGCTGACACTTAACACGAAATGAAACCAATATTGGAAGGGCATATCCTTCGACCTAGTCCAAACTCGAACTACCTCAGTATTAGACTCACGCATTCCACACGTGACATGAACAATTAACATTGCCACCTAGACCACGAATTGATAAAGAACGTGGATTGAGCACTACAGAAAATATGAACAAGTCAAAGACACATGTCTCCCACGAACTAAACAGTTACACAACCAACTACTACTTACCTCATTATTCAGAGAACGTGCTTCAGCACGATAACGAGCTGCGGGTAAGGTCTATATAAAAGAAAAAGTTTAAGAGGAGATAGGGACCAGAAAAACTCAGATTTTCTAGATTATAACATAGGAATTTCTAGATTTTGAACACCACAAAACTTCTTATTTCAAGATCAAGCATTTCTAGTTCGAGAGATCACTCGTAATAAAATATCAGCCTCAAGCAATAAAAGTTACTGTTACTAAAACTCTCAACTCGAGGTCGTGGTTTTTTACTTATTCAAAGGTTTTCTACTCTAAATCACATGTGTCATTTCTTGCTTTACATTAATTTTTGTCACATGTACATTTGATGTAAGAGCTAATTTTGAGCTACGAAATTAGGCTATTACAAATATCAAATATGTATGTTTCATGTTAGATGTCGACCCGGAGAAGCCGACATGTCTAGTTGAATGGAGGTGGATCTAGAAGATGGCATGGCTGACCGTAGTAGGCCAGTGTAACTTTTGAGTGTAATTTTCTTTTGTAAAGAGGAACCAACCTGCCCAACTAAATCATTTTCTTAAAAAGCCATTTGAAAGGACGTATCAGCTGTTTAACTTGACATATAAAACACATAACAAAAAACAATGTAGAGCACACCTTCCGTATCTTTGATCATTGGAGACTTCACAAGTTCACGGTTAGTACTTCCCGCAATCTTCTTGTTGTTTTTATCAAGAGAATTTTGGGATATTAGGGCTATAAATTCATGCAGAAATGATCATAGCTAAGATTTTAGAGTCTTCTTCTGATGTGCAATGGCTCAAATTGACCAAGAAAAGACTTGCTTTGAGATAATTGGAAGATTTGTTAGTAGTAATTCAGTAGTAAATCAATGTTTCAGAGTGTCGATGAAGTTGTTCTCACTGGATTTCTTTTTTATGTTTTGGGTTTTGATTTATTATGTTATGTTATGTTAGTCTTATATGTTACTTATGCATCATATTAATAATATGAATTTCATTTTAACTAATATACCGCTAGACGGTAGGGACCGACGTAACAGTGCAAAATCACTTACCAAAACAATTAAAACCCTGTTATCCTCGGCCATGACCTTCGAATAATAAATAGGTACATCAACCGCGCATACCTGACTTCGAACATATACCTACATTAGCAACTATGTTTGCCAATATTGCCAGCTTCGTCCATATATTCAACCCCAATAAGGGTATGACTCGGTCCCTACCGTTTAAGGGTATGCAGCACCAAGAACTATCTAAAATAATTCTATTTGGGAAATGTGTGAAAAAGATGGAACACAAACAGGACCATAACCAGTCTTGCAACACCTTCACAGCACAATGGTAATTAACATGGGTTAGCAGTAGTTGTGGGCATCAACGACACAAAAAACACATTCAGAAGCCAATGTATATTGTAGCCTGCAATAGCAACACCATTAACCAGCAATATCCCACATGTTGATAGACAACTTTTTAAACGCGAATAAGGACTTCTGTATTTCCAGCCATTGGATAAATCCATCCAAGCTTTTGGTTATAAGATTTTGTCTCAAACATACAAAGGATTTTTGATGAAGAGCTGTATAATGGTTATACCAGGTACACTGAAAATCAGTTATCTCCACTTATTTACATGAGAACAATACTGAGTAACTTCAAGAGCAACATTTGGTTCAAGAATCATCAATGCATGAAACTATACAACCAATCAATCTCCAAAGAAATCAACACTGGGCCAGAAATATCATCTTTAAAAAATTAAACACAAATGATACCCAACCTCTTATCATAATATCATTCATTCTTCCCAACTAAACATTTCATCAAACACTGCAGATCACTTTGTCCATATCAAAACTGCAACTTAAAACCTACAACCCTCACTAATTTTCAACATAACAAGGCAACTGGAGAAATCTTGGTTCACCAAAGACACGAGCCCCTATCACATTTCAACTATCAACACTCATAATTGAACCCTAAATACGTTTCCCTAATAGCATAAGATCGAAAGAGATGAATTTGAGGATTAAAGTTTCATTGCAAGAGATCTGAAATCAAGGGTTTAAGGTTTCATTTCTACACATGGAATCGAGAGGGAGAGTTTCAGTGTTCTCGGTGATTGTGGAGATTGAGAGACAGTCGAGGGAGCTCAGGGAGGAGATGCAGTTATTACTATTTCACCCTTTGGGTTATGTTATATTGCAGGGGCATTTTTGACAATGAACACGACCAATCATCGGACACTTACGTAGCTGACGTCAGAAAGTCCTTTTTTCCCCATATCTAATGTAGGAAAGACCTCCTAATGTCAGCTGATTAGTGGTTGAAAGTTGAAACCTTATTTAACTGATGAATAGTAATTGTAGTTGGTGGCGCGAATATAGGGCAATACCCCAATTCAATCTAGTACTAGTAGGGTCTAGATTCCTACTTTTCAGATAAGACATTGGAGATTTTGCTTCATTTTGGGTCGGAAGTCGCATATGAACGTTGAGATGTTTTCTTTGTTTTGTTGATCCATTGGCCAATCAAGGAAAATAAATTTGTTCTACATTACTTTTCATATTTGGTATAAATTTCTTCTCAAAATTTGTGAACTTTATGTCCTATGATCATGAACTTAGTTTTGGGTGATTTTCTTTGGAGAAAATTTATTTCCTAGAGAAATTATTTCCTGGAGAAATTATTTCCCATGATAAAATGTGTCTTCAAGGAAACCATTCTGTGTAGATTCTCTCTATTAGAGGCTGAGAAGATTAAGAAAAAGAAGGTTCGGATTGAGGGAATATAAACATAGAAAATCTTGAACACGAGTTTGAAGAGAAAATGTAAAGAAAGAAGCTGTGACAGAAAATATAGTGAGAAAAAGATGCTAAGTGAAAGTTCAGGCCTTCAGGGTAAGAAAATCTAAATAAAGAAATTTGTAAAGAGAAGCTCCGTGGAGAAATTTGGAAATGGGAAAATCTAGAGAGAATTTAGATCAACAGAATGAGAGGATTGCCAGAGAGAAATATTCGGTCAGTTTTGTGGGTTTTCTTTTTATTTTTTTTACTATAATCTACTCATATTCATTTCTCGCAGAAAAAATGCCTTGCAAAACTGATAGGTGACTATAATAGTGTTTACACATATCTCGTAAACTAAGTCTTCCTGTTAACTTCAAAGCACTCATGTTGTCATTTCTATATAATGCTAATGCAAACACTTCGAATTTTGTAATGGCCGAAACAGCTCATATAAGAATGTAGGAATTTTCCTCGAGATATGTATCATAGTTTTTTTTTATCTAAGGTCCAAGATCTTAGATAAAATAAGATATTCTGTGTTTGACGCACATCTTAAAGAAGTCCCCTGAATTCATATTTGAGCTGTTTTGGTAGCGTTACGAATTTGCCCAAATAATATCTACTAGAGACCTATCACACTTGGCATATGCCTCCCTTGACATAACAATTTTTTTTCGTTTTTGGGGTTGTAAAAACCAGGGTTGAAGTTATATATATATCCATATATTGGGCTTTACATATAGTATGGGCGGGGAATCATGTAGTCTTTTGCAATGTTGATTATTTGCTACACCACAGTCTTTCTTTTGAGTCTGACTTATGATCATTTTTACTCTTATTCTCCTTTCTTTTTGTCCATGTTTAGCCTCAGACAACTATATTAACATGGGTTTGCGTAGCTCTTTCATTTATATCATCACATGTTCCCCTAACATTTTGTAAATATTGTTATCATCCATCAGATGCCAACATCCAATCGGTGCATGTCTTTAAGAGAAAATCTTCGTCATTTTATCTTTCAGATCCAGTTTACCTATATGTGCTTTGCATGAGGTACAAGTTTTTCCCTCTTTAATAATGCTAAAGAAAGAAATAAACAGTATACAACTGTCATTTATCTTATCGAACATTGCTTCTTTTAATGTAGTTGGAGGATACAATACTTGAAGGGCCGTTCTTGAGAAGCAGGAGTGACACCGGTAAAGAGGACAGGACATTAGAACAGCCTTTCCGGGTGGGTTGTCGTTGCTTCCTTTAAAAGGCCCATGAAGTTCACGAGTGGAGAGTATTGAGAAGATCGGGATGCTGGTAGAACATTTGTGGACGGTGGTGATAATGTCCCAACTTTGAAAGGCCTGGGAAGTTAATACAAAAAATTAGGAGAACAGGTAAATAGTGAACTTTGGTAGTGATGATGCCTTTGTCGCTATAAAAGTATTGCCAAACTCATGGATGGGGTGGATAGAGAAAATCAGGAGGGCATTCAAACACCCATTGATGGTGGTGAGGCCATTGTAACTTTTGAAAAGTGTGAGAAGTTAATAACTGAAATGGATAAATTAAAGGTTAGTGAAGCCAAAAGATCAGGTGCCTCAGCAAAAAAAACATGTTAGTGAAGCCAAACGTGTTAGTGAGAATTGGACTGATCTGGATGCATCAAAGGCCAAGATGACAATCTCAACAAACATCCTTCACAAAGTTTTTGTGCGAAGTGTAACAAAGGAGGCCATTTATTGATTTGTTGTGTCAGTAATTGCCCAATCACAGTCAACGAGAATTGTGTGAACTCGTCAACTAGTTTCGATAACACAGGTAATATCCATTGCCCATTTTTTTGCTTGCACAAGCAAGTGGTGCATAGGTGAAAGCCGAAAAAGAAGAAGCTGCAATGGTGAAGGAAAAAATTGTCTTGGCAAGGAAACATCTAAATCAATTCATGCAAATAGTGCATGAACACGAAGAAGTGAAACTTTCATACATTGTACCCACTGAAGTAGATCGATATCAGGACACATAAAATGAGAGAAGAGAAGTTGTAGGATGTCATGATGTCCGCGATTTTCAAGAACCTACTATTTCACATAGGGATGTTGATAAATATCCTCCCTAGGATTTCAAAAACTCTTTGTTGCACAAGCTCGTGATGATCAAGAACCTCTACTATGATCTACAAGAAGACACCAACTGTTTCTCTTTTGAAGAAAAAGGGCAAAGCAAAGGTCAAGAGCTACAACCTGAAACAGTAAAGCATGCTGGAATTGGTGGCAGTAAAGTTGACTTGGTTCCTCTAGAACACACTCATCTGGAAACAAATGCAGATTTACAATAGCGAAGTAATATGTCACAGTCTCACAGGGAACCTTTTCTGAACAAAATAGTGATGAAGAAAAACTTCGTGAAAATGAAGGTGAAGATGACACTTTTTTCGTGTTTAAGAAACGGCAGTGAATGCCTGTCAAACATTTGTAAGTTGAAAATTAGTTTGCTTAATTATTATCCCCTTTTGAAAATCTTTTTAAGTAATTTTGACTCCAAACTTTGCTATCATCCGCAGCTTAAAATGCTCGTTTCCTTGTTTGAGGCGAAAAAGGTCCATTGGACTTCTGAGGAAGAAGTGAAGCTGAAGGTATGTTCCATTTGTTAGGTCTCTATTCTTAGTTCCATTTGATGGTAGTATGATAAATTGGGTTCATATTTGTACTTTAGAGGTTCAATATCTAGATTAGAAACTGCAGTGTCCACTAATAGCTAAATGTAGAAGCAGAAGGGGAAAAACAATTTCTGATAATAAAAGGAAACCAAGATTTAATGACTGTGCAACCTTGAACAGCAATCGAAATGTTGTTTTTCGAATACGCAGTCTTGCATGTCGTTTTACGCATTATACAATTAAACTCCTAGGGTACATTTTTTATTTATTTTGAGAGTAAACGTCAAGTCGGAACATTAGCCTTGGATTTGCATACTCATGAACAACCAGTTTTGACTTCTGAGCATTTATCCTGAGATCTAAGGAGATCTTCTCATAGCCTTCCTCTTCGTTAAACTCGTCGGTGCCAGATGAGAAAAGTCATCAACGTTTTCTCCAAAGAGATTCTCTTGTTAGCTCTCATAATCATTGTGGCTTAATCCATTTAGCTTCTTCGAGCTTGCGGATTTGCTTCATATTGACTCTTCCTTGGCTTACGAAAAATTTCAATTGCAGCTGGCTGTCTTTACCAATCAACGGAATGCAACCCAGCTAGTTAGGTAGAAATTCTCTGAATCATCCTTGGTGTTGATTTGTGCATTAAATGGAACTTACCGGTCTGGTTGGATGGGTTTAGAGGTATATCCAGGCCCAAACCGAAGTTCAAAATGATAAGCCCGAACTCTTCAAAACCCGACTCGGATTTAAGAATTGCTGTCCAAGCCCAACCTGAAAGAATATAGCTGTGACTGCTCGGGATTTTGATCAGGTTGGGCCTGTCGGGTTTGTATGTCAAATATAAAAGACGATTAACTTCAATCTCCGAGGTGAAAAATTGAAAGTAAAGAAAACTTTTTCATTAATTAATCTCTGATTCTCTATTAGTTTTTCTTCTCTACTCAGATCATCGTTCTCTTTAGGATCTTGACATCATTCATTATAATTTGTTGTACAATTAACTAACTTCAGTTAGCCGTGATGAAGCTTGAACAATGAAATACTACCGAAGTTTTCAATTAACTTTGTATCTTTTTTCTTTTTTTTTTGAAAGATGAGCTGAGTTTTTTTTTCGGGCAGCACCCCTGCTTTTATTAAATGAAGGAAAAAAAAGGTAAATGCACCCAACACCCCGGAAATTACCAAAAAAAAGTGCTACATGTTTCCAAAATGACCAATTCACATACCACATGTGAGAAATACCAAAATCAGATGATTTACCCTTTGTGTCCTTATTTACATGGAATACCTGTCCAGTCCGTCACCACTCACCACTGATACTGTCACTAATGCTGTGTCACTAATGCTGTCAGGTGGTAGTACAATTGTCAAATCATTCCCAATATAATATTAGATGTTGTCTTAGCCGTACATCAAAACCTCGAGATATCAACGGGAAACAATATTAAATAACTTTATTTCGATCGTACATTACTTTTCGAGATACTACCCATCTAATCGTAACTAATTGGCCCACTCTCCCGCCCAGAAATTGTACAATCGCATCATTTGAATAAATATCGTTCTTCCTTCGAGATAATTAACGTTTTCAAATTGAACAACCGTATGCACTCCCACTTGAAAATTGAACTGTTACCCATTCTCAACCGTCTCCCATCCTCTATAAATGGATTTATCATGCACTCTGCACTGTACTTCGGAATCCTTTACTTGTCAACCATTGTTGTCCACGGATCCAAACCTTATATGTTTATGTCCTATTAATTACTTCTTGCCATTAAATATCATTTTAGGCAACACCATGTTCCTGGTTGGTTCGGTTTTTTCTTGGATTTTCTAAATCTTTGGAGAAAAATACTTCTCCTTTGACAATTTTCACCAACCCTAACCGTAGCCACCACAGCTAGGGTTTGCTCGATTCTCGAGGTTGATCTATCTATTTAAGTCTTCCCCCATCTCGTATTAATCATCACAACATTATTATTTTCTTAGCCTCTCTCATTGTGCTCTTTTCAACCTTTCTTCTCTCTTTTCATCTATTCAATTTGACTTTCCCTTCATGGCTTCAACCAACAAATCGATCTCTGCCACCACATCCTCTGATGCAGCCCACCCTACTTCCTCCTATGTTGTTGCAAGTGCTAAGCCAATGTTTGATGAGTTTGTACCAAATTGCAGGGTTTTTGTCACGACCCACTCTATGCACCGATATTGTCCCCACTTAACCCCCTCCAGTAGAGGTGTGATGTTTGTTTCCTTTAAAAGCCCTCGGTGACAAGTAGAGGGAGATCGTACCTTAAGAACCACACACCCGACAAGATCTTAAGTGACGTGTGACTAAACGTTGGTGCAACCGTCACCACACTTGGTTAGACGCTTCTCCAATACCCACTCAGTCGGATGTTGTAGTCCCCCCACCTTTATGATCGAGTCGTCCCCGCCTATGATACCATTCTGTCACGATCCCACACTACACACACCGATATTGTCCCTACTTAACCACAGCCAACAAAAATGTGAGGTTTTGCTCCCCTTAAAAGACATCAGTGACAAGTTGAGTGAGATCCTAACTTAATGACCATATACATGCTAGGATCTTAAGTGACGTGGGACTTTACAGTATTGTAACCGTCATCACACTCGGCTTAGGCGCCTCTCCAATACCCGCTCAGACGAGCCGGGGTGTGACAGTTTCATTCAAGTATGGGTTTCCTCAATTTCATTTTCATCCAATGATATGGCTCGGTCTGAGGTAGCATTTTCTAACACCCTGGCATGAATTTTAGTCGGGGTAGGCCTCCTTCGCGGGATATCCAAAATAATGTCAATAACAAGCGGGGTTTGAAGGAGAAACCAATTGTTGGATTGCTCGATTTCAAACATGATATAGTGAAGATGAAACCTAATGCAGATGTCATTTGTGCTCTCTCGAGGGTGACCAATCATGTGAGAGGATCATCCTATGAACTGTCTAGATTGATTATCAGTTATGATCTTAAGAAGGATGGGGTCATTGCTCCTATCTGGGTGAGCTTTTTTGGTTTAAAGTTAAGCTACTTCAACTCTAATATTCTGAAGCAGATGGCTGGGCTGTTCGGAAAGTATGTAACAATTAATCAAGCTACAATTTTTTTTACAAGACTTAGTGTAGCTAGGGTCTGTGTGGAGATAGATCTATCAAAATCTATGCCTCCAAAGACCGATGTTACTTTGAAGGAGGGGAAATTCATTTAAGCAGTAACTTATGAGAAGGTTCCAAGGTTTTGGTCACACTGCAGGATCATGATGTTTCTATCTGCGTCAAGCTAAAACCAATTGTGGTTAAGGATCTCAGGAGAAAATGCAAAGTGGTGGGTCCTATGCCACCCAAGGCATAAGACCAGTATGGGGGAGGAGGCTGAGCGTGCAAGAAACACTTCGCTACAAGTGACCCGAAATTTGGATCTTGAGAAGCCTATGCTATGGTTTCATAACAAGAACATAGTTGTTGAACAGAGAGCATCTCCAATGAAGGGTGTTTGATCAACAATGTCCAATACTATGTGGTGGAGGACATGAGTGAAGGCGATGACACTGGTTACACTCAGCAGTTGGTTGAGGATGGTTGTTTGAAGCTGAAGGAAAAAAAATATACTAGCATGGGTATGGACGAGGGTTTGCAAGCTGGGGGAGAATGAAGTGCAGATAGTCATTCTTCAAGGTCAGTGTAATAAAACTGGGGCTGGCGGTCTGGTTTATGCAGATGATGGTAATCAAGTGGATGCTGTGACTCAAATGGATACTGAGGTTGAAGCTGTGGGACAAATTAGTGGTGATGATGCTGTTGTGCAAGGGCTAAAACTCAACACCATATTTGCAGCTACTGTTTCAGATGAGGATGAAGAAAACATTAATCCTAATGACAAAGGGTTATATTCTGACTCTGAGATTGGGAGAAGCGAGATGGTGAAGGCTACTCCTGTGGTGACGGAAAAGTACAAACTCAAACCTTTGCCTTTTAGTGTTGTGACTAGGAGTCACTCAAAGGTCTCTAAGCCAAAACCTGTTTAAATGTTTGGTTCTCTTCTTGTGTGGAACTGTGGGGAAGTAGGAAACAATAAGACTGTGAAACTCTCTTAAGAAGTTACTTAAGTCTCACAGGATAACAGTTGCAGTTTTTCTTGTACCTCAAATGGAGCAAGTTGCTGGAAGAATAATTTTAGTTCCACTTTTTTAAATGCTGATGTTGGGGGTAAATTTGGGTGATGTGGAAAAATAGTTTTTATCTGGAACTTGTGTTGGTTTCTGCCAATACTTGCGCTCTATTTTGCACAACAACTCTGGGTCTTTTATGGTCCTTTTGTGTATGCCAAATGCAGTAAATAGTAAAAAAAAGGTTATTGTGGGATGATCTTACAAATCTAGTAAATGCGGTTGATGAACCTTGACTTGTGAGTAGAGTTTTCAACTCTAATAGATCAAATGATGACACAATTTGTAGAAGAGATGCCCCTTCTCTAGCCACGAGAGAGTTTGAGCAGATGATTAATGGGGCTGGTTTACTTGAAGCTGGTTTTAATGAATTTAAGTCAACGTGATGTAACAACCAACAATGTGCTGCAAGAATGTGCGCAAGGCTAGCTAAAGCTTTGTTTAACTCCCATTTTCTCTCTGCATTTCCTAATATTAAAGTCAAGCACTTGGATAGAGTATGCTCAGACCATTTCCCTATGTTCTATGTGTTCAACAATGTATTCAAAGGTCAAGGCCATTCTGATTTCTGAAAATGTGGACTCTTCATTGGTCCTTTTGTTACATGGTCAAGCAGAACTAGGTGAATGGTGTCTACGGTACTTGTTTATTTTCTTTATGTATAAGTTGAAGAGAATTAGGGTGGCATTGAAACATAGAATCCAGAGGTGTTTGGCAGGATAAAAAGGAATATAGATCAGCTTAGGAACAAGGTCATTGAGCTGGATATCGTTCTCCAAGGTGGATGGGATGTGAGTGGGGCATAAGCTGACACTGCAGTAACTTCACTAGAGAAAATTTTATACGAGGAGGTATTTGGAGGAACAATCGTAAGATGGGTAGATGATGGGGACAACAATACTGCTTTCTTCCACAAGGTGACTCAGGTAAATAAAACGTTTTCTGCCCCAAGTGTTTTTAATATACGTGATGACACAATTACATATGATTCGAGTTGTTGGAGATCGTGATTTATGTTAACTGTGATTTATGTAGTATTGTACATTATGATACACCATATCATATCTTACGATTAGTATTAGTCGGATTAGTTTCTATCTTTAGTTATAGGGAGCGGATTCGTGGATACTCCCTTTTGGGACACTCAACTAGACACGCATGAGAAAAACATAAAAATGTTTTAAGAGGTTTTATTTTTATGGATATTATCTTCTTATCATGTAAATCATCCTTACCAAAAATCAAGTTATTTCGGCAATTTTTTCAACATTAAAAAGAGATTTGAAATATAACATATTGTTCCCGGTTTTAGTTGCCAATTTTATAAAATTTTGATGTTATGTTTTATGATGTAGAAATTTGGAATGACCTGATAATTTACAAGTGTGATCCCAATAACAATGAGATCATATCCATACGGATTAAAATTCTTTTGTTGTTATTAAATGGGTCCTAATGATTGAGTGTCTAATGAATCTCCCAAAAGGAAGTCTCCATGGATCCGCTCCCTTGGTTATTTTAGTAGTTAGTAGTTACCTAAAGGGAGGAGACTTTAGTAATTTTTTCTATTTAAATTCATGTTTAGGGTAATTATAATCATTTTTTCGATAATCAATAAAGTTTTTCAATTTTTCTTCTTCTAATTTTACTTGGTATTAGAGCGTCTAGGATTCTTGGTGAAACCCTAGAGTTTTCTCGCTTCCGTCGGGGACAATTGTTGCTGTCGATCCTTCATCATAATCTTATTATTTAGTCTTCCATTTAGCGTGGATTATTGCCCAATTTCTTTCATATTCTCTCCCCCTCCCCCCTCATAAAGGTAATTGTTCATCAATGGATTTTCTAAAGGTATGAAGCTTGCTCTGGGCAGAAAATTAACAAAGACGAGTGGAATTTTCCTACGTCACTCTACTCCATCTGATAGAAAGCACATCATTTAGAGCGCATATGGATTTCAGCTTAGGTCTATTTCTCCAATTTACCAGGGGACACCTTTTTGTTATTGTTAGACACTTATTTCTTCTTTTGAAACCGTAAATCAAGGAGTTCAATCCAAGATTGATGGTTGGAAATAGAAGTTGCTTACAAGTGGAGGTAAACTCATTCTCATTAATCATGTTCTCAATTTTATGCCTATTCATCTTCTTTCAACTACACATGTTTCTAAGAGTGTTATAAAGAGACTAGAAACCATGCTTGCTAATTTCTTCTGGGGTAACTTTGAAGGGCATTAAAAATAAATAAATAAATTGGTGTCATAGAAATATATTTTAAACCTAAGGAAGAGGTTTGTTTAGGCATAAGAGATCTTGTTGATATTAAATCCAGTTTTCTCATCAAAAAGTGTTGAGGCTTTTTTAATAAATGATTCCTTTTGAAATAAACTTATGCAGCAAGTTTACAAGGAACGGCAGACTTTTATGTGGGCAATGTAGTTTCTAAACTGCGGAAAAGTATCTTTGGGCTCATTGAAACTGTAACAGCTAATACCACTTGGAGCGGGGAGGTAGATTTCTGGCATGTTGATTGGATTTGGGAAGGTCCTTTGGCATATGTATTTGATATAGAAGTGGAGCGGCACATAGAAATAAACAAAGTCATCAACAACAATGGGGACTGGCATAAATTACAAGAGAGTATGCCTATTACATGGAAGCAGATATAAGTTCAAAAGTTCAAGTTGGGAACTGAAGAAGATAAGCCGAATTGGAGACTGTCTAATGATGGAGCATTCATTGTGAAGTCAGCTTGGGATTTATGGAGAATTGCAGATGAGAAAATTGATAGGATGAAATTGTGTTGGTTAATCTTTATCAAAAAGTGCAGGTAATTAACTGGAAAGTTTGCAGGGGAGCTGTAGCTGTTGATATCCTCGTACAAACCTCTATAAATTTGTTTCCAAGTGTAGCTGTTGCTCAAGAGGGAGCATTGAGACTTAGGCCATCTGCTTGTTCATAGTGACAACAGGTGTGGAGATTCTTTGGAAGGACATGTGGGGTTGACTGTTTACCAAGCCACAACTTTTGGGCTAGGCAAGGGGTGTGGTTGAATAAAGCTTCTATGGCATCTCAAATGGGAATAATCTTGTGGCATGGCTCCATTAATCATGAGCTGGGAATCATGGAATGTGCAGCAAGGTATCACAATAATCCTATGCAGGTTGACAGCATTATACAACAGGTTATTGTTACCGGCACTCAATATTGCACGAGAAAATGTTTAATTCAAGCAGATTACAGTAGTGAGATGGATCAAACCACGGTGTGAGTATTAAAATTAAATTCTGATGGCCCAGAGATCACTTAGTTAATTTGATTTTTTGCTTAGACACTGGCTCTTGGACCATGTACAAACACTATTGAATAATTATATGGTCTTTTAGTGGGACTATGGTTTTGCAAGCAATACAAGTGGTTGCTTCTTGAAGTTGGTTATAGCCAACTGGTATAACAGAATTGGAATAGTCTCACCTAGATATAAGAACTTGGAGCATATTTGTTCATCAAGCTATGGCATATTCTTAAAGAAGCAAATGGTATAGCAGACAACCTGGCAAAGATTGGAAGCGAACAGCTAACTCTGGAATTGTAGGATATCAGCACTAATCCTAGATAGGATGGGGGTTGCTAATATCAGGAAATAGTAGTGTATGGTCTTATGGCGATCTTGTAAAATGCTCAGAGGCCAGGTAAGTCCTTCTCTTATAATAATTCTTATGCTATTGAGCAAAATTCCAAATTTGCTCAAAAATAAAATAAAGCAACAGCATGTTCCGAATGTGGGTTTAAAGCTAATGATCAAAGAAGAGGCATATAAGCAACACAATTATTTTGAGAAGGAGCTTGCTTTTCCTTGATTTTATAGAAAAAATTATCTTCGTCTTCTTCTTTCTCATCATTCCTTAGTCTGTAAAATGAACGTGTTATTTCATTATATTCAGATTGTCGTTCTTTCTTAATGAACATACCTCCTTCGAGTGGAATCTTCGTTATAGAAATCTTTAGCTTGTGTTCTACATATCTTAACTTTTTTGTTGATAAGTTAATGGTATCTACTGTATTTCATAGCAGATCTAGGTAAATCTACCTAGAAGTTCAATACTGAAGGGCAGTTACCAACTGCTAGAGTTAGCTTGTATAGCCCAAGGGCTTTTATGTCTTTTTACCTGTCTTTACTTTTTTTCCTTTTGTAAAGGTTGTTGCCTTAACCCTAACTTTGAACATATATTCTAATTAGTAGAGAGTGTTCTTCTCCTTATGTTATCATGTTATCAAGAGCAAGATTTTTTCTCGATCCTCATTGAAGATGTCATTCTCTCTCTCACACACACTTCAGTTCTCTTATTAACCAACATGTTTTCCCTCTATACTCAATCGTTTGTGGCAAATTGAGGTCTGATTTGAGTGTGATTCCTCTTCGATCTTGCTTGGGGTTTGGATTCGCTTGTTTGAGTTGCAATTTTACCGGTTATCATTGCTCACAGAGGTGATTCTAGAATTACAAAACTCTAGCTATTTGGAATCACAGGTCGGTAATTGTTCGTCTTTCTCTCTCTCTATCTACCTGAGCTTGTTTCCATAATCGTATGGGTTTGTGATTGATTTGTGTTGGGATGCCATATGGGTTTGTGTTGTTGATATTGGGCGCTCGTAGGTGTTTGTGGGTTTTTTTCTTCACTTGTGATTACTATGTGTGATTCTTGGGTGTTGGCGATTGTTTGAAAATGGGAATCTGTAGGTGGTGATTGGGGTTTAGTATTGTGGTGATTGGAATGATTATAGGTGTTTGTGTATATGCAATTTAGTTGCCCAATTTACTGCAGGCTTGGTGATTAAGACTTGTGGAGTTGGTTTTTGATGTTGTTATTAGGTTTTTTGGCAGATTGTGGAGTTTACTGATTTCGTGGGTGCTTGTGCTTTGTTGACGACTTCACGGGTTTGTTTTTTTTTTTGCGGTTGAAGCTTCGGGGTTTGAGTTGGTATAATCTGTTTATGTAGCTTTGTGGGATTGAATTTTTGTAGTTGAATTTGTATTTTGTATTAATGATGACTGATGAAAAATCAGATTTCCAAGGGATTGGTTTGCAATTGACGGGACCTAATTATTGGTATTGGGCCAATATAATGACCCACTTCATGATAGGTCGAGGGTTATGGAATTATATTGATGGAACAACTACAAAGCCTTCGGATCCTAAAAAATTGACATATGCAGTTGATTTAAAAAAATGGCAAATGAATAACTCAAATATCATTACGTGGATTGGCAATTCGGTTGAAATCTCAATTGGTATTCAATTAGCCGAATTCCAAACAGCGAAGGAGTGGTGAGATCACCCGAAGAAGTTATTTACTAAATTAAACTTCTCTCGGCAATATCAGTTGGAAGTTGACGTTGGAGGGGTCAAGAGTTTTATAATGTGATGACTGATTTGTGGGATCAGCTAGCCTTGACTGAGCCATCAAGACTTACTGCTTGCGTTGATTGGATCAAATATAGAGAGCAGCAGCGATTAGTGCAGTTTCTAGTTGCATTGCGCAATGATTTTGAGTCTCTTCGGGGTTCAATTCTTCATAGAGATCCTCGTCCTAGTGTTGATTCTGTCGTTAGTGAGCTTCTTGTAGAGGAGGATCGTTTGAAAATGCAAATACTCAGTCAGTTTTAGCAGTTCGGCCAATGTACTAGTCTTCGGCTTCTTATCCATGACCTCGTGATGAATGTGCATTTTGTCATGAAAAAAGGCCATTTGAAGAATTAATGCCCAAAGAGGTCATAACAGCAATACCGAGGGTCAGCACCGGTATCACCCTCACAATAGTACCGAGGTCCTTCCCAGTCTCAGTCCTACGGAGAAACACCTCCACAACAGTACTTTAGACCCCCATCACAAAATCCACAGCGCCGACCTACGCCTCTACCTCATCACGCTCATCCTACTCAGTTTGTAGCATTACCGTACAGTAATGCATTTTTTTTCTTCTGATGTTGCAGCTCAGATAGATCATTTTTTTGCTTTAGCATCCTGATATTATTCCACATGCTGGTTCTACCTCATTTGGTGCAACTTCAGGTAGTTGTCATACAACTTGAATTTTTGATTCAGGTGCCTTACATCATATGACCGTGATCGG
The DNA here is from genome assembly GCA_014058105.1 of Kingdonia uniflora. Classification (NCBI taxonomy): domain Eukaryota; kingdom Viridiplantae; phylum Streptophyta; class Magnoliopsida; order Ranunculales; family Circaeasteraceae; genus Kingdonia; species Kingdonia uniflora. Next base: position 122,933 of record JACGCM010000563.1, read on the forward strand.
TCTATCTTTTCGAGTCTTACACGTCATTCGTACATCATTAGTGTTACTGCAGCTAATGGATCATCTATGCCCTTAGTTGGAGTTGGACCTATCTCCACACCACACTTGTCCCTTACTAATGTTTATTTTCTTCCCCATCTCACTTTGAGTTTGATTTCTGTTAGTCAGTTGTGTCTTTCTAGATATTTTGTTTACTTTTCCGATTCTTATTGTTTTGTACAGGACCATCATACTCAGAGGCTGATTGGGACCGGTCATAGAGATGGCGGCCTGTACGTTTTAGAAAAATTTCAGCCATCTGCTAGAAGAGTTTCGGTTAGTTCTTTTGTTGATTTGTTTTCTTTCCGTTTAGGATCTAAGTCTAGCATATTTTATTTATGGCATGCTAGATTAGGTCATGTGTCAGGATCTCGGTTAAAGTATATAGTTTCGACTGATATTTTAGGAAATGTTCATTGTCATGATATTTTAGAGTGTTCTAGTTGTAAACTCAAAAAAAAATTTGCTTTACCCTTTTCTGTTAGTACGTCTGTCACTTCTGCACCTTTTAATCTAGTTCACTCTGACGTATGGGGCCCTGCTCCCCATCCCACTAAGGGGGATCTTGCTATTATGTTTCATTTGTTGATGATTATTCTCGTTACTGTTGGGTTTTTTGATGAAACGACGATCTGAGTTTCTTTCAATTTTTAAAGTATTTTTGGTTCAAACACATTTTTCTACTGTTATCAAATGCTTTCGAGGTGACTTGGGAAGAGAGTATATCTCTGGAGATTTTGCAGATTTACTTGCCTCAGATGGGACTATCCACCAGTCTTCTTGTACTGAAACTTCTCAACAAAATGGTGTTGCTGAAAGAAAACATCGTCATATAATGGAGACTGTACGATCAATGCTTCTTTTTGCATCTATTCCTAGGATCTTTTGGGGCGAGGCAGCCCGTACAGCTATTCATCTAATCAATAAGATTCCAACAATTATGACTTTTGGCATTACTCCTTATGAGCGTTTGTTCGGCAAACCTCCAAATTATTTGTCCTTGAGGGTTTTTGGATGCACATGCTTTGCTATGTGCCACAATGTCGACCGTAGCAAGATTCTCGTTGATCTATTATGTGTGTTTTTCTTGGCTACAATGATACTCATAAAAGTTACGGATGTTATGATCCCATTGATAAAAAGTTATTTGTCTCCCGCCACGTAGTCTTTTTGGAGCGTATCCCTCTAACAATGGGTAGCCTAGTATATTTGACTATCACTCGGCCTCATATTACATATGTTGTTCATATTGTCAGTTTGTTTCGGCTCCTAGAACTGTGCATTGGGCTGCTGTCATTCGGATTCTAAGGTTCATTCGTGGTACTTCATTTCAGACCTTATTGATTCCGTCATCTTCATCATTAGTTCTTCAAGCTTATTCTGATGCTGATTGGGCGGGGGATCCTACTGACCGTCGATCGACCACCGGTCTTTGTGTATTTTTGGGTGATTATCTTATATCTTGGCGGAGTAAGAAGCAGGATACTGTTTCTCGATCTTGTGCTGAGGCTGAGTACTGTGTTATGGCTGTGACTGCAGCTGAGATAGTTTGGCTCCACTTGCTTCTTGCTGACTTAGGCGTTTCTCTCTATTCTCCTACCCCTATGTATTGTGACAACAAAAGTGCCATCCAGATTGCTCACAATTCAATATTTCATGAACGAGCAAAGCACATTGAAATTGATTGTCACTTTACTCGCCATCATTTGCAGAAGGGGACCTTATCTTTACCTTACATTCATTCAGTCTCAGTTGAACCTGGCTGATTTCTTCACAAAGTTTCAGACTGTGCAGCGCTTTCGTTTTTTACTTAGCAAACTCTCGATGTTACTTGCTATACCATCAAGAGTTTGGCGGGGGGTGTTAGAGTTAGCTTGTATATCCCAAGGGCTTTTGTCTTTTTACCTGTCTTTACTCTTTTCCCTTTTGTAAAGGTTGTTGCCTTAACCCTAATTTTGAACATATATTCTAATTAGCAGAAAATGTTCTTCTCCTTCTAATATCACCATCTTCTAAGAAGTCCAAGTAAGTGAGTTTCTAGATAATGTTTTTCATTTCATTTGCTTAAAGTAATTTCTTATGGCCTAATTGTTTCATCTTAGTACTATACAACTGAAGAACCAACTTGCTGGCGAAAACACTAGTTATTCTAAAACAAATTTGCTTAAAGGTCAGGTTTTCGTTTTCTCATCCCGTAAAGGTTAATTTTTTTTCGTTTTCTTCTTTCTTTATGTATGAAACATATTAATAGGCGAACTTATGTTGTAGTTCCTCTAGGATAAACTCTATTTTTTCTCGTACAACAAAAAAGAGTTGATAGCTAGCTGAGGAATAAGTTTCTATATCAGTAGTGAGTACAAAGAATAGCAAAACCAAAAAATTTGTAGAATATCGTGGTTGTTCTTCCAGCTCTCTTACTTTCATGTTTGTTAGGCTAGTAGGTTCTTCAAATACTGTATTAATATAATGCTAGCAATTTTTGAAAGTTTTTTAACTATATTTTAATCTGCTTTTGACTATGCTCTACTCTTAAGGTTGCAAGTGAATTGGATAGTCCCACATCGGATAGAGTAGTGTAGTAGCTAGCTTTGAATAAGGAAGCTCTGCTACCTTTTTTTGCTTAAGACTGGAGCAAATGATCCAGTGACTCATACATGCGCAAGTCTTGACGGGCGAGCTTGTGACCCAATTTTTATACTCAAGTTGTGCTGGTTTCAAATGAGTTCCCTTGGATGGCTTGCACCTAGTCTATAAATAGAAATATCTGGCTGTTCTGGATACACATGAGAACAGTTGAATGGCTTGCACGTAGTCTACAAGTAGAAATATCCGAACTATGGGATTTTATGTACGTATCTCATTTACGCCCGTTACAATCATATTCGTGTATAAGGAAAGAACTTATCTCAAATACAATGTTTTCGCGTGCCTTGAAGCCCAGCTGGTCATCATTTTTCGTTCCTTTGTTCATACACCTTTTTTTTTGCTCAGCAAGAAGAAACCTTTATTGATGAAGAACACAAGGAATTATAAGGAGAACAAAAACAAGCAAATAACAACTAGAGAGCAGCAGATGATCTGCTCCCATTTACATGCATATGAAATACTCCTATTTGGACCCTCCAAACTAGTTGAAACCAAGCCTGCCCCAGGGCCAATCCCTTGAACCACCTTGAATTCAGCTGCCTCTTTTAGCAGCTTTGTCAGAACTGAAGTTGGTCTCTCTTGTAAGATATTCTGGATGAGATCTTCTGTTTATAGTGCTGCCATCTAGGTTCAAATCCTTGTAAAATTCATCGTTATCGTTGTTTAATTCAACAACATCATAAGTATCATGTTAAATAAGTAAAGAGTAGTAAGAAGCCTTTACACCAACAATATCCAATTAAATTTACGGCGGAGAAAAAGTAAGTAAAAAAAACATTTAAAGTAGTAATAAGCATACTCTGACAGCTTATTACGTAAAAAAAAACTTACGCCAAAATATTTAAAATTACTTTGACGCAAATGTAAGCAACTTGGTTTATGAATTAACTTACGTAGGCAAAATATCGTAAAAAAGCATACGCTGAAGATATTTTGCGTAAACAACTACTTACGTGACAAGTTTTGCAACATTTCTGCGTAAGTTTTAATTGACTTGGTTAACTTCAAAGGTAAACAAAACACTTACGCTGAAGAATCTAACGTAGCTACAAAGTTACGTTAAATGTTTCAAAATTACTCAACCGTAACTACGTCTTTACGTTAAATCACATGCAACAGAATCGACATAAGTATACATTGTCTCTGTCTCTTCTTCTTCCAAGAACCAAAAGAAAATCAAAAATCGGAACCCTGGAAAAACTTGACAACCGGATTGTATCTTTTAGAGTTACGCTGTCTTCAAGAGGTGTATTTTCATTTAACGACATCAAGATTTCGCCTTGATCATTTGTCGATCCTAGGGTTGGAAATACATCGAATAATCGTTCATGTCGAGGGCATAATATTCATTGATGGGTTGGGGGATCTTCTTCCATGGGTCATCGAACATGTAGTCATCATCTTTATCGTCGTGGAGGTTGTAGCTCATTGAATATGTCGCAGGTTGTAGGACGGGAGAGAGGGAGAGGGAGAGGGGGAGATGAGAAGCGTAGTGGAAAGGCAAGGAAATGAGCAAGAGAAAAAGATAAAGATAAAGATAAAGAGATGGGGTGCTACTATAAGAAAAAAGTAATTAGTAAAAGTTGTTTTAATTAAGATTTTCTTATTTATTTTGTTAGCTAGGTGAGTTCATGTACAGTTTTGAGCTGAATCTCAAAACAGGGGGAGGGATTATATGTGTTTTTTCATCTTGGTCTAAGAGACCCTTACCTCCGGTTAATAGTACATATTTACTCCATGCCTATATAACTTATTCATCATGCGTAAGTTTTGTATTCAGAAGATACAACATCAATATCCTGCAGATATCATATTGAGACTTGGAACGATGGTAGGACGTATTACCTTGCGACATCATGTCTCAATTCGATCTTCGCACTTTGAACCTTCCCATTTTGTATCTCCTCACCGTAATCTCCAAATCAAAAGTTTTGTTGAGATATGATCACGGAGTATAATGGTTAAACTCCAGCGATTTCCACAATCCTATTGGCGTTCCCGTAGCAGCAACATAGAATTTATGATCCTTTCTAAGACCTATGAACTAATAGTGTGTCTGTTGTAAGGACTCGATTCCGGGTAGAGTAGAACCATCCTTTTCCGGGTAGAGTAGAACCATCCTTACACCAAAGTGTATTTTAGGAGTTAAGCAAGATAATAAGAGACAACAATTACGTGGAGTCCTGTGTGGATAGGAAGTTCCATGACCTATGTAGAGGATTTTAATGTAGTATGGTATATATATTGATGAGATTACAATATGGTCGAGTGTTACTAAGAGTAAGTATGGTCGAGCTAAATGTTCTGAATTCAAGAGGGGGGAATTGTCCCCCTTCTCTAGTGCCTCACTTCCTCTATTTATAGGCTATAGGGAGGTGATGCCCTAGTGAAGGTAAGGTTACATTAATATCCTTTATATATTAAGGTTTTATTAATATCGTTAAGAGAAATGAACAGCTAACCCTTCTTTAGTACGTAATAAGTTGTTACATAGGTTACTAAAGAGGATTAATGAGTAGTTACATCAGTTACAAAGAAGCTGTTAAAGAAGGTAGTTACATAGGTTACTAATGATGCAGCATAGAGTAAAGGTTTATAGTTTAACACTCCCCCGCAAACTTGGCGGTCTTTGATGGACAAGTTTGGAGCGCAATAACTCAAAGCGATGCTTATGAAGACCTTTAGTGAAGAGATCGGCAAGTTGATCGAACGAGGGAACAAACTGGACCCGATGTGTCCCAGAAACATGAGCAAGAGAACGATACTCAGACTCAACACTAGAGCGAGACACGGTAGGTTGTTTCTTAGCAGTCCAAGAAATAAGATTTGTACCCATAAACACACAAAAACCTGAGGTATAATGCCGTGTTCAGCTCATCGAAAAGCCAAACCGAAATCAATTGTGCCTTTTAGGTTACGGTGAATACATTTAACAACATCAAGATGCCCAGAGCGGGGAGCACTCATAAACTGAGCTATATGATGAACGGCAAAGGCAATGTCTGGTCTCGTAAGAGTCAAGTACTGGAGGGACCCCACAAGACGACGATACTCAGTAGCATCGGAAAGAGAATCACCAGAGAGAGCGGATAATTGAAACTTAGCAGTTAGAGTATAACACGGTTTACACTCGGTCATGTTACTGTGACGAAGAAGATCAACTGTGTGTTTTGCTTGAGAAAGATGTAAACCAGATTCCGTATAAGTTGCCTCAAGGCCCAAAAAATAATTGAAAGGTCCGAGATCCTTTATCTCAAACTCCTTACCAAGAGTGGAAACAAAGGATGATATGAGAGAAGGCGAGTTCCCTGTGAGCACAATATCATCCATATATAATAGAAGAACCATCATCTCAGAGGAAGTTTTATAGACAAACATAGAAAAGTCGGCTCTACCGCTAAAACCAAGAGCGATAAGCCTGATTTAGACCGTAAATGGCTTTGTGAAGACTACACAGATGATGCGGATGACTCGAATTTACAAAGCCAGGGGGTTGTGTCATGTAAACCGTCTCAGAAAGAGATCCATGGAGAAATGCATTCTTCACATCCAACTGTCGGAGATACCATCCAGATGATACAGCAAGACTGAGAACTGTGCGTATAGTAGTAGACTGAACCACAGGGCTGAATCTCTCATCATAGTCAAGACCTTGTTACTGGTGAAACCCTTAGCCACTAGCTGTGCCTTGTGACGCTTAATAGAACCATCAGACTTTCTCTTAAGTTTGAACACCCATTTGCAACCAATAGTGTTGTTCTGAGCAGGCGATGGAGGAACAAGAGACCAGGTCTTATTTTTGAGAAGAACATTGAACTCATCAGCCATAGCAGCACGCCACTCAGGAAATCGAATAGTCTGTGGGTAACAAGTGGGCTCAAGGTCTGAGGAAGGTGCCTGGACAAGATAGGCCTGAGGTAGCGGGTGCCGAATAGTATGAAGGGCATATGACTTTGGTGGAATGGTACCATTACGAGTTTTGGTTATCATAAGACGAGTGGATTGTTGAGGAGGTGGATCTGTAGGAGAAATGGTTGGTTGAGTATTATTTGAGGAAAGATTAAAAGTCGAATGACCTGACTCAACATCTTTCGGTGGTGACAACTTTGAAGAATCATTAGTAGGCCGGATGTGTGAGCACTGATAATACAGATGAAAATTTCGTTCAGTAACTAGTGTAGGTGGAGTGTAAGAAGCATGAGCAAGTGGTTCTGAAGGAGATGTCATTACAGGAGCACAATTCAACTCAATGTAATGAGGACGGGGCGTCATTTAAGCATGTTGCATAAGGACAAAGGGAAACTTCTGCATATCAAATCTCATATGGCGAGAAACATGCATACGATTGGTAGCTGGGTCAAGGCATCTATACCCCCTATGCTGAGAGTTGTAAACTAAAAACACGCATTTAACAGACCTTGACAATAGTTTGTAAGTAACATAGTCCGAAGGTACGGAGGTCGGTATAGAATGGGGTTTGACCAAAAAGACGAGAATAAGGGGAATCCTACTGGAGTAATGGTATAGGAAGACGATTGATAAGATAAACCGCAGTGGAAATGGCTTCAACCCAAAGGTTAAGTGGAGCTTGAGAGGTAACTAGAAGAGTGTGGGCCATGTCAATGATGTGACAGTGTTTCTGTTCAGCAAGGCCGTTTTGTTATGGGGTGTAAAGGCATGAGAGACGGTGGTGAATGCCTAATTCACGACAAAGGGAACCAAACTGATTATTAACATATTCAGTAACCCCATCACTTTGAAAGAACTTGAGGCTGTTATTTAAAATGTTTTGGATATTATGAAGGAATGTTTGAAAATGTGTGAATACTTCAGACTTGCGGCGCATGGAAAAAACCCAAGTGTACCTAGTGAAGTCATCAGTAAATAAAACATAGTATTTAAAACCAGAAACAAATATAACATGGGGCATCCATACATTTGAATGCACAAGATAAAATGGAGATTTGGCGCTTATCTCATTGCTATTATGAAAGGGGAGGTGTGCGGATTTACCCAATGCACAACCTTTACAAAAGGAATGATTTAGACGAAAGTTTGGACTAAGAAACTTATTTGAGCCTAAATAAGATAAGATTCGAGCATTTGGATAACCAAGCCTATTGTGCCATAACTGAATGGAAAATCCAGCAAAAGCCTGAGGAGAATTAAGACTAAAATCACGACTGAAGGAAATAGGATAAAGATCGCCCTTACATTGGCCCTGAAATAGAGGAACACCCTTTGAAAAGTCAGAAATATAATAACCATAAGGAGTAAAGGTGAAACTAACAGAGTTATCACGAGTGAATCTAGCAACCGATATAAGTTCTTATACATTGCTGGAACATGGTAGGCATTATATAAATGAATAGTACGAGAATCAAGGGTAAGAAGAATGCTACCAGTATGGGATATGTTAAGCGTTGTACCATTGCGAAGGAGAACAAAATTATTACCAGTCTATAGGGCACGATTTTGAATAACATCGGTATTTCCGGTCATGTGATGCGTGGCTCTAGTGTCGGATCCATAGGTAATGCCATAGGCTGTCCAAGTTGTAAACCAACAAAGGTTGTATGAAGCTGGTTTAGGGTACCATAATGAGGACAGGAAAGAGCCATGTGTCCAACTCTACCACAAACCTGACACATAGGAGCAGGTGGAGTACCAAGAATGCTAGTGTTGTTATTGTTGATATTGTTGTTGTAACCACGGTTCTGATTGCGATTTCGATTGTGATTCTTGTTGCCATAAACCTATTGTTCCCACGATTGCCATACTGATTTTGCCCCTGATTTCCACGGGACAGAGTGTTCTCAGAAGCAGTAGTTTGAGTGGCTAAGAGAGTTTGTACGATGAGAGACAGCAGGAGAAGATTGAGCCATCTGAGTCTCAAATACAAGGAGTCGCGCACGAAGATCCTCATATTGAGGTAGGGGTGAAAATTTAAGGATCGTCGTCATGATCATGCCTTAATCAGCGTCCAAGGCTCGTAGAATAGAGGTCACCAAATCGATGTTAGACACATACTGACCAATAGAAGCTAAGGAATCAGCGAGCGTCTTAGTGTATTGTTGATATTTAGACACAGTCTGAGTGCCTTATGATAGAGAAAGAAGCTAGAAACATATGTTTGCAGCATTGGCCTTAGATTGTTGGGTAAAGTGGTGAGAAAGACAATCCCATACTGTACGAGAAGTAGCAGTGCCAACCAATAAAGCCAAAACAGATTCTGTAAGAGTAGAGGTGAGATAACCCTTTACCAATTGATCAGCTTGATACCAAGCAGTGCACTCTAGATTGCTACGGGTAGGAAAGGTGTCATCAACAACTAGAGTGAGAGAAGGAGCAAGATGAGAGCCATCAAGAAAGCGCATAAAGTTATGGCCATGGAGGAAGGGTTCCATTTGACACAACCATGTCATGTAGTTACTATCAGTTAACTTGAGAGTAGAAGAACCAGAGAAATAACTCGCCATTGTGGTATTAGAAATGCTAGAATTTGCCATTGTTAATGTGAAGATAGAATAGGTTGTTTGGGTAAGAGGACAGATAGATGAAAGAAGAGATGGATAGGAGAGGGGCAACGAAGAGCTAGGAGGCTGGAAGTTAGGAAGGTCTCTGATACCATGATAGTTTGGTAAATGTCAAGCTTTCATTCTTCTCTCTAGGAGGTGTATATATATACATGAGTACATAAATGAGTACATAAATGAGTTGTTACATAGGTTATATATGTTACTAAAAAGGATTAATGAGCAGTTACATCAGTTACAAAGAAGCTGTTAAAAAAGGTAGTTACATAGGTTACTAATGATGCAGCATAGAGTAAAGGTCTATAGTTTAACAAATTATAATATGGTCGAGTGTTACTAAGAGTAGTATGGTCGAGCTAAATACTCTAAATTCAATAGGGAAAAAATTTCCCCCTTCTCTAGTGCCTCACTTCCTCTATTTATAGCCTATAGGGAGGTGATGCCCTAGTAAAGGTAAGGTTACATTAATATCCTTTATACATCTATCACATAGTTGTCTTCCATCTTCTGTCTTTACTTTACAGCTGTCTTCCGCTGACATGTTGGCAGGTTTGACGCGCCACGTGGGTTGATCTGGTCAAGGTCGAGGTTGACTCTGCAGTTCTCTCTTCTAGTAATGTCCGTCAAGGTCGACCATACTCATGGCCGACCATTGTGTCGTACTTTTTTGTCTTCTAGTGGTAGGCTTCTAGATATGGGTCAACCTGGGTAAGTCTAAGGTCGACCAGATCGAGGAGGCTACTACATTCGGCCCCTCTGAGCTGGAGTTACTTGAAGTTTGATTTAGAGCTACATGTGGGTCAGCTGAGAAGAGAAGGGTTTTAGGACTTGAGCTGTCTTTGGAAACTGATGATACCTTCCGACTTGTCTAGACAAGCGGGAGATGGGAGGCAACATGTCGTGGTTATTTGTGAGGCAAGTGTTTGTGGTTGAGTCAATTGTCTTGAAACATTGATTAAATCCCAAACCGTGTTTGTATTTAACTGAGTTGTAATGGTCGATCTTTGACTTGTATAAGTAAGGTGGTCGACACATCGACCAGGGCGCCTGTTTAGATGGTGTAATCGGCAAAATTAGAAGTAAAGATGGGAGAAAAATAACTGCTGGAGAGGGAAGAAAATTGATAATGGGAGTGACTCGGTCGAGCGTTAGAGACTTTGAGGACACCCCTAAGTATAACTCAAGTTGAAGGACAGAGTTTCATACTTGAGAAGCTTGTGTATGAAGTCAAGTTAGAGGTTTCTAGGTCGATCCAACCTAAGGTCAATGCTGCAATGAAGGCCAAGGAGGATGAGCCGAAGGCCAAACATGAGAAAGTAGTCGAGGATTATGAGGTTCGATTAAAAAAGAAACAAGGCCATGTTTCAAGGGATGGTAAGGGAAAAGCAGGTCAAGATCAACCGTTATAAGGTGCACATCAACAAGATTGGTGTAATTCCAAAGTCATTGCGGCCTTATGATACTGAGGAAGATAAAGGTGATGGTGGGGAGGATGTTCGTGATGAAGTCGATGCGGGGCCTGAGAAAGAAATTGAAGAAGGTGTTGGAAATGAATCTGAGAAACTGGTCGAGGAAAACCTGGAGGTCAATCCTATACACGTTCCCGAGGAGCCTGTTAGACAAACCTGTCGGATCTGCTGGTCGATGTGGTTGTTCGTTTGACGTTGGTACTTGTACTTGTTATTATGACTAGTCAACTTTGTGATCGAATTTTGGTGTTGTGAAATGTTTGAACGTTGTGTCTTATGTGTTAGAATATGGGGGAAGTTCTTGGTGTTTTTGATAAGTATAAAATGTAACTCGAGGATCGAGCTCGCCCCCAAGAACGATTCAAGTTGATTGACTGAATCCAGTGCTTGGGGTTTGTATAATTGTAAATGTAACTCGAAGATTGAGCACGCCCCCAAGTAAGATTTTGGTTGATTGACTGAATCCAATACTTGGGGTTTGCATCAGTGTAAATGTAACTCGAGGTCGACCTCGCCCCCAAGTACGATTCAAGTCGATTGACTGAATCCAATGTTTGGGGTTTGTATAAGTATAAATGTAACTCGAGGGTCGAGCTCTCCTCTAAGTATGATTCAAGTCGATTGACTGAATCTAGTACTTGGGGTTTGTATGTTGAAGGAAGCAAGCAGTAGCTTATGTGTTGACCTCGAGCATGACTCAGCTCTACTGAGTGGGTCAAATGCCTTTGGTATTTGTAGGAAACAAGCAATGGCTTATGTCTGGACCTCGAACATGACTCAGCTCGACTGAGTGGGTCAAATACCTTAGGTTTGTATAGGAAGCAAGCAGTAGCTTCTGTCTGGACCTCGAGCATGACTCAGCTCCACTAAGTGGGTCAAATGTCTTTGATTTTTGTAGGAAGCAAGCAATAGTTTATGTCTAGATCTCGAGCATGACTCATCTCGATTGAGTGGGTCAAATGCCTTTGGTTTATGTATGAAGCAAGCAATGGCTTCTGTTTGGACCTCAAGCATGACTCAGCTCGACTGAGAGAGCTAATTGCCTTTAGTTTATCTATAAAGAAAGTAATGGCTTCTGTCTCGACCTCGAGCATGACTCAACTCGACTGAGAGAGTCAGCTGCCTTTGGTTTATGTATAAAGCAAGTAATGGCTTCTGTCTCGACCTCGAGCACCTTATTAGAGTATGAGCTTGATAATAAGTTGTAATGGCCTCGAGTACCTCGACCTCAAGCACCTTATTGGATATGATCTTGATAACGAACTTGAATTGAGAGCTGGCGAAAAGTTTAATAATGAGGTCGAGTATTGAGTTTGACGCTGAGGTCGAGCATTGAGTTTGATGATGAGGCCGAGTATCGAGTTTGACAACCGAGCATCAAACTTAGTTGAGAGCATGCGAATAGACCTTGTAATGTGCTCGAATATCGAATTTGACAATGAGGTCAAAGATGAAACTTAGTTAAAAGCTGATGAAAAGCTTAATAATGTGGTCGATCGTCGAGCTTAGTTCAGAGCTTCCAAAGAGCGAGCTGGATAATGTGTTCGGGCATCGACTTTGTCCCATGAGATGGCATGAGCTTGAGTTTTAATCTGGTAATGAGCTTGAGGATAAGCTTGAACTGAAAGCTGACGAAGAGCTTGATAATGTGATAGATTGTCTAGCTTAGTTGAGAGCTGTTAAAGAACTTGATAATGTCGTCGAGCATCGACTTTGACATATGAGATGGTATTGAGCTTGAGCTTTAATTTGGTAATGAGCTTGAGGATAAGCTTGAACAGAAAGCTAGCGAAGAGCTTGATAATATGGTTGACCGTTGAGCTTAATTGAGAGCTGCGGAAGAGCTTGATGATGTGGTTGACTGTCGAGCTTAGTTGAGAGCTGCCGAAGAGCTTGATAATGTGGTCGAGCATCGAGCATCTGTGTTGTGCGTTCATATCTTATGGTTGGTTACCTCAACGATGGCTGAGGTAGATCAGAGGTTGGGTGCCATTAAAAAGGTGTTTAAGAACTGTGATTTGGAAGTTGGTGTCTTTGAATGTGGGGGAGTTGTTGAGCACAGACAATGCCAAATGTAAAGGCTCGATTCCAGGTAGAGTAGAATCGTCCTTACACCAAAGTTTATTTTAGGGGTTAAGCAAGATAATAAGAGAACAATTACGTGGAGTCCTATGAATAGGAAGTTCCAAGACCTCTGTAGAGGATTTTAATGTAGTATGGTATATATATTGATGAGATTACAATATGGTCAAGTGTTCCTAAGAGTAAGTATGATCGAGCTAAATGCTCTGGATTCAAGAGGGAGGAATTGTCCCCCTTCTCTAGTGCCTCACTTCCTCTATTTATAGGCTATTGGGAGGTGATGCTTTAGTGAAGGTAAGGTTACATTAATATCCTTTGTTCAATTATCACAGTTGTTTTCCATCTTCTGCCTTTACTTTACAATTGTCTTCCGCTAACATGTTGACAGGTTTGACGCGCAACGTGGGTCGATCTGGTCAAGGACGAGGTTAACTCTGCAGTTTTGTCTTTTGTCTTCTAGTGATGACCTTCAAGGTTGACCATTGTGCCGCACTCTTTTGTCTTCTAGTGGTAGGCTTCTAGATATGGGTCGTCCTGGGTAAGTCTAAGGTCGACCAGATTGAGGAGGCTACTACATCTGCCGGAAGCAGAACACAGTACTACAATTTTTCGAGAGAATCACGACTACGGTCGTACCTAGTACACTTAAAATAGATGCATGACTGAGTGCATGTTGCACTTTACTGTTCCAGAAGCATATATCGATATGCTTGGAGCATACGCTATTATGCTTAAACGCATATACATGTGTTTGGTACACATGCATGCAATCTATTAATGTTTGTGCATGGAGCACTCGCCCATACTTTATAAGTATGTTTGTGCTTAAAGCACAATACTATTAGTTCATGTGGTATAGATACTAACTGCGCCTGAAGTCGCAATCAAGGATGAGGCAGTATATGTTGTACCCACCTTCTGTGGAATCCACAAAGAAAGAAAGACAGCTCAACATAGTATTACGTTTGAATGTTACTTGGGGTTGATTGTGGTTTTACCGCACCCCCACGAAATTCTGGGAGTTTGCCTCGCAAATTCAGAATTGAAAATAGTTGTACATGGAGTCACACTAGAATTAGCCTGAAGCTAATTCAACAGTCATTGACTGTAATCCTTTTGTTTTTCATGTCTTACTCGTTCAAGGTTCTAACCGCGTCTGAGTACATCGACCTTAATATCTTAATAGCTTTATTCGATGTCGATTCGTTTCAGCACTTGACTCCATACGTTGTACGTACTATGCTTCCTGGAGTAAGCTAATTTGAATTTGTGCCCATGACATCGTTGCTAGATTCAGCTAGAGATATTTGCATCCTCCAGTTTACTTTGAGTGCACATATACTTATAGCATTCTTGAAGAATCTATAGTATGCCTCTTAAAAGTTGTCCTTTACATGACCTCGTGTTATGATTGGCCACATAATTGCATAAATGGTTCTTACTGCAAATCGAGTGTTTTGATGCATACATGGATATGGATTATTGTCAAGTAGGCTATGTCGCTCTACATTCCATCTTTCAAGAACAGTTTTTCTCGACCTGACCTAAGTGACGTCAATGTTATTTCTATATTTTCTAGTATAGTGAAGGGCTCCAGCAGTGCCCGGAACTCCATCTAAATGGGCACGATACTACATATCGCATTTGCGCTACGTGAAAAGGAGTAAAAAACGACTTGGCAAGTAAATCGTTTTGTGCCAAAAGCGACTTATTTTTCAGTCGAAAAAATGTCGTATTTTTTGCAGTAGTTTTTTGTTTATGACTTTTAATTAAAGCGTAATATTACGACTACTAACCAAGTCGCATTTTATGTGGTTTTTTGTAAAATTTGCAACTTATAAGTAATTCGTTTTTTGCATCTTAAATAAATGACATAAATCTGAGTCGTGAGTTTTGTCGTATTTGTTGCATTTTGCAACTCATTTATATGTTGTTTTATGCGTCACACTATAGCGACTTGGTTAAAGTCGTATAATGAGTCGTAACTTTAAACACATATCTTGACGAAGATTAAAGTTGATTTTTGCGAAACAAATATAAATATCATAATTTTACTAAAATATTTTTATTTTACAAAAGTTAGCTCATATATATTTAAGTTATTAGAACTAGATGGATTTAAACCATCAATCCTCTCAAGTTGATGAGTGCTCTTTCCATTTGAGCTTATAGTTCTACCAATAAAGACAATAGACCTAAGTTACTAAGGAATATAGGGATGTATGATTACAAGCATATCAGATAATGCAATATATTTAATCTATTTCAGTGTAATGAGATGACAGTAGTTCATATAAAACAATTTCAAAATTTGTTTCCCCTTGCATAAGCTAATCCCTTTACTTTGCAATAGGCTTTACACCATTAAGTAAACAATTGTAGAATGCTTCAGTTTGTTCAACAAAAACCAAGTCATTACAAGAAGATAAAATAAACAATGTTATTATTGGATACTTGGTTAAATTGCATACCTTGAATTCAAAAGCTTTGAACTCCATCAAACCGATCACAAGGGTATTGGATACCTGGCTCAATTGCATGCCTTGAATTTAAAACCATTAAACTCTATCAAACTGACCACATGGGTGTTCTAGACTATCTTTCTGTCCATGTTGATTCTGGGTTTCCTAAGTTCACAATCAACTGACCGTCATAAGTTAATTTCTTCATTACATTATAAAATTTATCACAGCTGAAATATGAAGTATATGAATATCATGTATTCTTTCTAAAACGACACTAACTTTCGTGAGGGGCATTTTTTGAACCAAATGAAGTTTCTTAGTCAGGCCAACAACAGTAATCCTCATTGAGGAGTCAGCAAAATAAAGCCATGTCGTTCACCTATGGAAAGAACTTAGTTACGAAGTAAGACCTTAAAACCCCCACAAAATAATTCTTCCTCTACAGTGAATTATTTAATCTATAACAGAAAAGAAAGTAAACATAAGAAACCTATAGTTAAACGAAGGATTTCTTTGTTGATCGCTACATTAATTTGTCCACGGGTCAATCAACTCTCGAAGAATTGGAGGATGTCATTTTGTCACTACCAGTTATGAATATGAATAGATCATGCAACCAACTAATGGACATCTCACAGAACTTCATAAACCTATTAGGCTTAGGAGAAAGATTTGGTTTCTTCAAATCTAGTAGTTACTTCTATAAGAAGCTATCAAATTGTGAGATAAGGGAGAAGCGAAAGTTCACACAATCAAGAAAAGTTAACTGCATCTTCAACCAATAAGACATTAAGATCTAAATAACAACAAAGTGGCAAAAAGAGGAAATGAAATACACTAACGTACCAAGAAAGTTTCTTATGCTCTCGATAACGAAGCTACTAGTGTCAAATCTCTTCAACCATCTGTAGTCTGTAGAAGACCAAGTGTAAATCAGTTGTCATGGTGCAGAAAAAAGTTAGCGTCATGCTATAAACACATAACATTATAGGAGTAAAGCCGCCAATAGGCTATTCTATACCTGCACAGATCAGCAGCGGAGCATCTGTATCTCATCTTTAGTAGACTATTGAGAGTTGGCAGCGGAGAACGAAGATTGAATCACTGCTTTCAGGGAAGGATTGGAACAGGGGTGCGCAAATATATACGTATATATTAGACAAACCTCCTACCAACTAAAGCCTTCGGTTTCTCCGTGGGAGATATTAAAAAGCTTTTTCACCTACCTAACATTCCAATAAGGCACTATTCTGTAGTTAGTAGGGGGAAAAAGGGTGACTGAGAGTAGCCTAACCCACTAGCATTAGCCGGCTTGTGACACCGAGGCCCTCTCAACTCAGGTTGGCCAGAGCCCCTGTTCTCTTCTCTTGATGAAACCGAATCCCAAGAAAGCAAAGACACCCACTAGCCCTTAAAGTCTCCAAACCTCTACCTAAAAGATGAAGTTGCACCTAGCACATGAAAAATACATATCTTTTGTCATGATTATAAATATATTTGGGAGATAAGCACATTGATTTGCTTACAAAGAATGAAATTGAATTATTGCATAGATGATTTCCGAAGACTTTGCATAACCAGATCAAACTCAACTTCCTATAAATCAATGGCAGACCCGACTTTAGTGAGGGAAAACAACAACAATTTATGGTTGATTTTGAACATAAATTATCTAAACCTGAACCCCAAACCTCGATTCTTCAACACTAATTGCATATATGATAACAATTTATAAGTGAAACTGAACTTCTTAAAACCTATATACTCAAATAAGATTACCTGTTGTTTATAGTTATACATTCATGAAGATGTGGTATGAGGAACAAATAAGTGAAATGGAGAGGAATAGCTTGACTGCACCACTACTAGATTTACATTCTCTCAACAGCATCTCGGGTTTCGTGGATATCAATCAGTTGTCGAGCGAATTGAAAGTTAGGGGTATGAATTCTTCTCCATTTTAGAGTTTTTGGAGCAGCAATGGTGAGGGAGAAAGAGAGAAAAAAAAAAGTTATTGTAAGAGATGATGGATATACTCACAGGAGGGGAACCAAATCAAGGAGAGATTTGAGATAGAATTAGGTTAGTTTCAGCAATTCGTGGGCTGGATTTTTGTTGAGAAGTTGTATCGAGACAAAAACATGGAACGACACTGTTTGCAGTCAAAATTGAAATCGTGGTAACGACTTTGGGAGGAGTCGCATTTTCAGAGATCAAAATAAGAGTGAAAAATTAATTAAAGACGTAGGTTATAAAATTACGACTGTAAAAGCAAGATATACATATTATGAAAGACATCCGTGCATCGCTTGTTCGAAAGCTCGTATATAAGACCTAGTTAGACCGAAGTGGGGATTGGGTCCCTACTAACTTCTCATTTGCATCCTTGGAGAACACCTGTGGACTTATCTATCCACAATGTGGCTTTTGGTCATTTTAGACGCATCCTGAAGATGGTCTCACGTTTGCCTATAAACAACTATGAACAGTGCAGTTGCATGTTTGCACATTGATCATTGGACACTGGCAGTGTAACTAGGTTACCCGACAAGTCCCGTAGACTTAACGGATAGGGAGAACTTGTTTTTTCAACATTTGATGTTTTTTGATCATTGGTTGGGATTGATGTTGGACATCCAGTATCCCCATATACAAACCCTGAATTGTTTGACAGTCTCTAATATGGAAATCTTTGGTGATTCTTAGCCACATCGGCGTACAAAACTTTCGGCAATTTTCGGAGACATGTTCATTTCTTAAAGTTGATTTGATAAGACCGATTTCATACCATCAAATTATTTCCCAGCAACTAGTACTGGCATGAAGCCAAATGTCTCCTATCCTAACACGCTGAAGTGTGCGGTACATGTTCTTGCAACACTTTTATGTACAGAGATGGACCCTCAACATTGCCGGGGACAGGAATTGGTTATGATTCACCACATATCTAACGATAGTTAAAACCTATGTCGGGCAATGTATTACTACGATAGTTGGAATCTATTTCGCAGAACCTGTCACTTATTGAGATGATGTTCTCGTCGTTAGGGGGAAAATAAGGTATATAACGGCTTGAGAGTTTATAGTAAACACCATCGTTATCTCATGTAATTCCCTACTTTATACAGAAGTGACAGATGAAGACCAACTCCACTTTCATTGATTGCTCTTGAGTTGCTTAAAGCACTCAATGACGCAACGTAAGTGACGAAGTCGCATATACCTTAGTAAATGTGTCAGTACGGTTTTTAAAGCCTGAGCTGATTCAGTATATGAATCAAGCCCACGTAATGCGTAGCATATCAGTTGACACATAGGTCATGCCCCTGAGGTGGATGACAAGTCGTACCTATGGAGTGGACGACAAAGGAACTTATGACTCCTGGTGTAGTCGGCACTTCTGAAGAGGTCGCACTTATCAACAAGGCAATAGTAGTTACGCGATCCATTATCTTCCTACAGACATCCCCAGAAGTGGCACATGCGATCGTTGAAATTAGAACTCTCAATATCACGTTGAGTGAAATATTGATCATTACCAAGTAGTTGTCGACAATAAGCCTTCGCGGTTACTCTAGTTTAGGATTTTTCACACTGGCCATGTGGAACATCTTAGTAGAGTTGACAGCTAGCTTAAAGCGAAGTATGCGGACCTGAAGTCCAATGACATGGTGTCACAAGCCTGTTGGATGTGGGTGATCATGCAGAATGTAAGAAACATGGAAGATTGTACGCAACTAGTTGCACATGGTTTCCTGAAGAAACCGGACTTATCGATTACGATAAATCTTACCCCCCTGTGACCGATGCAGTCACATAATGTTAGTACCTCAGATTAACAATCGCTATCTTTGAGTAACTCAGTTAATTGTTAGTCCTGGTTGGATTAAACATGCGCCAAATTGATGTAGTTGCATTGCAATTATGTATCTTCATGGGAAATGAGATACCAACTAAGCAACTCCTTTGAGGACTTGTAGGAAGTACAGTAGTCCTAATGCATGAAACATTAATATGCCTAAAGCATATGTACGCAATCAAATTGGATAAATCCATCAAGGATTGTAGCAAATCAGGACTCCATATGGTACAGTCGAGTATTTGATGGACGTGGTGTTCACAAATGACCTGATCTGCCTATGAGCCTTCATTCAAATGAAGTTGCTAGATTTTTTATACTCTATAGCTGTATATATCGATGATCTGAAGTTCATCAAGTCTCCTATAGAGATTGTATATCCAGTAGAGAGATAGTAAGAACTTATGAATACCTGAGGAAGGAATTCAAAGTGAAAACCTTAAAGTTCTGTGTCGACTAGAAGTTCAAACACCTTGAACATTTGTTTGCTTATACATATGCAGAGAAAATGTTAATACATTCTCCACTCGGATGCATGCAACTCAATGGTTGAGTGTACACATGGTTATGAGCTCCCCTTAAGTGAGATCTAACCCTATTATGACCTCCGGTGAATGGCGAAGACTCGTTGGTCCTGTGGTGCCACCTTAGAGTTATATTATCACTTTAAACCTTATACTTGAGTTGATTCTTCCTCAAGATGGCAAACAGGAATTTACAGGTTTAGAAGACGTTAGATCTTGACAAAGTATGCTATTTGTCAAAGTGAAGTTATCCAGCAGTTGGGTTAAGCTTCTATTGTAAACAAGGCAGTATTGGCTGCGTTTTTGCTAAGACCAATATACATGCATATACTGTATGCGAGGGAGTGTTGGCTTCGTTTGTACATAAGACCAACACCTACGCACTTTTTATCTATTGTAGATAGATCTTAGGCGATAACTTTGCACCAGCGGCAGAAGCAACTTCATTCCCAAAACGACAATTTTCAAGGAGCTCGTCTACAGGTTCAGAATGCAGAAGTTTGAGCTTGCTCACTTCAGAGGGAGAGTTTTCTCCAGAGGGAGACTCTCCACTATCACTTCTTACTTATCAGACATATGCGCTCTGTACTCTTTTTCCAGAGCACCGAGTTTTTCCCATTGGATTTACCGGGCGAGGTTTTAATGAGGCAGACGATTACCAGTACGTCCAACACCGATATGGGACTTGTTAGTATTGGCTCTGCCTTCTACTTACAACTTTTTTCCCACTGGATTTTGCTGGGTTTAGATTCCAGAGACAATCGTCTCATCGACAGTGGATAACCCAAAAAGGGAGTGTTATAGTCCACGTCACCCATAGGTGGGCCCCCAAGTGGAGTGGATTGAGTCACCACCGGACTACTAACCCCCTAGGGTTTCGATTAGAGGGAGAGAGGCTTGAGTCTCCTATATAAGAGATAGAGACTTCCTACTTTACTAGCTAATTTTTACTTGGCCTTTTTGAGCCTTAATGGAATCTCTCTATTTCTCTATATTGTTCTATATTGGCTTGGTAGATATTTACACGTTAACAAATAATAGAATACAACCTAGCTTCTTTTTTATAATAAGGGCTCCCTATTTTTTTTACACAATGTGGGACTAAAGTAGTATATGTGCAGTTACACATATACTCCAACATGTTAGCCGTATAAGATCATGGGGCTATTCCCTTGGCAATGAGAGGGGAACCCCAAGAATTTTAAACTCGATTTTCTTCAAAATGTCGAAGATATCCATTTATTTGAATAAAATTCAGAGTGGGAATATGTAGTCAAACTTGGATAAATCACTTGGTATATATAGATGTCCTAATTTTGTCCTTTATTTGTTCCTTGTTATTTTTTTGGGACTATAATTGGAATGTTAGACTCGCATTTGCGTGCTAAACAAACAAGAAACAGATCAAAATCTAACTGTGTTTCCTAAGCTCATTATTTTCATGAAGTCTCGAGTTTTTCTTTGAGTTGAAATGGACTGATAAGATGGTTAAATCTTTCTAACACAATAATCATTATAGTCGTGTGGCTTCTAGCTTCTTTTCATTACATTATATACTACATTTCTAAACCGTGAAATTTCTGTACTTACTGAGGAAATTATGAAGATTTACCTCACACAAACACACAAATTACAGCCTTGACACAACAAACAAATACATGAATCTCTCTCAATGCAACACAAAGACTAAGACATTAAGCTACAACCATAACTGACTCTTGGAATTCGTAACCACAAACAAGCCTTGAACTTCCATAGACATTTAGAGAGCTTAATATAACCATCTCCAACAATTCTTTGTTTAGTTATATTTCCAACACTTACATCTCGAATGATTTCAAGATCTCAAGAAGATGAAACCTTCAATCATCAAATTTACTCTATTGAGGCATTTTAACTTAGATGGATGAGGTTTCGTATGTTCTGATAACTATTTGAGAAGTATCTTAAATTGGACTTTTTTATATATGTTCTTATTATCTTTTGTTTCTTAATGCAGTTCCAAACTCGTGGACCTTGCAGTTACCTCTAAGGAAAATCGATGACAACGAAGGTTTTGTGTACATTATGAGGTGCGCCCAAAATCTCTCCTTATAACTATCAAAAGTGGATATAAAGTTATAGAAGATTCATGTTGGCTTTTGAACATTTGGTTATATCCATTGGTTCACATTGAATATATTTCAAGTTGTACAAAATCTTGAATTGTATTCGTATCATTTGTTCATGGAGAGTGCATTTTCTGTGCAGAAGATGGTGCAAATAGAGCTGCAAGGGTTGGTCCACTTACTAAGGAGTGGTACTATGGGAAGCTAAATTTCTTGAAGAAACTGGAGGTTTCTTATGTAGTACTTCAGATTTGATTAACTGCATGCTCTTTCCTGTCTCAAATTTTAGCCAAGCTTTGTTGGTATGTCTACATGCTAGTAATATTTTTAGTACTGCAGGGACTATGCAGACTATTACTATTTTCACATTTAATAAATTGCTTACCTTTTGCAAAAAGATATTCGTATCATTTATGCAGATTTCTCATAATATTAGGAATATTTTGTGCTATATTTGTTTGGTATAAAAAAATATTGGTGTTCGCCAAGGTCTTACTTATGATCAGAGATAATTTTTCTTTTGAGTTGATGCAGGAATTATTGCTACTACTACTAGTGTATTGTATGTTCCTATAAAGGACAGATTTTAGTGGTTGCGTAGGTCTTATTTGTCACTTTTTAGCATCAAATTTTGTAGACAATGTGTAATGCCTCCAACGTTGAACAACAGAGGCTAAAAACTTGTCCGAGGCTAAAGGTTCTAACTCCTAAGTAATGAGCCAAGTTTTTTACGGAAACTATACGAAGCCTTAATAATTGCAATTGAGCATCAGAAATTGAAATGTGAAGATCTTTTTTGGACATTTCAGACTACCTTCAAAATTTGCACAAATAGAAGTGTTGATGTGATTCATGTGAATGCCACATGACTATAATCACCATTGGGTCCTCTATCATTCCGATCAGTACTTTTCATGCTTTAAGTAAAAGGGGAGGGAGGAAAAGGAAGGCCTTGTGACCACAATGTTGCGACTTTATAAAAGTATCACTGCCAAGAATATAGTTAGAGTTTGTATGTAAGAATCAGAAGACATGCTTTAATTCAGTACCAAAACATGAGGGATCTATTGAAATAATATTCCCCCACAGCATTTCTTTGAGGTTGAAGGAATCTTTGCATATGATGTTGATGTTGATTTGCATCTTATGTGTTATACATTATACCTAGGAAAGTCTTTTCTAGTAAACGATTTTGTACTAGTTAGCTATATAATTCATACAGCATATTTATTATATTAGAACTGGAGGCTCCATTTCAAAACCATATGGCAATTGGAGTAGCCCCAGGTCTTATATTATTGAGGTACAACGCTTGAATACTTGATGTCAACATATTACCAGACCGATATAGAAATGGCATCTGTATGCTACAAGTTTCATGCAAGATCTTAACTCTTAAGGACCTTCTGTTGGTCATTTTCTCTTGGCGTACTTTGGGTGTTTCGGTTTACATACTTCAAAGAAGGATTATGAACTTGAACACCTTTAGTGCTTGAAATGTTATGATAGAGTAAGGCGCAATATTTTATAAGCAGATTTATGGGATATCTATGTCCTGATGTTATCTGTTTATTGCAGTTGATAAACATATCTTAGATGGGGGTATAATATATATATAATGAAAAGCAAAAGTATGGTAGACAGGGAATTGTGGGCAACTAGATGTGCAGATTGTGGGTGTGATTCAAAGTTGCGCATAGGCCAAACATATAGGGCATGGAGAAAGTCCCAATTTTTCTTCTTAGAATGTATGACCACAAGCACACTATGAGATGATGCTCCATTGTGTGGATTGATATTGGAGGAGACATGTAGGACCTTTGATCTTCTACATGAGTTTGGATATGTTCTCTAATTAGACAAATTCACAATTATAAATGTCTTATAGTAGATCATGTAGGGCACATAGTGCGGCACAATCGTAGTCCCCAACAATCATAATCCAACTCGTAAGGACATATTTAGGTGAGCAAGAATTAAATGTGAATCCTTAAGTAAACCTTGATCCTAGCAAGTAACGACTATAGACATTACCACTAGGAAATGTTTAACAACTCACTCATTCTATTGACTATCACTAGGAAAGAATTGTTCAACGAATAACTCAATGCGCAGAACCACATTTTGACTGTGACCAGTTTTTTGCTCCTCAAAACTCACCATCGCGTAATGAAGTTTTGTGTTGAAATTAGCCTTTTTGCCTCGAGTTTTACTCCTTGAGCTCATTTAGCTCCACCCAAAGCTAGTTTAACTTTCCAACTACGATATAAGTAACTGTGAATCTGTGATTATTGGGGAGAGTTGTCAACTTCGTGGTAGATCTACACTGCTACACTAATCGAGATGCTCTAAATGTAGGACTCACAGACATATAAAAGAATCGAACTAATAAGATATTCACAGCTTTAAGAGTGAATGCGCAATCTCTTGATTTAAGCACATGAGGCATGCAATCAAGACCCTATCTCAATTTCTTCCAGTATATGTATTCGAAAATTTAGAAATGCTAAGAAGCAACTCTTGCAATTACAAGAAGTAGCATGGTGCAATTTACCGAATAAATCTAATATGTGAAACTAGTTTCAAGTTTACAAAACATTTTACTCATGCTTCACTCAAGTTCCAATATTTGGTTTACCACCATAAAGTGTGATATTTGGTAATTGTGAAATTAGATACATCAAAAACATCTCAAAAGATCATCTTACAACGGTAGAGGAACAAATTTTTGATGGGGGTAACTCATGATGGGTGATGGGGAACCAATTAAAATAGGTCAACGTCATCACTCTATTTAACCTCTCTTTAGAGCAGGTCCAGCAGGGTGGAAGTTTGAGTTGGGTTTGCAAACCCAAACTCAAACTCACACTTTGAGCCTCCCAGCAGCGAAAAAACGGGTGTGAGTTCGCTTACGTGGCTGTGTTAGAACCCAACCGAGTGTGAGGAGCTCACAAAAAAAAAAAAAAAAAATTGGCGGTGTTTGGATTACCGTACGGTGTTTTGATTACCGCCGCGTTTAAATCTTTTGTTCTTCTTTTTTTATTATTTTTTATTGATGTGTGAGAAAGATGAATAGTTATGCGGACAAAGGAATACCACGCGGACTAAATTAAACAAAAAACAAAAAAAAAACTCAAACTCATTGCTGGAAAGGATTTGGTTTGGGTTGGGTTTTTGGTGGGCCAACTTGTCAGAGCCCACACCCAAACCCGCACTCGCTTCTCCTATAGATGCTCTAACAACTCATCATGCAAAAGAAACCAAATATTTATACTATTTCAATCTCCTTCTTCTTAAATATTGTAAATTAAAACCAAAATAGTAGTTTAATACTTGCTAACTCTTAATATTCTAAAAGTAATGCCGAAGAACTGAATGTTCTACGTTTCTTAGTTGTTTTGTGTATTATGTCAACCTAATAAAGATGGTTATTATCTATATTTAGTAGAATTTCACCATCCTATGTTGTGTGCGCAAGTTTCATCAAATCAGAATGGCGTTTAATTAACATCCACAATGCTAAATAATTTATTCCACTGAGTCAACTATATCATATTTTCCACGACCCATGCATGCTTTAACACCTCTCCGACGATGCCTATAAACGCTATAAATAAATTCTTTCCGTAGCTTCCTGTATATTTCCAAATCTAAAAGTAAAATCATATGTCAACACATAAGAGCTCATGAATCAAAATTCTTCAAAACATTGGTAGATACCATGATCTTCTAAAAGCTATTCCTTGTGAAAATGACAATAATATATGACTTCCCAACAAAAATTCAACCATAAATTTATTATTCCATGCCAAATGTCATATCAAATTCCCATAATAAAATAGTTTAATAATTAAATTCTTGATATCCCAAAGAAGTCTAAACATCCTCAAGATGGCTTAGCAAGTAGGATTACATCAATAAAGTTCTATAACATGTCTGTACATCTCCATAATTGTTGTAAAATAATTTGCAAGTTATAATATACCAAACTATACCATGTTTGTTCAACAAAATATCGCAAAAGTCTAAGAGTTTTGGAACATACAAACAATTATTGTTCTCGAGGTGATTGTCTTGAGATGTCCAACCTACGCATAGTACATTCGGGTATGTATTGTGATGGTTGTACGGGCGGCGCGAAGATTGTTGAGTTAACATAGCAGTAAAACTCTAGTAATTAACATTAAGGGACTGTTTGGGAATCATAAAATCTAGGCCAGCCATGGTCAAACTTGGCTGGCCTATTATGGATAAATTTAAACAAGAATTCGATCAAGTTCATATACTGTTTGGTAAACTATTATTTTGTTTTATGGTTTTACATTTTTATAGTTTTGGTAACTCATAACTCTTCAACTAGGTTTTTCCAAGAACACATTTCATGTTCATCTTACTTATCATAAGTATAAGAAGAATCAGAACAAATAATTGAAATGGAATGCCGATGTGGTGTAACAAAGATGATCACCCCTTTGTACATTTGCTAAAAAAATTCATGGAGTTTTCATAAGAAAATCAATTGGTTAAAGCAAAAGGTGGGCAAAATCCATTGAAGGTGGTGATATGGGGAAACAATATCCTCTATTACAGTTCAAAATTCATGGAGCTTTGAATTTTAAAAATGGGGATTGGGAATTAAAGGTATGTAATTCGATTGAAGACGATAATGCTGAGAGAGAAGATAGAGATTGTATACGGAGATAGAGGGAGTATAAAGAGAAAGTGAGTTTCAATTCTAGAGGAGAGAAATAGGGGAAAAGATAGAGAGAGAGTCCTCGCTACAAAAAGTCGCGTTTTAAGTTATTTGAGAACTAGTTACACCTTGAAACGTCTTTGAGTTGTTTCAAGATAAAATTAGTTTTTAGGCTAAAAAAGAGCAGCTTTGGATAAGATAAAACCAGAAACAGTTTTGCCAAACACAAGTTTTATGGTGCAGTTCGGTTCTAAACTAGATTATACGGGTTTTTTGATGTTCCCAAACAGCCCCTAAAGGAAAAAGAGTAAAACTCTAGTAATTTGGGCATATTGTATCGCCAAAAGATCTGAATTCCATCTTCTTCCTTCCCACCAAAAGATCTGAATTCTGTCTTCTTCCTAGGAAAGCTAATTGCACAGAAAGTATCTGTTTGGCTTGGGGGTTATCTTTACAACACACTCGATCATCATCAAATATCTTCGCCAAGGTACGCCTAGATTTTGCACCTCGATCTTTTACAATCACAAAAATAAATCATAACATGGATGATGAACCAATTAGTAATGACTGATTAGTACAAAACCGATGAGGAACAAGTTGGATCGACGAGTGTAAAGCTTAATTCAAAAAATTTCAACATGAGATGAAGAATATCATTGACTTAGAGTTAGATCTTGAAAATGATGATGGAGAAAGAGCATTATACAAAGTATCCTCCTATAATGGCAATAGAACTCGTTACAGTTCATCCTGTGTATAAAAATCATATGGTACAATGCAGTTGTAAGAAATACGAGTTTACCGGATTCTTATGTGGTCATGCTCTTTGAGTATATCGTAAGTTGAATCTTGCGGAACTTCCTCAACAATATTATCTAAAAAGATGGACTAAGGATGCATTTGGTGATACTGATATGGATATCAATGAGGAAAGTATGCAGGTTGATCTAGATCCATTCCTGTCAACTAGACATAATGAATTATCTCACATGTCCTTAACTATTGCAAGAATAAGGTCTGCAATTACATAGCCAAGCGGGGACTAAAGCGGTTATTGAAAGAAATG
Organism: Kingdonia uniflora; assembly: GCA_014058105.1. Taxonomy (NCBI): domain Eukaryota; kingdom Viridiplantae; phylum Streptophyta; class Magnoliopsida; order Ranunculales; family Circaeasteraceae; genus Kingdonia; species Kingdonia uniflora. Next base: position 150,423 of record JACGCM010000563.1, read on the forward strand.
CAATTTTGTGTTAACTCTCATAAGCATCATGATACAATAAGCCCAAATTCCCTAAATCACGATAACGTCGAAATGGGAAAAAATGCATTTCCAACGGACGTTAACATTACAGTGTGAGAACCATCACGTAAGAACATAAGGTACAAAAGTGTGACGAGACTATAAGAGGAATAAAGAGGTCAACATCACAAATGAAGAATGCATAAATGGTTAGTAGTAATTTGTAAATTATTTTAAATAAATCTTAAAATGTCTTATTATTATTTACTTTTATATGTCTTGTACAGGTAATAAAACAAGTGGTAATCAAGTAACTAATTTTTTTTTCTTTTCTATGTCTTGTAGATGAAAATAAAGTAACTATTTTTTTTTCTTTAATGTTAATTACTAGAGTTTTACTGCTATGTTAACTCAACAATCTTCGCCGCACGTACAACCATCACAATACATACCCGAATGTACTATGCATAAGTTGGACTTCTCAATCACCTCCAGAACAATAATTGTTTGTATATATGTTCCAAGAATCTTAGACTTTTGTGATATTTTGTTGAACAAACATGGTATAGTTTGGTCTCTTATAATTTGCAAATTATTTTGTAGCAATTATGGAGATGTACGGGCATGTTATGGAACTTTATTGATGCTTAATCCTACTTACTAAGCCATCTTGATGATGTTTAGACTTCTATGGGACATCAAGAATTTAATTATTAGACTACTTTATTATGGGATTTTTATATGGCATTTGGCATAAAATAATAAATTTATGGTTGAATTTTTGTTGGGAAGTCATATATTATTGTCATTTTCACAAGGAATAACTTTTAGAAGATCATGGTATCTACCAATATTTTGAAGAATTTTGATTCATGAGCTCTTATGTGTTGACATGTGATTTTACTTTTAGATTTGGGAATATACGAAAAGAATTTATTTATAATGTTTATAGGTATCACCAGAGAAGTGTTAAAGCATGCATGGGTCGTGGAAGAATATAACATAGCTGACTCGTAAAATAAATTGTTTAGCACTGTGGATGTTATAATTAAACGCCATTCTAATTTGATGAAACTTGCGCACACAACATAGGATGGTGAAATTCTGCTACATATAGATAATAACCATCTTTATTAGGTTGACATAATACACAAAACAACTAAAAAACGTAGAACATTCGGTTCTTCGGCATTACTTTTAGAATATTAAGAGTTAACAAGTATTAAACTACTATTTTGGTTTTAATTTACAATATTTAAGAATGAGGAGATTGAAATAGTCTAAATATTTGGTTTTCTTTTTCTGTGCATGATGAGTTGTTAAAGAGAGGTTAAAAGAGTGATGACGTGGCATATTTAAATTGGTTCCCCATCATGAGTTACCGATATAAATGCCAAATTAAATGCAACAAACATCTGGAAGACTATGAAACGACCTTAGGCATGCTTTTGTTTTTGTTTTTGTATTATGCATAATTCAAAACAAAAGATGTCACACTTAAAATGTTTTGTAACCTCAATCCCTTCTCCCATCCCTCTATATTCCTCAAATGATCATATCAAGTTATTTCACCCTCTAAATTATGGGTGATTCTATCCTCACTAGCCTCATTTACTAAAACACTACCAAGATGAATTTTCCCTTGGGAATATAACCCAAAAGAGGGAGGACTCTAACAATAACAAAAAATTATCAATCTCTCATGAGTTTCTCTCCCATCCCTCTGGCGATTTTTCATCATCTTTATTCGATTTCTCTTTCTTTCCACGATTTTTCTCTTCCTCGAATTTTTTCTTCGAACTCCAGCAAAGTACTAGGATTCCGCTTAATATTTTCGTTGTCGTCGTCGTATCTCTTTCTTCATCTCATTTTCTCTCTCTAGGCATATCTCAACTCAAAATTTAAATGTTATGACAACACCATTTATAATCAAAAATAAACTTGAAAGAGAAACGATTAAGTCAATTTCGATATTTGATTGCGAAAAAGTTTGTTAAAATTTATGTTTGGATGAGTTTTTGAGAAGAAATTTACGACGAATTTTTTTTATAGGGTTTTTTCCAACAATGCTAAGATACCTAACGTTCTATATGCTATAGAAACGCTGGCTAGTAGCTTTCAATAATACCTATCAATGCTATATTTTTAGCTTTGGAAACTCCTGAGTATTTTTTTTTTCTACGCTTTTCCCCATTTTTTCCCCACCAACGCTAGGAATATAAAACGAAATGCCACAACTTTTAATATTACTCATTAACGCTGAGACCTTGGCGTTTTGTATATTATAGAAACGCAATGCCAACAATTTTCGTTATTACTCATTAACCCTAGGACTCTAGGGTTGGGAACTCATGGACAATAGGTCTTTAGCATTTAAAACTTAACAAATATGTTGACTAAACAAAATGTTTATTGGGGTGCTCCTCGTTTAAAGATAGGACCGCAAGCGTAGTGAGATTAGCAATTTGTTTGGGTGCTCATCTTTTGAAAGAATGGAAATAGTAAACGTAGTGAGATTAGCAAAACAATATAGTGAGCCCACTTTTGAGAATATTTGTATTAATAAAACATGTGGCATGATAATAAACAATAAGAAAATGAGTTGGATCATCGTGCCACTATTATCAAAGTACGAGAGGGATAGATAAGTCGTTTTCGCCAACTCTTTTATTCGTTCATTCAAGTGGCAGTCTCGTAATTCAAATTGTGGGTAATGGGCATTTTCTGAACGCAACTACTAAGGGGAGCACCAAAGCTGTGTGTCAGATTGGCGTGCGAGAGAGATTAAAGTCGAAAAATATCATCATACCACTATCATAAACAACCTCTCAAGTCCAAAATATCTCATTAGAAGGGATTAAAGTTGAGGTTTATCCTTTTCTTCTCTTAAAAATTTGGTTTGGGAACATTCTTATGAGCCAGCAGCAGCTTGGGTTTTTGTGTTTTTGTGTTTTGGGTTTATAGGTAAAATGACAAACAGCTCATCTTTATGGTTGGGTGGTTTTGGTCAGAGTGATAGATTGCTCTTACATGATGTACATTTTTATTGTGGGTAGTATTGATTCTTTCTTAACTTCTCTACAGATAGAGAAAGAGGGAAGGTTTTGTGGGGGACATTGGAGACCAACTGTTTGCTTGAGAAATATTGTGTGGGTATGCTTGATTTTGCATAATTTGAGTTGGGTATATTTTGATTTTGCATTAGAGTAGATGTATGATGACTTTTTTGAGATTTTTTTTAGTGTTTGGGGTTTTTCGCTATTGTTTGAGAATTGAGATGAAACGGAGAGTGTTTTTTGGAGGTTGTCTATGTCATATTTTTTAGATGATCATTCATGAGTGGTTTTTTCAATGGGGTTGCTTTATTTACTGTTTACAAATTGCAAGCTGGATGCTTTTTTCCAGACTGTAATAATGGCATCTTGCTTTGTTTTTTGCAACTGTGGTGTTTGAGTTTGATATTTTTCTCTTGAACTTGAACCCTCTGTGTGTAAAAAAAATAAGAGATACTTTATTTTTATGAGCAGAGGGAAGAGATAGATAGATGCTTGTTGTCTCAAGTTTCAACTGATACAAAGAGATCTTGCTTGGTTTTGATTTCAGGGAGGAATTTGGACTGGGGGCTTGAAAATTTGGAGATCAGGTGAGCTTTTTGGTGTTGGTTGGAAGGATCTTTTGTTTACAATGCTTGGAGAGTTTAAACAAATGGGAAACATAAAGAAGAGGGGATAAAAAAATGGTGTCAGTTTTGTGCTTGTGGATGTCTCTGGTTTGAGAATTGTTTAGTAGAGATGGTCTGTTGGCAATGTCTCCTGGGCTGACTGAGTGCGCCCGGGGTACGTGGGCGCTGCCGTCGACCAAGGAAACAATCTATTCTTTGGGTCTCTTGCCAAAGAAGAGAAGCCTCAATTAAAAACACTTTGCTTACAGACCACCCAATTTAATCCTCGCCTCGGTTCGAGCAAAAGATTCGGTTTTAGCTTTGCCTCTCATTACATATTATATCCTTCATGTGATCCATTCTTCCTTCCCTTGAATCCCTGAAAGTTGGTCACATTCAGGAGCCCAATCCCCACAATCTGGTTTTTTCTGTTTTTGGTTACGTTTGGTAGTCCTGGAAGAGATGAACGGCAGCTCGTCGATGTAGACCTCTTGTTATCTCTTGAAGAATAAAGGGCTATTTGGGTATCTAAGAGAGTAGAAGGAGAAACATAAGTTAGATCTTTTCCTTGCCAAGATGAAGTTTATGAAACTTGGATCAAAACCTGATTCCTTTCAGACTGATGGAAACAAAGTCAGGTGAGATCTTTGATCTAATGTTATTATTATCTGATATTGGTATATTCCTTGGTGTATTTATTGCTGGTTAATTTTTTTGCCTGTAGTTGTAAGCCATTAGTATGGGTTAAATGTAAATCCAAATTTTATTAACACATTTCGAATAGTACTCACTGGAGTTGCTTTTACTTAGTTAGATGTTAACCTGCGATGGATCCAATATAAAATTATGATTCACCTTCAATTGATATTGTGGAATGTGGAGTAACTATGTCTGATCAAGTGCAGTTAGTGGTTCCTGGCTTTCTTAGGTTGCTTGATAGGTATTAGTTTCCTAATTGGTCTAGGACTGTGCGGTTCCAGGGCTTTTGCCCTATAATTATAGCTCGTGAAAACTGTATAATCAGCAAAGTATTTTTTTTTAGAAATTATTCAGTATTTATTTACATTTTTGAATTCCATGAACCAGCTCTTATCCTTCTGAGAAACTTGTGTTCTTCTCCAAACAGTGGTTAAACGACTTTGCCACTAGATTTAAGGGGGAAATGCTCTTATAGGAAGTGGGGTTTTTTCCCCCTTTCTAGGTACAAGGTTCTTAATTTATCATAGGAAAGAGTCTCTTCACTCCTCAACTCTGAGATTGAAAACGTGTTTGATGCTGCTCTGTAGTGAGACAACTTGTAATTTATCACATTTGTATGGGGACAAAGATCATTAAGAGTTTTAATGACCATAACAGTCATTTCCAGAGTACAAATTTTTTTAATTTTTTTTGCTAAAGAGTAACTATATTGCTGTATATGGATCTTCAGGTATATAGCAAGTTCTTAGGTAAGATACTAGTATTAAACATAACTATTTGTGTAGATAATATACAAAGTTCTAGGTATATCGAAATATTTTCTTAATATGATGCCACGTTATCTTAAATAGTAGTGGCCTAATTTCTAATGTTTGAATAAGCTATTTGAAGGTGGTGTATGTATCTATAACTCCGCAATGACCCAAATTGTGGACTTGAGGAGCGAAATAGTAAAAGAATCCTTACAATACATCTTTTTGTCGTGCACAAGAAAAAAAGGCAGATGTGTTAACAAAGGCATATGCAACAACTTAGCTATTATAATCACAAGCTAGATACTATTCAAGTGTTGATCAATGTTGTGAATGTCATTGATGGATTATTTGAAGTAGTGGGGTCAATAACAATAATTATACTTTATGATCTAACTCCCATTTTTGAGTTAAAATATCCATATCTATATAATTAAAAATTGTTTGGACCAATATTAACTCAGTGAAGAAGGGCAGAGAAAGGAGAGAAAAGAGGGGAGAGGAACGGGAGAGTTTTTATTACATATGGGATTAGGACCAAATGGTTTCTTTATTACATATATAGACCCCCTTGCAGGGGTGCCTTTCTCAACTACCCTAACCAATCCCTATTGGGCTTTCATATGTGGGCTCCCAAACCCCGGGCTTGGACCCGGGTTATAACACTCCCTCTTTTGGGTGTTCGCATATCATTGAAATAGCTTGCTCTATTCAAAACCTAACCAGGAAACCTAAAGGGGAAAACCTTGGATAGGGAAAAATGCAACCATTCTTTCAAGATAGCAGGAGACACGTTTAGTGTTGCCTCGTTAAAAATCTTGCATGGAAAGACCTCTAGTAGGCCAAAAATCGGTGTGAAGGGTAAAAGAGTACAATGCACTTTAGTCTTTGAGTAATATGGAAAATCTTCCCCTGATGGAGAGTTTCCCTTTGACGCTTACAGTCTGCTAAGCCTTCTCATCCCAATGCTATAGATTATCTTTTTAAAGGGTCCTCTTGCTAATGCCTTGGTGAACAGGCCGGTTAGATTTTCCGCTGAGTGAACTTGTTGAATGTCAAGTACTCTAGTCTCTTGTAGTTCGTGTGTATGGAAAAACTTCGGCAAGATGTGCTTCGTGCGATCTCCTTTGATGAATCCACCCCTGAGTTGGATGCAGGCAGAGTTGTCTTCAAAGATTGTTGTAAGTGAGCTTCCAATTGATTTTAGTCTGCAACACTTATCGATGTGGTTGATAAGTGCTCTGAGCTAGACAACTTCTGTTCCGGCTTTGTGTAGTGTTAAGATCTCAGAATGATTAGAAGATGTTGCCACCATTGTCTGCTTCACCGATCTCCACGATATCACTGCGCCATTTGTCATGAATACATATCTTGTCTACGATCTGGCTTTGTATGGGTTTAAGAGATAGCCAGTGTCTGCGTACCCGATCAACTTGGTACTTGCCTTCTTCGAGTAGAAGAGTCCTAAGTCGATCGTTCCTTATAGGTAACGAAATAGGTATTTTATATCGTTCCAATGCCTTTGTGTAGAGGCAAAACTGTGCCTCGCTAACAAATTTACTACAAAGAAAATGTATGGCCTTGTACACCCAACCAGGAATAGTAAAGCTCATATGGTTCCCTAGGTAAGGGATTTCTCCTCCCAGGAGTTCTTCACCCTCATCTGGAGGACGAAATGGGTCAGACTTAATTTTTAGAGACCTTGAAATCATTGGTGTTGGTAGTGGATGGCATTTATCCATGCTGAATCGCTGTAGAAGTTTCTTAGTGTACATTGCTTGATGAATCAACATGTCGCTAGGTAGTTGCTCTATCTGTATTCTTAAACAGAACTTGGCTTTACCTAGATCTTTCATCTCGAACTCCTCTTTTAAGGATACGGCAACGTCGTTCATCTCCCCCTGAGTTTCGAAGAGAGTTAGGTCGTTTACATATACTACGATTATAGCAAATCCTGTGTTTGTCCTTTTGATAAAAACTCATGGGGCTATCGGGTCATTTGTAAATTCACGATTTTGCAAATGCTCGGTTAACCGATTATGCCACATTAGTCCGGATTGCTTGAGTCCATATAATGATTTCTTAACTATCACTGCATACTTTTTCTTGTCCCCTGGTTTGATATCCCTCGGGAATCTTCATGTGTATCTATGTATCTAGCTTACCATACAGGTATGTTGTAACCACATCCATTAGACGCGTGTGCATCTATCACGGGGTTATAGGTTTCCTCGAAATCGATTCCCGGTCTTTGGGAGATTCCTTGTGCAGCTAAACGAGCTTTATACCTCAGTATATCCCTGGATTCATTACATTTCCATATGAATACCCATCTATATCCTATTGGCTTTGCGAAAAAATTCAACTGGATTATTCATCCAAATACCTTTCGCTTTGCGAGAGTGTCCAACTCTGCTTTGATAGTTGATTCCTAAGACAACCAATCTTGTCATTGCTGAATGAATGCCAGCAACGGTTTTTGAATCAAGATCCTTGTCCAAAATGGAGAGAGCGACTACGTATGTTAATATTTTGTCGACAACTACTTTTGTTCGATCAAGTTCTCCTTCTGGCGAGACATAAAATGTAGAAACCTTCATGTTATCTAGTTGTGCATTTGCCTCAATTCAGGCTAATTCTTTGTGTATTCTCGTTAGGCACAACTCATTTGGTAACTACAGATGCCTGGATATTTATTGTTGGTATTCTACGCTGTCTCTTAACGCTGACTACACCACTAGTCGATGGTTTTACTTCTTCTGTGACTTTGACAACACCATCAGTCTGCGATCCTCTGGCACATTTTGGTAAGCGTCCAGCAGAAGCCTTCCATCGTTTCTTAGGTGTAAGCACTGTCTGATCAGTGTTCGCCTGGGTCTTCTTAGGTCTACCACGTCCATGTTTAGCCTTTGATTCATTCGCTGGAATGGGTGTAGATACTACTACTGGTATCTCAACACACGTTGATACATTCGTAGCATGTACGTGAGACTTTGTTACTTTGGATGCATTATTTAACGCATCGGGTAGTTCAAGTGCTATCTTGTGTAAGTGCAGTAGCTTAGAGGCCTCTTTGTCACTTTGGGAGTTTAATGGATCTAAATGAGAGAGTTTAGGTGTATTCCATGAGATTTCAACGTCTGGAACATTGCGCCGTACTTTTATCTTAGTATTCCCTAACGGCGGGAAAATTGTCTCATCAAAGTGATAATCTGCAAAACGTGCAATCTCCTGTAGTAGGTTCCAAAAATCGAATGATTGATGGTGAATCATATCCTACATATACTTCTAGGCGTCGTTGGGGCCTTATTTTTGTTCTTTGCGGTGGTACAATAGGAACATATACTGCACATCCAAATGTGCGTAAATGGGAGACATTGGGTTCATGCCCAGTCACTTGGTGAATATTGATGGTAAGTTGGTCTTAATCGAATGAGGTTTACTGCATGCAAAATTGCATGACCCCAAGCAGAGATTGGAAGTTGAGTTTTCATCAACAGAGGTCTTGCGATCATATGTAATCACTTAATTAATGACTTTGCTAAACCATTTTGTGTATGTACGTAGGGAACTGAATGTTCAAGGTCTATTCCCATTGACGTACAATACTGATTGAATGTCTGAGAAGTAAATTCTCCTGCACCATCTAATCTTATAGATTTAATAGGGAAATATCTTATAGATTTAATAGGGAAATCTGGAAAGTGGGCTCGCATGCGTTTTAGTTGTGCTAGTAATTTTTCAAGCATATATGTGACGATCGACATGATGCATCAATCAAAACCATAAATTAACGGAATGGTCCACTTACTGGGTAGATTGGTTTGCAGATATCACTCTGAATCCGTTGAAGAAAAGTTGGTGATTCTGTTCCTACTTTGGTTATTGAAGGTCTAGTTACAAGTTTTCCTTGTGAACATGAAATGCATGGCTTTTCTTTTAATAAATGGATCTTGCGACCTCTGAGTGGGTGTCTAATTGAGTTATTAACAATTCGGTGCATCATTGTTGATCCAGGGTTATCCTAAGCGATTATGCCAGGTACGATATATATTCTCGTTACTAATCATATGTATGTCTGGCATGTGTGACCATTTCACCACATATTTTTAAGATAGCTATGATCCTGCGAACTTCAGAGTTGTAGTCAGAAATTGACTTGAAGTCCTAGAGTCGCAGGTTAAGCCACTGAAATTTGGTCTTGGGTAATAAAATGACCTGAGTATCGAACCTATCCTTGACAGCGTTCCAAAGATCATATGGATCATTAAGTGAAACATATTCAGCCTTGAGACCATCATAGATGTGATGTTGAAGGAAAATCATGGCTTTGGCCTTGCTTAATGTTCTTCATTGGCAACATTTTCCTTGGTTGTAATGATCTCATCCTCAGTAGCGCCCTCCTCAGCCCTCCTCAGGAAGGGGTACCACAGGCTTGGGTTTTTCTATTGTTAATTTCATGGAATCAACAGTGAGATGCATCTTGGCATTGAGAACCCAGGTGAGATAGTTGTCCCCAGACATGCTTAATGAGGTAAATTTCACATTCGATATATGAGCTATCTGTTGTATAAAGAACTTGTTTTAGCAGTATGTGAAACAATAGACTAGATTTGAATAACTAAATATTTATCACCATACAATATTTGTATATAGTTTTGTTATGTTATGATAGCATTTTTGTATTGCCTTGAGTAGGTCTAAGTTATGTCTGCTATCGATATAACCTAAATAGGGATATATCTTAGAGGTTGGGTCTCTAATATATAACATGCTCTTATATTATACATTAAATACTGTATAATATAACATTCAATAGCGTATTTAATTTTAGGAAATAAATAAGCTAATTTTTGAAACTTTGCATAGACTAACTATCATTATTTTTTTGAAAATAGGGGTCAAGTCTATGATATAGTATAAGGTTCCACGATTTTTCTGTGATTTTTTGTGTGATTATTCTTTATTTTACGTCATTTTCTGCAAATATGCTATGATTTTTCTTTTAAAAGCTTGTAGCAGTCTGGTGCAAAGCACCGGATCATTGGTGATTGTGGGACATCATTGGTGAATGGTGATAGTGGGATTCTTTTCATCATAGGGAAAATCTTCATGCATCTTGCTACAATTCTCGTCGTCGTTCAACATTGCAAAAATGTTAGAAAACATCTGCTTTTCCAAGTCATCTCTATCTAAATTCGAGTCGGATTCGGACACGGGAAATATCTTTCTTTCCCCTTGCTGCGACCAACCACATGACAGGTGTGGGTTGAATGGGATTGACGCCAACCCTTCTCGTATTATCTATAAATCCCTCCGTTGGGTTACTCGTTCGCACCCTATAGTAGGTCTCGCGTTCATCTCCTTGAGGGCATCACCGTTATCACCATCCTAACTTTGAACCTTTTCCGAATTCGTGTTCATCATGAAAATGAATATCTTCTCCATCTTTTCTTTCAATGATGACAAGTAGTCGCCTGTAGTATATTTTCTCGTTACTCTCTTTCCCATTATAGTGAGAGAGAAAAATTCCCAAGAAAGAATTACGCTCTTAATACAAATTTTATAGAAAACAAGCGGACAAAGCGTTTACACAGCGCAATAACTCGTAAATAAATTTCTCTCATTATTAATCAAAATCACTCAACAATCACCCTAAATCCTCCCTTTCTTCCTCTCCTAGACTATCACACCAACCTAGATCTAACTCTCTCTATATATATCTCTTTATTTTCTCCTTGAACCATACTTATTACAAGATTCTAGAATAGCTAATTTATAACAAAATAGAAAATTACTAAAATACGGAAACTGCTAATTTAGGCTGCTGGAGAGATGGGTTGTTTCACAGAGGGTAAACGGCCATGGGGTTCCCACGACCTATCACTATATCTTTCCTTGGTACCTCCACTCTTGTACTCTTCTATACCTTCAGACCTTCAACCTACTTCAGACCGTTCCCTCTCAATGAACCTAGTAATCTATATTGTACATATACCAACGATCTCAATTGACTTTCCCTCAATTAAACTAGCGGAACTCTTTCCAGTTTCCTTGACTGTATGTACTCATTTTTGTCATTACACTAATCCGGTCTTAACATCTAACATGTATCTATTTTCATTAAAACATGCATTTTTATCTCGTTCCTGCGACATCCATTTTGAATCTTTTTTTGACTTTCCTCTCTCCTTTTCGAGTCTCCAACATCCTCCGATGCTCCCTGTCAATGGTCTGCTTATAGTGATATTTATTGAGCATGCCCGAAACATTGGCTTCCTCATATTTACAAACTTGTGGTCCTATTTACATTTTTGGTGAATGTACTCATTTCTGTCACCCAATATCTCAATATCTTCTCTAGTCTTACATTCTCTTTAGATTGCAGATCTAAGTTCTTAAAAAAGCAATTGATTTACGGTTTTTATGTCTGCGAACGATTGAAGTATTCTAAAGATCTATGTTCTCATAATCATTGCTGCCGACCCAAATTTTATACTTTACCCACCCTCTCTCTCATAGAATGTACTTCTATTCTTTGTAAAGATTCTCGTGGAACTTAATTGGAGTGAGCTTCTTCAAAATGTGAGATTGTGCTTCAAGTGTCAATCAATGAGAAAATGTTGTTAGGTGATTTTCCCTTAACTACTTTCCTCAAGTTGGAAGTATAAAAAAAAATCCACATATAGTCAGTAAGCTCAAACGAGAGATGGGAAAAATTGTTGTATTAGATGTCACTATGTAGTCTCACTCCTTTTCCCTCCCCAAATATACTTAATTAATGCAGTTGGTGTGCTAGTAAAACTGAGGATATGGGCTATTTGTGAGAGAGCGTTTACAATTTTGGCTTTCCACTGGGATTTTCCAAAATAGAAGAGCTTCTATGACAGAGGCACATGATCCCCTGATAAAGTCTGTCTGTAAGAGATCTAATATCCTGGCTTCAACAGGTCCAAAATCTGAAGGAAGCTGATCTTGTGTAGTATCTGTTTCCAACTTAATCATTTTTAGTAATTTAAAAGGAAATCTTGGTTTCATGGGAGACTTTAAGTCTTCTGTAACCAAAGACCTTTAGCTGTCGATACCAAATCCATTGAGCTTGTTAGACATAGGTTGGCAGGAAAGTTTTCTAGGTAGTCCAGTATTCATGCTATAATGGGTGGAAGAGGCAACATGGATTAGATTCTTCACAGCATGCTAATAATGTAGACCATGTAGAAACATCAATGCTAGCATTCATGTTTACCTTAACTACATATCAGTGATAATGCATACAACTTACAAAAGCTTCGTTCTTACCTTCTTTTTTCTCTTGAAAGATCTCACTTCAACTTCAACTTGCTCGTACTTAGAAATTACTATTATCATCAGTTAAACAGTAACTTAGAGATATAGCACTACAAGCATTATTATTTGAGAAGTGCTTGGAGTTAGTATAACTATAGGCTAGGATAGCCTTTGGTTGAGTTCAAAACCGAGTGGCGTGTTTGGGGGAGACTATCACGTAATTAACTAGCTACTTTGGCAGTGCAAAATATAAGCATGGAGGCATAAGATATATGTTAGCCTTCGAGCTAGAGCTTGATCAAAGGCTCTATGGGCTCGAGATGTAGTAATTGAACTATGCTAGTACTTGTTCCTCACTCGGGTATAGCTACTTTGGCAGTGCAAAATATAAGCATGGAGGCGTAAGATATATGTTAGCCTTCGAGCTAGATCTTGATCAAAGGCTCTATGGGCTCGAGATGTAGTAATTGAACTATGCTAGTCCTTGTTCCTCACTCGGGTATTGAAAAACAAAGGAAAAAGGGCAACCTTTGATTTTATGTATTACTGAGAATGAGTCATCTGCGAGTATTTAACTAAAGTTAATTTATTTTAGGCTTCAACATATTAAAGAAAAAAAGACAAGGAATATGCAAGGTCTACTGATGGGTCTGACTTTGACAACTTCCAATTTCTTGACTCTTGAAGCTAAGTAAACCTTTTGAACTTCTTAGTCAATCAGTTGACAGCAAAGCTACTAGATTTCTTTCGTGAAAGTGGCTCTTGAGAAAATTTATAGAAGTGACTAGTAGGGGCCATGCATAAATTTCTAAGATCACTTTCTGAAGTTGATAATAACTGAATAAAACCCCAAATAAATCATAAATATATTGGCATTCTCAAATATTTCTTAACTTCAATTACTACTTTTGGTTTGCCTATTCTATTAAATTTAAAGAAAATAGATGTCTATACATCCTAAATCTGTATGCACTGGCTGTATTTATAAGATTTCATGTACACTATTGAAACGTGATCAAATGCATTTCCGTATTTGCAGATATGTGGCAACCGAGTTGACTACTGACATTATAGTTAATGTGGGAGATGTGAAGTTTTATCTACACAAGGTATGTCATTTTTGTGATTAACCAAGATATAAACTGCCAAGTTAGATCTCTTTTTCTTTTGTGCAAGATATTGTGGCCATTATTCACATACTAAGTAACAACATATTTATCATGTAGTTTCCCCTCTTGTCCAAGAGTGCCCGATTGCAGAAGTTGGTTGCAACCACAAATGAAGAAAACTCTGATGAAATCTTCATCCCGGATATTCCTGGTGGACCAGTTGCCTTTGAGATATGTGCCAAATTTTGTTATGGAATGACAGTTACCCTCAATGCATACAACGTTGTTGTAGCTCGCTGTGCTGCAGAGTACCTGGAGATGCATGAGAATCTTGAGAAAGGAAACCTCATTTACAAGATTGAGGTCTTTCTCAACTCCAGCATCTTTTTCAGCTGGAAAGACTCCATCATTGTTCTTCAAACTACAAAATCTCTTCTTAACTGCTGCGAGGAACTTAAGATGGTAAACCGTTGCATTGATTCAATAGCTTCAAAGGCCTCAATCGAAACTTCTAAGGTGGAGTGGTCTTACAGCTATAATCGGAAAAAGCTGCCTTCAGAGAACAGTACTGACCCACAGTGGAACGGTGTCCGAAAACAGCAGGTCGTGCCAAGGGATTGGTGGGTTGAAGATTTATGTGACCTTGAGATTGAATTCTACAAGAGAGTTGTAATGGCTATCAAAACCAAGGGTAAAGTATCCGGTGATGTAATTGGAGAAGCGCTGAAAGCTTATGCGTTAAGAAGATTGCCTGGTTTTAGTAAGGGTGTGATCCAAGGTGGCGATGTTTCGAAAAACCGATCATTAGTGGATACCATCATCTGGCTGTTACCCATGGGCAAAGGAAGTGTTCACTGTAGCTTCTTGCTCAAGTTATTAAGAATGGCGATATTGCTTGATTCTGGAGAGACGGGAAAGAGAGAATTAGTAAAGAGAATAGGTCGACAGCTTGAGAAAGCTTCAGTAACGGATCTGCTAATTCCATCTGAAGCTGACGAGACTATGATGTATGACGTTGATGTTGTAAAGCATATAGTCGACGAGTTTGTGACGCAGGACCAAAGCGAGCTTACTGAGGAGCTGGAGGAGATTAGAAGCCCAAGGGGGATTATATCAGATGGTTCCAAGCTTACTGTTGTGAAACTGATTGATGGGTATCTTGCGGAGATTGCTCGGGACCCAAATCTTCCCTTGTCAAAGTTTGTCGATATTGCTGAAATGGTATCCTGCTTCCCAAGGCCAGCTCATGACGGAATTTACCGCGCCGTGGACATGTTCCTAAAGGTAAGCGAGAAGTTTTTCTTTATGAGTTTAATATGTTGCAATTTAGCATTATTGAACTTGTGCTTTTATTCGTTCTTGGTCTTTTGATAAGTCTTGTTGCAAATTAGCTTAAGCATAACTTACTTGTAAATGCTAGAATGCTGGTTAGCTTTTGGCAACAGCTGCCTGTGTGGATTACAAGCAGGTCCCTTATTGAAATGGCTGTTTACTGCAGTGCTACTGTTTCATAAACGAAGATCACCTCTTTGAATTCAGTATTGCTTAAACTTTAACACAAAACTTAACTTTTGGGATGGTGATCTTTAAAAAAGGTAAGACACGGTGTCAAAATGACAAACATCAAACGGTGTGGTCAAATAATTTTTTTTTTTCATGAAATAAAATCTACGTAGCCAATTTGCACAAACTAGGATTCAACACACTTGTTTGCTTGTACATCCCGACCTAGTGGATCTTCCCCCACATTAATTAAATGAGTTTATTCTAACTGACCCTCTGCAAAATTATGGCTTTATCCATGTTTGTGACTTTGCTCATTGGACTATTTTCATTTTGGTATAGGAACATCCGGAGATTAGCAAGAGCGAGAGGAAGAGAATATGCAGGCTGATGGACTGCAAGAAATTATCTGCAGATGCGTGCATGCATGCCGTTCAAAATGAACGTCTTCCCCTACGAGTAGTAGTTCAAGTCCTCTTCTTTGAACAGGTAAGAGCCGCCACATCACCTAACGGAGGTGGGGGCACACCTGACCTACCTGAGAACCTCAGAGCTCTAATTCCACGGGAGAATGGTGGGTCTCACGGGAGTTCAAGGTCCACATTAACCAACACAGAGGAAGACTGGGATGCCATCCCCACAACAGAGGAGCTAAAGGCCCTCAAGGGGGAGCTTGCTTCCTTGAAGTTAGGGACAAATGGGAGAAGTGAGAAGAACAACGGCACGGATAAAAGCAGCATTGAGAAAGCAGCTTCAAGTAAGATGAAAGGCTTACTCATGTCGAAAAAGATATTTACAAAACTATGGTCAAGCAAAGGGTCTCACGATGAGAATAGCAGTTCAGATACATCTGAGAGTCCTGGTTCTGGAAACCCAACGACAGACGAAACCAAGTCCACTCCGTCAAGAAACAGGAGGTACTCAGTCTCTTAACTAGTAGAGAAGAAGTTAGAGAAAGATAGAGACGTTGGCTTGGTCGGCTTCTCTCTTTAACTTTAGGAAGTTACAGAAAGTGCTGACATATCTTCAAGTTGACATGGAGATGAAATGAGGGAGCTAGAATTTGTTTTCTCTTGAACATTTTGAGCCAAATCTTAGAATCTGGCTTTAGAGTTATGAAATTGTTGATTGCTAGTAAAGTCTTGTTCGTTGGATGATATTCTTTGCTTTCTTTCGTGTCTACTTATTTATTTATTTTTTCGGTGTTGGGGTTGCGAAGATGCTGCACCGAATATTGGTACTACCACATTTGAGTTTTCTTATATTTTGGGGAATCACAGAAACTTTGCATTTAGTAAATGCATATTTGGATATATTTATTTAAAAGAAAACCCAACCTTATATAGAGCAAAATATCAGAAAAGATAAATCAAGCTAATTACACATTTAACGGTCTTTGTTCTCTGAAATATCAACCTCCTGATATCGTGGTACAATTTATTTAGAAATATAGTTAACTTAGGAAGGGAAACGATCCTTGAATCAGGTTTCTGACCATGTGTGAAACACTGGACAATCTGTCTAAACCATAGAAATTTTTGCATTTACCCGGGTGGGTGTCCAGTTTTCTCCTAATCAGAACGCCTCCACCTCATGGGAAAACATAATGCGATTTTTTTTATTTATTTCAAGGTGAAGGATTCTACATTGCGAATACCAACAGGCGTAATGGTTGGATACGAGAGCGGAGGGCCTCATATAAATGATAGGGTAGGCAGAGGGCCTAATATAAATGATAGGGTAGGCGGATTGAATGACTAAATCGACGAAACTCGAAGTCAAATTGCTACAATATTTCGAATTTCCTTACAATACGCTATTTCAATTCGATTTGTCTAGTCGATACTCTCCCTTTCAACAAACTGTTCCAAATTAGGTATTAGATCTAATCAAATGTCAATTAATTTTGATTATCAAAACCACTTAACGCCAAGCGTCCTAAGTCTTGAAGACCTCTCAGTAATCACCACTCAGGTCTGGATTAAGTCACTTTAAAGTGATCCAAAAATAAGGGAATTGCCAACCAAATTTGACTCTAATGCATGCGTGGTTAGGCTAAATTTCTAATTAACTAAACCACTGATCATTCATTTCCACTCAAAATGATCCGACAAAGTAGATTTGATTTGATTTGTAGTGCTGTTTAGACTAATGGATAGAACAAAAAAAAAATTCAAAGTTCAATGTTGTGCATCTCATCAAAAACGATACTAAACCCTCAACTTGTCTCAATCGTTTCGGGGATTGTCAATTGGTTTTGAGATAATCCCTCCAGTTCTAACATGAACCCTATGAAAGTCTAGCGCGAAAAAGCTGATACTGATGCCTTTCATTCCCTATAGTCCTTCAACTAGGCCTAATCGTGCAAAACCCATCTCAAATAATACTTGAAACACGACATGGACATGGTTTCTCTACCACCTCCAATAATCACGACATTCCAACTAATACGTACGGATTACTGAACAATAGTTTCTCGACCTGGTGGAGCCGAACGACCGGCAGTCGAAATTTAAGACCATATTAAGGTTGACTGACATAGCGTAAATATTCCTGATGTACCTAAATAAAACATCCTCCACCCATGGGCTTGGCCTACAAACATGGGTCCTCAAATTGACGGACTTTTACTAAATGGGGTCCAAAGAATAAATAATGTAAATGTGGGCCCTAAAATAGTGAAACATGTGGGTGTATATTGGGATGTGTATATGAAAGGTCATTGTTGTTGTCCAAATCTTTGTGAATCATCATTATCACCTTTTATATGTTTGTTTTGGTTGGTTTTTTGCAAAAAAACAAAAACCCTTCTCTCAAATTGCTCAAACCAAAACCACCAAATTGAGGAAGGAAAAAAGCAAAGTTATGTTTAGTCATTGCTCTCTTGTACCTTTCTTATGATTTTAAAAGTGCAAAACCACAACAACAAAAGGCCAAATTAATTCATCAACAGCCCCTCACATCAAAACCCTACCAACCAATAAACACACTATCAAATAAAAACATAATCAAACTCATCTTTAACCCTAAAATATCTTGTCTTGTCTTGGTATAAAATCATTGTCTTTAGGTGATTTCTACGACTACATATGGTTGTTCATAAGTTGATCATCCTACATTCTTTTTTTCTTCTTTTTTTATTTTTACATACGACGATACTTTAAAATGCATTTTTGGCCATGTATAGATAATAAACACATAACAAAAACATATTCTTCTTTAGATTCTTGTCTCTCTTCCTGTAAGAGCCTAAATTCGAGACTTAAACTTACTTCTCACACTAAAATGTCCAGTACACTAGACAATAATCGATAATCACTTAAAATGTGAGATTTAGCGTGGAAACCTTTAAATAGGTAAAAACTACGACTTCTTGAGAGGATTTAAAATTAATAATATTATTGATCTTGTGACTACGAATTACAATCAGTATACTGGGTAGTGTTGCTTAGATATTATAGATAGAAAATCTCCCCTTAATATATTCTTCATTGGTCTTATTTATAAGTCTCATATTATGACCGTTTAATGACCACTATCTCTTTTTAATGATGGATGTTACAAAACAGTTTTGATGAGCCTTCGTAACGGTTGTGTAACGGTATGAATAATTCACCTTCCTTGTAACAGCTTCTTTAATAAGCCACCACTATAGCACGTTGTCTTGTGATTGCTAGGTCGAGTCACCGCTTTAAAGTTGATTTTAGCACATGAGCTCGAAGCCAGGAGTAAGTCCTTAATATCGCCCTTCTCAACTAAAAGCACGATTGGTTTTGGTTGAGAAGCTCGACCTAGGATCTTTCACTCTTGTTGTAGCCTGGAACTTCATAAATTTTGTTGTGGCTATTTAATGTTGGTTGCTATAAATGAATCGTTTTACTTGACCCTTAGATTTCCGAGATGCACTAATTATATTCTCTTTAACTGTTGAAATTGGTTGTCTATCTAACTTGCTTATAAATAGTTTCTATTTTATTTAGGGAATTCATCTCTTCCTTCCCTTAGCATAACTTGATAAAGGTGATGGTGAAAATAAGATCCCAGACCCGTTGTGAAGAACGTGAGCCACGAATTTTAGCCAAGCTGGATGAATTAAGAACTCATTATTTTGGCCAACAGTCACTTGTTGATCTGACCTCGATATCGGTGGAGCCTATCTTTCAGGGTTTAAATACTGTTGAGGTGAAAGAAACCAGTAAAGACTACTTTTGGCTTCACCAATTTTACTACATCATTTTGGCTGAGGTTGACAGTGAGGATTGCCTTTGTGGCATGGCAGAAAGTATCGTGGAGGATGAAGACAATGCATTTGGTGTAGGTCAAAAGCGTTCTCGCGAGTGTGGTTGTATAGGCTGTAAATAGGTTAAAATATTTGTTTGTAGCCTGTACGATTTTAATGAAAGTTTACTTTTGTTATCTGCCTTCAGTATGTTATTTCCACATCTTTTAGCACTTTGAACTTTATCATGCAAACTGAGAAATTCAAAATTTGATGATTATTATCAAAAGTAGAATTGTTCTGGGTCATTCTTGTCTGACAAATGCTTGGAAATATAGTCTTCAATAAAATCTTTAGTTTCCTAGATATACAAACCATTATGGTATAGCTCTGAGTGAAGCAATTAATACTTTGACCTTTGATGACTTTGCTCGAACTAGGCTTTTTCTGTTTGGATAACGGTAACATGAATCCTTGGTCAAATATTCTGCCTCCATTTTCTGGGGAACCTAGTGATGGGAATATATGTATTGACTTTCTCGGATAATATTGCATCCCTATAATCATACGTTGGGATTAACATGCAATATATATTATTTCCAAAAATATATTATCTTTTCCTATATAAGGAGTTTAGCTCTTGGGTATTGTTCATCCTTCTTTCTGTGTGTAAATCTTCTTTTCCCTTGCAATTGTAGCTGTCATAGTGAGGACACGTTCCCAACGTCGTCGACATGCATCGGAGGGTTGGCTAGCCATCAAAGTGGCTGAACTGCGTGAGTGGTATTTTTAGCTGCTACCATATGACGCGGTATTACCTGAGTGGCCATTACAATTGAATGGTCTTAACATGGAGGAAAGGCGTGTGGAACTGGACCGTCACTTCTAGTGTAATGTATTCCAAAATTTGATCCTTGACGCGGGAGCTCGAGAAAGTGTTATAAGGGAAATTGTACTGGACAAGCTAGCAGAAGAGGATGAAAGAGCAACCAGTGGGAAAATAATCCCTTGTGGTGAACCTAATTACCCTGGTTGCTTTAAATGTAACTATATGTGAATATAGTTGCTAATGCTTGAATGTAAAATTTGGCTAGATCGCTCTAAATAAAAGAATCCCTCTGTTGCAATCATATTTTGTAACTCGTAGATTTGTGCAATCTATATGAACGACTATGCCTCGAACTGTAGTATGTAGACTTGATTTGATAACATCTTTTGTGTCAGATGTTGAACACGCATGATGGTTGAATGTGATAGCAGTTTATCCAAAATATCTGGTTCGTATATTTAAAATTGTAAAATTGTTATCCTATGTGAATATCTAATCGAAACATCAATAAAAATGGGTAGGTAGATCTTGTGTGAGTATCATTATGAAAGTGAGAGAGGTGAGTAGGTGTGCAAACTGTGTGGTATTTAGGATATCTTGGGAAAGAGGAAGTAAATAGTAATGATGACAGGGTGCTCTTCCCCAAGGAAGACGATGGTAATGAGTAGCGGAGGGAAAAAGACGCCTCATTTTGAAAATTGAGGGCGTGTGGCATGTGTTTTCAAAACTATTGTATCCCCCGAAAGTGAGTACAAAGTTTCGCTTCTCTCTCTCTCTCCTCAAAGGTCACTCAAATGATTTAGAAAAAGAAATCGCTTGTAAGAAATCAAATTCTAAAGAGAAAAGGCTGAAATACTCTGAAAAGGAAACCATTGCCAACGTTTCTTGAAAAACTTCACATTGTGGCTTACGCATTTCTAAAGATCTTTGACATAAGAGGTCTCCTCCCAAACCATGTGTAAAAATTGAAGACTGTGGTTCTGCAATTTCAGGTTGTTATTATAGAATTTTAGTATATGTAATTCTATGTTGTGTGAAGTTGTTGTTGTTTGTATACTAATTTTGGGGTTTGGGGGTTTTGGGAATAGGGGAAAATGTATTGAATGTCCCTTTAAAATTTGAATTACAAAAAAAATGCAATGTCTTTTTGATGGCAATTATAGTAATATATATAAAAGCATTTATGTTTTGGAAAACAAACAAAAGAAAACAAAAATTGTTAAAGGCGAACTAGGGTTTGCTGGTCAAGCTAGTTATGGATTTATAAAGTTTTTTGTGTTTTTGTTTGAGTGTGCCTATCTTTAAAATAAGGACAAGCCAAAGGTTGGCGAGATAAGTGTGGCAGATAAAATAGAGTTTGACAGTGAAAAATGCTTTGCTTTGTAGGTCGAATATGAGTATTAAGAATTTAATTCCTAGGAGTAATTTTGTATTTGATTGTAGCTCAGAAGAGATGTTTACATCTGGACGAGATGACGAGTTCGATAATGCGGAAGAGGAGGTTGTAGATAGTTAGGAAGGACCAAATGAGGTCACTTCTACGGAATCTGTATCTATTCAGGTCGAGCCTTGCGTTTCAGAGACAAATGTAGGGGATAATGTGTTGAGTGCCATAGAGATGTATGTATATCCGAAAGGGGTAGATATTGGGAAAGAATTTCTTAGATACATAAGGAAGTTAAAAGGGTAGTGAGGGGAGTATGTTGTAGAAGAGGGTTTATATTTTAGGGAATTTATGCCAAAAAATGGTCCAAAGACGTGTTATCATGTACTCGATCTTGAACGAGTTAGGAGGGATAGGAAACTTCGAACTGATATCACTAAGGAGTATTGGACTGGGCCGTTTGAGTAGGGTCCTGGTGATGGGTTTTTGTTTTATATTAACCAGCTCATGTACAGGCTTAGAATACCACTGACTAACTTTCAAAAAGGTGTCATGAACCTGTTAAACTGTTGCCCAGCGCAGCTGAGCATCAATGTTTATGAAATAATGAAGGTTTATGAGGCTTTGAATGAGAGATGGAGGGCGAATGGTGTTAAGAAAAGATTTGTTGCCTCAGATGTCATGAAGTATTATAAAATGAAATATCTTAAATCGAGGCATAGTTGTTATTGGTATAATGATTCCTCCAGGATGAATTTTTTTGATTTTGACTCGGCTGGTCGACCGTGGAATGATCACATGGTTCGGGTTAGAGGGAATTATTTGCAGATTTCAGATGAACCAACACTCAAGCTGAAATTTAAGTACTTCAACCCGAGTAACTACTTATAACAATAACTTGGTGATTGGACGTTGTGTATGATCATTCTCCTTATTTGTCTTTTTACTTTGTCTTTTCTTGATGTAGGTCCTCAGGCGACTGCTACTCCTGACAATACAAATTTATTTGACTGTGTTGGTTGAGAGAAGACTAAACTGAAAGAAGTTTTGGACGACATAAAAATCCAAAGATTCAACGGGCTAACCAAAAGCGAGCTATGGCTGGTCAGGGTGAAGACCTGAACAAAAAAGACTTCATTTTCAGCCACTAGGGACGGTCTCGAGTTTCTGGCTATGACCATTTTTACTGATATTCCCCTGCCTGAATCGTCGGGAAAGCCTCAAAAGTTTCGACGTCTTCAAAAGGCGAACCAAAAGTTGTATGTTCTGAAGCAGTTAGAAAAAGTGACTAGCGGGGAGACAGTCCCGCCAGCACCCAGTCTTATTGGAGCCTATGTCTCAGGGAAGAACAAGAAGCAGAATGTCGAGGTTGTGAAGGACAGTATGGAGGAGGACGATGAAGATCATTTATTCCTTACCAGATGAATAACTCAAAAGTTTGAGGGGTACGATCAGACACAGTTTGCTGTGGTGACCGAGTTCGAGGATGTGGTGAAGCACTGCTTCCAACTAGCTCTTACCGATCCAGAGAAGCTTGAGGAGATCTTTCAAGAGCAAGTTTCTAAGGTAACTATTCTTCACCCAAATTGTAATGTTTCTTCTTACTGGTATGTGAAATTCCTAGATGCTTGAGACTAATCAATTTCGATTATTTTAGGTCTAAATTGTCAGGTCTTAATTCCTATGAATTAATGGTCTAAGATAAACTTAAATCAAGTTAATACAATTATCTAATGTTAGACAAGTAGTTGGAAATTAAAGAAGCATGCAACGATTGTTAACCCTGTGGGAAAACCTTTCTCAGGAAAAAAACCCACAGGTCGCTGTCGAATCCCCGACAACTAAACAATCCACTATATAAAAAAGAACTACAAGAATTTAATCACTTACAGACTCGATAAGTACCTCTCATGGCCATCTCTCTTCTGAGTAATCTTCTTGCAATCAATCTTGCATTCTCGCAGCGCCTCGCTTCAATCTCTCGTCGAAGCTCCAAGTCTTGAATCGCTCAAGTTCTTTAATTCATAGCTAGGGTTTCTTGATCAATAGATTGATTCAAGATTAGAGTGATTTGATTCTCTCTTGAATCGCTCAAAGAAGATCTTTCTTCACTCTCAAAAGCAAGCCCTTAAAAATATAGGTTTTCAAGAAGTGAATTTGAAAAAAAAAGTAAGTATGTCTTAAATAACGAAACATAAAACACGGGATCTATTCAAATAGAGACAATCCTATTCGAATAGGATTAAGCTGAAAATCACGCTGAAGTTAGTAATTCGAATAGACCAAAATCCTATTCGAATAGAAGAAATCTTTCCAAGCTTAAAATCACGCTGAGGTAAGTTATTCGAATAGACCAAAATCCTATTCGAATAGAAAATAGTCTATTCGAATAGAAGCTCTGTTTTTTAAAGGCAGACATTCTTACTAGTTTTTCATACTCTGTAAAAGGCATAGGCTTGAGTTTTTATAGCAAAGAGTTAGAAACCCACTTACCTGTTCAGAGTCAGTTTGTCCAGCTGTAGTTGCTCCTCGTGCATTCACTGACGCCGGATAACCACGAGAAAATACTGACGCCTACTCTAGACACTAAATGAAGCAAACTCAAAAAATTGATGTTTCAATCTCCCCCTATGTTTCATTTTGTGTCAAAATATGAACTAGGTAATCAAAGAAAAAATTACAGACACGATGGACTGACTCACTCACTGAATACCCATTCTCAAAAGCATATCCTCTGAAATCCCTGCACACTAAACAAGATACATCACGTAACCGTTCACATTCAAAATAATGGATTCAGAGAACTAAAAAAAAAACTTACCTGACTTACCTGTAAGGAACATCTCTCCCCCTTTTTGACACAGAAGAACAAAGGGTAAGTGGACACAAAGAGAGAATAATGAAATCATATCAAATATGCCAAATAAAATATAGTCACAAAAAATGGAAATATAAGAATAACAATATCATTAAACCGCTAGAGCATCCATTAGAAAAGAAACTGTTAATACATAGCATATTCAAAAAATGACTTCCCAAAAAAAATACGCAGTCAAAATAGCATAGTCTGAAATAGTCACAAAGATGAGAAACATTAAGAAAAAAAAAACAAAAGAGGAGTACTCGTCTAAGACTGCTCATCTCTATCTGGAGCTGGAGGACCACTGCTCAAACCATTCAAAGAAGTCTGAAGCCGACCAAGTGCAGCCGTGAATATTTAAAACTGAGACTGGATCTGTGTCTCCATCCTAGTAAAACGAGTCTCTGTGTAGGAGTGCAAAACAGCTAAATCTCGTGGAGCCAACTTAGTAGGAGCAGAAGCAGAAGGGTCAGGTACATCGGTAGGAGCAATCCTAGAAGTAGAAGATTTCGCAGCTCGTCTAGCAGGTATAGACTCATTCCCCGAATCTGTTGCATCTCCTTCGGTCTCTGACTCCAGGACTGGAAGCATATGCTTTCTGCTCTTCTCCCAATACCAAGAGTTAATCACTTCATTTTTTCTATCAATCTCCTTATCAGGACGAATCACATAACCCAAATCTGTCAGAATCTGAGCGATGAACCTGTTGTAAGGCAAAGGACGAGTCTAGTTGTCAGGGTGTGTCGTGGTAAACATCACATGTTGAATAATCATAACCAAATCAACGCTCATCCCTTTAGCGTAAAGATACACTAAATAAATCATATTGCCCACGAGAACATTCTTGTTCCCCAGTTGGGGAATGATGTTCCTGTGAGCCACCATATGGAAGAGACAAAGTTTTGGGCTCACGTTCTTGCATTTCAGATATGTTCATTTCTTCCTTCCCGAAACAATAAGCTCCTCCTCCATCACCTCCTTGGGTGGAAACTCTAAAATAACTGAAGGCCACTCCAAAGGTGGCACATCTAAGACGACAGGCTCTCCGAGACCAAACGCTATCCGAATATCATCTGAGTCGATATGAAAATCAATCCCATCAATGGTTACACGGAATGTCTTATTAATTCCCATACCTTGGTCAACCCGAAGAGTGGCATAGAAAAGTTGAACTAAACGAGGGTAGCACGGCATCTTCGGTTCCATAATCCCCGTCTAACTATGTACATCAAAAATCTCAAAAATCGTGGAAATATTCGAAAATTATTTGAATAGGTAAAATTCCTATTCGAATAGGAAATGGAAATTTTTAAGAGCAAAAAAAACACCGAGGAAAGTTATTCGAATAGGGAAAATTTCTATTCGAATAGGAAATGGAAATTTTTTAAGACCAAAAAACACTGAGGAAAATTATTTGAATATGGAAAATTCCTATTCGAATAGGAAATGAAAAATTTCGAATCAAAACGACGCTGAGGCAGATTATTCAAATAGGAAAAAATTCTTATTCGAATATAAAGAACCCTTTTTTTCTTTTTCTTTTCATAGGCACAAAAACAAACAAACAAAATGAAAACCAAAGGCAAAGTAACACAAAGAAAAAGAATAAAATACTTCCCCTGTCTACTCGATATCAACGAATAATCACAGGTTTTATGAATCTCAGATAGAACATCATTCAATATAAAATTCAGACAAAATAAGTATTTACTCAGAGTGTGTGTGTGCGCAGTTAACATAAAATAGTGTCATGCATTCGACAGACCCAACATTCAGAAATAAGATACTAAAAGGATAGTTGTTTCAACTTAGGCCTCTCATTGGTGGTCACTCGAAGTCACTGAGAATTGACTAGCTAACACTCTGGTGAAATATGAGTATGAGTAATATGCAAAGAAAGACTCAGATTTTATCAAATAAGCAACGCACTGTGAGCTGGAAGATCTCATGGAAAGAAAATCAATTGTCATTAATGGTGTCAAGTTAATTAATATAGACTCCATATTTCTCATCTCCACTAAACTAGCTGTGTTAAACTCAAGATCAAACAGGTCTTGAAAAGGTTATAATGTAGGCACGGGTAGGGAAATGATGGAGTAGGTGTTTTGCTGGCATTCTGAGATTGCAGTAACATTAACTCCCCTTCTCACTTGAAGACAAACACATCTTCTGTCATTCTCCTTTTTATTAAGTACACTCAGAGATATACCTCTCCATATCTTTTCCTTTTTTTTTTAAATTGAGATACTAAAATGTCATACATATACTTCTTTTTATTCTGTCATTCTTCTCTGCATCTTCCCCCAAAAATCATTCATATACTTCTTTTCCCCCATTTTTTTTTCACTGAGCCGTCTCAGAACAAATGGGTAAAAACAACTAATTTTGGTATAAAAGAAAAAGCATATTTTGAGGTACAAAGGGTTGCAAGTGGATAAAATAGGGTTAGACATAACAAAGGCCAAAAAATGTGTAGCAATAAAACGCCTATTATCACATCTTCGGTTGAACACAATCACTTTTTCGCCTCGAATAAAAATATGGAATGTTTTATTAAACTAACTTGAACTTGAGCTTATCATTTGACAATTGAGTAAGGAAACGAAATGAGATCAAAACAACAAGATCAAAAAGGAGGAGTAAGTTTCATAACACTCGAAGCTTATAAAGAAGGCCAGATCTTTACATAATATTAGGTACGAAGTCTCTACATGTATCCTAAAGCATAATATCACTGAGTGCTTATCTATCTAAGCATGCGATAGTTAACTGCCGTGAGCAAAATCAAATCCAAGTAAACTCTATACTGAACTGTCCTAACATTAAATTGGAAAACATATCTGGCCAAACATATATTACTGTGATAGTCTACCAAAATCGTGTAAAAAGGAAGTAAAAGACATACCTAATCAATAGAGCAGACACCAATCGACCGTCTTAAAAACTCAAACCTCATATCATCTAATGGCTTAGTGAAAAAATTGGCTAATTGACTCTCTGTAGGAACATACTCAACACTGATTATCTTGCGCTCAACAAGATCTCGGATGAAGTGGAACCGAATGTCGATATTCTTGGTTCTGGAATGTTGTTCAGGATTCTTGGAGATATTGATCGCACTTGTATTGTCACAAAATACTGATATTGTCCCCTAGACTATTCTATAGTCAAGCACCATCTGTTTCATCCAAATCAATTGAATACAATAACTACCCGCAGCAATATACTCCACTTCTACTGTGAATTGGGAAATGTAATTCTGCTTTTTGCTCTGCCAAACCACAAGATTATTTCCAATATAATAGCATCCACCAGAAGTGTTCTTCTTATCATCTGCATTACATGCCCAATCTGTATCAGAATACCCAATAACCTCGAAGGTTGTGTCATGTGAATACCATAAGCCAAAATCAGAAGTCCTACATACATAACAAATAATGCGCTTAACAGCCTGTAAATGAGACTTTTTCAAACTACCTTGATAACGAGCACATATACATACACTAAACATAATATCAGGACGAGTAGCAGTAAGATAAAGTAAACTACCTATCATACGTCTTTTTATCAACATCCTTACCTGCCGAGTTCTTACTTAGCTTTGTTGTGGTACCCATGGGTGTCCTAGCATGCTTTGCAGAAGAGAGACCAAACTTCTTCACAAGATCCCTAGCATACGTGGATTGAGAAAGAAATATTCCTCTTTCCATTTTGTCATATTTGGAGACCTAAGAAGTAAGTTAGTTCCCCAACCATGCTCATTTCAAATTCACTTTTCATTAAAGCTGCAAAAAAAGAGGTTGGCGAATTTGAAGTAGAACCAGACACAATATCATCAACATATACCTGAGCAACTAGTATCGCGCCTCCCTTCCGTTGGATAAATAACATTTTATCAACTCCCCTTCGAACAAATCCCTTAGCTAAGAGGAAATTGGAAAGTCGTTCATACCAAGCGCGAGGAGCTTGCTTCAAACCATAAAGAGCCTTCTTCAAGTAGAACACATGATCGGGATGATGAGGATCTTCAAACCCTTTTGGTTAAGACACATACACTTCTTCCTCAAAGAGCCCGTTCAGAAACGCACTCTTCACATCCATTTGATATAACTTGAATTTTTGATTGCAAGCAAGAGCGAACAATAACCGAATAGACTCAAGTCTTGTAGTAGGGGCAAACGTTTCAGCAATATCAACCCCTTTTACTTAATTGTACCCTTGAGTGACCAATTGAACTTTGTTTCAAATTACATTCCCAAGTTCGTCATATTTGTTCTTGTAAACCCATTTAGTCTCAATAACATTTGTACTTGAAGAATGTGGAACCAAATCCTAAACATCTTGTCGTCAAAACTGTTGAAGCTTATCTTGCATCGCATGAAGCCAATATTCGTCTAAAAGAGCTTCCTTTACCGTGGTTGGTTCAATCACCGAGGCATAACAAACACAGTAAACCGTCTCGTGGTGTTGGCTTCTAGTTTAAACCTAAGAAGTAGCATCCCCAATAATATCAACATATGAGTGATCCTTACGAACTTGATGCCATCCGGGTTGAGGTACACTTGGAGCGGGAGGGGATGTCGGAACTGGAGGTCGTGGAGTAGACAACAGAGAATCACTCTTTGATGTAGAACTCGATGTAAGAATATCAGTAGATGGTTCTAGAGCTTCTATTGTACAGTCATCATCTGTAGAACCAATGGTACAAGTATCATCTACTACCACATTACAGGACTCCATAATCTGTTTAGTTCTCAAATTGTAGACTCGAAATTCTCTATTATTTGTTGAGTAACCAAAAGAATACCTTCATCACTCAGAGAGTCAAATTTCCCAATGTTTTCTCGATCTCTAAAGATGAAACATTTACTTCCAAAAACCCGGAAATAATGGACATTTGGCTTCTTTCCAAACCACAATTCATAGGGTGTGTTTAAGGTAAGTGGATGTAGATATACTCTATTAATAGTATAACACGCAGTATGAATGGCCTCCCCCCAAAAGTATGCTGGAAGATCCTTGCTATGAAGAAAGACACGTCCCATTTCTTGGAACTCTATTCTTCATTTCTGCAACTCCATTTTGTTGTAGAGTGATTGGAGCAGAGAATTCATGTTTAATCCCATTAGAAGTGCAGTACTCAATCACCCCAGTATCCTTAAACTCACTTCCACGATCACTTCGAATTTTATCAATAGAGCAATCTTTCTCATTTTGGATTCGAAGTGATATAGTACGGAATTCATCAAATGTGTTAGACTTCTCTCTCAAAAGTATTATCCATGTATACCGAGAGAAGTCACCTACCATTATCAAGATGTACTTTTTACCTCCCAAGGATGCCGTTCTCATAGAACCCATCAAATCCATGTGTATCAGCTCAAGAGTCCGAGTTGTAGCAATATTATTGGACTTCCTGTGAGAGCTCTTTGTTTGCTTGCCATCTTGACAAGGACCGCAAACCACGTTGTTCAATCTCTCCAACTTTGGAACTCCCCGAATCAGCTCTTTACTTGTAATCTTGGACAAATCATTGAAGTTTATATGTCCCAACCTTTGATGTCATAACTCCACATCATTCAGTTTTGCTTTGTTACATAGTATAACTTCTTGTTAAACAGCATAACAATTATCAGCGGTTCTAGCAGCATGCATCACACGTTGTCCTTGAGAGTTCAAAACCTCACATCCACCTTTAGAAAATGTAACAGTATGATCCGTATCACATAGTTGGCTGACACTCAAAAGATTCGCCTTCAGCCCCTTAACCAAGAGAACATTATCAATTACCGGAGTACCAAGTCCTTCGGCCTGTCCCCTTCCAACCACAGGGAATGTGCTTCCATCACCAAAAGTAACATCACCTCCCTGAATACTCTCTAGGTGACACAATTTGGATTCATCACCAGTCATATGACGGGAACACCCACTATCCATATACCATTGAACTGACTTGAAAGCATTTAGGGCAGTTAGTGCAACCTTTACACCTTATCTGAGGTGCCAAATCCATCTTTCGTACCCAAATGCTCCGAAGAGTTCTTTGACCTGTAGTTTCCTATGCAAACCATCTAGATACATTCTCACGTTTCACGTTAGTAGACATTGTAATAGAATTATATTGATATCCATCAAAAGGGCGAACATATGATTTATAAGGTCCAACAAATCTACAGTACAATGCAATATGTCCCTTTCTACCACATAGACTACAATAGTAAATTTGAGAGTAAGAAACCCTTTGGGCATGATCATGAGTAGTAGATATCATGTTATGTTTAGGAAACGAGGTAGCAGCAGTTGCTCTCACAAACTTTGTAATTTGGGGAGTCTTGGTACTAGGAAGAGGTTCCTCATATCCTAGACCCCTTTTGTCACTGTCTGTCTTTCCCATACATAATATTTTATCAATGTTCTTGGCCCCATGACAGAACTTCTCAAGTTTCTGTTGAGATAAAACTACATCAAGTTTGGCCAAACGAAGTTCGATTAAAGTTGATTTCATTTTCTCTTTCACATCATTAACTTCTTTTTCTAGAAAAACAACTTTGTCACTAAGGCATTGTTTCTCATTCTCAAGTACCTCTATCTCGTGACTTGTACACCTAGTTTTGCTTTGAAAATCGCATGTAAGTGTATCAACTTGGTCTTTCAAGACTTTGTTACGTTTACCTAGTTTTATACACTTAGCGAGAGTTTGAGCATACAAGTCCTCAAGAGTCAGGTCATCAAACTCATCTTGTTCTTGACTACTCTGATTTTTATCAGAATTTTTAAGTTCAAAGACATCAAAATTACTATTGCCATAAGTAAGAAAAGCATGATATGCAATAAAATTTCCGTTATCAACTACTTGGGAATGAATCTCATTGTTATCATGTTCATCATCACTGTCATCCCAAGTGACACAGATATTCATAACTTTATGATTAATGTCAGATTTCTTACTAGGATAGCTATGGGCATAATGACCAAACTTGTGACATTTAAAGCATTCAACTTGATTAAGGTCAGTATCACTGTTGGTCTGCCGGTTATATGTCTTGACCAGATCATGAGGTCGCGGTTTATAGTTCATTGATTGCCCTTATTTTTGTTCTTGTTTTTAAAACTGTCGTTTCTTCAAGATTTTTTTAAACTGCTGACTAATAAGGGCAATAGATGAATCTATATCCGAACCTTCATCATCATCTAAGATAAATGAGTGATCAACCTCTCTAGAACCCTTGGAAGAAGAGGAGCAAGATGAAGACTTGAAAGTAACACTCTTATTCTTCTCAGGGTTCCCCATCCTCATCTCAAGTTCAAACGTTCGCAATTTTCCAGCTAATATATCGGGCTTCAATTTTTTTAGATCTTGAGCCTCCTCAATAGCATCGCGTCTGGACCTAAAGCTCTTAGGAAGAGACCTTAGGACTTTGCAAACAATCTGAACATCAGAATAAGGAGCTCATAATACGGCACTAGTATTTGAAATATTACTTAGCCTCGCATAGAATTCATCAAACAATTTATTTTTACTCATTCTGATATTCTCAAATTGTGAACTAAGCATTTGTAGCTTACTTTCCTTAACTGTATCATCGCCCTCATGAGTTCGAACTAGAATGTCCCAAGCTTCTTTCGAAGTGGTACAAGCAGAGAGATGTCAAAACTCACTTTGGCTCACAGCCATAAAGATTGCATTGAGGCCTTTAGAATTATAGCCGGCGGCATCCATTTCATCCTTTGTCCATTGATTCCTAGGTTTTCAGACCTCTATGGAATCTCCTGGTGCTTCTTGCATCTTAGTAGGATGCGACCAACCATCCTCAATGGAAATTCATACATCTTCTCCGATTGATTGTAAGAATGCAACCATTCGGACTTTATAATATGGGTAATCTTTGCCATCAAAGAGTTGAGGGCGATTTACAGGACCTTCAAACTTCTTGGAACTCATTATTCTCAAGCGAACTATTCGGGATCCACGCGTAGGTTGTTAAACCACAAAGTGTGACCGCTCTGATACCAATTAAAATTCCTAGATCTTTGAGACTAATCAACTTTGATTGTTTTAGGTCTAAATTGTCAGGTCTTAATTCCTCTGAATTAATGGCCTAAGATAAACTTAAATCAAGTTAATCCAATTATTTAATGTCAGACAAGTAGTTGGAAATTAAAGAAGCATGCAACGATTATTAACCCTGTGGGAAAATCTTTCTCAGGAGAAAAACCCACAGGTCGCTGTCGAATCCCCGACAACTAAACAATCCACTATATGAAAAAGAACTACAAGAATTAAATCACTTATAGACTCGATAAGCACCTCTTATGGCCATCTCTCTTCCGAGTAATCTTCTTGCAATCAATCTTGCGTTCTCGCAGCGCCTCGCTTCAATCTCTCGTCGAAGCTCCAAGTCTTGAATCGCTCAAGTTCTTTAATTCATGTCTAGGGTTTCTTGATCAATAGATTGATTCAAGATTATAGTGATTTGATTCTCTCTTGAATCGCTCAAAGAAGATCTTTCTTCACTCTCAAAAGCAAGCCCTTAAAAATATAGGTTTTCAAGAAGTGAATTTGAAAAAAAAAAGTAAGTATGTCTTAAATAACGAAACATAAAACACGGGATCTATTCAAATAGAGACAATCCTATTCGAATAGGATCAAGCTGGAAATCACGCTGAAG
Organism: Kingdonia uniflora; assembly: GCA_014058105.1. Taxonomy (NCBI): domain Eukaryota; kingdom Viridiplantae; phylum Streptophyta; class Magnoliopsida; order Ranunculales; family Circaeasteraceae; genus Kingdonia; species Kingdonia uniflora. The sequence goes on from JACGCM010000563.1 coordinate 183,395, forward strand.
TTAGTAATTAGAATAGACCAAAATCCTATTCGAATAGAAGAAATTTTTCCAAGCTTGAAATCACGCTGAGGTAAGTTATTCGAATAGACCAAAATCCTATTCGAATAGAAGAAGTCTTTCCATTTCTATTCGAATAGAAAATAGTCTATTCGAATAGAAGCTCTATTTTCTAAAGGCAGACATTCTTACTAGTTTTTCATACTCTGTAAAAGGCATAGGCTTGAGTTTTTATAGCAAAGAGTTAGAAACCCACTTACCTGTTCAGAGTCAGTTTGTCCAGCTGTAGTCGCTCCTTGTGCACTCACTGACGCCGGATAACCACGAGAAAAGTTTGATGCCTACTCTAGACACTAAATGAAGCAAACTCCTAAAATGGATGTTTCAGTATGTCTTCTAAATTTTGTAGCTCTAACAGCTTACCATGGTGATAAAAGACTATTCTTGTGGTCTGTAGAAAAGAAAAAAATGACCAAATCAAACTATCTCAGATGGTCGAATCCCATTCTTTAACCGAGAAGTCCTTGAAGAAAGAAAATAAAAAATTGAAAACACGAATGGATAGTTTTGTTATTGAGGCCGAGAGAGAAAAGGGAAAATACTGTCGACGCGGCGAGGGCAGCAGTGAGATTGGAACTTTAGAACCAGGTGATAGAGCATCAAAAACAAGTGAAGGAGATTAAGGTTAGACGGAACAAGATGATCCAATCTTATCGTTACTTTGGGTTATCTAAAAATTACATTGTACTTGGGCTGGCTGGTAAATATGATGAAATCATCTTTCCGTCTGAGGTCGAGGATGATGCTGCAAAAAACAAAAATTTACCAAATTTATGTGTCTTTCCAACTTCTGCTACCAACGTTCAGCTTAAGACCGATGCTGGTGACGTTAGAAAAGTTCCAGAGGTCAATGCAAGGAAATAATGCCTCATCGAGAGAGGTAGAGGCAGCAAGGAGCTGTCATAATTGTTTTAACTGTTTGTATATGTTCAAATATTGTGAGGATGTTAGAGAATATTGTTGGAAATTGGTGACTTTTCGATATTTAAATTTTTTAAGAGGAAATGATTATCATTTTGAAATTAGATTTCGAGTAAATGAATAATGTATAGTTTGTAATTTTGTGGGACATAGAGCAATTGAGGGCGAGTGTAGATTCTCTGCATAGAGAATTGAACCAAGCTAGAAGCGCTTTGAGTTAAGAATGAATGTTTAGCTCGAGCGGGTGTATCTATAATTTATATGACTTAGTGATATGGGGGAATTTGTATTAGATGTTTGAACATATGTGTTCGATCTTTTTGTAGGATCATCAATCTATGAGAATATAATTTTTTTAAAATAAACAAAGAAAATAGGCTATTGCAGAGCTATTTGGAGAACGAACTGAGAATGACTCAAGAGACATTAAACCATTATATCGAACTGAATATTCAGCTCGAAGTGCAAGTTGCCAACGACATATTCCTAAGGAAAAATGAAGAAATAAAGCCGAAAAAAGTCGAGGCAGAACAGAAACAAACTCGCGAGCATTTGAATAAGTCGCACGAGGAGATGAAGAATCTTTTGCATCCGAACGCAGAGAAAATTATTAGAAAAGATCCTCAAGAGCTACATATAGAAGTAGTCATTGCTTTTTATGGTGATGAATTGAAAAAGGTGGAGAGTGAATTTTGAAAATTCGTGAGTGATGTTGGGAAAGATTATGGCTTTGAGATTGCGAAAGCTGCGTATCTTTGTTTTTTAAATAAGAAGAACAAAGCTGCTCGTGCTGAGAATATTGCTCCTATATCTATGGAAGATTTACCAAATGATGATGAGATCGAAGATCTTGTACCTCACTCCCAGCGAGCTCAACGTGAAGAGGATATTATAAGATTTCGTCCTCTAGGGGTTACTACTTCCAGCCATGCCGATAGTTTATCCAGAGGTGGGAAAAAGAAGCAGTTGACTTGACAAGTACTGAGAAGTGGTAGAAATTGAAATTATAATTTTCCTAGATCATTATTATTTTATGTATATTGTATGTTGTAATATAGTAGATGAGATGACCTATTTAATTTCTCATATGTTGTAAATATTTTAGATAGAATAGATGTTCGGAATTATATTAGATGTGTACGTCGACCAGACATAAGTATTTCATTAATGAAGGGAGATTTGTACATAGAAATGGAGAATATTTTTCGTTTTTTGAGTGTAAAAACATTGAATTATAAAATAAATTTTAGCGGTAATATGTCTTCAAATGTCGTCTATTCTAGAAGTTTTGAAATTGAACTCCTTCTTCTGTTATCAAGTCGTATGATCTGAGTTGGTCTTACCGATCCTTCTCAGTTCTCCGTAAGTTTCCCATTATTCAAGTCCTTTCTGTGTTTGGGTATTTCTCTTAGAATGAGGTCTTGGATGTCGAATTCTTTGTTGAGAACTCTTTTGTTATCAGACTTGGCAATGCCTAATGATATCGTCTAAGGTTTACAACTGGTTGGTCTCTTGTTTCCTCAATCCAGTTCATATAGCATGCCAACTGAAACTCTTTTTCTTCGTCCGTTATTTCGTGATCTCGTACGGGGTGATAATATTCAGTTTGGATAACAACCTCAGTTCCTTAAGCTAATAAAAAGGTATACACCCTGTAGATACTCGTGGTATTGTTCGTTATGCCCAAAGTACGTGCGACAATTCTTGAATCCAATTCCCTTTCTTTTTGTTCAAGCACTTTATTATGCCATCGATTATCGTCTTGTTGGTGATCTTCGTCTGACCGTTACCTTGTGGGTAATAAGGGTTCGAAGGAGAATGGATAATCTGATGCTTGTTAAGGGACTCGATCACCTTTTTGCTGATAAACTGTGGCCCATTATCAATCCTGATTAGGTGTGGGTTGCCGAACCTAGTGGTAATATACTCCATATAAACTTGATGACTTCATCTTCCTGCGTTCGACATAAAGGAACTACCTTTACCCATTTTATAAAGTAATCAGTTGCTACCAAAAAATGCCTCCTCTTCTCGGTAGTGTTCGGCAATTCTCCCACTAGGTCAATAACCCATCTTTTAAAGGGCCAATATACTTTGCTCGTGTGAAGATACAGAGTTAGAGGTCGAATTGTATGTCTATGTCGTTGGAAGGCATCTCATTTCTTCACATATTCTTTATCATGTACCCTTATTTTATACTAAAAATCTCCCTGAGTGATTGCTCGATTTGCCAAGGAATGACCTACAGCTGCGCGTTCCTTCGTGTAATTCCCTCAATGTCATTGGCATCTTTTTTGGAAAGACACTTCAAATGCGGACCTGTGACTGATCTTTTGTAAAGTTCCTTTATGATAACGATGTATCGTTTTGCATTGTCTATTAGTCTTCATCTCACATTGACGTCTTTAGGGAGCTCTCCTTTGAAATCTTTATGGTGACCAATATATTTTAGAAAAAACAACCTCCAATTGCCTTCTTCGGGCTCATCACCCCTAATGTTAATTGCGTTCGTTCAGACATGATTAACACTGGGGGTAGATATGACTTCTAAATTTAAATATCGAGCCTCTAATCTAAGAATTCCTGCTAGATAATCAAGGGAGTATGTGTGCCTATTTTCTCCCTGGGACAAATACTCAATCACGGCCTTTTGAAAAAAATTCATTCTGCTGGCCACTACAGTAACGTATTTCACCATCTTCCCATTTTTCTAATATCGTTATGTGTAATGACATACGATCAACATAAAGTTGTTATATACAGAAAGCTTGGGTACCTCGGGCTCTAATGTTATGTCCAAACCATAGATTAACGCCTCGTACTCTGTTTCATTGTTCGTTGCCTCAAAATTGATTTGGATAGATTTTTCAATCCTATCGTTTAAGGGTATGATGAGAAGGATCCCGATTCCTAATCCTGCTGGCCTGGCAGACCCATCAGTTAAAATGTACCATCCCCTTCTCGATATTCAGTCTACCTTTTCCTCAAATTGTTCTTCAACTATGTCGGTATCGTGTTCTTCCCAATCCGGGTCTTCTACTGAGAAATATGCCATAAAATCAGCTACTGCCTACCCCCTTTCGGAACTCCTTTGTTCAAAATGTATATATATCGTGCTCACCCAAGCTAACTAACTATTGTAACACTCGTCTAGATTTTTCTTTCTTTGATAAGACCTCCCGAAAGGGATAATTCGTCATTACCTGAATCGAATAAGGTTGAAAATATTATTTTAACTTCTGCGAGATGTAAACGAGGGCAAGGAGTAGCTTTTCAATTTTAGTGCTCTATGACTCTACTGGAGTAAAAGTTTTACTGATAAAATACACGGGTTTTTCTATTTTTCCATCAAGTCGAATAAGTACCAACTTAGTGATTCTATTTTTCTATGGAATGTTGTTTCGCATTCATTACTCCATTCGATCTTCAGATCCTTCTTATTATTTCCGCTGCGTGTCCATTCGCGTAGTAGGTTAAATAACCATCTACACCAATCTAATGAATTTGACACAAATCTATTGATCGCTGCAATCTTGCCACCAAACTTTTGCACGACCTTCTTGGTTTTTGGTAATGACATTTATAAGAAAGCTCGAATGTGGTTAGGGTCAGCTTCGATTCCCTTTTTGCTGATCAAGTGCCCCAAAATTTTTCCTGATTGGACCCCAAACTGGCATTTATTAAGGTGATCTCCTTTCCTGAGGCTTTTACAAAGCATGTCATCAATGTATACTTCCATTATTTTCCCAAGGTGGTCCTTGAACATTTGGGTCATCAATCTTTTATAAGTTTCCCCAACGTTCTTAAGTTCAAAAGGCATTACTTTGTAACAGTATAATCATTGCTCTGAGATGAATGTTGTTTTCTCTTGATCATCGGGCAAAAATGGAATCTGATTGTATCCCGATACTACATCTATCATGGATAGAAGTTTGTGCCCAACAGTTGAATCCAGCAAATGATTGATTATTAGGAGGGGAAAACTATCTATTGGAGTATGTTTATTCAGGTCGGTAAAATCCACGCAAACTATGATCTTGTCGTTTTTCATTGGAACCGCTACGATGTTGGAAATCCAATCGGGGTAATCTGCTTTCCTGATAAATCTAACTTCAATAAACTTATCGATTCATTTGTTTACTTTATCTCGAAGTCTGGGTGCTAGCGTCCTCTGTTTTAGTTTAACGACCACAACCTTGTCTTTTAAACACAGTCTATAACAAGTTAAAGCAGGATCGACACTTAATATTTCTTGAAATGCCCAAGCAAACACATCTTTACGTCCCTTCAAGAATTTAATAAACATGTTTCGCTGCCTTCAAAGGTAAATGAGTTCCTGCAAATGTACCTCGATCAGTTCCATCGGCCTCGATGTATTTTGTAATTTCAGTAGTTGATGGCTGGTCCTCTGTAGGTCCAGCTTTCTGTAATTGATATGCTTTAAATTCCTCAGAAGTGTTTGTCACAACATTTTTAGTATTTTCACATGCTCGGGCTAGTTTCTGGCTACCCTTGACTTCGTAGATCCTACCATTGCAATCAAATCGTAATACAATATGATATATAGATGGAATATCCTTCATATTATACAGCCAGTATCGTCCCATTATCCCTAAATACCTTGATTTTACATTCACAACATAAAACGTTACGTTAATTGTCGTCGAGCCTATTGTGATAGGAAGCATGATTTTCCTTACCCGTGCCTCTTTATATCTATTAAAACCGCTGATATCCATGACACTCGCCTCGACTCGATCTGCTAGACCCATATGTTCGAAGGATATGCCATCATTGTGTGTATTACAAAGTTTTTCTTTTTAAGTATAGTAACCAAGGCACCATGGTGAGGAAATTTGACATGGCTGACGTCACGATCTTTGAAGGAGATACCGGTTCTTCTGCTACGAGACTCTGGAAGCAATCGAGCTTCTTTTTCGACTCCCGTTAAGTTGTGATATTGTATGATTCAGTGTCTTTTGAATCTGACCGATCTGTTTATCTTGTGCGTCTCGATAGAGTAACTGAGGCGAAGATGATAGAGGTGTTTTTCTTGAGTCCCTTCTTCGATCTAGATGACTTCATTATCTTTTTTATAGCTTCTATTCTTATAGCTTTCCACGCCGACAATGTATTAGTGCATTCCTCCATCTTTGAGTATGTACTACATGAGCCTCTGTAGGGTGTAGCATCTTTCCGTATCGTGATGTCTAACTTTATAATGTTTACAGTACGGCTTTCCTTCGATTGGTTTGATGGGTTATGCATTTCTGAAGAAGTTATCCTTCTGAAGTGTAGGATAGATGTCAGCTAACATGGCTGTCAATTTCGGGATAAAAGGCTTTAGAAGATTGTTTCCTTTTCTAGGTCGGTCTCTTTTTCGAGTTGTTTTTCTTTTCTGTTTCAGAATTGAGCGCAGCGCGCAACTCTGCTAGTTGATTTTCTCCCGTACCCTCCACTTGCAAAATCAGGTTCGTTTGACTAGGGTTTGGCGTACTCTCACAAATTTTATCGGTATTTGTTGAAATTGTGAATTATGGCTAACTGATATGTCGTTTCCTACAGACGGCGCCAAATGTAAGAGCCTAAATTCAGGACTCGAACTTAGTTCTCACACCAAAATATCTAGAACACTAGACAATAATCAGTAATCATTGAAAATGTAAGATTTAGCGTAGAAACCTTTAAATAGGTAAAAACCACGACCTCTTAAGAGGATTTGAAAAAAAAAAAATTATTGATCTTGTGACTACAAATTACAATCATTATTCTGGGTGGTATTGCTCAGATATTCTAGATAGAAAATCTCCCCTTAATCTATTCTTCCTTGGTCCTATTTATATGTCTCATATTATAATCGTTTAATGATCATTATCTTTTTAATGGATGTTACAAAAAAAAAATTGGTGAGCCTTCGTAACGGTTGTATAACGATATGAATGATTCTTCTTCCTTGTAACACGACTTCTTTAATGAGCCACCACTGTAACACGTCGTCTTGTGATTGCTAGGTTAAGTCACTGCTTTAAAGGTTGATTTTAGCACATGAGCTCGAGGCCAGGAATAAGTCCTTACACTTCCCATATTCTCGAATGATATAACCATAACCTCAATTACCGCCACAAAAACCTCTATTCCTCTAATCGTTTTCGACAACATATGATAATACCAACTAAATGCAATTTCTAATAGACAAAATGGAAAATAAAAAAAAGTGAGCTACACATGTTTAGCCCATCTCAAAGGGAACTGGTATTGGCACTCTGGGTATTGGGTATGAGCGGGTCTTTTAGTTGGTGGCGGGTATAATCACGAGTTTTCCTTTTGGGAGCACTCCCTAAATTCCCTTAGATTTGAATCGAGTTATTAGGACTTAATTAGACTAAAGGCACTTCAATTAATTTTCACCTCCCTCTCACAACAAACACCCCCACAAAACCCACACTTTCTCTTACCCAAAACTCACATACTCTCTCTCTCTCTCTCTATACAAATTTCATGGTTTTTTAGTCTCAAAACTAGAGTTTGAAAACTTGGGTAGGATGGGTAAGGATTCAAAAATAATGGTGAAGACCGTGGGTAAGGACAAATTAGTGAAGACCAAGGGTAAGGGTTCGAAGAAATCGATGCATAAGCGAACCAAAGCCAAAATTATTTAACAATCTGCTAAGAGTTAAGCTATAATTTATTGGCGTTAGTGTCCAATTATGTTGAATTTATTTAGCATTTAGGAACGGTTAAGCTCAATTTTTTGTCAAAGTTACAGCGTAAGAGTACATGATGAAGGCTCGGTCCTCTGTTAGAGGATAACCTGTAACAGTTTGGCATAAGTTTTTGTTTAAGCTGAATTTTTATCTAGTTGTCTAGCTGGAGATGTAGTCCTCTAGGAGAGGTTTCGCTGTAATGAGCATTTGCTAGGAGGACCACATGGTTCCCTAGCCTTATGACCACGAATCATAAAGCGATACATGGATAATAGGTACATTGATGACCTGATTAACCAGTACTTTATTTTTATGGTCTCTTCCCAACTATAGTTGTATTGTAGCAACAACTAGTGCAACTCTATCCCTGCTTGTTCTTTCATTATAAATCACATGAATTCTCCAAATCTCCACTAAGCGGTAGTGATTCTCATCAAATTTATTTACTATCGCCTTGAAAAAAATATTCAGACTCAAAACAAACTCATCTTGATTTGCAAGTTTCATCACCTTGGGTGTAGCGGCAAAGACAACATCTGCCGTCTTTATCAATGGTGTGAGAGAGAACTTGAAAATTCATGTAAGAAATGGAAACCTTCTCAAATGTATAGCCTTTACCCTATGGACACATGGCATGATTTACAAGGTTTTGGTCACTTGGGCTTATGACTCTGATGTCTCTTAAGCATTTCTCCGCTTTAATTTATTGGCGCAGGTGTCAAGTGAAGTTGAATTTGAAGCGTAACCTTTTATTGTGAAAACTCCCTAACTTGCTAGAAGTTAAGCTAAACTATTTTAGCGTTTAAGTGTTTAGTTGAGGAAAATAGTGAAATGAGAGGGAGAGTAGGATAGAGGGAGTAGGGTGCTCACCTATCAAAAGAAAAAAAAAATCAGAAAAAAAAAAAATGTATTATAAACATGAAAATAAATCGGGATACTTATTCAATGAGATTGGCTTATTTTGTCCGGCTCGGCCCACTGATAGCCAATGCTTGGATTGCCACTACCAGTTCCCAAGTGACTTGCCATTATAAACACACACGAAAAAAAAGAAAAAACTTGAAGATTTGAGTAGATAAGCTCAGATGTTTAAACTTGCATGAAAAAGAAGAAGATTTCAAAACTAACTCAAAAGTGCAATAATTTTTACAACAAAGACAAGTGATATTCCTCCATTACAACAAAGAGACAACTTCTCTCTCTCTCTCTCAAAATTGTTACAAACAAACAAGCAAAACCCTCCAAAAAGAAAGTAGTCAAAAAACCCTAAAACCCCCCCAAAAAAAAACCTATTTCCCTACTTTTAGTGGTTTTGTTTTAAAACTCTCTTGGATCAACAAAAATAGATAGTCCTGGTGCAGAGTTGGTCCAGTCACCTAATGACCCATCACTATAGTCCTCTCCAAACCTCTTTATACACCAAAGATCTTCAGCGCACGATAGTTTTTTCCAATGTGGTATCCCTAACTTAAGCGGCTCGTTACATGATACCTCCGTTACAACTAAACTACACCCACGCTCTTTCGCGAGATTATGTGCGAAACCGCATAAATTTCTCGTGAGTTTTACTGCGTGGGGGCCACCTCCTCCTAAACCGTATAAGAAATGCAACCCAAACGGTTTAAATAATTCGGGTACGGATGGTAATTTAAACCAGGGTAAAACCCGGTCCATGACCCGAGTAGCTTTAAATAAAGCCCGTCGCACACGTGACGCACCTTTCACCTCTAACGTAAATGACTCTTTACAATTCCAAACGCTTAAAACCGCCCATGACTCATTTGGGTCGGATAAAACCCGATCCATATTCATACCCGGTTTGGCGAAAACAGCAACAAATGTGCCCAAACTGAGTTTGTTATTGAGTACCGAGTCGATATCACGAGGAAAGAACTCGGTGGTGGAGAATCGTTTTCGGTAAAGCGTTTCGGCTTCAGAGGGACTGAGTTTGATGATATTGACTCGGTTTGATAGCTTGACTCGGTGAGCGAAAACGGGTTGAACCAGAATAGATGGAGTTCGAAACTTGGAGTAACCACAACGGTCTGTGAAGAGTTTAACGGAAGCTTGGTTATCGTTATCTGTTGCCATGTACGAGTACTCTGCTCCGTTACCTCTAAACCATTCCTCTAATCTCAAAACCAACTCTAACCCAATCCCCATTCGCCTAAATAAAAAAATAAAAAAATATATTAGTGTAATAAAGATGAAAAAATTACAAATGGTAAAAAAAAAAAAAAAAAACCTGTGAGAAGGAGAAACTCGGAGACCCAAGATGTAAGCGAGCTTGGTGTAAACAGGAAGAGTTTTAATTGGGTTGGTTCTGGAGTGTTTTTTACCACATGTAACGGTTTTGATGCAACCTCTAATTAGTCCAACTATTTGATTATTCTTGTGTTGTTCATCTTGAATCTCGGCAACCTGAAAAAGTTGTAGAAGAAAGAGTAAATATATAAAAGTAGATGATCCCATTTGAGAGAAGAAGTTTGGTTTAGAGAGTAAGCTTACAAGCATGAGAAAAGCAGGGGAATGACGAACCCTGCAAATGGGGTCACCTAATAAGTCAGTGAAGAGAGACATATTTCCACCACTAGGACCAACTTCACATCTTCTCTCAACTTCTTCTACTCTCAAACTATCTCTCTCTGCCTCAAACTCTCTTACTCTCAACAACAACACCATCTCTTTGTTATGAGAGATACAAGAAAGAAAGGTTTATATCTCTCTTCCCAAAAATAGGCTCTCTCTCCCTTTTATAGTGAAGCAATGTTGATGATGAGAGATTTATATTTATGATTGAAGATCAGGGGGTCTCTCACTTATTATTATTACTCAGCAACACCTTTAAATGAAAATATTAAAACCCCACTCTCTCTTTAAGAGTGGGGACTGGGTGAGAGAAAATGGCGGCTTTTGGCTGCGCAGTCTCTTCTTCTACCATTGATGATATTATGACCTACATACATCATCATTTCTCGAGCTGAGATCACTGGAAAGTCTACTGCGCGTCGTTCAACATATCACAACCGCACTGTATTTGGAAAACCTCTTCTCTCTCCATTTAAATAAACACCCATCATGTCAAAAACAAAACAAAAAAACTCGGGATTAAACGCCGCCTGACGCCGTTTATACTCCAGCTGGGCTGACAAGGCGGCTTATGACACGTATCACTTTAATGATCCGGCGAGGGGCAACCTAGGGTTTTTTATTTATTTATTAGCTCAAAACGGTTTTGACAATGATTGGATTGGAAGTGGAAGTGGACACGTCATCTGCTTTGGGTTCACTATATAGACATTACCCTCCCTCCAAAGGTAATATTTTTATTTTTGCTAATTCAGTATCATCAATAGGTACGATTTAAATGATATGCTTGATCGGGACATAATAGTTGTTCAAACAATATGTGTTTAGTGTGTGTATTTGACAATGACCGGTTAAATAAGAACAAGAGTCGTTATTGCATGATTAGAAAGGGTAAGTGGGACATGATTTTCAAGTTTGGTTTAATTTAAACTATATCTAAGTTGGAGACAAGCTCTTTACTAAATTTGGGTGCAAGTCATTGTATAACTTGTCACTTGCCCACTACGTGGGACCTTTTGTTTTTTCATATCACAATATGTTCATCAAAGGAAATAAAGGTTTCAAGCGGATAATGTTACTCCGGTGATGCCAAATATCCATTAGGGCATTCCTGAAAACATGTAAAACTTTTCAAATAAAAACTAACTACTATCACAAGTTTTGCATGATAATAATGAAAACCAAACAACTTTGCTTCTAACTTTAAACTAAATCATAACTAATCAAACCATCTTGCACGGTTATCTATATTTAAATAGACGGGGTTTATTATGCCTCAACAACTAGACCTCACGATTTATCCTGAATGGTTTACGATGTTCTATATTAGCATTGTTACCTATTTTGTTACTAGGATACTTGGTTATTCCAGCATTTCTTATATTTTGAGAAACATAATATACTTATAAATCAATAATTGCCAAACTTTCTTATATTTTTCAAAGACAATTGTCACTAATCACTTTTGAAACTACACTTCTAACCAGCCTCTAACTAGCTAGACTACTAACCGTAAACCTCCAAACAACTCTAAGCACAAATATAAACACAATAGGCGAAACTTAACCATAATTTCATATTGTTTTCCTTAACGTAATCTTCAAAGGATGATGAAGGTAGCCATAAAAATCATCTTGATTCAAGATTAATTATTCAAAAAGAAACAAATATATATATATATTTGGGACCACCATGTTATTAGGGAAAGAAAAAAATCAAAAAATTAGTTAAGAGTGGTTTAGTACGATAACATGGGCTATGGATACGATAGCATCTTCATAAACATAGCAACAAAAAAAATCGACAATGTCCTCGATATAAATCATAGAAATGGGAGTCCTGCTCCCCTTCCTGACCTGATCTTGTTTTGGCCCACAATCTAGTGTCCGTACAGTTTTATTATTTTTCACCAAAATTTAATGTAATGTGAGAGCAGAGCAGAGCAGAGCAGAGCTAAGCTAAAGCTAAATAAGCTAACAAACACAAAGCATTACAACTAGCATGCATTGTTGGTACAGTGTGGAACAAGGCCGTCCTCCATATCAGGCATTGTTCCTTCTTGAACAACGTCACCTACTAAGTCATAGATACTAAGTATAGGCAAACATAAAATTATACAAGTAGGCAAACATGTTTCACAAATATCTTGCTTTGGTCGTTAATCATGTGTTTATGTCATGTAAACTATGGCATTTTGGATTAGAACAAGTTGACTCCAAAGATTTGTAGTAATAAACCAAGAGATATGTTGGAGTGGCTCGAGATATAATAGTGTTTAAACTACAGCATGAATCCAAATTACGTGTTCATCGAGACCTTCAATCGACCTATCATTGCTCCAAATTAGTCTCGTAAGGCATAGTTTAAGCAATGTATACTTTTTTTACCTGGCGTTTTGGGAGTGAACCCATTATTCTTAATGTTTGTTATAGATTTACCCTTTGTGTTTTAGGTAACTAGGCAATTATCTTATGCTCTTTTTTTTTTTTGCCATTTAATAACTAGGAAGGCATATTTATCCATCCCTTTGTGGCAGACGGGTTCATGGGGAGATGACTAATGCATTCGGATAATTTTTTGAAAAATATTACATACAATTATAAGGTTGGAGTTGGGTTGTGTTTGAAGAGCACTGGTGGAGCTAATGGGGACGAATGTCGCCAAATGACCCCAACTGTGATTTAAACTTGTATAGTTTTGGCCCCATTACCTTGTGTAGTTTTTTTTTTTTTAAGCAAACGAGAAATATACAGGCCTAAACGGCAACAGCAGACATTACAGAGTGTACCAAGTTTAAAGCCTCCAACGGCTGAGAACAAAAAATGGGGGAGGAGGTAACTCCCCTCCTAGCTAAAACATGAGCCTCAATATTACAAGATCTTGGAATAAACGAGAACCGAAATTCAACAAAACAAGAAGAGGCAGCCAACAGGTCGGGTGCGAGCGTCAAGGCTCCCCATGACAGGTCATCTGATCTCAGCTCAAAAGCTCTGACCAGGCGCCGGCAGTCGGTCAGGACAAAAATGCGCTCAATGCCCAGCTGGTGTGCTGCCTGAATTACCTTGTGTGGTTATTTAGGCCTTTTGAAAAAACTCAATTAAGGTTTGGTTTTGACTTTATAACCCACAGACCACAGTGAGATACTGAGATGAGATGGTTTAAATTAGGATAATTCTTATTCAAGCAAACTAACATTTACCCATTCCAAAGCCCACACACTAACATTGTCCATTTCAAAAGCAAACTTCACCTAAAACAATTTCATGTGCTCTCATACAACCATTAGCTTAAAACCTTGTCCTCTATATACATATAATCTCCGGGGGTACCCCCGAATGTAATCCTGGCTTCACCCCTGTAGAGGGCAAAATCTGGAAAAGTGATAACACATCAAACGCGTTAAATAAAATTGACTTTATTGCATTTCCAAGATACTACTACTAAATGCTTTAACTCCCACCAGTTGTCTCTTGCCAAGTAGACCCCTCTAATGAGGGGCCCCTTGCTTGATCAACTCTCTATTCTTAATCATGCTTATGGATAGAAAATGCCAATTATATCAGTTTTTAGGGGAGTGGTTACCACAAACCTGGATTTTAAAACATGTTAAAGAAAAGGATTAGGCGGTGGAGACAGCAAGTATTAGATAAGCTTGCTAAGAGTTCCCTGAGAGCAGAACTCCATTCCAGCATTTTTGTCTCCCACCACAAAAATATAGACCAACCCGAATATTTTGGTCATTTGGCCTGCCCTAACATGTTTGTGTAAACTTTGGGTTGGTCACGGTCAAAAAATTTCAACCCGAAGTTTGGTTGGGTTGGTCACGGGTGAAGCGACCAAAGTCACGGTCGAGATTAGTCACTTTTAATAACCCGTCCAATCCGACCGATATTCAGCCCTAATTAGTCCTACCAAATGAATAAGCCATCGTGTGTCCTATGCTACTTTCCTCAGTAGCTTAATGTAATTCCTTATTTAAAGATAAATCTCTACTACTATACTAAGCGAGCCGCAATGTTTGAGTTGGGGCTGTCAATGGACTGGATCGAGCCAGGATCTTGGTCGATCCTGACCCGATCCGCTAAGGAATATAGAGATCATGACCCAATTCGTGATCCTAAAAGATCACTAATTTTGTGATTATGACCCGATCCTTTAAGAATTTATGCAATTTTTATCCGACCCGATCCGATCCGTTATGCATAAAGCCTTTAGAAAATTTTCAAAATTTGTTATATTAAGTTATAGGAATTAACACGATGCATATTTTTGTAAATCACAGACACTAACATATATATATAATTGACAATACATACCTATAAACCAAAAAATGATGCATCCCATATTTTAAAATTGTTAGGGGATGAACGTGCGGAATACATCATCCTCGCGCAATTTGGTTTTCTCCGTTATCCTCATGGCATACAAATAATCTACCAAGAAACTAGAAACGAAATTAACATGCACACAAAGCACAATATTTACCGGAGGTTCACCATAAGGCTACTCCTCCCACCAAGCTAGAAATCTATTATGTATTCAAGTTCAATTACAAACACTCAAGGGATTCCAACAAACATGGAAATCTCTAATCTCATAATAATCCCTACATAGATTTACAAGAAATAAAAAAAACATAAGAAATCTATCAAGAACATCGAAGATTACCTCGACAAAGACCATGTTGCATACCTTCTTCTGAAAACTCTTCAATCTTCTCTCTACCTTAATTTCTCTTCTTAACAACCAAGAGGTACTTCCCCTCTTACCATCAAACCCCAAGATAATAACACCCTCTACCTTATTATAAATACCAACTCTTTACAAGGTCTACCACAGAAGCAGTGGCGGATCCAGGAATCTGAACTAGGGTGGGCAAGGGGGTTCGAGGACGGTAGCCCAAAAAAAAATCAAAGTAATTAAGGATATTTTACTATTTTTAACCATAAAGATAGAGAGAGGGAGCAAATAAGTGGTACGTGTAGGAAATTAAGAAAGTGAGGGAGGGCAAGAGGAACATTTTACAAAAGTCAAGAAGGGCAAGAAGAATATTTCACAAAGGGCAAGTGAAAATATTTTTTTTTTACCTATAGAAATCAAATGCTTTAAAATTTCAGGGTGGGCCTACCGTCAGCCCTATGTAGATCCGCCAGTGTATAGAGGTTACATTTCTTCTAGATCTCAAGTTTCTCACACAGAGGCTTTGAACATACACTTTCTATTTATAGGCTTTCTATTAGGTCATCTCAAAAATACTCATCACGAAATAATCCATCGCTTTGGATTAAATCCCCTTTAAAATGAACTTAGAAACAACCAAACAGAGCCAAATTCGTTCGAACGGGTCATTAGGTCGTTCGAACGACCATTAGATAATCCTCTGGAATTTTGTCCCAAAAGTTATTTTCGTTCAAACGACTTCAACGAAAACTCTGTCGTTCGAACGACTTTTCCCTGTTTTGAGTCGTAATCCTAACCAAAATTAGAGGCAAAGTTAGAGACATATTACACATAACCAATATGTATATCCCTTAGCTAACGGATTAGATTTTTAAAGGATCCGATCATAGTAAATCCTAACCCGATCTGTTAGGTAAATGATGGGGTCGTTAACGGATTGGCTCATAGATGATCAATTTTTTCCGATCATAATATTTTGTTAACGAATCGGACTGGATCGGAAACAGGGTCAAATCCAATCCATTGACAGCTCTAGTTTGAATATGACCAAAGAAATTACTATTTATCCTTCTTGCCTTTCATTATTTAGTGTCTTTTTGTAAACGGTGGTCGAACAAGGGCAGTATATATAATATAACTAGGGCTGCAACTTTTGTCCGAACTTCCGATTTTGGAACCCTATTTTGTAATTCCGATTTTTGAAAACCCGATTTCCAATTTTTTCCGAAAAAATTCGGATTGAAATCAGATAGCTTTGTGCAATTCTGAAATTCCAAATTTTTCGATCTGATTATTATGAATTTTCCGATCCGATTATTCCGAATACCCTCCGATTCGATTATTCCGAAAAATATTCTGAATATCCATATGATCCGATTTAATTCCAAATAATCCGAATTGAAACATAAAATATTAGATCTTAAATATTTTAACCTAGTGCATTCTCCACTGCCTTTTCTTCTCCATTCTTCACTGCCCTTCACTCCTCTACTCTTAAGTTAAATCTCCACTGCCTCCATTTTGATTCGCACCGAAGAAGAAAAGTTAAATATTTTCTCTGGCTTCGATTCTAAATCTTTGATTATTGAAGAATTGAGAACTCTGTTATTAACTTATTATGGTTTGATTTGAAGAAGTGAGAACTCTGTTATTCCGAAATAGTCGGAATTATGAAATTTCCGAAAATTCTAAAATTTATGAATTCGGATTCATTTGTACAGTTCGGAAAAAAATCGGATCGGATCGAAATAGATTTTTTAGTTCCGAAAAAAATCGAAAAAATTCTAACCCCTCCATTTCCGATCCGAAAACAGGCCTAAATATAACTATAATAAGCCCCAAGCATAGTCAGTTGCATGAAAGAAAACCACAGACTAAATTACTATTGAATGATTTTACACAAGAGTAAGAAATAGATGACATAAAGTACATCATCTTTGGTAAATAAATAAGTTATCTATTTGCTCGCACTCACATTGCATGCGTGCGTGAGCTGTATGGACACTAGTTGTAGTTGTAGTTGTAGTTGTAGTTGTTATAAAATCTTATGGTTGGTGCTATAACAAATTTAATTTCCATTCAACAAATGGTCTTTGCTTGTATAACATTGAGTACAATTTCTGAAGGTTGGCAGCAAGAATAGATATAGAGGGGACAAAGTAAAGATCTTGCGTATTAACTGGCATAGATTTTGTGTACTTGTTGGAGATAGAGAAAGTAAAAAGCATTTGAGGAGCTGTCATTTGTTTCATCTCATATATCCCTAAAGATTATGGGTCATGCCCATCCAATGCTCCATTCCTCTCCTCTCCTAACCCAAACCCCACCTCATCATGCATCTGTGTATTATGCTGATGAACATATGGCAAAATTACAATGGTTGGATCCGACACCTCTCACTTTCCAACTTTTCCTCTATGAGTAGTCTTAATATTTGTCTTCATATAGTGGGACCTTAAATAATAGTGTTACATGAACCATGCCCATTGCGCAGGTGTGTCCCTAGTGGGTCAGTTTCCTAGGTCTGATCTTGGTCGCCCTAAACCCTTAATCTAATCTTTATACTTCAGCTAAATGTAGGCTTCATTGTAATGAACATTTCTGGTTATTTAGACATATTTAATCCAATGGTCAACAATTGTCAAATCACTAAAAAAATATTTTTGTTAACAAACATGTTTATTGAGGCTAATAAACGGCTGTGTGGGTCTATTTCTAAACGGACGTTTAATTATAGAATTTACGTAAAAAAATAAGTTTATGCAATAACAATGGTCATCCTCTTACAGAAATAGTCTGTTGTGACCAAATTCAGTTAAAATGAAATCCCCTCTTTTCATACATAAAGAGAAGGAAGGATGTCGTACTAGAGGACGAAAAGTGCTAAAACAGAAAGAGCATGTTGTTAACCTTCATTTCCGGATAAGAGCAAATTATAATAAAGTTTAGCTACATCAGAAAATAACAACCTCAGCCATAATACTATTCTATACATTAGCTACTATATCATTTCATATACCTGAACTGTATAAAAGTTTAGCTACTATATCATATTAGGAATTGCGTAATCCAAGGTTTAACAAATTTGTTGGTAGGATATACTACTGGATATTTTGTGTTTTTTTTTTTTTTTCATGGACCATGGACTTGGCCGTAATACGCCACCACCTATGGCCCATGAGACCTCATTTCTAATGTGAGGTGGTTTGACAGTGTTGTAAGCAAATCTCATCAATAAGCAACGGCTACAACTCGTTACAAGGATGATTGATACCATGCGTTTATCAGCCTAACATGCCACCAGCTTCACTTCAGGCACCGGATGAAAATATGTATTAACACCGTTGATGATATTGTTACAATTTTTTTTTTTTTTTTAAATGCAAAGCATAAATAGATTAGGCCACAGAGGATGAATAAACGTCTACAAGGTCACACAAATCAATCGCCACAAAGGGCATCTTACAAAAAAATGGGGGATAATAGGCACCCTGAGCCGCAAGGCTGTGGGCTTCCATATTAAAAGCCCTACTAAGAAAACAAAACATGAACTCATCTAAAAAAGAGGCACGATACAGAATGTCTGGAGCTATAGACAGCGCTCCCCAAGAAAGGTCCACCGTCTTCTCTTTATAGGCTATAACAAGTCTTTGACAGTCCGACAAAAGAATCACCCTCCTGAGTCCTAGCTCTCTTACAACGATCAATCCCGAGGTTTGCTCCCGACTCCACAGCTTTTGCGTCTGTCGCCTTGCAAAAATCATGTTCTGGAGCAAGATTTTTTTTATTAGATGACCAAATAACAAAACCCACACCATTATAATGTCTATTTTCTTTTCATGAAGCATTCACTTTGACAATTGCCATTGGGGGATAAAGAGATCAGAATTGTACCAGATATCTTTAATGCACTTGCAAAAGAAGAGTGCATGTGTAATTGATTCTTCTTCAATGCCACACCTGGGACACACTGGGTCGCCATACTCTTTCTCATGAAGGAGGCCAAACTTGGTGAGGAGATCGTTATTTAGCGCTCGCCAGAAGAAAAACTGGACTCTGAAGGGGGCTTTTATTCTCCATATAGTACAATGAAACCTGTCTTATTGTACCTTATATAAACACACAACCTCTCTAAATGCACAAAAAATTGTGGTCCCAAAATCCAAGTTCTTTCTAATTGCACAACCTCTATATTTGCACATTTTTTGACGGTCCCAAAGGTGTGCATTTATCTAGATTTTAATGTACTTCACTTTTTGTTTTTGGTGTGCTCCTAGTTACCTACAATTACAACTTCAAAAGAAGTAGTGATACTATAAACAGATGTGACAGTGAGGATACCCTTCTTCTCCTCTCTCCACCTGAGGGTGTCCGAAGGGGAGTGATTACTATTGGGTATCATACTAGCTAGTATACAGCTAAACGGTGGGGAGACCGACGCAAGTTGTGGTACTACCCAAATAAGACTTGTGTAAAATTACCGATAATTTTTGTAAGTAAAAGATTTCTTTTATACTTATAGCTGAACCTTCCCCAAACTAATGCAATTTCACAACTGTCCTTGGTTATTCTATTTACGATCCAAATTGTGTCTTTGCCAATCTTCATACCCATCTTTAACAGCAGTAACACAGAGCACAAACAATAGAGGAAAAAAAGATAGATTTGCTCACCACAGAAGAAGAAACCCTGGGCACTTGAACAGTCTTAAAATCACATTGTTGCAACTCCATAGTGCCTGAAGATACCACAATCATTATTTATCGAGGAGGGTATTCGACAAACAGTGGAAATGTCTTTCTTTTTTATTTATTTATAAAGATGCAAACTTTTCATGGTGTTTCTTAGGAAACTCCTATACTCCATATCCTTGTGGTCATTGTCTTTCAAGTCAAAAAATTACTGGAACATAGACACTTAGAAGAGCCAATGCTGAAAGATGGAGTCGAATCAGGATATACCGATGATGGAGTCGGACATCAATGGCTAATCAGAAGTCATAAATTAGCACCCAACCAACACATTTGCTTCCCGCGCTCGTCAAAACAACTGAACTGAAGTAATAGTAATACCAGTAGTTCACATCAAATGTAGATATCTATCATGGGGTTTACCCTATAAACTTATATCTGAACAGCAGAAAAGGTTCCTTATTTACTACAATAATAGGATCCTAGATTGTCACCCAAGAAACCTACGTTGAAAAAATTCTCTTCAAGGGAGAATCAACCTCCAATTGATCTTCTTCGAGGGAAGAACAACCTCCAATTGCTTAAAGCAAATACTAAATTTTATTTATGGATATTGAATTACAATGCATCCTATATAAATAGGTAAGGCATGTTTTTTTGTTTTTTTGGGGTAAGAAGAGGTAAAAAGAGGTAGGAAGAGAAGAGGTAAGAAATTTTGAGGTTAGAAGATTGGAAAAAGCTCGCGTGCGTTTGGTTGAATATTAGAACTTGTACTTAAAATCCTGACTTCTAACTTCAACTTCTCACTAGTCTGTTTGGCTAAACCATCTAATTTGACCACATATTAGAAGTTTTTCCACAAAAACATCAAAAATACATATAAACCACATTTTCCTTTCTAATTCATCATACATTTTAATGCAACAACACAATTAAAATGGTGGTTTAAGGCAAAAACAAAATTAAAATGTGCAAATCACATACCAAAATACCAAATATATAGGGGACATGGTGAAACATACCCACATAGAGAGAGAGCCATTGTAGAGAGAGATAGAGATAGGAGAGAGAGGGACGAGGGGAAGATAGAAGGGTAGAGGTAGAGAGAGAGTGTTGTATGAGGGTGGGAGAGAGAGGGGATAGAAAGAGATGTGAGAGGGAGATGTAGAGAGAGAGAGAGTTGAATGAGGGTGGGAGAGAGAGAGGTAGGAGAGAGAAGGGATATAGAGAGAGGTGAGATAGAGAGGTAGAGAGATAATGGAGAGAGAGAGAGAGTGAGAGAGATAAGGGAGAGGGAGAGAGAAGGGGGGGGGGGAACGTTGGGTGGGTTTTTCATTTGGCAAATTTGAGTATTTTGGGCTTGAAACGACCAAAATACCTTCACTTAAACCGGTCACGAGTGTGGGAAACGACCAGACCACAGTATAGCGGCAAAACGACCAGTCAAAGCCAAATTGAAAGTTTTTTGGTTGGAAATCAACCCAAAACTTCAAAAGGGGGGGGGGGGGGGGGGGGGGTTGAAGTTTTTAGGTTGGAAGTAGCCAACTTCCAGTTTTCATTTTTTCTGGAGAAAATGCCTACTTTTATAAAAAAATAAAAATAAAAAAATGTCAAAGGTGAGAAGTTTCTAAAAGATCACACCTCTTCTCACCCTTGACCAAAAAACAAACATGGCCTAAATCTTAACTTAAGCCCTAAGCAACTAGAATTCTAATGCAACTCTGAAATAGAATCCTACTCTAAACAGGAATTAACAATCCCAATAAAAAGATAAACAATCCTAAGAAAGATAAGATAAGAGGGATTGCAAGTAGGAGTCCTAAAGGGACTGTACTTAGGAGTCCTAACATCCCCGCCTTCTCGAAACACGACTTGTCCTCAAGTTGGGAATTCAGGAAAACGACGCATGAACTCGACATACTCCATCCATGTAGCATTTTCAGGATGAAGACCTTCCCACTGCACTAACAATTTGGTAATGGCATGATTGTGCTTTTTGAAGGAACCTCGGTCTAAGATAGCTGAAGGCTGCCATGTAAAACTGCTTGCAACTTTTAGGCAATTGGGACACCATCACTTCAAATAATCTCAACTTCTTCTTAAGGCAAGAGACATGGAAAACATGGTGAATGCGAGAATTAACAGGAAGATTCAACCGATAAGCAATCGATCTAATACGCGCCAAAACACAAAAATGCCCATAAAACTTAGGAGATAATTTAGCAGAACGTTGGGTAGCAACAATCATTTAACGATAGGGTTGTAAGTGTAGAAAAACCAAGTCCCCAACCTGGAACTCCCTCTCGGTACGGTAAGCATCGGCAAAAATGTTTTCTACATGGACTGAGCTTCAACCAAATTATCTCGTAAAACTTCACTACGCGAAAAATGGTTATTCGCGAAAAATATTTATGTCGTTAATGTCAGATTAACAACGGATATTCTGTCGTTAACAACTGTCGCAAAAAATGGAGTTCTTTTTTGTTACCGATAGTTATAAATATCGCATTTTTTCAACATATAAATATGTTTATGCGAATTTCAGAGTAGAGTACTAAATTATTCGAGCAAGTGTTATTAAGAGCATGAGAGGAAGTGATGCAAAATTCTTCACCGAAACCACCAAACCCTAAGTGATCAATCGTAATGGAGATGGATATTGCAACTCTCAAGCTCTTTCAAGACATCATCACCCGAGGAATCCATTCGATAGGTGGAGAGGAATTGTTGGATACTAATCAACATATAACCAATCCTACCGAAACCCTAAAACTGTAATCAACCCTCATGACGAACACTGATGCAACAACAAACAACAATCCAACTCCGACTATACCTTCAGCAACAGATAACCGAAGAGATGTTGCTCAGGTTTTGCATGGGACTCAGGCCCTATAGAGTAAAATCCCTAACACCATTTTGGTACATACGACTCAAGAACGAGTTATCTGCCCTGAGGATTCATGGGTAAGGCTACGGGGGAAGTAAACACCACGAAGGCAATCCGACCAGAACAAGAACTCATGGGAAACCAGGCTATGGGGAGGGTTTTTACTTCCCATGGTAACATCCCTGATCCAAATAGAGGAACACCACACCAAACGTTTGCTGATAAGGTTCGAGGCATAGTAACGGAAAGCAAGGAACCGACTGGGTTTATTGCAGCTGGAAGAAGAGGAGACACACCAATTATCTCAATCCCTAGGGTTGAATTGTCTAAAGGTATCTCAACATATCAATACAGTCTCATCGGCCGGTTAGACCTACAGAAGATCAAGCTCGTAACGGTACAAGCATACGTAAGAACAAATTGGAAGATTAAGAGCACATGCAAATTGATTATGATAGGCAAAGGGTTCTTTATTATCAAACTGGAGTCCGAGGAGGACAAGATTTATATTTGAAGCAGAGGACCTTGGATGGTCGAACAAATGTCTATGAGACTTATGCCTTGGAACCCATTCTTTTCTATTGATAGACATTGTAATTCAAATGCTCTAATTTGGTGTAAATTCCCTAGGTTGCCTATAGAAATGTGGAGCAAAAAAATTATCATGTCACTTGGGAAGACGCTTGGAACTCCTATTCAACTCGTTCACTCGACACGAAATCAAGACTATGGATACCATGCGAATGTGCTAATTAATATCGACCTGTCGAAACCAATCCCTGACCACATTCTGCTTGAGGTGGAGGGCAACATCATCAAATAGGAAGTACTACTACATCGAGTCCCAAAATAATGCAATCACTGAAAAAACGTTGGGCACATTATTGCCGAATGCAAAATAGTGCAAAAGGCATTTCGGCTGAATGTCTCGGATCTAAACAAGAACAAGCCGAAGACAACACAAGGAGGTGCTAAGGGTAGCAGGGGCAACCAAGGCATCATAATCCATGAGAAGCAACCCCAAACTAAGGACATGGGAAGAAAAAACACTGATATTGCAAGCAAACATACTTACAGGAGACACTAGAAGAGAGTAGTATAGCTTCACCACCAATTTATCCCCAGGCACGCCAAGGCCAACGAATCATTTGCACCAACATAAAAAAATTCCTACGAACTCTGAATTGTCACGAACAACGAATAGCAGCAAACAACCCACAATACCCAAAGAGAACAGCGATGCTAGCACAACAAACAAGTTTGCAACACTAAGGGGCGTGGAGGCAGATATAGAACAGTCCAACTCGGCACCGTTAGGAGAGATGGATAACAACACAAGTCCTCCAGGGAAGAGACGCACATAAGACGCAGAGATCCTGATATCACCACTATCTGAGTATGTAGATAATATAACATCCGCAGATAGTGCAAAGAAACCACCAACAGCTAAAGTTTCTGATGAGGGAGAGACTTATTTACATGCGATACATGAGGTCCGACACAACCTAAACCCCGTAACTTGGGCGGATGAAATGGAACAGGAAGAACAACTACAACTAGGCCCTAACCAAGTTTTTAAAGGAGGTAAGGTGTATACCATAGTCTCAAGAATTACACGGTCTACCCGCAAAGATTAATGAAAGCTTTCTTTTGGAATGCCCGAGGGCTAGGGAACAGAAAAACAACTCGATATCTCAGAAAAACAACTGCAAGAACACTACCAGACATAGTGGGAATTGCTGAACCAAAAATATTTTGTAACGACTTTGTTCTGCCGGGGTATGAAACCAAAATCATTACCAATGAATTTGATAAAGAGAAAGGCAACATATGGATTCTATAAAGCAAAGGAAAGCCTGAACCTGGCATTATTGAGCTTTCAAAACAACATATTACGGTGCAATACTTGGAATGTTGTTTCTCGTTTCTTCATGCAGACTGCAACAAAATTAACAGGTTGGATCTTTAGGCTAACCTCTCTAGTTTTACTGCAACCAATACAAAACCATGGATATGCATTGGAGACTTTAATGTGGTGTTACGAACCTCAGAGAAAAGGGGGAGAAGACCACCCCAACTTAACGCAGTAATGGACTTCAATAATTTTTTGGATATTGCTCGGCTATCAGAGAGCCCCTCTTCAGAACTTCAGTTTACCTGGAGCAATGCTCAAAGCGGAATTAACCAAACTCTGGTGGTCCTGGATAGATGTTTACAGAATGTTGAATGCAGAATGGTAGACTAAATTCACGGGTTGGGGAATGAAGGTGATGCCTAGAACCCATTCCGACCATTCACTGATTATGGGTGACTGCTGCCAAGTCCCTAGGCCGCATAACATCCCGTTCCGGTACCTTCAGTCGTAGGAAGAGAAACCTGAGTTTGATTCCCTGATTGTTAATAGCTGGGGACAGCCGCTACATGCTGCTCTACTATTTTGTCTTACGTTGAAGCTAAGACGCCTAAAAACAGACATTAATATGTGGAGAGAGAATTCTGTAACCCACCAAAAAAACAAAACGAGACTAGACAGAGAGGTGTTGTAACTCCAACTCCAGTTTGAAGAAAATATCACCAATGATCTGATTGAGAAAAGATTTCTTGCCCAAATGAAACTACTCAATAGATGGGAGGAAACAGAAGAGGTATATCGGAGGCAAAAGTCGAGGATTAAATGGCTTCACGCAGGAGACAGAAATACTAAATACTTTCACACAACTACAAAGGCTCGGAATGCCAAAGCTCTTATCACGGAAATAAGGGACGAAACATTACTAGCCAAACCAACATCCAAGAACACATCGTCTAATACTACACCTACAAATTCTCGGCAACAGAAACTCAACATTGCCCATCACTATTTGCACACCTCCCCCAGCAAGTGTCAGAGGAGGAAAATACACATCTCACCTCAGTCCCAACTAATGATGAGATATCTGAGGCGGTTTTCTCCATGGACAACAATAACGTACCCGGTCCAGACGGGTTTTCAGGAGTTTTTTTTTAAAAATATTGGGATACGCTGACTACGGACATTTTCTCAAGGATATCCTCATTTTTCTGTGATGGTATGATCCCTCTGACCTTTAGCTCCATCATCATTGTCTTGATTCAAAAAATTAGTAACCCATCCTATATTTCACACTACAGACCGATTTGTCTTAGTAACTTTCTTTTTAAAGTTATTATGAAAATACTAGCCACGAGGCTCTCTCCAATTACAGATAGATGTGTTACAAGGGACCAGAGTGTATTTATCAAAAATTCAAATATTCACAACAACATCTGTATGGCGTCTGAAATAGTTAATGAGATGAAAATCAAGAGAAAGAACGACAATATGGCTCTCAAGATTGATATCAGTCAAGCATACAATACTCTAAGCTGGGCATTCTTCATTACCACCTTAAGAGCTTTTGGGTTCGACTAGAAATTCTGCAACTGAATTCAGACGATTATCAGTAGCAGTATGATCTCTATCCTTATGAATGGAAGTTCCTCTGGGTTCTTTCAAATGTCTTGGGGCCTCAAAGCAGGGGGACCCTCTCTCCCCAATCCTCTTTGCAATTGTAGAAGACATTCTTAGCATCAATCTCCACAGAGCAAGGGAACTAGGCAGAATACAAACTATAGCATCAACAAAGCTGACGCACGACCCCACTCACCTTCTATTTGCAGATGATATTTTTTAGTTTGTAAACGAGAACACCAAATGCCCGTGACAGCTTAAGCTCCTCCTTACAGACTATCAGGTGGCGTCTGGGCAAGAGATCAGTGTGGCCAAAAACAAGATTTTTATGAGTAGTATTCCTCGTACCCGAAGAAGAATTGTCTCATATATATTTAGCTTCAAAGAGGGAACGTTCCCCGAAACATATCTGGGAATCCCACTTATACAAGGGATGGTTACAAAGTAAGTTATTATACCGCTTATTGAAAAGATCCGAAAGAGGGCTAACAGCTGGACTGGAAGCATGATTTCTTTTCAGGGAAGAGTTACTCTAGCAAAGTTTGTCCTTAACAGTATCCCCATTAATAATATGGCAATTTACAAGTAGACTCAGTCGCTTATCAAAGAGGGGGACAACATCATTAAGAACTATATCTGGACGGAAGACCCGATAAAGCGAAAAATGAGTGACACTAAAGTGGGAGAAAGTCTGCGAACCGGTAAAAGAAGGGGGACTTGGAGTTCGAAGTCTGGGGGAAGTAAATAACGCAATGCTCTGCAAACTGCACTGGGTCTTCAAACAAGGTACAGAAGAATGGGCAAAAATTTATGAAATCCAAATTCATTAGCAAGAGCGGAGACCCAATTCGTTACCACAAACCCTATACTATATGGAAGGGCATTCAAGCAGGAGCTGGACTTTTGAAACCTCACATTGGTTGGCTTATCGAAAATGGAACGCAAATTAATTTATGGAGAGACACTTGGGCGACAAACATTCCTATCATAGAATACATCGACTTGCCTAGGCACTTGTGGAAAAAATGTACGTCAAAACTCAACAACTTCATCAACCCACAAGGCTGGAACGTCCCTAATGATATCCGCCTTCTCCTCCTTGCCTTGGGAATATACATACAACAAATCCAGTGTAACCCAAATGTGCAGGACGCAATGATCTGGAAGTCAGACCTACACAGTGCGTTCACAACCAAAAATGCTTTTGACGTTCTCCGCAAAAGAGAGGACACGACATGGTGGTGGAGATACGTGTGGAGTAAAGCAATCCACCCGAGACTAGGAGGTTTTGAATGGCGTCTGCTGAACCATCTTCTGCCTATGGACGACATCATCAGAAAGAAAGGCATACCCTTGGTCTCGGTCTGTCATCAATGCCACAACAACCCAGAAACGGAAACACATACACTACTACATTACCCCTCTGTGGCCTCTCTCTGGCAAAGGGCTACAAACTGCTTCTCCTATGATCCTACTTAGGGCTGTCAAACCAACCCGAACACGATAACACGGAACCCGACCTGCTATAAACGGGTTTGGGTTCACCCTTGGCGGGTTTGGGTCGTAAAAGGGTTGACACGCTAGACACGACTGCGAAGCAGGTCGGGTTAGGGTTTCAAAATTTGACCCACGGGTGACCCGCTAACCCGTTTAGTTATGTAATTTAGTTTAGGTTTAAAGGCTTTTTGGTCTTTTCCCACATACTATAAATAGTTAACCTAAAGTCAAAAACCTAAACCTCATTTGATATTTTGATTTCCTGACCTCCTCGCCGCTCCTCCTCTCTCAGTCTCTCTCACTCCTCACCGCCGCGCCGTTCTCATGTATAGTATACTATGGTCTGTGGATCAGTTCATCAAGTTTCACTCTCGATTCAGTTGATTTACAGTAGATCAGTTCATCAGTTTATTCAGTTCATCACTTCACTCTCAATTTACAGTTGATTCAGTTCATCACATCACTCTAGATCAGTTCATCACTTGATTCAGTTCATCACATCACTCTAGACTTCAAGTTTCATCAGTTCATCAGTTGATTCAGTTCATCATATCACTCTAGATCAGTTCATCAGTTCAAGACTTCAAGTTTCAAGTTTCAACAGCCAAGTGCCGACCAGGTTATTACTTTTCAGTTTATCAGTTCACCTGTCGAATTGTATGATTACTATTTACTAGCTTACTTTTCACCAGGTTACTAGCTTGCTCTTGCTCTCTGTCAAATTTCATAAATCTTTTGTATGATAAATATTAATCCTGCAAATTGATAATCTGTTGGGAACTTTAGTTATTGGATATACAGGATTAGAGGTGGTGGTCCAAGAAAAATCCAGGGTTCTTTAATTTTTAGCTTTGGCCATGTGCTGTGTCAGTGTTGAGTCTTCGAGCAATGTCTAGTGTCTAGTATGTAGGGAAAATGTGTGCAGAGTTTTGTCAAGTTGTAATTGCACTAGTTTGATGGGAATGATAGGGATAAACTATTGGGTGTTTAATCCTTGCATGATTATGACTTAAGTTATGAGTCTGTTACTAGCTTATTTAATCCTTTATATTACTAGCTTATTTAATCTTTTGTATTACTAGCTTATTTAATCAGTCTGTTACCTTTTGTGGTCGAATTGTATGATTACTAGCTTACTCTTTCTCTCTGTCAAATTTCACAAATCTTTTGTATAATTATGAGTCTGTTACTAGTTTGGTTAGTGATTTGGTGATCTCTGTTAGTTAAATGTTAATTTGGTTATTTTTAGGCTTTTTACAAAAATGGCACAAGTTGGACCTCCTTGTACTTGTGGGGCTGGGTACATGAGGCGTTATAGGGCTAACACTAAGAATAACAATGGTCGTTATTTTTATCGTTGTCCCCAATTCAAAAACCAATGCAAGTCATTTATATGGGAGGATGTTCTAGTTGGTGGCCTTCGGGCAGGAGACCTAGGACAAGGGGGGAACAAGTTGATGAAAAAAAACAAGTTGAGATTATGAGACCTAGGATTTGGGACAACAACTATCTCACATATGCTTTTATTGGATGTAATCTTGTATGTGCTTTGTTTATTTGGGCAACACTTCTAATTGTAATTGTATTACTCTTAGCTAAGTGATTTGTAATTGTAATTGTTTTCATTAGACTTGGAAGTAATTTGTAATGGCGTTTGCCTTAACTGCTTAACATCTACTAATAAATTAGAAGTTAATTTTTACGTGATGAGGTGTTTATTTTGTTTGTCATATTCGATAATTGTTTATAATTTTGAATCTGATTTTTTTTCTAGATGGATCATCCAATTGTTGAGTTAGATAATGATAATGACATCAACATTAATCTTGATGGATATGACATGGAGATGGAGGGGATTGATGGCCCATTGTCAGAGGCTGGAACTGGAGATGAAAGTGTTGGCACACTTGCTAGGAAACCTGGTAATCGTAAGCGAAAACTAACTTCTCATGTTTGGGATTTTTTTGAAATCTTTGTTGGCAAAGATAATAAAGAAAGGGCTAAGTGTAAGAAATGTGGTGCCATTTATTTGTCTGTTAATTCACATGGGACCGGCAATCTTTCTCGCCATCTCAAAACATGTGAGAAGACTACAACACGTGATTTGGGACAAATGCTTTTGTCTAAATCCGAGTCTTCCATGTCTTTGAGGGCGGCAAAGTTTGACCCTGTTGTTTTTCGTGAGATGTTGAATCTAGCAATAATTAGGCATCAACTCCCTTTCAAGTTTGTGGAGTATGAGGGGATTCGCGATGCCTTTACTTATGCGGCATTTGCTAATAGGGAGTTGAAGCTAGTGTTTAGAAATACAGCTAGGGTAGATGTTATCAAGATTTATGAAAGAGAGAAAAAGAAGGTTATGACTGGGTTGCGTGGGGTAGCGGGAAGAATTAGTCTAACATCTGATTTATGGAGTTCTATTACAATGGATGGCTTTATTTCAATTACAGCACATTTTGTGAATTCCGATTGGACTTTAGAGAAGAAGATTCTTAGTTTTTCTTATATGCCATCTCCTCACACCGGATTGACCATATGTGAGAAAATTCACACTTTACTTTGTGATTGGGGCATTGAGAAGAAACTCTTTTCTATTACGTTAGATAATGCTTCGTCTAATGATGTCTTTGTTGGGATGCTTAAGAGTAAATTAAAGTTGAGTGATTCTTTGTTGTTCGGTGGAGAGTTTTTTCATGCAAGGTGTTGTGCTCATGTGATTAATTTAATTGTACAAGAGGGTTTGAATGAGATTGATGTGTCGGTTGGTAAAGTTCGGGAGAGTGTGCGGTATTTTAGGGGTTCTCAACGTAGGAAATAAATTTTTCGGGATTGTGTTAGGCAAGCGTCATTACCCTTTAACAAGGGTTTGATGCGAACTCCACTTACATGATGTTTGATAGTGCTCTTTTCTACCGAAAGGCTTTTACTCATTTAGAGTTGAGTGATTCTAACTACAAGTGTTACCCTTCCGAGGATGAATGGGATAGAGTTGGAAAGATATGCGAGTTTTTGAAGTTATTTTATAATGTGACATGTCTTTTCTCCAGGACAAAGTACCCTACTTCAAATTTATATTTTCCTCAAGTTTATTCGGTTCAACATCATATTTCAAAAGCTATGAAGGGTAGGGATAAGTTTATGAAATCCATGGTATCGCAAATGAAGACTAAGTTTAGGAAATATTGGTCAAAGCATAACCTTATATTTGTTGTGGCTTGTGTATTAGATCCTAGGTACAAACTTGCTTTTGTAGAGTTTGCTTACAATGAGATCTATAGGCTGGAAAATCAGGAGTTTAGAGACTTCAAGGAGAAGTTGAATTAACTTTTTGACATTTATGTGGCTTTGTATATTTCCAAGGGAACTCCTAGTTCCAAGCCAACTCCTAATTCAAGTTCTAGTTCCATGAAGTCAAATCTGGATATGGAAGTTATGCAGGTATTAATAATTTATTATACCTTTTGCTATGAGTAATTGAGTATGTATGACTGTCTGCTAGCATGCCTCTGTACTGTCTGTAGTCTATTTCATTTTGGCTTAATACTTTAGTCTATAATATCATATGTGATGCTGTATTAGACATTTAGACTGAGTAGTATGACTGTCTGCTAGCATCAGCATGCCTCTGTAGTCTGTACTGTCTGTAGTCTATTTCATTTTGGATGTATACTTTAGTCTATAATATCATATTATCATATGTGATTCTGTAATGACTAATGAGACTGAGTAATGATTGAATGACTGTAATCTGTTATCTGTGATTTTGTTACTCTGTAATCTATATGACTAAATTACTAATTGAGTATGTACGACTGTCTGCTAGCAATAACATGCCTCTGTAATGACTAATGAGACTGAGTAATGACTGTATGACTGTAATTTATTATGTGTGATTCTGTTACTCTGTAATCTGTATGACTAATTGAGTATGTATGACTGTCTGCTAGCATGCCTCTGTCTGTACTCTGTACTGTCTGTAGTCTATTTCATTTTTGTTGTATACTTTAGTCTATAATAATATCATATGTAATTCTGTATTAGACTGAGTAATGAGTATTACTGTCTCCTAGCATGCCTCTGTAGTCTGTACTGTCTGTACTCTATAGTCTATTTTATTTTAGCTTAATACTTTAGTCTATAATATCATATGTGATTCTGTTTGAGACTGAGTAATGAGTCTAATGACTGTAATCTGTGATTCTGTTACTCTGTAAGCTGTATGACAGTATGACTAATTGATTGAGTATGTATGACTGTCTGCTAGCATGCCTCTGTACTGTTGAGTGTCTGTAGTGTAGTCTATTTCATTTTGGCTTAATACTTTAATCTATAATATCATATGTGATTCTGTATTAGACTGAGTAGACTAGAGACTATGAGTAATAACTAATGAGTATGATTGACTGTATATAGCTAGCTGCTAGCATGACTTAGTAGATATTCTTATATGGCTCTAATGTCTAAGGCATTTGAGATGTTTGACGAGAGTGAGCATGCCCCGGTGAAGTCTCAGCTACAACAATATCTGGAGGAGCCTAAGTTTAGTTTAAGCGGGGATTTCGATATACTTTCTTTTTGGAAGTCATACCAATTTAGATATCCCGAGCTTGCTTTGATGGCTCGTGATGTATTGGCCATCCCGATATCCATTGTAGCTTCTGAGTCTGCTTTTAGCATTGGTGGAAGAGTTATAGATCCATTCCGTAGTGCTTTAAAACCTGCGTGTGCCGAGGCTCTAGTTTGTACCCGTGATTGGTTATCTCAGAAAGGTGATCTCATTTTACATTGATTTTATGTATTCTTTTGTTGCATTTTAATAATCGTTGTTTATTTGAGAGTGATCTCATTACTTTATAAATAAATTTTGTAGGGGATTCAAATGTTGAGGATGTTGTGGAATCGGCTATAGAGGAGCTTGGTGAAGAGTTATCACTTCTGGATGTTGGTAAGTATGAACTAAGTTGCCATTTTTATGACCTAGTCCTATTTAACTTTGTGTTCTAAATATTTTATTTGACATGTATATACTATATACTGTGTATAGGACCATTTTCTCATGGAGTTAACGACGTGGAAGAATCACCAGAGAGTGCAAGTAATGGCGGCAATGGACCAAGTGGAAGTGGTGTTTGACTTTGCATTAACTATTTCAGTTTGACTGTTTGTGAATTGTGACTGTGTGATAATATGGTAAATGGTAATGCACTATGCAGGTAGCTGGTAGCAGCATGAGTGCTGAGTGCATGACTGCATGAGCAATATGCAGTTATGACTATGATACTGAATGTCTGAATCACTGATACACTGATGCATTTTGATTTTTTTCATGTCTTTGTTGACTGTTCACTGTTGTATATATGAATGAACTAGGGTAGTTTCAGTCTTGCAGAGTATGAATGAGACTATGAGTATGTCTTTTTTTGATGCAGTTGCAGACTTGCAGTATTGTATATTTGTAATTTTGTATTATCTTTTAGTATTATCTTTTGAATTCTGATAATCTGAATTATTGAATTCTGAATCTTTGATTAAGTGATGATGTTGTATGAAGTATGAAGTATGAACTATGAAGTTTGAAAAAAAAAAATATGTACTATGTTGAACAAATGAAGTATGAACTTTTGATTTATTTATTTTTGATTGGTGTATGAACTTTTGTTCTGAATTGTGATTCTCTGAATTTTGATGGGTCGGGTTGACAGGTTCTCGTGTTGACCCGATAGTTTCGCGGGTCAAATGGGTCAGGTCGTGTCAACCCGATAATTTGCAGGTCGGGTTCGGGTCCATTTTTTTGACCTGTTTAGTAAACAGGTCGGGTTCGGGTTGACTCTTTTTTGACCCAAACCCGTGACGACCCGACCCGACCCATTGACAGCCCTAATCCTACTGCACTTACAAATACTTGGAGAACCATTCTGGAAAGGGGAAAAATCTCTAACCCATTATTAAAGACTTATGGGTTGCCATGGTCTTCTCTATATGCAACAACATTTGGTACGCAAGAAATAAGTGGCACTCAAATGGACTCGAGATTACAATCTAGAAAATTACGTTGAACATCCTAACGGATATCGCAAATGCTGCCCACCTCTCTCAACATATGATGAACAACATGGTTCATGACCTAAAAATGTCCAATACAAACCACGAAAACGTCCAATACAAAAGGCGTTAAATGTCCAATACAAACCACGAAAACGCAACAACATCAAGAGCTGTAGATGGTTGCTCCCTGAAGCAAACGCAGTTAAAATCTGATGTGATGGATCGTTAATGGGCAATTCAGGACCGACGGGGATTTGAATAATGTACAGAAATAACATCGGGGAGATCTTGGGCACTTTCAGCAAATCAATTGGTCAAGCTATAAACTATATAGCATAAACCACTGCAATCATATCGGGCGTTCAACGTGCTGTAGCACACGACTGGAGACGAGTTTGGGTCATCTCCGATTCAGCTACAGCTATTAAAGCATTCCTCAAAGACAATATACCATGGTCTCTCAGAACAACGTAGACTCTGATTACTCCTCTCCTTCAGAACATTCGGTTCAGTCATGTATGGAGAGAATGCAACTTCTCTGCAGATCACCTCGCACGGAGAGGGTCAGACCCATAACAGCCTATGGAAGAATGGACTAAGGGCAAACCAAGTTACCTATTGGACATCGAAGAGCACACCGCAAAATACTTTAGAGTCAGAAGGAGGTGAACATCTCTAACACTATGCTAGGTGACTCGGCCTTTAATATTTTCTCAGTTTTTTCATAGTTACCTTGTTGGTTTTTACCAAGCTGTCGGCATATGCACTAATGACATGTACTAGTAAATATCAAGCAACCCTCACACTCGACTGTAAATGTTCCATAATATATCCGACTAAACTTTCTACAAAATATGTCGTTCTTTATAATAAAAAAATATGATGCTTATAAATGTTGCGCTTTATGCCATTTTATGACACAAAAGTCGTTTAATATAAACATAAACGACAATTATTTATGTAGTACTTTAAGAAAAAATACAACTGTAATATGTGTTATTAATTGAAAAAAGGACTAACTCATTTTAAATTTTAAATTTCCTAAATGTTTTGTTAAATAAAATTAATTGTATTGGACTAGATAGATTTGAGTCATCTCCCTCTCAAAGAATTTGAGCGCTCTATCCGTTTTGAGCTTATAGTCCATTAAACATTAATAAAGCAAGATATACTACAAAATCAAATACTATTTACCTTCTCATGATTGAAACCACTAAGCAATAAAACCACGAGGTGCTGATACAAAATCGAATTAATTTTTTATCAGATTATAAATGAGAAGACAAACAACATAGAGATAACTAGAAATGAAATGTTTTTTTGTGATTGGTGGATACCTTAACACTATTAACGACATCCATTCTTCCCATCCTTTACTCGTGCAGAACTACTAGCCTAGTAAGAAGACCCTCAAGAGACTACTAAGACTTTACGATGACAAGTCATAGGAAATAACAAGCCCAAAGATAAAATAAAAGTAGGAATGTCATATTAAGAAAAATTTCGAATTAGTTGCTACGTCAATTTGATTTTCTAATTTTAGGATACAATATGTATTTTAAGATTCAGTATGTTCCCGAGAAACTGAAGTTTTTGAACGTTAGAAACCAATATGTCTTTCAATCTTTAAAGCTCAATAATTTGTGAAGGTACATACTTCAGCCTTTGTTTACAGGTTTACTAAAATCAAAGAGTTCAAAGAGGGTTAGCAACAAATCTTAAATCCATCTTCAAGATATAATAAGGATTTCAAGTTTGGCTGCAGTTCCTTTCACTCTTTCTATCACTTATTTTTATGCCAGCACTCCCTTTTTAGTTACCTGCATCAACCAAATCCAACTCAATATACACAGCAACACTTTGTGCTAGATCTTAAGGTCTGTACAAATAAGTAGATTTTGTACCCATTATCACAGAAAACTGGCTGCGAATGTGACCCTTTATACCGTCCTTTTTACCTTTGACGGTCAATCTAGTATGTAAAAGATGAAAGAGACCATATGATCGCGCTAAGGACAATTGTGTGCGGTATTGTTCTCCATTAGTGTGACAGGTTCAAAGCAGGGATTATAGAAACTTACACGGAGAAAGCTCAAGATCGTCATGTGATACTCATCCATTAGGTTTATAGAAGTAGATGTTACATCCATGCCTAGTAACTCGATCATTTGTTGCACATAACGTAACACTCACATTTTCTTGCTGCAACTCATCTTTAAAATGAAATGTTCTATATCTACCATATCAGCCTCTATCTAATTCCCTAACATGAAGAAAAAAACTTCCTTGAGTATTTTTTTCGAGAGAAACAAACAATATTGTCAAGTACAAAGAAGAATTGATCAAACCTGTGATATCTCTGGGCGTTCACGTTGTCTACATTGCTATGTTACCCCCGGGTTTCATTGATACCAGGGACCAAGTACCGATCTTTTGTTGCTAATGCGGTAAGCTTCGCTTCTTCCTTCTTAGTTTCACCAACAATACCCTTTTAAGTACACAATTGCATCGGACAATATTACTTTGTTATTCATCTGTAAACGTTAAAGTTTGGATTAGCTGAAGTACTCAAGAGATATACACATGAATTGATGTGAGATATACACATGAATTGATGTGAATAAAAAAAATGTTTACATTCGTGACATGGGGTACTAGTAATCTTAAAGCACGGAGTAGCTCATTTAACCTCTTTAGCATAAAAATAATACCTTATTTATAGACAAGTTCGACATGGAAGAATCTAAGTTACATGTTCACCAAGGGTCTTCATCACCAATAGATTTGTGCTATTGTAGAAAATCTATATCTTTAAGTCAATTAGTAAAGATTTCGAAATTTGAAAAGTGAACTTTCTTCTGCCCAACTTGAATTGTTTCCTTCGAAAACAAAACTAGTAGTGTCTACAGGTTCAAGCAAATTCTAAACTACTTATGGGCTGAAGTTTATCGAAAGATCAGCAAAAGCGCAAAAACTATAGAAAGTAGGACTCAAATCAGCATGGCAAAAAATGTTGGATTCAAAACAGCCGGACGCAAAGAAGACAAGTAGCCATTCATAGGAAGTTTGGCGTCTATAAACTTAAATCACCAATTTGGATTCAAAACAATCTACTAACATAAAACTCCTCCCCAATAACCCATATAAAATCAAGACAATGCCTAAAAACAAATACTTGAGTATAACATTAAAATATCATAAAGTGAGTAAGGTGAAACTCACCACACCATTTTGCAAGAGAATATGTTTCCATGCCTTAAATTAGAATAAAGTCTTCAGAAGCAATAACCCAGAATCCAATGTGAGTTTGAATTGCATAACCAATTGGTATGTATACCAATCTTTGCCCTACAAATCATCAAAATCGATTGACAAATCTGATTACTGGGAATCAAATGAGGAATAACAGATTTAATTTGATATAGATCGGAGAGAGATGTTTCGAACCCTAGAGTACAAGTACTTCTATTTTTGATCCTGAGACTATCTCTAAACCATTTGCCATTTCTCCCTTATTAGAGTTTGCCATTGAACTTTGGAGTGAAAGAGATAGACTTTCGATTATAGATGTGGCACAGAGGAATTCCTCATAGAAAAAATGGGAGAGAGAGATAAAGGGATTTTGGGGACAAATATGATGGGCAATTTGTGTGAGAAATATAGTAATTTTGAAATTGACAGATAAAATGTTGCGAAGCTCATAACTATAACATTCAAAATTGTCGCAAATTGAAACCACACTTTGTATAAAATATGATGCTTATAATTATTCTTTACATATATATCTATTGAGAAGATTATTCACATAACGACATAAATATTTGACATTAACTGCTGCAAGTATACGTCGTTAATCAGGTATTTTCACGTAGTGCTTGATCAATGTGATCACGTTCTTTAAAGCTAAATCAACTGCTTGTACCTCGGTAGACCATGGAAGATAAGATGACACTCTTGACGTAGCATAATCATAAATGGCCTGAAAAAGGGACATCTTAATATCATAATGATAAGAAGTGTTATACTACCATTCAGCCCAAGGAAGCCATTTAACCCACTAATCGGGTTGATGCACAGCAAAACAACGAAGGTAAGCTTCTACTTAACGATTAACCACCTCTGTTTGACCATCACCTTGAGGGTAATAAACTGAACTTCGACACAATTTTGTACCTTGGAGCTTAAAGTAAGCCTCCCAAAAGTTGTTAGTAAAAACGGGATCACGATCACTAACAATGGAATTGGGCATACCATGCAATTTAACGACATCATTAACAAACACTTCTGCAACCTTAGTAGTTGTATAAGGATAAGAGAGAGGGCTAAAATGTGCATACTCAGACAGCCTATCCACCACCACCATAATAGAGGTTTTCTTATCAGAAGAAGGAAGACCATCAATAAAGTTCATTGAAATATCACGTCGGATACCATCGGGAATAGATAAGGGTTGAAGGAGACCCGGGGGAGCCACCGTCTCTGCTTTAGTACGTTGACAAACATCACATTCAGTCAGAAATGTTTTTATAAACTTTTTCATACCACGCCAATATTTTTTTGAGAAATACGCTTATAAGTACGTAAAAAACCTGAATGTCCACCCAATGGAGATGAATGAAATTCAAACAAAATCTTGGAGCACCAATCTGATGAAGGCACAACCACAATGCGCCCCTTATATCGCAACACATCCCCATCCAAAGAAAAATGTTGATCGGGGTTAGAAGAATGCCGAAGACGGTCAATAATAATATGAAAGGTAGGGTCTGCCAAACACTCACGATAAATCACATCCGCAATACGAAATATAGGTGATGATAAAGCGTGTAACTCAAAATCAGAGTCGTGATAAGAGAGACCATTCGGCCCAAAATTCTATGACCCTTTACGATAAATAATCTCATAATTGTAGCCAAGAAGCTTGGTAGCCCACTTTTGTTGTTCAAGAAAAGAAAGACATTGATCCAAAAAATATTTTAAACTTCGATCATCCATAAGAATTTTAAAATGACGACCAAACAAGTAAGGACGTCATTTATTCACCGCAAAAACAATAACCAACATCTCCTTGTCATAGATAGTAAGGTTTAAGTTCTTGCCAGATATCCTTTGCTGATAAAAACTAATGGATGACCATCTTGCGTTAGTATTGCACCAATACCGTTGCCAGAAGCATCACACTTGACTCTAAATTCCTTACTAAAATCAGGAAGATAAAGAACGGGCGTACTAGTCATAGCAAGCTTCAATTTTTCAAACGCAACATTAGATTCCGAAGACCATCAAAATATGTCCTTTTTGAGAAGATCGGTCAAAGGAGCCACAATACAACCATAATTAGACACAAATTTATGATAATAGCAGTTAAACCTAGAAAACCACACAACACCTTTAAAGTCTTAGGTGGAGGCCAATCAATCTTACAACAGATCTTGTCAGGATCAACTTGAACATCGTTGATAGAGATAATATGACACCAAGGACTGAGCAAAAAAATACTTACTACGTTTGATAAATAGTTAATGTTGCCGAAGACAATCCAAAACAGTAGCAAGATGGTGAGCATGATCACTGAGATTATCACTATATACCAAAATGTCATCAAAGAAACAATAACAAAACGTCGTAAATATGGACGAAGAATATTGTTCATAAGACTCTGAAATGTGAACGGGGTATTCGATAAACCAAAGGGCATCACTAGAAACTCATAATGCCTATCATGCGTACGAAAAGCCATTTTTGGAATATCCTCCTTGTGTACCCGAATCTAATGATAACCTGCTCGCAAATCTAATTTAGAAAACACTGCCGCGTTTTGAAGTTCATCGAGCAATTTATCAATTACTGGAATAAGATATCGATCCTAGTAATGCTATTAAGTGTATGATAATCAACACACATGCCATGATTTGTTTTTCTTGCGAATAAGAAGCACTAGAGAAGAATAAGGACTTGTACTAGGTCGAGTAAAGCCAGAATTAATCATCTCCTTCACGATTTTCTCAATTTTTGTTTTCTGAAAATAAGGATAATGATAAGGGCGAATCTTTGTTGGTGAGTTTTCGGCCATAACAGTGATGCGGTGATCATGAACACGAGTCGACAGAGGACCAGTTGGTACCTCAAACACATCTAAGTAGGACGAAAGAACCTAATCAATTAAAGGAGACACCAAAAGAGAATCGCCATGGTCGACCACATTTGATAATTGAAAAGGAAAACCATTGGTTGCTTGAAGAAAGATGCGTACTAGTTCCGCCTCGCAAATCACGGTAAAAATAGAAGATCTATCACCGATTAGACGAAATTCATCACCCATAAATATAAATTGCATAACTAGAGCATCAAAGTCCCAAAGAATAGGACCT
Source organism: Kingdonia uniflora (assembly GCA_014058105.1). NCBI lineage: Eukaryota > Viridiplantae > Streptophyta > Magnoliopsida > Ranunculales > Circaeasteraceae > Kingdonia > Kingdonia uniflora. The sequence continues at coordinate 223,309 of JACGCM010000563.1, forward strand.
AAAGTGCGCAACCAGGCTGCACCTAACACGATATCACAACCACTTACACGAAGAAGAAAATAATATGCCTTAAAATTACACCCTTGCAAGTTTAAGGCCACTGCCTTACAAACCCCTATACTATAAATAGATCCACCATTCACAATAGTAACGTTAAAGGATCCAATAAGATTAGTCCCACATTGCTTTGCCAACGATGGATGCATAAAATTATGAGTAGAGCTGGAATCCACAAGAACGGTGACCTCTTACTTCTTAAGTAGGCCCTTGAGACGCATAATACGAGGATGATTGAAATCCATAATGGCATGTAAGGAAATCTCAATGTATGGACCATCCTCGGAGTCATGATCTAGAATACCTTCGTCAACATCAACACCTTCCAAGGATAACAATTTTCCTTGTTTATAACGATGACCATGAGAAAAAATTTCATCACAATTAAAACACACCCTTTTTCATTTTCACGATGTTCACGTTGCTCCGACCAAGTAAGATGTTTCACCAGAGAGAGGAGGAGGGAGGGGGGAGGGGGTAGAAGAACTAGAAGAAATAACATTAGAGAGCTGAAGAAAAAAAGTATTACCACTCTGTTACAGAGGTGGGCGTCGCGAGGTATACGCCTGAATTGAGGCAATCTCTTCTTCACGGCTAAGAGCGAACTCAAAAGCATCCGTCAACAATTTTGGGTATAGCATATAAACACTGGGTTTTATATTCATAGAAAGGCCCAAAATAAACATGCCAATAAGGTGAATCTCATGAATCGTTGAATTTACCAGATTAAAGAGACGCTCAAAATTAGTAATAAACGCACGAACCGTACTTGTCTAGGATAACTTAGATAAAGCTCCACCCGGATCTAAGTGTGTGCAATCCCTAAAACGAACACATAAGTGACGAGAAAACTTGGGTCAAATAAAATCGCCTGTGAATGACGCATCCAACGTTACCAAGAAGAGGCTTCCCTAGAAAGATTCATCCCGGCGAATTGGACAATCTGATCGTCCGGAATTTTGTGAAGCCCTTGATATTGTTAAGTGCGGTCAACCCATCCTTTAGAATCGATACCCTCTAACTTAGGGAAATCAATACGAATAGATCGCCCATGAAACAAGGCGGTAGATCAACATCGACTCCATGATCGACTTGACGCAGGTTACAGAAGAGTAGAACACCATTTATTTATGTGGTATCTTTGTCCTTGCCTCCAACCGTCATGTTTTTGTTCATCAAGGAGTTACGGATCTCTTATAACTCAGCCAGCAATAGATCGAATTTCATACCAACTTCAGTAAATTGGTTTGCAATCGCTAGTTCAAGAATATCCAACTGATCACTAATCTCTTTCATGGTAACCATGATTGGGGGTGGTGGGCAAGATGAATAGGGCAGGGAGAAGATGGCAGTTGTCACGGCCCAACCCGGGCCTGCCTCTACAGTGCCCGGAGTACAGCGGAATAAGGGATCGTGCGGCGTACACGGACGTGCAGTCGACGCGTACCAGCCATCTTCACGGGCGCGGCGCGCCAGTGGCATACAACACACGAATGCTAGAGCGACATCCAGATAATCCTGGATACTCGTGAGGGGTCATCGAATATGTATTCGGTATAGGCAACAACGCTGAAGGTTCCCTCAATAATCCCTACAGCGTAATCTCTCGTGACGCACACGAGGTACAGAAAACACACCTGTCTTGTAGCGGATCAGGGTAGCTCAATATGCCGGTTTCCAGATAAGGGACTCATATATGAAGGGGCGACGAGTCTGAACTATTTATATTGTCCATCTGTAAGGGGCGGTGCATCTCGAGTAGCCTGTGGGGCATAGCGGCGCCATATAAAGCCCTCTTTGGAAAACCGGCCTGCATTGCGAGGCAATGTCCCCTAGCCTTCCCTAGGCCTAGGAGAACTCATGACTATCCCTTGTAGATAGCCCATGAGCCGGGGTCCTTGATGACCAAGCATTAAAACTCTTTTAGTCATGGGGAGGGTTGGACCAAGGTTTCTCCTTAATACAGCTACTAAGTAAATAGTCAAATTCCAAAAAGAAACGTTAAAACATGAGACGAAGCGTACTGGCCCTTTTCGCTCCCTTAACTGAATCCGATTTCGACGAAACTTGGCGTGCAGCTATATTAGGATATAGAGAACATATATACTCGGACATAACTCAAAACGCTCGGGTGAATTTGGCCGGCGTTCGGTAGGTCGTCACAGCAGTAGCAGCAAAAACAAGGTAAGAATCGAACTTGTCTCTGATGCCAAATGATAGGATCCTAGATTGTCACCCAAGAAACCTACGTTGAAACAATTCTCTTAAAGCAAAATACTGAATTTTAGTTTTGGATATTGAATTACAATGCATCCTAGGTAAATCTTAACTTAAGCCCTAAACAACTAGAATTCTAATGCAACTCTGAAATAGAATCCTACTCTAAACAGGAATTAACAATCCTAATAAAAAGAGAAACAATCCTAATAAAGATAAGATTAGAGGCACTGTGAGTAGAGTCCTAAAGGGGGAGTCCTAACATACAAATAAATCACTCCAATAAAGGTGATTGATTGCTCACCTTTACCAAGCTAGAAGAGAGTTGAGGAGATTGGGAATTGGAGAGAGCCAGAGATCGAAAGTTACTATTTCACCCCTATATTTTGGTATTTTTAAGTTTAAGATGAAAGGGTACTTTAGGTATTTCATTGATCAGACACTCCTCCGCGGTTGATGTCACAAACACCATTTGGCACCATACATATATATAGAGCCGCCACTTCAGAAGATGGAGGCACTACATTGTCTGTTCCAGGACTGGTCAGGGGACAAATAAGATCCGCCACTTCAGAAAACCCGTGCGATTTGGGAATAGAGCCGAATGGACGACCAAAGGGCAGGGTCGGTATCCAGGGCTCAAGTCTGTAATCAATATTTTCCCCACTTCTCACATGCCACATAATTGATAATGCCTTTTCAAATCCAGGAGAAATCTGAGGCTTTGCATGTAACTGTCATGGGAGACTCTCTTGGAGAGCACTTGTTAACCAAGGTTTTAGTCCACATCTTCTTCTTCCCACTCCAAAAGAGCTTCGCCAGGAGCGCCTGGTTATGAGATAGGGCCATTCTGACTCCTAAGCCCCTTGAGTTTTTAGGTCTGCATTGTACCTCGCCAGTACTAACATCATGGAGCGTTCGAACTGTTTTATATCAACGCACAACTTCTTACCCCCATCTGTGTCTGCGGGTATCTTTCCCTCCTACAGATCTTGACTGCATGTAATCTTATTTCTATAAGAGTTCCAACTAAAACTGCATCTGGTTTTAGACAATGCATATCTATGACTTACAATTGAGTTAACGGATAGTTGTTGCCTTTATAAACTGCATCTTGATTGCATGTAATCATCTACTGCATAAAGAGTTAATGGAGTTATAGTTCGGCCTTTATAAATATAAGAAAACAAGAAAATTAGTCCCAAAAGCCAATTTGAAGCAAACCATCTTATCAATTGAAAATGGCTCAATGTCAGCAAAGGCTTGTCTTGGAAGGACTCAGCTGTATCTCAGTTCCAATTATGGAAGAACAAAATGACAATGATACAGTGTTAAAAGAATCAAACCAAACAAATAAATCAATAGTAGATATGATCAAACTAAAACATAGACGGGATTGGCAATGAAGTACAGGCTTAATTGGTGTATTCCTTAGCCAAGAAGCCCCAGACTGAATCACTAGAGACATGAAACGGGAAAAGTGAACTAGGCACTATTCCTTCTTTACCAGCCTATGGACTTCCCTATGTACGGGCTCTACTGCTTTCTGCATTTCTCACAGGATGGAAATAGGGGTGTGCCTGCATGACATTATGAGCAGTGGTTATCATTTACGGTTGTTAAATAAAATTGTTATGAACAAATAAACTGAACATTTAAAACAAATATCAGTTGCGAAGGCCAAATAAATGTGAACATGTAAAATAACTTATCAGTGTCAGTCCTCAAGAAATTAATGATAAATATTCAAAAAAGAACGGAATTGTGACTTCCTAGAACCCAACATAATCTAGCTAGTTTTGGATTGGCATTACTATTTTTTTAAAGCTATTTTAGTGTGTCTTCTGTGACACCAAAACAATATCTAGGCGTACATATTTCCACTGGGCTAATATGTTACTAACGGGCGGGATAATTGTGACTAGCTTCCTTTGATTTTCAACCTCTCCCACTTCCAATGAGTCCCTCAATTGGAGAGGTATATATCAGTTATTAGTGACACGTGCCTGATACTGTGTGAATGGATCTTATGAGAGAACAATATTTATTAAAGCTAAATTATTGTTACCATTGCTTCTTTTGCAGTTGGCCTTTCCTGGTGATCATATCGCAGCAACTTGTCGAGAAAGTCGACGGCCTGCAAATAATGTGGATAAAGATAATATCAGAATTAGTTAGCTTCGAAGATCCATATTTAAGTTCTAGGTCAAGAGAAGATACAGACCTCGGGAACTGCCAAATGGTGATTATCCGCATTAATAAACTTTGTCCACGGTTTCCTGCTATGCCTGAAACACAGATCTTACTTCAGTGTGGAAATAATTTTTTTGCATGCAATGACAAAGATAAGTTGTGAGGGATTCATATTCCAACCTGCCAACAAGGGCTTCAAGGTGGGGGTCCAACTCTAACCGATACTTATTTAGATAAGCGGTTAATTCCTCCGTCCCCAGTATCTGCATATTAACGAAAAAGCAAACGACGTGAGTTCATCATTTTTTCTTTATATGGAGCAAGATTCCAGAAATAACCACAGTACTGTCAGAACGACTAGAACTGAAGAGGCATAGTTTATATCAAATTGAATTGCATTATCACTATTGTCACAGGTAAATCTCATGCTCGCAATATATGTATAAGAAAGAAAGACTGTATTTTCCCCCTGATTATGAAACTAACAAAAACCCCATGTAGATCCATCTTCAATCGAAGACACATAATTCTGAAAAATATATTATATATGTAACGAAGTAACGTAGCCTAAATATGAAATTAAGAGGAATCCTAAGAAGCAACTATGAAAACAGTTAACTGAAGCAGTTTACCATACAAAAGTAACAAAACTGCCTTATGGCAGCTACTTCAATTTTTTAATGATATAGATAGTTCATTCATGCTCTGTTTCACCTGGACACCAAACATTATATTACCTAAAACACCATAACTGTTTGATCCATGCGGATATGAGAATACACCCCAGATCTAACAATATTGATCAGTTTTTGAAGAAGGATTCATGTGTAAGCAGATCCTATAAAAATATTATATAATGCAATACACAATTATCTTCTAAAAATGGAATACACAAGTATCTCATCTATACAGTGAAACCTAGATAAATACACACCCTTGGGACCGCCAAAAAATGTGCAAATATAGAGGTCGTGCAATTATATAGGTGACAATTATAAAGAATTTGGATTTCGGGACCACAATTTTGTGTGCGTTTAGAGAGGTTGTGCATTTATATAGGGTGCAATAAGACAGGTTTCACTGTATTCTATCAGTAGCTACTAACTAGAAATAGCACTTCAACTGTTAAAGGCATAACCAGCAATCTACTAGTAAAAGTTTGTTCACTCTTCCCACCTTGCAAGTAGTAAAGGAAAGTGGAAAAGGAAATGATATCAAGAAGTGTAAGTGTCACTCCTACAGTGAAACCTAGATAAATGCACATCCTTGAGACCGCTAAAAACTGTGCAAATATAGAGGTTGTGCCAATTATATAGATGACAATTAGAAAGAATTTGGATTTCGGGACCACAATTTTTTGTGCGTTTAGAGAGGTTGTGCATTTATATAAGGTGCAATAATACAGGTTTCACTGTATGTCTGCATGACTTTAGTAGAATCTACTTAGAAAATATTTTCAGAGCTTCTATTTGATCATTTAAATAAACAAAAACAATCACTCCACCAGCATACAACAATGTATATAATTAAGATTCCCCTTCCAAAGAAAAAGATTAGCGTTCCCAGAGAAGAGAAAATCAGAAACATTTTTTATATGCCATCATCTGATGTCCTTGAGATAGTCTATTATGTGTTATCTCAATGACACTCTACAACCGACACACACATGATGTTGGGGCTTTCCCGTCTCTGGACACGTTAAAACAGGCCTTCTTCTGAAACTGCATATTCCACATACCTTAGCTATTTTGGCCAGTTGATCATAATTATCATGCCCATAGAAAAATGGTTCCTTGCGAAATATCTGAAGAGCACAAAAAGTTGCAAGTATAAGAATCACAATTATATTTAGTGTAATCCACAATATCCAAGTTTTTAAACTCCTTGTCTCTTCCATTAAAAAAAAAGCAAATTGCTTGGAACCACCAATAAGTGAAAAAATTTATACATGTGGCAACTAATAAGATTAATACTATTTGACAAGTTTTTTTAACTATTTCACAAACAACTAAGAAAAGAAAATCCACTTGTTGGCTAGGCAAGCTGGTGCTTAGGACTGGATCCACACTTGAAAATTAAACATAAGCACCATATTGACAATAATCCATCTCACGGGAGAGGTTGATATTTACTTTAGGGTCACAATATGCAATGACAATTTTCAGAACAAATCGTGTATGAAATATTCACCATGCCAGCAAACATACAACCAAGGCTCCACAAGTCGAGAGAGTAGTCATAATCTTGCAAATCAACGAGAAGTTCGGGACCTTTAAAGTATCTGCAAAAGATATAGAAAAGCTCAAGCAGGAGAAGAAAACGAGGGCAAAGAAGCCTAAGATCCAACAACAATAATATAAGCTACTAAAAAAGCAATCCCGATTCATAAATTAGTCATGAGTAGAATAAGAATACTGATTATAGCCCATGATATAATTTTTAATTATGGAAAAGATTCCTCCAAACTTACGTACAAATATAAAATTGGACCTACATGAATGACTAGGCCTTCAAATGAGATCGGACAAAGATTCCCCCAAACTCACATATAAAGATAAAGTCGTGCCCTACTTGTAGTTGCGTCTCAGCCCGATTTCGTTTCACCATGGGCTGTTACTCTTTCGATCCGCGACTCAGCCCGGGTTGGCATCTAGTTTGATCGTCCTACTCAGACTTCGTATTGGTCGGGATCGGATTCCAGATTGTGTCATGTTTCGCCAAGTCCGACAAGAGTTTCTCTCACGCATTGGATCCTCATAGGCCTCCCTTTCTAAATCAGAGTCAAAAATCTACAGTGTCGTATTCTTCCCTTTACCGCGATCTACTACTTGCAGTGGAAAGGGTTTCATCGGGTAAAACCCAACTTTACGGGATTGCAAACTCCTTAACTGCATCAAGAACCTTATAGAAAGAATCATAAACATTGGAGATACCAAGTTAACAGCGAGGTGGTAACACTGTTTATCATAACGTTGAGACTGCCAGAATTTCCATAGGGTAAAAACTGATTGTGCCTGCTTTTGATATGAGATGGGACCTAATAGAGGAAAGCAACTTGGGGTAACGGGCGCAGGAAGACCGGGGAGAATTGTAGAGAATGTATTTGCATAGTGGGTTGACATTATGGCAGATTTTCATGGGGGTAGTATTTGGTAAGCATAATGGAGGGATATACTGTAACTGGTTTGGTTCTGTAAATGGTACTTGAACAATAGCTTGTCGTGGAGGTTGCAATTGGGAGATTGGTGAGGAAGAAGTGACTACAATATGGAAAGGTGGTTTCATTGAAGACTAGGGGAGAGACAAAAACTCGTTTAATACCTAGTTGGAGACAATAAAAGACTTTGTTCGTATCAAAGTGACCCAAAAAAATGCAAAAGAGTGCTTAGGAGCGGGCTTGTGAGAAGCATAATTGCGTAAATAAGAAAAAACAAGACATCAAAAAACATTGAGCACAATATAATTGGAATCTAACCAAAAAGAACATGTGGTGTTGTACGACGGTAGTTGGAGGTTGGTTGATGAAGTAAACGGCGATAAAAAACTGCTTTGACTAACTATTAGAGAGAGTATTGCCATGAAAAATCATAGTAAGGCCACTTTCATTGATGTCTTGGTGTTTCCATTTAGCCTGACTATTATGAGATTGAGTATAAAGACAAGAAAAATCTCATAGAATTCTAAAATTAGAAAGTAATTGCAAAAATTGTCTGGAGAATTCTGCCCACTGTCATATTGAAATAGACAAACTTTTGCATTATATTGTGTATGAACCATGTTTTAAAAACGAACCAAAGTAAAGAAAAGTTCAGATTTGAACTTCATAGCTATACCCAAAAATAATGACTAAAATCATACGAAAATAATGTAATAGCAAAATTTTGAAAAAGGCAAAATCGGATTGTAAAAGTGAAGAACCCAAATATTAACATGTATAGATCAAATGAACAATAAGAACGCTTTTTATTAAATTAAATAGGTAGGCAATGGTCTTTTCCGAGTTGACAACTACAAAGACTGGATAGTGCTGCTGGAGAGGGAGTTTTGTGAATTATCTTCGGAACTAGAAAAGAATTTTAAACTCTTTAAAGAGATTCGAGGCTTCAATGTTACGATTGTCAATGTGACTAATTAGTACGTAAGAAACATTACCGATAGTAACATGATCATCGCCAAGAGTAAGGAATTAAAGTAGAGAAGTTATCAGGAGAGTTGCTTGTTTGAGTGAATGTGCCACTATCAGGGTCATTAATTGTAATAGCAGAAAGATCTTGAGATAATTGTTGTCATGAAAGCATGATTGAAGCGGCCCAAACATTCTCGAGCAAAGTGTGCAGGTTTATCTCAAAGTCAACCGATTTTGGCACTAGCAGTACTAGATGAAGCAAGTTGCACTTGTTGAAACATCATGAGAAAGAGAAGCACCAAGTATACAGCGTATAGAAATTAGCACGGTCATACTCTCAATTAAACGAGTATGCAAAGGGCATGTGAAACCAAACACCGTCCTCTATTAAAGGACAAGTTCGAGTGTTAGAAGTGTCTCAGAACTAGCTGAGGTTGTTCCATGAACGCCAATACGTCCATTTTGAGCTTCCCCTCTAGTATGACATCAACCTGAACGCCCTTCTGGCTGAGTATTAAAGGCAGTCTTGTAAGAGGGATTTTTTTGTGACCGGATAACATGAACGAATTCAACCCTAATACTTCAAAGAAAACAGTCTCTGAGTAGCCAGGATTCGATTGGATCCAAGCACATCTCTCGCCGAGTAGACACCAAACTTCACTGGCACAAGTAAGTCCAACAGAAAGGGACAATAATTTCTTCAGAAATATGGCATACATCATATGCTTAAAACGGCTTGATAGTCGTATTCTAATTCAACTTGGTTTAAGGTTGTCACCTTTGGCGCTGATAAGAGGCAAAATTGTTATGTTGATGTGTCCAACACTTTTGACTGCGTAGATACGTCGTAATCTATGATCTCCATAAAAAGTAGTTTGTTTTACTAAGCTTAATGAATACCCAATTATTAACAGAAGGTAAAAAAGAAAGGACTATTTCTTTCGAGATAACGATAGGAGAAAATCGAAGGAAGTGGGCAATGATTTAAAGGCTTGAGCCTGAGTCGATACCATAAACAAATTCTCTACCTGTGAGATATTTTAGAAGAAAAAGAATTAAGATATAGAAAGAAGATTGAAGAGAGGTGCTAATATGCTCTCAATGTGTGAGTTTTATCAACAATTAGAAGAGGATTCTATATCTTGTACAAACAGATCACTATTAGTTGCAAATTACATGTCCAAGTAAGTTAAACACGTTCTCTATTCTCCTTATTGTATGTTGATGAGTGGTTTGATATTTCCACATATTATGGGAGCTAGAGCGTGGATTGTTTGCTTAACCACTCCAACATCGCCACGTATCATGAGAGTTGATGGGAGATGGTTTTTCATTGTGAAGTCTTCAGGGTTTTTTTCTTTTTTTGTGCGATTTCATTTTGATTCCTAATAGAGCACATGAAATAAACATTTGGGCTCGCACTAGGAGAAATTTTTAGACTTATGGTCATATTTGTATGATCGCTGTAATTTAGTAAAAAAGTAGCTACACCATTGGGGTTGATTATTGGTTTGAGGGATTTTTTTGCAATAGCTCTTTGAGAGAGGTGTCACTCTTGGTCGTAGAGGTGTATTGGTTTAGAGCTGTCACAAAAGTTGAGAGAAGACAAGACGGTCCATGTCCTTTGGTAAGAAAGAGACCATTTTATATAGGTATTAATCGATTAGTGTTCTAGCCCTAACCTTCATATTTCCTATCTACCCCTCCAACTTTGGCGGACAGGCTAGGGTACTAGTGAGCCAAGCGCTTTATTGAGTAGCCATGGTTCGTCATTTAACGAGCTTGGGTAGGGGTGCACATTCGTGTCCCTACAATCATATCATCTCTCACAAGCGACAATAAATGTGAGCAAATCATTGTTCCATCTAGGTTTACCATGTAGGAATTATTTTAGTTGTTTTCTAAAGTTTTTTATTTGATGATATGTGGATAGTACGAATTTGGAAAGATTAAATTATCGCGGATCCCATGTGATGTTGAGTACATTGTATTGTTTTCTTTTTCCTCTTTGCCTTCGGGTTGGCATCTTTCCAGTTAATTAATAAATAAAAACAAACAAACAAACCGAATTTTGTGGGATTTGGACGTGAAAGTTAGTCTGTTAATGATATAGTTTTCTAAACAATTATTTAATGGTCTTAACGATATGTTATTTTTTTAGGCATGCACTTCACGCAGTTATTCAGAGACTAAACAGAGTCGAACTTGCATAATAGTAGTATCATCGAAGTTGAAGTACATTTAAGTTTGTTTTGACAAGGGGGGGTCCAAAATGACGTCCTTTCATATGACAAAAGACTAAAAAAATGGAGGGGAAAAAAACACAATCCACTAATGCAACCTGTGTTGTTGAGTATGGAGATGGTCTAGTAGACAACTGTTAGACTACACTTATAAGAATGAGGGAACATAATTTTAAGATCAAGAATACCAATACATAAATAATTATGCAAAATTGCAAACTAAACTTATAATTATCATCTCATGACAGCCTTGTACCGATATTTTGCAATTGATGAAGAAAAGATGTACTTCCATTCAACTTTATCGCTAAATGTAATCTACAATTAGTATTGCAACTTGGCTGTTAAGTGGTCATTATAATAGTTCTGCAGCATAAATAAATTAAGATTTTGATGTCATTTGGATTTGCACCACTTAGACCTTATAGTTCGAAACAGGAACAGAGCTTGAGATATTTCAATAATAATTATTTTGAGTACTTATCACTTTCTAACTATTTAAAACAATTAGTTTCAATAACCCCGGCCATAAATACATTGTAGCTCCATTGTGCTTCAAAACTCATAAAAACAAGTTTAGCAACTTCACATTTATATAACTGACATAGAAAATAAAGTCTAATCATTGTAAAGATGCTTTCCAAGTGAAACAAGGAAATTACACACACCTTGAAGCAACACGAACATTGTATTCTTTCCCAGGATGATAGAATTCTGCAAGTCCCCAATCTATTAGACGAAGTTTACGCTGCTCATGGTCAATCATGACATTATGGGGCTTCACATCTCGGTGCATAATACCTTGTGAATGGCAATAGTCTAATGCCTGCATATAGCATGTGTGTAAGATAGCATCAATTGAACACTATTAGCGCTCACAATATATTGCGTGTGTAATTTAAAGGCAACAGTTGTCGCTTAGCAATAATTTCAAACAGTAAATTCAGACAACTTTGCGCAACTAAACGCAAAAATAATGAGCATATTCAAATAATGGGACAGCCACATGAATCAGTTCACCATATCTTTCCTTACTGCATCTACCCAAACTACTTTCAGTCGTCTAGCCTCTAGGCCTTTATCGCATTTGGTTTGTACCAAAGAATCCATTACTGTTGACACTATTAATTGAACATTTGTTCTCTTTGTACATGGACAAACCATCTCGAAAGACTTCGTAATTGTGCTAAAATATGCACACGGTAACTCCGAATACTTCGAAATCGCACTTCGGTGTAGGATTGGAAAAAGATGTGGCTTGAGAGAAGTTGATGCAATTTCGCTGACCACCAATATAATCAAAGGCATTTTTTCTATTCAAATCAGGCATTTTATCGTTGAGGGAGGCCTGATTCTCTCATGTGGTCTTTGGCTGGGAAAGTTTTCAAGATAGGAGAGTAAAACTTTGTGTTCTGACATTTATCCTCGCTACGGGATTAATGAATTTAACTCTATTAAGGCATATTCATACATTAATTTTTCCCATAGCTATATTTTAAGGTGGAATGGGTGCAGTCTAATAGGACAACATCTTACCCAGATACAAGATAGCTTCTCGTCTTTTGGTGGGAGCCTAAATCGTTCTTCAATTATCATCTTTCTATGCATTGTGATTATCACAACCACCTATAAAAAATCAATATCACTTGCCCCTCCCTCATGTACCATTTCATGTTGTTTACGGAAATCTTCTCAAAATACCAAAGCTTTGCTGATTATGGCTAAGGCCATTAAGCAGAGTGTTTTCCAACCAAAAGCATCAAATAAAATCCACTAGAAAAATCTGAGACGATTTTCAATGTTTTAAACAAAACCAAAATAATGTTTTTGTGCTTCTATTTGCTCAATTTGTATTGTGCTATACCGGGAAGAAATGATCTAGCCCTGTAATACATACATGTCATTTTTCCTTCTCACTGTGTATTGTGCATCTTATATAATACAGCATTTCATTCAATAATATAAACCACTATGCTTTACGTATATTAGATAATCATATTAGATTATACAAAAAATAATGAGGATTTGGATCCGGGACAATAACAAGATTTTTGTTTGTATTTTTTTTCAAGAGAGAAGTTAGACAGGCATCAATTTAGGTTCAGTCATTGGTAGACTATATTGTCTGCCTTTGGGTTAGCCTTTGGGTTAGAACCAAATGGTAAGCTAGTACAAATTTTATTAATACCTTTTATTTAGTGAATTTGATAGGAACTATAGAGGAAACTCTTTCTAACAATCACAATTAATCTAAAACTAAAACTCGTTTTTACTAAATCGCTTTTAATCACATAAAATAAAGGCCAAAAGACCTAGGGTTTATAAATTTTACCCCAAACTCTACATCACACTCTCTCAAGCTAAACCTTTCTCTCTCAAAACCAACTCTACCAAAATAAACTAAGCTTAAGCTCTCTTTTATAAGAGAAGAGACCTAGCAAAAATAGAAACCCTAGCTAGACTCTAATTAAGAGACTTCTCCTAATTATAATGCAATTAAAATAAAATAAATAGAAATAACTAAAATAGAGATAGGGGTCCTGAGAGGTGGAGAGACGATCGCCTACTTGGGCATCGTAACGACCACATGATCCATCAGAAATGAACTCGCTTGATAAGGATAATCACAACAAAAGATCGAATCAAGATATGTCCTGGTCTTGTACGAGATAGTTACAACACAGTGCTATTTTGTATATTTTTTCGGATTATTGACAACTCTATTTGGGACTTTAATTAACCACCAACAAAGTAAAGAACGTAAGACTATATGTTAATATTATGCAGAAAAAGGTGTAAGAGGTCTGAACAACTATGACAATGTCAAGGGCACAAGGTGGTAAGCGAAGAGTGCCATTCATGAAGGCTTATTCTAATAGAGAATTGTGGCACAGAATACGATGCAGGAAGACCATGATATAGAGGAAAGCATACAGTAGTTTTGTCGACACCAAAAAAATATATATACAACACTTCTTTTTTTAACTAAAGGTATCCGGGCCACTGGTCAGACCATCAATTCCCGACTAGATCCTTTAGGGTCGTGAAACCTGCCCACAAAGCACACGAACCTAGGTACGTTGGCACAAGGCCAGCGGGACTTAGTACCAACCTCGAAGCTCACCAGTGGTGAGAATTGAATGAACCCTATACCCCCAGAAAGATTTTACCCTATCTTTGTCACTGGGTAGCAAGGAGTTGGTATATATACAACACTTTATAAACTGTACGAGCTCATTAAACAATAGTTTCACAACTAGTGCATGCCTTTGGGTTAGAATAGAAAGCTGGTAACAGATTTTATTTGTACCTTTAATTGAGTGACATGAAATAGTTTTGATGAAAATAATCACAATTAATAACCAAAGCACCAGTCCTATACGGTTTAAGATTGAATTGAATTCTCACATGAACCTTAAAGCATAAGTACAAATCAGTAATGAATGTGTATCTTTCCAGATCATAGACAGCCCATTTAGGACTCATAAACCACCAAAAAAGTAAAGAACATAGGTCATATGCTCATATTGTGGAAAAAATGTGTTAGTACGAGGTCTGAGCCAGGGGCACAAGGTGGAATGCAAGGAATGCCTTTCATGAAGGCGTATTCTGATAGAGAAATATGACATTGAATACGATGCAGGAAGATCATAATATAGAGGAAAGTACTGCCTTTTTTTTTATCACACCAAGCAAATACATGTACTGATGTAAATTATAGAGAGAGGAAGAGATTAACTGAGGATTAACAAGCAAATTTAGGGTTCTTCATATAACTAAATCTAGGGTTCTCTCCAAAATAACAAATAACCAAATAACTTCCACAACAACTAAAGTCTCCAACAACAAAGTTGGGACTTAATAGTCTCCTACACTAGAAGGGCAAAAAATATGTAAAAGCATAAAGAAAGATATGATACGGGTACGTAAACGACCACCCATGCCTATTCACATCAACTCTCCCCGTCTACGGAAGAATTCGACCACAAATTCTCACGAGCAATGTACTCGGCATGAAACTCCGGATCTAGCTGAACCCAAGTATGGTAAGGAAATAGGAGGAATATGGCCACCATGGAAAGGAGTAAGTAGGTTGACATTGACCACTCTAGATCGACGTACCTCAGGTGGAAGGTCCAACTCATGCATTCTCCCCAATACGATGAATAACATGAAACGGCCATGCTCGACAAAGTGACAGTTTAGTTTAGAACCCACTCCTGAACGTCTCTGTTTCTCAATATAGAGTTAAACAAGATCCATAGGCCGAAACACAACCTATTATCGTCGCCTCTCGTCAGCCTTGCATTTGTACAACGCATAAGTAGTCTCTAGGCGTTCTCATACCTCCTCATATATTGCCCTGACAGAAGCTGCGAACTCCTCGGCTAACGCAGAAACTAGCATTGTCACAGGTATGGGTGCAAGATCAAGAATAGTTTTGCAGACTGCCCATTTGCGATCTAAAATGATGACATCCCAATAGACCTATTAAGGGAATTATTAAATGTAAACTTTGTGTGTGTAAGTGTTAAACCCCAGAATTTGGGCCAATCTCCTAAAATGCAACGTAATAAGTTACCTAAACGACGGTTAACCACCTTCGTCTGCCCATCAATCTATGGATGAAACGCTGTCAAGAACTCAAGCTTACACAGTAGGAGCATCCACAATGTCCTCCAAAAATGACCCGTAAATCGAACGTCCCTGTCTAAAGTAAAACTCTCTGGAGTACCATGTAGACGAACGACCTCCCTGAAGAAAACACACACCATATGAGAAGCATCCTCGGTTTTCTTACAGGGGATAAAGTGAGCCATCTTCAAAAACCTGTTGACGACCACAAAAACCGCATCAAAGCCCTGAGTAGGTCAAGGTAATCCTGTCACGAAATCTATAAAGATATTTCTCCACGGTGCCTCTGGGATATGAAGTGATGTGTACAAACCGGTGTTTTGGCAAGCCCCTTTTGTCGTCCGGCACACGTGACACCGCCTAATAAAATCATTGATATCACGACGCATAGTGGGCGAATAGTAACGTTCTCTCACTGCTAAATGTGTTTTGGTAATACCAAAATGTCCACCCAAATCTCCTGCATATCACTACGCATAGTGGGCCAATAGTAACGTTCTCTCACTGCTAAATGTGTTTTGGTAATACCAAAATGTCCACCCAAATCTCCTGCATGAACTTCCGTGATCAACTGTACCCGCAAGGAAGACTCTGGAATGCATAACACTTCCACACGAAACAAAAACCCATCCTGCAGCCGACGTAGTCACCCTAGCCTCTACCTTGACCCTCAATATAATCAACATAGATATCACGAAAAACTGTTGTCCTCAGCATCAGCAAAATGTGTATCATGCAACTCAAAGAGTCGGCAACCCTATTCTCCTTCCCCTTGACATGTTGAACCGTAAAGTGATACTATTGTAGGAACCTGAACCACTTTGCTTGCCAATCGGATATAACACGATTCTGACTGTGCATATGCCGTAAAAAAATTGTGATCAGAATGGATGATAAAGTCAGCATGGTACAGGTAATGACGCTAATATGAGAAGGCCTGACTATGGTAAGAAGTTCAATATCATATGTGGAATATCGTAACTGAGCTCTTGATAACTTCTTACTATAGAAGGTGATAAGACTGCACAAATATCTGTCTTGCATGCATCAGTAGTAACCTCAAACGACTGTGTAAAATCTAAGAGAGCAAGAACCGGTACTGTAGTCATGCGGATCTTAATATCCTCAAAAGCCTTTGTTGCATCCTGTGTCCACTGAAATGGCTCGATACTCTCTCCCATCAAATCTGTAATTGGGGCCATAAGTGTACTGAATCTCTTAAAATATCGCCAGACCATGAAAACTCCTCACCTGCTTCCTATCTTGCTTCCTATCTGTAGATGTAGGCTAGCCCCGAATTGCTGCAACCTTCTCATCTATCCAAATACCCTGTGCTGACATAATAAACCCCAAAAAATGTATTGCATCAACCATGAACGAGCACTTCTTCAACTGAAGAAAGAGGCAATGTTCCCTGAGAACCTAGGACATGCTGAATATGCTCCTGTACAGAGTGACTATAAATCAAAATGACGTCAAAGTAGACCACCACAAACCTCTCGCAAATATAATCTCGGACGACATCAGTCATCAACCACATAAAAGTCAATGGAGCGTTAGATAGACCAAACGGCATAACCATCCACTCAAACAAGACATCCCAAGTCTTAAACGTTGTTTTCCACTTATCTTTAGGTCGCATACGTATCTGATGGTACCTTGTGCAGAGATCCATTTTGGAGAAAATTTGTACCCCGTGTAGGTCATCGATCATATCGTCCAGGCGTGGAATAGGAAACTAGTACTTGACTGTGATCCTATTAATGGCACGATTGTCCATGTACATGCGCCAACTCCCATCTTTTTTTGGGGTGAAGAGAGCAGGCACCACACATGGAGGCATGTTCTCTCTAACCAAACCCTTGTAACGAAGCTCCCTAACTTGTTTCTGTAACTCTGCACGCTCCATAGGTGTCATCCTGTAATGTGGTAGATTGGGGAGTGGTGCCCTAGGGACCAAGTCAATGGCGTGCTAAATATCCCTCAACGGCAGTAAGCGATAAACCCGCTTCCTTGGGTTCATCACAAACATTACTGCACTCACAGATAATAGACAGCAAACATTCAAAAACAGGTGTCAGAGGTGCGGAATGCATACCTACTAAGCAATAGGCAGTACCGTGTCGTCAAGCATCTGTCAAGAAACTGGAGGGGGGTGACCACGCCAGAACAGCAGCTGATGTCACCGGGTTGATTACAATATCCTTACCCTGTCAAATGATAGTAAAAGTGTTGAGCTCCCCATCATGTTTACTCTTGTGATCAAACTACCAAGGCCAGCTCAAAAGCAAATGATAAACATCCACCTTACATGTAACCGTATCTTTGTACACCCCATCTATCACAAACAAGAGTGTACACTCTGGTGTTGCCCACTTCTCTCCTCCCTTGCTAAGCCTATGGATATCGAATGGTGTCGAGTGTGGGGTCAATTTTATCCCTAACTTCTCTTCTCCACAATATTGGCTGAAATAAGGTTCTACGTCGAACCCCCATTAATAATAACATTCAAAGGAAACTCGTTAGCTACGTACCGAGTCCAAAAATTTTTGTTTCGTAACCACATCGCGGATTCTTTGTTTTTCACGGTAACTACTCGATTAACCAGCCAGCAAAGAAGAAAGAAATAAGATTGTATAGGTGTGAGGCCCACCTCCATGTTAATGGTGGATGCCTTTCTTAAGTTTAAGTTCATGGTAGGTTGGAGGGTAGGAATCGTTTGTAGTGATTGGCCCACTACTTTAACAGCATTGCTGTCATCATTAGGAGATGGTTTGGTCAGTAATAGTTGGCCCACAATCTTGATCTCTCTCCCCTCCTTCCTAGTTGTGGGCACCATCTCTTCTTCTTTGTTCTTGTTGTTTGTGATATTTTTTGTTGTTGTGAGGATTGTCGTCTTGTTGACCGTTGTTGAAGAAGGTTTAGGAGAGACTGACTGTTGGCTCTTTTCGCGAATCCCTTTCTCCTGTAAACAACTTTGTCGACTTGGAAATTGTACCTCCCAATGATGTCAATGAACCCAGTGACTTCTTCTCCGTCAGTGTCGTCGTTGGATGGTAGAGTTTCAATTGCTGTCGAGGTATCCCCATTGTTCCTTCCCAATTGCTTGATTACAGACTCCATTAGCGCAAATTGTGTTCGAACTAATTCCAGTAAAATCTCTTTAAATACCATCGTAGGATCGAAATCCGATTAAGGATAGGCTCTACAACCACAACTTGATGTAAACTATAGAAAGAGGAAGAGATTAACTGAGAAATAATAACCAAATTTAGGGTTCTTCATAAAACCAAATCTAGGGTTCTCTCCAAAATAACAAATAACCAAATAACTTCATAACGACTGAAGTCTCCACCAAAGTTGTGACATAATAGTTTCCTACACTAGAAGGGCAAATATGTAAAAGCATAGAGAAAGATAAGACACGGGTGTGTCAAAGACTACTCATGCCTATTCACATCATGTACAACAGACTTGATGAAGTTGACAAGCTCATTAAACAATAGTTTTACAGTTATACTAATGACTTAATAAGGATGAAGAGCGAGAATACAGTCCGAAAGACATTCAGAAGGAAGAAGGATGATGGATGTTGAGCTTTTCTTTAAAAGAGTGATGATTTGTTGAAGAGAGAATTAAGCTAGATAGAAAAATAGGATTAAGAGCATCATAAGAGAAAATCTTAAAATAAAATTTGGCGAGAGAGAACCAAAAAAGAGAATACCTTTAAGAAAAAAAAATCTAGATAGAGCGAATCAGAGTAAAAAAAATTAGTTCTTCCACAAAAGGGGCCACAGAAAAATAAGCCTAGATATTTTTCCTACTTTTGATTTGTTCGAACACAACAAATGTAATTTTTTTTATTTAGATAATGATATCCATGCCAAAGAAAAGATAATCTTCATGACATCATCTTCTACCATTTTGATGGAACTCCATTTATACCAATATGATTTTCCTTTTCCTTTGGTTCACATGAACCAAACAGCCTTAACCAATGAATTTCCTCCTTTAATATGCCACTCTTAGAGCATTAATCTGATGTGACACATCCCTCATAGGAACGTCTACCCACCGTGTGACCTATGTTTAATTAATGTTTTAGCTTAAGCTCTGTTAGAGAGGTCCAATATAGGTTATGAGCAGTTTCCCAGTTTAAGTAGAAGTCTACTTCAATTAGAATTAAGGTTCCTAATTCTAACCCCCCCCCTCTTGTGTTCTATAAAAGGGGAGGCCTAGGTTATTTGTTTCTCAGTTGATTTTGATTAATGAAAGCTAATTTGTTTAGTTGAAACCCTAGTTTTCTCTAACTCTCAAATACAACGTAATCTTCATACAAATCTCGCTTCCGCGTTCGCAGTAATCACGTTAATTGGTACCAGAACTGCTTTAGAATCCAGTGTAGTCAGTTTCAAGAGCAAAGATGCCTCGTAGAAGACTGCGACGAAGAAACCTACGCTCGCCGACAATGTAGCGAAGATATCGGATAATCTTGATAAGCTTGAAGGGCTTGTCGAGGCTTTGGGTAGAGGAGCCTTTTTCCCGCCCCCGCCCCCCAATCAACGGCAATTTCATCGCCTATTTACGACGACTAACCCGAAGATTGGAGCAACACCACAAAGACCGGTGAAACAGAAACCCCGTTTGTATGTCTTCCCGTCGATAGCGACGTGAGATCGGAAACCCCGATGTTTGATACGGCGAGCAAGGAGGCGCCGACCGTTTTAAAAAGTCCGGTTAATGACCAACCATCAGCGATCGCGAGTGGCACCGACGAAGACAAGGTCGGCGATCCCAGGGGTTATGGCAGTCATACCAACTGTCGTCGTCATCACAAAAACAAAGCAAGACTTTTTTACAAATTTTTTGTGGAGAAAAACAGCCACAGAGAAGACCACAAATCACGATAGAAGAACACATAGAACCTTTGTTGGATTACAGTACTCTTCTCCAATCGAAGGTCCAACTGGAATCGTGGCCAGTACAAACAACCCAACTGATGCAGAGATGGAGTTGTATTTGAAAAAACTCGCGATGGGGAGAGAAAGAAGAATCTACAAACCTCTTTACAGAGTTACAGAGTCCAGAGGGCACCAACAATTGGCGTTTTGGCCGAAATTTTAACCGGTTTCAAAAACCCTAAAGCAAATCAGTTCGTAAGGAAGTTCTCTCACGTGCCCTACATACGCATGAGGAATTTAAATATGCATGTGAGCAACACATGTTTTCTTTTAAATCATCCCAGCCCACCAACTTCTATCCCATACTTCAAAATTTGGTGGGAAAACATTAAATAGACAACAACCCATGAGCAACACAAGTCAACAACAATTTGTTCTCCAACAGTTTCAGCGGCTCAAAACCATGATCTGGCCCAGGCCCAAATCCAAGCCTAACATATCCACTTTATTTGTAGGTCCCACTCCAGGTGATGTTTCAAGCCGAAGTGAACCAACCCAGGCCACTCAAACCAAGCTGAGCCAAGTCGAACAAAAGAATGCATCTTCGGCAGTGGCTACTAATTACCGTGCCACACAACAATGGATTCTAGAGACACGTGCAAATCACAGGATGCAGATCGATCTCGTCCAACAATTCCACTTACGCATAATACAGTACACTATCCAAATATTTGATCCATATAAGGGAGATGATGGCCTGATACGAAGAATTATGTCCGTATGTTGATCCGTTTTGAGAAGGTTTTGTAGCAGGTGTCGAGGAGCGGACCACGGTAATTTCTCAGCTTTTAATTTTAGACGTCAATGGACGTAGGGATGTCGGTGACGACATCATACCCCCCCCCCCCCCCCGTTCTCGGGTACAATGACAGGATACGAAAAATTTCGTGGAAGACTTCAAGATTTTCGAAAGAGTTCTACCGTACAGATTTCGAGCACGTTCTACGGGATGAAAACGAAGAGACTGAGATGCACACTACATACGTATGTGAGTCTTCTGGAGCACAGCCCCCACGAAATCTTCTCATACGGAAGGTTTGATGGGACACATCCCTCATAGGAACGTTTACCCACCGTGTGACCTATGTTTAATTAATGCTTTACATTTTATGCTTTAGCTTAAGCTTAAGCTTTGTTGGAGAGGTCCAATATAGGTTATGAGCAGTTTTCCAGTTTAAGTAGAAGTTTATTTCAATTAGAATTAGGGTTCTTAATTCTAACCCCTCTTGTGTTCTATAAAAGGGGAGGTCTAGGTTATTTGTTTCTCAGTTGAGTTTGATTAATGAAAGTTGAAACCCTA
The DNA here is from genome assembly GCA_014058105.1 of Kingdonia uniflora. NCBI lineage: Eukaryota > Viridiplantae > Streptophyta > Magnoliopsida > Ranunculales > Circaeasteraceae > Kingdonia > Kingdonia uniflora. The sequence continues at coordinate 245,041 of JACGCM010000563.1, forward strand.
GTTTTTTCTAACTCTCAAATACAACGTGATCTTCATAGAATCTCGCTTCCGCGTTCGCAGTAATCACGTCATAATCACTTAGCCAGTTAGCCTACAATCTCACTAGTTATAGCATAAATACGAAACTAAAATTGCTCGCTGTATTTTCTTTAGTCCTCCAAAAATACCCACAAATTTAGTTGCAAAGGCGTGTTTTGGTTTTTACAAGTTCATAGAATTGCCTGTGAGGCGGAGGCGGCACAGTAATTCCAATATGCCTAATTTTACATTACAATCACATTGTTAACGTCCATCAGTAAAACATTATGCAGAAACATGTTCATGGGCTTTAAACGTGAATATATTATGCATCTATTCTCTAGTACTTTTCACAATATTAACTTAATAAGCCATGAGAAGAGTAAGCTTACCTTCAGTAGTTCATAAATGTAATATCTGGTGTCATAATCCGTCAGTGTTGGATAAAGCACTTTGAAATCGGTGTTGTTCACATACTCAAATATCAGACTGGGGGTTTTTGATTGCTGATCTCTAACAATATCCAACAGCTTCACTATATTAGGACCACCACAAAGGTTCTGAAGAATTTTGATCTCCCTTTTGATCTGTATTACCATACATATTAGTATTAACAGTTAGGAGATGATCTATTATCGTAGAAGAAAATACATCACATTAATAATAAGAAAATCAATCAAAAGCACTTTGTAAGTATAAGCCAGAGGCAATGCTACAATGGAAAACGGCTTAGAGTAAGAAGCTCTCAACTAAGCATATCCACAAAGCATATAAACAGCCGAAGCAACCTCTCATAAGAATAAAACTCTACAAATAAATAGAATTATAGCTGAATTTTTCAAAAAATTTATAATAGTTGGAGGATCTTTGAGCATAAGTTGTCATAACTCGAAGTTACGAGAAAAGCTATCTGATATATACCATAAGTTATTAAAATACAGGCAGGGCATTAAGACAACAGAACAACAATAATAATAAAAACTACATTTGTATAATTTGTCACCTCAGTGATCACTGAGGTGACAAATTATACAAATGTAGTTTTTCTTTTTTGAGAAGATTTTATATCAATTTAGTTCCGTTGATAAGCATTTCAATATTAACTAAAGTGTATCTAAAACAAGAGAACAGTGTGCTTATAAATGGTCTTCTTTTGCTAAGATATTATAATTACATGAAATTCCCTGTTGCCTGTTGGTGCTTGGATCAACCATCAGTAGAAGATTTACCTGCCATTTCTGTATGCTGCAATCTAATGTAGAGAAGGGTAACGAGTTATACACCAGAGAGGGGAATGTAATAATTGGGGATTTTTTTATGAAGAAAGAGAAGACTTGGAGCTTAAGAATTCGACGCAATAATTCGGCGCCGATTGTTGCCTAATCTTCGCATTTTTATCAAATTTTGTTCTCAAATCGATCTTTCTCTACTCAAGTCCTTTTTGACAAAGGGGGGGGGGGGGGGGTTAATTCGTCAATTTGGAGAAGATTTAGCATTAAAAATATTGTTTTCAAGATGTAATTCTAGGGTCCATATCTGTGTTTATGGCTTGGTCTTCTAGTGATATGAGCTCTGAGATTCAAGCGAAAAAACAAGCTCAACCTATCTCCAATGGAGAAAGATCCGAGTCTTAGAAAGAGAGAGGAGTGGGACCACAAATTTTTTTAAATGACAAAAATACTTGTGTGAAATGTAAGGGGGGGAACGTAGTTAAAAGAGAAGTTATTAAGGAGACTTCAGGAATATATGAAATTACAAAGCGATTTTCGCATTCTTTCGATCTATTGCCATCTTTGGACCTGCCTGCTTATGTACTCACATTTCACACATTGTGCGGCATGGGCTGCTGAGAGGTGGCAGACATTTGTCTTGTTCATTCTTGTTTATTACTTGTAGGATGATGACGAAGAGTATCATTACACTTCAAAACATTTGCTTTGCGCCCTCAAAAAAACAAAAACAAAATGTAAGAGGACTGAACAGACCCCAAATACAAAGAGAGATAAGAATAAGTATCAAGCTTAGCAGGTTGTCTATGGTGGGGCTTATTAAAAACAAGTCAACGAGAATAAAATAGACATTATCCACAAGTCAGTTGTAGCTAATTGGAAGAGATTCGCTAATTATGAGAAGGTAGCAAATGGGAGAATCATAACTGTAAGATTCGAAAATTCTGGAGGTACAATTCATTTCAAAGTCTTCAAAGTTTTTTTTTTTTAATGAATGTAAAATTTATTGATATAGAGAAAGGATTACAAAACCAAAGCAGATAGAAACTACATTACAAAAAGCAAAAAAAATAAAGAAGACCCGCCAAACTAAACGTCACGGACCTCCCATGATGACTTCCTTCCACCTAGCCACTACAGTATCGAAGAACACCCCTTTCGTTTCGCTTCATAGGTTATATATGTTATGGTAACTATGAAATTACCAAAAAGAAAATGCTAGAGAAAGAGAAGAACTCTAGGAATACCTTAGAGGATGGCACATACAGTAAGTATCCCTTGGTTGATCTCTGGGGATTTTAAGTCCGTCACAATGATGAGAAGAAGGGGGGTGAACTTTTAAGTGAAACTAATATGCTTCCTTTGAGAAACACACTCATTGATCTAAATCTAGTCGTTTAAAATGGAGATGAAAAAGGTTTACATGGACCAATTATCAAGCAGATCCTACAAGAATCTTGACCAAATTGGATAAGGTACTTTGTAAAGAAGATGGCCTGAATTTATTTCCCATCTCATAAACAAACTTTATGCCTTTTGGCATTTCAGACCACCCCCCAATCTATATCACTACACAAGAAGAGGTACCTATACCAAAAGCCCCTTTCAGATTTATTAACTCTTTGACAATGCATCTGATTTCATGGAGATAGTTAACAGTGCTTGGAACTGTAGAATTCAAGGTACCCCTACATATGTTCTTTCTCAAAACCGAAAGATACCAAAGAAAGATCCCATCAAGTGGAAGAAGGAAGCTTACAGTAACCTTTACATCGGAATTGAGAATGCTAGAAGAGAACTACTGAATGTCAAACAAGAGATTGTTGTTATAATAATTATAGGTAAAGCTATTATGAAAAGATAAGGGGGGAAAAGAAGAAAACTAAACAAGCTACTTCTCCAGGAAGCAATGGATATGAAACAAAAATCTAGGTGTGAATGGATATCTCTTGGGTTGAAGTATAAGCAACTGCATCTTGCTCATGAAAGTTTTGCAAGCTATGAAAGTTATCAAATGGGTGTAAGTATGTATCTCAATACCAAGTTTTAAGATTGATATCAACTGGTTATTTATGGGTTTTCTCAAAAACAGTTAAGATATTAGGCATGGAGATCAACTCTCTCGACCTATTTGTTATCTCTATGCAGCCTCTCTCTCTGAAATCCTGAACAAAGCTGCATTTGAAAGCAATGTGGCTATTTTCCCAAGTTGCAAGAGTACACATATATCTCATCTGATATATAGATGAAGATCTGCTATGCCTCAAAGCAACTGCTACCTTTGCAACAAAGACTAAAGAAATACTTGAAGATTTTTGCTATCATTTCAGGGCTGAAAATAAATTCTTCAACGAACAGGTTTCTTCTCAGGGTCTACCAGTGAAGAAACAAAGATGGTCTATATGTGAAGTGTACTGCAGTTTAAGAGAATCCCTGCCTGTTAGGTACTTGGGATTACCCTTCCTAGTTCCTAGCCTCAAAGCTCCAGATATATATTGTAATCCCCCTATCCCAAGATTTCAAGAAAAATCACAAATTGGAAAGCAAATATCCGTCTTATGGGGGGTATAGCTGAACTAATTAAAACTGTTCTTCAAAGCTTCACAGTTTAATGGGCAGGATGTTTCGAATTCCTCATAAGTGTGTTAAACAAGATAGAGAGAATGTTTGAGATTTCTTATGGTCTGGACTTGATCAATCAAAAGCTATAGTAAGTGTTTCATAGGAAGATATATCTGTGTGCCAGAATGGGATTTAGGTATAACAAAGTTAAAGGAATATAATATGCCCTCTTTGAGAGCTATTTGGAATCTAATTTCTAGAAAATATACTTTATGGACTAAGTGGATCAAAAGCAAGTATCTCAAGAAGAATCCTTTTGGTCAGTCTCAACTCCAATTGATTGATCCTAGAGTTGGAGATCAATGCTGAAAAGAAGAGATTGCTTCCAAATACTGACTACATATCATTGAAAATAGAAAGAAAAAAAAACAAGTTTTTGAAACAATCATTGATTGAAAGAAGGTATCTTGACTATAAGACATGGTATACAAAAAAATGCAAGAGTAAGACAGACAATACAGAATGGTGCATGGAACATCCCTACTACAGAGTTGAGATGAAAAGTATTTGGCATGAAGTATCTAGCACTTACTCCTTTCATATAGAAGAATATGATAAAGCGGTTTGGGAACTGACTCAGATGGAACAGTTTTTACAAAATCAACAAGGATAGCTTTTAGAAGGTAAACCCCAATATTACAGGGCATACAGCTATTTGGGAGATAAATGTCATACCAAAACATTCGTTTGTTACTTGGTTAGATATAAAAAACAGACTCAAGACTAGAGTTTTTTTTTAGTGAAGAATGAAAAGCTTAGTACTGTATATTGTTAATTCGGTGATGTAAGTGAAGAAAACAGAGACCACCTGTTTTTCAACTGCCATTTCACTAAACAGATTTGGTCTTAAGTATTAAACAGTCTTGGCTTTACCATAACTATATCAGGGTGGGATGTAGAATTTGAATAGGTGGATAGAGAGAAATGTCAGACAATTTCAGCAGGTGAGTACAGGGATAGATGTGCTATATAAAAGAATTAACTTTGAAGTCCCCCACAAATGCAGCAAGTCCAAGATTAAATTCTGGTATGGTCCTAACTCCCATATTTTTATAAGAAATGAGGGCCTAAATCCTGCTATTAAACACTCCAACATTGTTCAACTCTTCGAAGTAATGGCGACGAAGACGAAGATTTACTTTGTAAAGGAGTATGTCAAAGGAGGTGAGCTTTTTAATTGAGTAGCTAAAGGTAGACTAATAAAAGAAGTTGCGAGGAAATATTTCGGCTGTTGAGTTTACGTCATACTAAAGGAGTGTTTCATAGGGACCTAATACCCGAGAATCTTTTAGTAGACGAGAATGGCAATTTGATGATATCGGATTTTGGGCTGACTTGCGTTTCAGAGAAAATACGGCAAGATGGGTTGTTTTATACATTTTGCGGGACGCCTGTAGGTTCTCGCGAGAAAAGGGTATGATGCCTCAAGGGTTGATATTTGGTCTTGTGAGGTGATTTTGTTTGTTTTGATGGCAGGGTATTTACCATTTCAAGATCAGAATATTCTATCAATGTATAGAAAGATTTATCGCAGGGAATTTCGGTGTCCTAGTTGGTCATCGTTGGAGCTAACAAGATTGCTTGTTCAGGTTCTTCTTGATTCAAACCCAATACGAGAATTTCAATTTGTGAGATTATGGAGAACAAATGATTCAAAAAAGGGTTTAAACATGTGAAGTTCTACATTGAGAATAAAAAAATTTATAACGAGGAGAACGATATTGAATTCGAATAGCAATTAGAGGCTTCAGCATCCGAGTCCGATTCGGAGCACGGTTGCCATAGCCAAAGACTGTGTTTAGATTGTGCTTAAATGTATTTGAAATTATATTTTTTTTGCAAGGATTTGATCACTCGGGTTTGTTAGAAGAGTGAGAACTATCTAGGTTTCTTTCTGACGCACCAGTTTCAAAGATCATATCGAAATTGGAGAAGATTGCGAAGATGGTTCGTTTCAAAATGAGGAAGAAAGATTGTAGGGTGAGTCTGAAAGGTTTACCGAAAGGGGTGAGAGGGCCATTAACAATAGACACGAAGACATTCAAATTGACCCCGAAGTTAGGAGTGGTGGATGTGAGGAAGAAAGGAGTAGACAGAGAAGAGTTTGAGGCGTTCTGTAAACAGAACTAAAACCAGTATTTAAGAACCTTGTAGTCGATGATTCTGTTGTTGTCTCCAGCCTTCATTCAGATGATACTCTTGAGCAGTGAAAAGAGAGGGACAGATAGAGAAAGATTTATTACTTCTAAGGATTCATTGTTTATGATAGATTTATTGGTTGGTGATATTTGTATTCTTTTGAGAAGAATTGATATTGTAGCATGAGACAAATGCAGTCTGTGTCATGACTGACTCTAAATATGTAGCCCAAGTACTGAAGGGGAAGTGCAATGCTTTATGGGTTTGCCGGACTGAATTGAGAAAAGAAAAAAAAACTATAGCCGATATGGAAAGCTCTTTTTTTATTATAAATAATATGGAAATCTTCTTAGTCATGTACAAGGAAAGAGAGAGGAACAAGATGGCTGATCACATTGTAGCCTCGTCTCTGGAGAGTGGTATTTTTAGAAGACTTTGTAGTTTCCCTTGTAACTTCCTCTTACACTTATTAATAACTGTATAGCTAACATATGTAGAGTTAAGTACCCTATTGTGTAAATTATGTTCTATAAATACATTCTAGCGGATTTCTTGCCTAACCCCACTTGTTAAAGCATCTAAATGATGGTGATGACCATGCCTATGCCCTTTCATAGTTAATGCACTACTGACAGAGTTCATAATATGTTACAGTAGGGTTACTTTGGAGATGTATATTCAATTTTTAGTTAAATGATCCAAATTACACACTAGTAAATAAAATCAACAGATAGAAAAGCTATCTCACAGAATCAATTGTCGCCTACAAGCAAAACATACAATATTCCCTAACCCCTTTTTCTTTAATTGCTCCACGCCATCCTAATCTCCTCCCAATCTCCCCTCAAAAGTAACATAACAATAACAATTCAACATTGCACAATTAACATAAAATAAACCCCCTAAAAAGACAATCTTTAAGCAAAACACAAATACCCATTTTTCCAAAAATTCAACTCACCTTCTTCTTCTTAACAGGCTTGAGAATCTTAATAATGCATCGCTCATTGTTCGTACAATGAAACCCCTCGAAAACCTCACTATATTTCCCCCTCCCAACCTTCCTCACCACTTCATAATCATCTTGCTCCCTGCAACAACAAAACCCAATTCAACACACAAAACCAACCAAAAAAATCCAAAAAAACAGTAATTTCTGATTACCCCCATTGAACAGTGAGGGACTCGTAATCCCAATACTCTTTGGGGCGAACGACGTTAACATCGGCATGAACCCTAGCCTTGGATGTGGCTCCGGGTCTCCGAATCGATTTGCCGATTCTTTGCGCCAGATTGTCTGATTGAGAGCGAAGATGAAGATGATGATTTACAGGTTTTTGCTTGATTTGATCTGGAGTGCCACACACGATGGTACGAAGAGAGGAGGGAGAAGAGAAGAAGATTTTAATGGGAGAAAATGAAGAGGAGGAAAAGAAGAGAGAGGAGAGGAGACGGTGTGTTGTTGCTGTTAAGGTGTTGTTAAAATTGAGAGGCCTTATGGCCATGAAATGATGGAAGAGAGAAAGAGAAAGAGAAAGGAGAGACTCCACCTCTCATCTCCCCCCTTTTTTGTCTTACTATTTATTTTCCTTTTTTTATTTTTCTCTTTTCCTTTTTTGAATTACATTTTTTTTTTTTTTTTTTTTTGTTTTGAATGTAAAGGTGCATTGGGGACGATGTATTATCGAAAACGTCTTTGATCAATCGGGAAGAAAATGGTGATGGCGCTTTTGTTGATCATTGGAGTGGCGTTGTTTTTCTCTTATGACTGAATCTAATGGTACTGTCAGGTCAATGACAATTTACAATTTAGTGACAAGTAAAAGGTGCCATCAGGAGGAGCGTTAATATGAAACAATGTTATTGTTGTTCTTTCGCAAGATTGTAATTGGTTTTCCTATTGCAAGAACTTGTTTATATTGGTGACTCTCCTGAAGAGGTTATTCATCAAAGAAAGAGTTAGGTTAGATTAGGCGAAGCTGAAAGCACAAGTTTAAAAAGAATGTTTTCAATACTAAACATTATCTTCTCTATAAGGGCGTGTTTTAAATATCATATTTTTTGCTTTCGGGAAATCAATGCTCACTTCCGAATTTCTCAATGTTTCCTATGTGTATCACTTAATTGTTTCCACTGTTTTGCTGTCAAATGAAAAACAATGAAACAATTGAGAAATTCAGTATGGGTCTCACTAATTTTTAAGTGTAAAACATGGTTTCCAAAGTTTATATAATGGAAATTGTTTCACACTGTTAAAAATTATTTTTTCTCATGGAAATTATGTTTCACATCTTTTTTGGACTACCAAACACTAAAATGAGAAGAAGAAAAAGAAAAAGACTAAGTTGGTGATTTCGCAATACGTTTCTCACCTTTTTGGGGTTATGAAGAAGGAAGTTGGGGTTAGGCAAGGATCCCCACCAGAATTTCATTAAGATAAAACACTCAATACATGTGGAGTCGTGGAACAATAGGGAAACTTTTGTCACATAGGCCAATGCCCCTAGGATCTCTCAAACATTTCTCCATGAAAAAATAAGTAGTTTAGGTTTCTCTAATTAATTTTTATCCTCGAGATAAGCATCAAAACATGCTTAAAGGAAAAATGAATTTTGACTTGCTTGGGAATAATTTTAGTGCTGCCAAATACGACTCCCTTGGGTAAAACATAAAGTGAGAAGAAAGCAAAATTCAAATAATCAAAGATGAAATGTGTTTAAAATTAAACAATAGAACCTGTGATATAGTTTCCCCCAAAATGGAATTGCAACTCTTGATTTTAGCAAGCACAACAAGTTATATTGGTGTAGGAAGTGTAGAACAACAACAGTATGTGCAACATGAACTACATTAGTCCAGTACAAGAAGACTACGTACAATTTATAACTTGCACCTCGGTGAAATCGTGAGTAAAAACCAGAGAGAGAAATTTCAAAGCAGGGAGAAGAGAGATGAACTATATTTGTCTACAACGCGTAATCTCTATTTGCTTTTAACTCATACGTGAGTACATGGGAAGTAGTTCCTTCGAAAAAGGTCTCACTACTAGTTGTTTGGAGAGAACGTATAACAGAGTAAGGCAGGTCAAAGTCCAAGCTCAAGCCCAAAGGGCACCCCGAGCCCAAGCCAGCCCGGTGCCCGAGAGAGGTCCTAGTGTAAAGCGGTTTTGGTCTAGCTAACCTACTCATTTTTGGTCCAACAAGGCAAAGATAACATGAAGACTTATTCTTCAAGTTTCTCAAGATTTTTGTTTTTATTTCTCTCTCCACCCAAGGAAATAGAGAATAGTCGTTTCGACATGGTTTCAATTTTTTTTGCCGCTACGATTAAAATGGGAACCAATTAACATAGATTCGATATATTTTTTGAATGTGGGTTCGAATATTATGATGAGGAACCTCTTAAGGAGATAGCCCATTTGAGTTGTTGTGAGGCGACAAAATTCTATTGGTGGGTTAGGTATCTAACTAACCCACGGGTTAGCTAACATGGACTCTTGGTGAAAACATTTTGTTTTGTTTTGCAATAAATATTCTTTATTGGTTTTTAAAAATCCAACAAAATGAGAAAAAAATTCTTAAATCCTAAACCCACGCTATTCATCAACAACAATTACGAGCTGAACATTCGCAATTGGGGGTTCATTTAGACACCATTTAGGTCAATCCTTCTGACAATATACTAGTTAGTGGTTGCTTTCCCAATAATTTTTTATTTGATTTTTGCTATATCTTATGATGTTAAGTTGCTTGAAATATATGTGATTGGGAGCAATTGTTAAACATTGGATTAGCAGTTGCCGCAAATATTTATTATGAATCTAATGTTAGCAACTGCGAAATCACCCCTAGTCATTCTATTTGACTAGGGGTCTGTCAGTTTGTCAATACCGATGGATTAGCTAACCAAGGGTTGGACTCTGAAGTCCACCGATGTATGTAGAGTGGTAAGAAGCATGTCTTATCAACAACGTATACTATGATAGTCTAGGAAGAACGACAATCTTGAATTGAAATCCTGACTAGTAATAATGGACACATCGTTAAATGTTTAAGATATAACACGACCAAGTGATAAGATGACTTGTCTTGTCATATTCTAAGGGGTCTAAGTCAACCGACGAGGGCACCAAGGAATGTTGATAGGGCAAGAGTGGGGTTAGAGCACAAGTTGAATATCGTGCAAGACACGAGATGGCACCGTAAGGTTTGAAGAACCCATACCAACTAGGGATGTGCTTTGTATGTCCGATTTCCCTCGTAAGGGGATTCAGCCTAGTCGACCTCTGTAGAGGGCCTCTGAAAAGGGTATAACAACATGAGGTACTCTGTCAAAATAGACGGTCTGAAAAGGGTATAACAACATGTTTATTTCCCTGAATATTATTACTTGACTCAACAACTCTTGTCTAGTTCTCCTATCCTCGAAGAGTTGCTTATACAAAGATGCACGTGGGTGAATATAAAGTTTGTCAGTAGTTCAACTCCAACATTAACCAACTTAGTAATAGATAATAGTATGCTTTACAGGGTTGATGAGGATTGCTTACGTGACTACATAATCAAGATTAATGCATCAAGCCTTTTATTTCTCACCTACAGAGGTCGGAATCTACCCAAAGACTTCATTCTGAAATTTATAACTAGAGATTAATTTAGGTCAAAAAGTATAGGTATGATAATCCTTGAATTAATGGTTGTACCCTGCTACACCAAAATTGATAATTTGTCACAGATGTTTTTCAGTTTTACCATAGACTTGGGCTATAGTTAAAGTAACATACACTTTATTCGTAGCAATTCGTAAAATGTCTATGGTATTTTTCTTCTTTTTATCAATTTTTTTTACTTGTGTTTATCCTTCACTTTGGCCTTCGTATCTCCCATTTTTCTTTGACTCACTCTTCAAATTAAGCTTCGTTGCCTCTTTTCGATTACTCCCAAGAGCAAATTTTTAACGTTTCTACTCCGACGTCGATGTTATTTATCATTGAGAATTAGATTAATCTCGCATGATTTACTCCCAATTATTTAGGGTTTCTTGAAAGTACCAAAGATCGAATTGCTTGGTAAATTGAATAATGATGGCTTATTACGATGAATTGTGAGTTTTTTTTCTCTCTCTCTCCCTTTCTCTTTTAATTGATTCCTTCAATTTAATCTCTTTATATTTTGTTCTTGTGGGTTGGTATCGATGGATGAATTGAAGCATCTGTAAAGAATATGAGTACAATCAGTACTTAGTAGGTTGTACCTTAAGTAGTTAAGTATCCTAATCTCAAACACCTATTCTTTCTCTCTCTAAAATATATTTTTGATCAATTCATTGAATTTGTTATATTCCATCATTGATTTTTTTTATTTTGGCGAGGCAGAAAAATTGATGACATTCAACAATTGTGATTAATGACATGGCAATTATTCCCAATTAGATATTATTTCGCTTTGTTTGTGCTTTCAAATTTTCAAGGTTTGTTGTGGTTATAAAACTTTATCATGTTTAATTTTGAGAGTTTTTTTTGTTCCCTTCATATCTACTGCGATTACTTAAGATGTGTACTAGTAAAGGAGGGACAAAAGCTATTAATTAATATGACATCATAGCTAGGTTGATGTCATATTGTCATGCTGATATGAGTTATTGAATAAGTTAGGTAGCTATAGAATAATGGAGATGAAGATTGCTTAAATTAAAGCGATATTACTTGGTGTAAATTAGCTTTGAATAAAGAAAAACCGTATTTACTTGTGTTGGCCAGATAAGGAAGTTTTTAGAGATTCTTATAGAAAAGCAGGGGTGGATTTATAGGCTGAGAAGGGGGGGGGGTTTACTACCCCCCTTGATTTTTAACAATAAAGGGTTTATATATAGTAATTAAAAAAAATACTATACATAACAACCTAAAGCCTATCCCACAGCCCAACCCAACCTTCCCTATCTCTCTTAGCTCTTGCCTTTCTTTCTCCAACAAAACGCAGAAGAAAAAAAATTGAACTCCCGACCTTTTTCTATATATGAGGTACATTTCTCTCTTTTGTAAATCATGGTTGAAATTACAATCTCTCTCTCTCTGGTTTTGTTTGATTAACCCCTAACTCAGAATCAATACTCAACTGTTATAGGATCATATAATCATTTTCTAGGGTTTTCATCAACAAATGATGAAATCATAAAAGGAAGACCTTAATCTCAAAATTCTCACTTGTATTTATTAGTATATGTTGTGGGGGCTTTGCCTCATAACATGAAATTACTTAAATACCTTTGAACACCCCCAATTATTTTTCTTACTACAGCCCCCCTAGTATACCCCATAACATTTTCCTTACTACAACCCCCTACTCTAAAATGATAGGTCCACCCCTGTAGAAAAGGATAAATATGACTAAAAGAGAAATGAAGGTCGATATTATAGGGATGCATGTGTTACTTTGTAAAAGCTTTATGGGATAAGTTTATTTGATAGAATGCTCTTACGACACTTAACGACTTAGAATAGGGTAAGTTCAGGTTACATGAGTAATCATCATCCTTTGGATACTTTGTTCTAGGCTCGGTTGAGTTTCTTCTCAGTCTGTCCTGAACATGGGTGCCTATGCTGTCAGGGGCAGGGCGGGGCGCAAGGCGGTGGGCATGGTCACTGGCAGGGCGGGGCGGGACGCTAGGCGAGGCGGAGCGCTAGGCGGGAAAATGTGTGTAATATGTATAAATTTGTAAATTTGTATAATTATTTAATTTAAAGTATCAAACATGACTCAATGTATTTTTTTCCCATAATGTATATTATATATATATTGCAATGACTCAATGTATTATTATTATTTTTTGTTATATATTATTGTAATATGTCAATAACATAAAAGATAAATCCCAAATTGCAAACAATGAAGCAAACATTAAAATAGATTAATAGAAGATCAATTCAACATAAAATAAAATTTTAGCATATCCAAAATAAAATTCAACCCCATCATCCAAAATGTGCAAAACCAAAAAACTAAAATAAAGGCATCTAGCTAGAATAATGAAATCAAATGTCCTCATCGGATCCCGAGTCAATGCCATCATCATCTCCATCACCCATATCGTAGTTCGCATCAACATCGTAATCATCATCGTCAGAAGAGTCTTGAAGATGACGCGTTGTCGATCGTGAGCTTGATGCCACTTCTTGTGAACAATGTGAAGCGGTGTTCGTGCGAGAAGTACGAGTCAACGGGGGGTCATCAAATCCATCTTCGGCGTCCTCAAGCACACCATAAGTCATGTCCGTCCCTAACACAATGTCGTCTCTCGCATCGTCGGGAACTAACCACTCCGCACATTCATCGAAGGACTTCAACACAATTGGGTCTATCTCTTTTCCAGAAATGCGTTCTTCATAACGCTTTTTAAGCCTCCTATTGTATTGAATATATGCAAGATCCCTCATCCGATCATGCTCCAAACAATTCCTCTTTTTAGTATGGATCTACAATAGTAAAATAAATAAATAAAAACTTAGAGAAATAAACTTTAACCTATAAGATAAATTGATAATGTATTTTGTTACAAATACTAAAAGCAACTTACATTGTCAAAGGTACTCCAAATCCTTTCACAAGGAGAAGCCGCACTAGTAAGCCCAAGAACTCTTTTAGCAAATCTTTGCAAGGCGGGAACTTCACTTCCAAAAGTGATCCACCACTCCACTATATTAAAAATCATAAAATTTAGAAATCAAAAGAATAAAAACAAAAAAACCTTAAAATTACTAAACACTAAAAATAAGTAACTTAAAAGCAATACTAAGTTACTAACCCGGAGCAATTGTTTTTACACAAGCTTGAGCACCCCTCTTTCCCAACCTCCCAGCCTTGGTACGATATGCAATCAGATCTCGCAAGATTTGGCTTTCATCTTCCTCATCCAAAGCAAGTTTTGCTATGCAATCTAACAAACCCTCTTTAAGTTTAGTATTTGATTCCATCTCATCTGAGCTTGTAAGAGTTGCATAATAATACTGAGGGTTAAGATAATGAGCCGCCGCGTGCAAAGGCTTTTGAAGCATACCAGACCACCTACGATCAAGAATTCTTTCCATCTTTTTCTATAACTCGCGGTCATCATCGTTTTGGTCTCCCAAATTAGTTTTTACCTTAAGCTTGCAATCCTCAATCGCCGAATAAATATAAGCCATAGAAGGTTTCTCCTCGGTATCCACCATTCGAATCACATCCACCAAAGGAGCCATAATTTTTAGGCAAGTATGCATATTGTTCCAAAATGTATTACTCTTAACTTTTTTTATAATTTCTTTTCCAATAGGGTGCTTTGGCCACTTGGTATTTCTCCACTCAACAGTATGAAACATGTCTCTTAGTTCTTGTCTCTTTTCATACATACTATGCAAACATAGAAAAGTGGTAGCAAATCGAGTCACCGCCGGCCTTACAATTTTTCTACCCTTTGTTTGCTTCCTCATCAAATGGAGCACATGTTTGTGATTGTAGATGAAAAGGGAAATCTTTTTGCATCTTTAACCGTTTCATCCACCAAATGCATCTTGCTCACATCTCCAAGCATTAAATTTATACAATGTGCCGCACATGGCATCCAATAAATCTTTGATTCCGCCATAATCCATTCACCCGCTAGTACATAATTACTTGCATTATCCGTGCATATCTAGTGAAAAAGTATACAAAAATTCAAATATGTATAAAGTCTAAGCAAAACAACAAAGATAGGAAAAAACATAAATACTCAAGACTTACTTGAATAACATTCTTCTCTCCAACCTCTTCAATCACATCTTTCAACATTTTATAAATGAGTTCCGCATCATGAATATGTGCGGATCCATCAATAGACTTCAGGAAGACCGTTCATTTCGGACAATTCACAAGAAAGTTAATAAGTGTCCTACCCTTGCCATCGGTCCACCAATCGGTCATGATGGTTACTCCATAAGTTTCCCAATGAACTTTAAAATTATCTACCCAATTTGAGGTCTCTTCCTTCTTCTTCTTCAAGATCTTGACTCTCAAGTCATTGTATGAGGGTGGCTTGAAAGCTACAAATTAAATTTAAAACTAAAAAGATTAAGAGTGTATTTGACAATTTTCTTTTAACTTGTATTGCAAAAAATAATTTGTAAGATAAAAGACTTACTCGATGGATCATTGTATTGAACAATTGCTTGCATCATCTTGGAATAACTATCTGATCTTGCACAATTAAATGATATGCTATTTTCATAAAAGAAGTCGGCAATGTAACCATAGATGTTCTCTAAAGCTTTTTTGTTTTCGTTTGAATTAGGAGCTCTAGGGCGGAAATCCACATCAATAGGGGCTACAAAAGCATCCATAGGCCCTTTCCTCTTCTTAGGAATTTGAATCATAACTTCTTCAACCTCGTCATCATCATTTCCATACACATTGACGTTTCTAATCATCTCGTCTTTCTTACTTTGTTTCTCTTCGGTTATTTTTTGTTTTCCTTCCATAAAGCTTCTAAGTACATCAACAACATCTTGTGGAACTTTATCACATTTCCTAACGTCTTTGTACATAGTCCCTTTGTACGAAGCTTTCACAAGATGTTGTTTTAACCTCTTAATCCCCCCTTTCGACACATGACCACAAAAGTCGCACTTAACATGATCTCTATTTCCATCTACCGGTTGACCATAGTCCCACCCCGGATCATTCGAATTAGTCGGTCTATACCGACCAGTACTTCCCTGGGAACCTTCCACCGACATTACAAACCCCAAGAGATCGCAATATCGCAAGAAAGAGAGACGCAGCAACCAGCAAGAACGCCGAGAGAGAGAGACGCAGCAACCAGTATAGGGTACTCTAAAGTCTTAACAATATAGGGTACTCTTAATAACATATATCATCCAAATTATATCATCCAAAATCCAAATTATACGCATCCAAATTATATCATCCAAATTATATCATCAAAAGCATATAAGTCTGAGGTATAAATGAAAAGAAGAAAAACTGATGTCAAGAAGTAAGAAATTGTTTTCAGAAATCATAGTATTAAACAAAGGAAGAAACACAGTATTAAACATATATGTATCTTCTTCAAATTTATTTTGAGGCTAACAATGTCCTCCTGGCATTTGCAGTTTTACTGACGCAAAGGAAGAACAAGTGTTGAGGCTAACAAAAGTGTGAATTAAAGGTCACTAGAAGTAGAACAGACCTTGATTGACTCTGTTCACGAGAAGCAGTTCCCGTCGGCCGTCGTTAGCTTGAAGAACGCCGAGGCCCGAGAGAGAGAGAGAGTAATTCCAAATCGGCAGAGTTCCCGTCGGCCGTCGGCAGTGATTAATGTAAATGATTTGGACTTTGGAGAGAGCAGGTGGAGAGAGAGAGGGAGAGACGCAGGTGAAGCAGAGTGAGAGAGGAGAGACGCAGGAGAGAAGAAAGGTAAATGATTTTGGTTTTTTTTTTTGTTTTAAACAAACATAAATGAGCCAAATCATTTGGCAGTTTTGAGTTTTTTTTTTTTTTTTTTTTTAACAAAATAAGCCATATCAATTGGCAGTTTTCAAAAAAAAAAAAAAAACAAAAAAAAAACGCCATATCATAAGGCGCCCCGCCTAGCGCCTTGAAATGGGCGCCCCGCCTCAGCGCCGCCTTGTTCTCTGAAGCGCCTAGAGCGCTAAAATGTTACGGCGAAGCGGTTGGTTCAAATTTGGGCGCCTCGGCGCCGCCCCGTAGCGCCCTGGCGGCGCCCCTGACAGCATAGATGGGTGCTTGGGTATGTGAATAGAGGGAAAAACTTAGCTAGACTCATTATAGATCATAACTGAAGGGATGAGGGTTGCTCATTAATAATATTGTGCTTTAATATGATACAGGTGACACAGGCACACGACTAATACTAGATGCTCCGCTAATACCCTACCTTGAGAGGCTTACACAGGTCCAAATCTTCATCTTTAGTTCCTATATTTGGCATTGAATCACACTATGTTCTTTATATAAACTCAACTTAGACCAACTAAGATCCTTGATCACATGGAAGGGAAGCCAGATCTTATTATTGAAAAATATAGTTGTAGAAACCATGTAGTATATTTAATGGCAAGTAAGTTTGGGATCACTCAGGTCTTAGATTCTTCTTCAACATAATTACGACAGTTTTACCATTTGTCGTGTCATTTCGCAGCCGATATAATCTCGATCGACTGCACCAATTTTATCATCACGAGCACATAGTAAGAAATTGTGGAAGGTAAGATATCGCACCACTATTATTTATAGTTTTCAATTCAACACTTTATTTTTATTACATGGCCTTAAATTGTGTTGTTCTTAAGACTATTATGTATATTTATTTATAACAAGGATAGGGCCCAAGTTGTATGAAACTCATGTGACACTTACATTACCTGAACATGTTTTAGTAATCTCTGGCATCAATGTCTTTCATATTGCAATTGAAGATGCACTTTACAGAAAGTGGACAATAGTGAGCACGTGTGAATTCTTAACAAGGAAGACTCTAAATGGTGGAACAATGTTTCCACGGAAGGTCTCAAGAGCATTTATAGATAAAAGGTAATTTTATAACCAGTCCTCGCAACTTTTATATTTTGAGTTCTTCTATCATTCGAATTAACTAATGTAATAAAATATTATGCAGTATTACTTTGGCATTTGGAGCCTACCAAAGCAAACCAAAAAAGATGCATTTGAATGCTCTATTACCTTCAGTTTAAGAATTTGGTTAGTTATTTCACTTTATTCTCTTAAAATGTATCGAGTCAATAAATTAAGGACCTATAATACTAAATCTTATCATGTAATGGTATTACTGATAAAGAATGTACCAATCATGTAAGGAATTTCTTTATAGAAAAATTGTATTTGGAAGTGTTATTTAATCATTTTATGAATCAAATTAGTTATTATGAGCAATGTCTTTTTGTTAATTACTAAATAAAGCATGTTGCTTGAAGAACTTACAGGTGCATTTAATGTTGTAAGTGTTTTACAGGCTGTGTTTGTATATAAATTTATAGTTTTTTTTGTTATGAAAAATATGGAATTTATCATAGACCAAGTCTGTGGCAAAAGCAAAAATAACCATAGAAAAACCTTATGGTGGTACGCTAAAAGATATCACTAACAGAGTCCATGGTAAAATAATTGCCACGATTCTTTTACTACGGATCTTATCCATAGACTAAATCCGTGGCAATTCGCGAATTACCATGAACTTTACCCGTGATAAATTATAATAATTAGTGTAGTATAGCCTAATTCAAGTTGATTTAATTATCTAGTGATAACAAATAATAATCAACATGCACATGAACAACCAATTTAACCCTATAAGAAACCTTTCTCAGGAGAAAAACCCACAGGTCGTTGTCGAATGGTCCGAGAACTAAAAATCTACTATTGAAAAAGAATTACAATAATTTAATTACTTACAGACTCGATAAGCACATCCTGTGGTTACCTAACTCTCTTTCAATTGATCTTCTTGCACCAATCCACGTCCTCACAACGCCAAGCTTCAATCTCCCACCAAAGCTTTTAAGCTTGAAACTCATAAGCTTACAAACTGAAATTAGGTTTTTGAAATTCTAAGATCGATTATGTAATAGCCTAATTCTGGAAATTAGACTTAGCCTTTACACTAGATATATTTAGAACGCTCAAGAATAGTAAGTAATATATAACACAATGATTTAGCGTGGAAAACCTTTGAATAGGTTAAAAACTATAATCTCTCTTGAAGATTTTAGAAAAAAAAAGATCTTATTAGGAGTGCTAGTTTATTACAATGAGTGTTCTGAGTATTTGAGTATGGAGTGTTAGAGTGAGAATTCCTCTGTCCTTCATCTCGAATTCTCTGGTCCTATTTATAGGTCTTATAATATGATCGTTTGGTGACCATTAAAATTCTTAATGATGGACGTTACAAAATATATACTTGATATTCTTTGACCAGATTGTATAATGGGCTGATTCTGCTTGTTCTCGTAATGGCTTTATTGATGATGTTATGTCTGTTGACTCGAACTGCTGATGTAGAGGTCAAATAGTGATGACTCGAACTTAGGGATACTGAATATGTCTTAAGTAGTGCTTCGTGTATGTTGATGAGTTCGAGGATGAAGTATTAGTCCGAGATGAGAAATAAGCTTATTATAAGACGGCTCTCGACCAAGAGCGCGAACAGTATCGTGAGCGAGTGGAGTTGGTTGAGAAACTTGTGTTATTCCTTATGCTGTTGTCTTGATTCTGATCATGCTACAAATGTGTCACTTACTTTGTTGATGAGTTCGAAAGTTCATATATAGTTTGAAGATGAAGCATGAGTCCGAGATGCGGAATAAGCCACTACAACCGCCCCCTTTCAGCTAACAGTACGAGAAACCTTGTGGGTGAGTGGTGTTGGTTAAAAAGTATCATTAATGCTATAGTTTATATTAAGGAATCATTTCCAACGTAAATTCATGAATATATTATGTTCGTGCCTTTTGGGTTCCTAGAACCAATGGTTCTAGTCAATGTTGTTTGCATGAGAAATCCTTCTGATGTTGGGAATTTGAAGAGTCAGTTTAAATGTTAACCACAGTATAAAAGACATTATGAGGTGAGTGTGATAAACTAAGTCTTCGTCTTTAAACTATTTTCTTCTCTGTATTTGTTTATGTACTTGGAATCTTCTATTTATGAGAAGATGGTGACTACAATGAATCAGGCTCGAGAGTCTAGGATCTGTAGGAAGATGGAAGAACTGTGCATCAGGTATTTTGGATATCAGCCTTTGCATCTGCCAACGCTAATTTTTGTATCTCCTACCTATCATCATATGCCATATGAAGAAATAATGGAAGTAGGGGATGACTATTATCAGATGGTACGTTTCCACTATCTGTTGATATATGAAGCGGAGCGCCGAAATGGGCTTTGGTTATTGGCATAGAAGACTGTGACAACTAGGGGTGAGCAGTAAACCGACCAAACCAAAAACCGAACCGAAACCGATCATTTTTTTCGGTTTGGTTCGATTTTTAGAAGTTTCGGTTCGGTTCGGTTTCGGTTCTACTATAGAGAAACCGGACCAAAACCGAACCGATCATAAACAAAAAAAAAAAACGTAGTATATATACCTCCTCACTCCTCTCTTCTCACTCAGCAGTCAACACTCTTGTTTGTTGAATCTCTCTCCCTCTCAATTTCTAGGGTTTTTCTTCCTCTCTCACTCTTTAACACTTAAAGCCTCTCTCTCTCTCTCTCGTCTCTACAAGCCAAATTAACAGACTTCAAACCAAACAGATCTTCAACTCCCAGAATCATCCCATCAGAATCATTCATTCATCAGAATCAACTCCCATAATCAACATTACTAGCTTGCGCAGACTTCGCCGCTGCGGCAGCAGCCTTCCCAAGATTCTTATACCCAGCCGGCGATTTCCCAAGCCTAATCAACCCAATCCTCTTCGAGCCAAGCCCCATAACTCTAAGAATAGTAGATTGCTCAGGCTTCCCTGTAAAATCCTCCTCAACTGAAACCTCCCCCAATAAACCCCCCAACTGTCTATCCAACTTTCTCAAAATAAAATTCTCAAACTTGGAATTCTGATCCTTCACCATGTCCTTCTCAGTCACACCCACTGCAAGTATGTCCCTTTTCCATTCCACCAAGTCAATCTCCTTCGTCGTGAACGCAATCTGGTTGGGGCATTTCATCAAAGGGGTTACCTTGGTGGCGTCAATGGTTACAGCCTTGGTGAGGCCGAGAGTAGCAGACATGGTTAGACGTCTGTTGTTGCGAGAAGAGATTAGAGAGAAGTGAAGAATGATTTTGTATATTAGGAGTTAGTGTTTGTTGGAATTTTTCAAAACTTATACCTCTTTTGAGCCTTGAACCCATGACCTCTTGGTCATCTATTTTTAAGTGACTCCTATACTATAGCCTAAAAGTTTAGTCCCACATTGTTTTTAAACAATAGAGGAACTAAACATATAAGGTAGTACCCATATGACATGTGTGTAACATGTGACATAGAGAGAGTGTATAGTTGTGTGAGTGTGTGAGAGGATTTTATACTCTATACACACCTGGACCTCTCTCAGGCGGCCCGGTAGGCCGGGCCGGCTCGGGCTCGGACTTGGGATTGGGATTGGGATTGGGCAATTGGCTCTTCTGGCTCTGGAGGCCTTGGGTCCTTTGGGCTTGGGTATCCATAATCTTTTTAACAAAAAGTTCATTGGGCTTGGGCTTGGTTTATTTCTTTAGTCTTGGTCTTCACTTTGTTCTCTCCACCTCTTGAGGAGACCTAATCCTCAGGGACACGTCCCACACGTTTGAATAAAGAGAGAGCCGTTGGGCAAACTCTCTCTATAAAAACAACTCCTCACCACCTTCAAAATAAAAACACAGTAACAACACAACTCTTCTCTCTCTCTCTCTTGTACGGTTTACCTGTGGTGCATACTTCATTCTTACGTAGCCTTCCGGGGTAACTGAAGTCTACTGTATACGTACGCTCGTTGTATCCTGGAAAGAGATCAGACCTTCGTTACCTTACCCGAGGTAGGTCGAAATACTCTTCAAAGAGAGTGCGACCCACGCCTCGAGCAATCACAACCTCTCTCTCTTGTTGTAGGCGCTGTACCGGTGTCCGGTATTAGTTCTTTCTTGCTGCTGCGGTATTACGTTACCGGAGTTCACTATCTCTTGCTGTTACTGCCTGAAACTGCTGCTGCGGTATTAGTTCTTTTTGTTGCTGTTGCTAACGAAACCTGCCTGAAACTGCTGCTGCGGTGTTAGTTGTTTCTGTTGCTGAAACTGCTGCTGCGGTGTTAGTTCTTTTTGTTGCTGTTGCTAACGGAAACTGCTACTGCGGTAACAACAACTGAGTTACTGTTGCTGCCCGAACTTGCGCTGCCAATCCAACGAACAGCAAAAACAGACTGAGTTACTGTTGCTGCCATATACCGTGCTCAATCAAAGGGAAGAACAAACTGAGTTACTGTTGCTGCCTGAAAACGTTGCTGTTGCTACAGGTTCATAAGACTTAACCTAATACATTATTTTACAGTGTTTGTACATGCATTCAATGCATCTGGGTCGTCATGATGAAGAGTTTAAAGTGGTCCCCCAAAACAAGAAAAGAAAAAAGAAGAGGAAAACTGCAAGGCTGTATGTATTGAATGATGTTGTTGGGGCCGCTCATTTAGTGTAAGAGTTAATGATTTACATCCTTATTGTTTTCTCTTCTTTATTGTTTGGGTGGTCTTTACCCTGGCTTTCTACTCTGTAATTTCTTTTAGTCGGGTCTGCTTTCAACCCAGCTTATTACCCTGCAAAAAAAAAGGTTTTGTGTTTGGAGATAAGTGAAGATTTAGAAACGAGAGAGGAAGAGGTTAGAAGAAGAGATGAAGCAAAAACAACTACAACTACAATTGTAGCAGCATCAACATCCGTTTTACCTTCTAGTTTCATGTTGCTGTTGCTCTCTTTTCTCAGAACCAACTTTTCATCCTCTATTTCTATGATTGCTGACTTTGTACTTTCATCTTGCTCTATTAACAAGCATTAGCCTTACTAATAATATCAGATGATGAAGGCATTGGAGTGGACTCTCTTTTTATATTTGTATCTTTTGAGTTATTGTAATCAAAGTTACAGTCATCATAATTATAATCAGGGAGAAGTTGGTATTGTAATCAAAGTTACAGAAACAAAAAAGAACATTAAAAATCTGACCCGACCCGATCCAAAATCGGTTCGGTTTCGGTTTTAGTCTTTAATTTTCGGTTCGGTTCGGGTCGAGTTTCAGACCAAAATCAGTTCGGTTCGGGTTCAAAGTTGAAAAACCGATTAATGTCAGTTCGGGCTCAGTTCAGGCCCAAAACCGACCCGTGCTCACCCCTAGTGACAACTGAAGATGAAACGACAAGCGTTCGTCCGAGGGAGTCTTATCGGTACCCTGCTAGTGAATGGATCTTTTTGAAGAAATAAGACCTTCTGTCTATCTCTAGCATGTAGGGAGGTAGGGGTTATGGTGGAAGAGGTGGTAATGTTTGAGGTTTTTCTTCTAGGGACCATAAATATTGGCCTTGAAGATCTTTCATATGTGATTTCCAATTCTGCTGCTTCATGTTCCTTGTAGCGTGGGATCAAAGTTTGAAGTTGCTTTAATTTTGCATTTTCTTCCTCGTTGACTGCTGAAAGGCATTTTGAACTGTAACTGTGTAAAGTAATCTGGTGGATTTATTTGGAACATTTTGTTATCTGTAAAGTATTCTATAAAAGAAATGTTTTAGCTAATGAAATGTCTTCGTTCTGGTATCTTGATTCTTTGTATCAAACTTATTTGTGCAGTTTTTTATTGTAAAGTAGGAATCTACAAATAGGTGTTGTTTTATCATAGGGTATGATGAGGAAAATTGAGTTGTAAGGATTGTAATTGGTAAATGATAGGGATAGGTGAGGTTTAAAAAATTAGGAGTTCGAAAATGTGGTGATAGGAAGTAGATAATATCTATAAGATGACTAGGTTGTTAAAAAGGTATATGGCCTTTTTATCGATATGTGTCTTAGAACTGGTTGAAAGACTATTTCGAACTGTGGAATTTTTTTGATAAGGACTGTAGGTGCTACCGCTGGACTTGCTTGACTTTATATGTTGCCCTCTGCTTGCTGATATAAAAATATAAATAGATATTTCATAATATGGAAAGAATGACCTGTCACAATATTTTAGATTTGATTGTTGATATTCTGCTGTCCCAAAAATTTCTTAGAAAAATATACACTTCATCAAAATTTGTGGGGTGATCTAGTTTTGTAAAGATCTTCCTGGTGACTATATAAAGTGAGATTCTTGGTTGCTATGTCTTGTATCTTCTGTAGGATTATTTTGTCGTGGAGGCAGTGTGAGTAACCATGGTGAAGACGTGTTCCCAACGAGCTCATCATGCAGCAGACGGTAGGTTTTAGATCAAGGTTGCTGAACTTCGTGAGCGATATTTTTGTCAACTGCCTTATGATGCTGTATTACCGGCATGGCCTTTAAATTTGATCGGGATGGATGCTGAAGGCAGGCGTACAGAGTATGACCGCTTTTTCTGGTACAATATGTTTCGTATGTCTTTAATGAATGCCACTGTGCGAGAGATGAATGTTCTACAACTCGCATGTGACAAAATTGTTGAAGTGGATGCAAGAGCAGCAAGAGGATAGATAATTCTCTGTGGGGTGGCGAACCATCCTAGTTGCTTTAGATGTAACTACAAAATTCTATAAGATCGAATTGTGTAAGTTCGTAATAAATAAGTAATATGTTAGCATTAATCAATTTTGTGGAGAACGAGACATGGTTGTTGCATCGAATTGAGATGAATAAGAATAAAGTATTCTACTTTACTGTCTGTCGTGTAAATATTGTGGATTACAGCTGTATGATTTTAACAACTGTATAAATATCTCTGAATTTCAAATGTTGAACTATTTTAGGAAAGTCGTACGATCTTGGTACGGTATAAAAGTAAGGTGATTGGTCATTTGTACCGTGTTGAGGAAAAAGTACATAATTTATAATGGCAGACATTAGAGACAAGCGTGATGACAATAGACGTTATCATAAAAGTTATGATGACTCTGTTACCCAAAAAGACGTGCCTGTGAATACAATAGGGATGGCTGATACGCGTATGAGAGAGCTATCGTTTCAAAAATTGAGGGAGAGTATACAAACTCATATCTCTCTCCCTCATAAATTATCAACAGTTGCAGAGAGAGAAAAAAGTTGTGCAAATCACATTTCCACAGAGAGGAAACATTTGAGTTATGAGTGTGATTTGAGAGAGAGAGGTTCATCGGGTGATAAAAAACTGTCTAAAAAGCGTCGAAAGCGGTCATCCTCAGGAAAATGTCTGGATAAAGCAGAAGATTGTTGCTCTTCAAGTACAGGTTGGTAATCTATATCTCTGTTTGTTTGATTTGTGGTTGCTAATACTCTGTATGATTTTCTCTGTTTATATTTTTAGATTGAGGGATACAGTAGGTTGATAATGTAAGATATGTGAATAACTGATAAGAG
This sequence comes from Kingdonia uniflora, assembly GCA_014058105.1. Lineage (NCBI taxonomy): Eukaryota > Viridiplantae > Streptophyta > Magnoliopsida > Ranunculales > Circaeasteraceae > Kingdonia > Kingdonia uniflora. The sequence goes on from JACGCM010000563.1 coordinate 270,127, forward strand.
AGTTATGTAGCTTTGAAACATTATCATATGAAGAAGTTGTAGAGAGAGAAAATGTTAATTTGGAGAAGAAGAGGGAAAACTTAAAATGATTATCTTTTGTTTTTCTGGGAAATTGTAGAGTAGGCGTGTTGACTGGGTAAAAATTTGGGTAGGCCTATTTTTACTCTGTATAGGTTGTAATATGGAAAGTAGAGATAATATAAAATATTTTGTGTATCTGTAGATTTAATATGTGTTCCAAACCTATAATTCCCTTAAGTAGATTTGTAGTATCTCCGAGTTCGGAGGAGACCTCATCGTTAGGGAGGGAGGACAAGAGTGATGCCATGGAAGGGACTGTAAATAATATAAAGGTGACTGGTAAAATTGGGGAACCAGTAAGATAGATAAAGAGATAGAGGATAAAAATGAGAAAGATAATGTATTTGTTATATACCCAGAGGGAGTAGATGTAGGAAAATAATTCTTAAAATATAAGAAGAAATTATAAGGAGAATGGGGAAGCTATCTGAGGAACCAAGGTCGCTGGTTTAGGGCCTATGTCCCTGGAAAATGGGAGGATGCGGTATATTACCAAGTCCCTTGCTTAGAGAAGTGGAAAAATGAGAGAGGGATTGGTGATGGTGTTACTCTTTCATACTATAACGGTCTCAGGCTAGCAGGTCCGAGTGATGGGCTTTTATGTTATTTGAATCAGGTCGTTTATGGCCTTAAGATTCCTTTGACCTTCTTTCAAAAAGGGGTGATGAACGAACTGCAGTGTTGTTTTACCCAACTAAATGGGAATGTTTATGAGATGATGAGGGTATGCCAAGTACTAAATAAGAAATGGAGAAAAGAATGGACTGCCAAGCAGTTCAAAGCCAATGATGTGTTGAAATTTTATAAATGGAAATATGTCAAAGGTCGAAGTAGTGGCTACCTGTATAGTGATTCATCGAGGCTGAAATTTTTTGATTTTAAATATGCGGGTAGACCATGGAACGATCACCTTGTATAGGTAGGGGGTAACTGTATGCAGGTTCCAGATGAACCAACGCTCGTTCTGAACCATAAATATTATAACCCGAGTAAGTAACGTTGATCAATCTTCGACTAACCAATATCTTGTCTTCAAAATGTTAACTAATATTATGCTCCCTCTTTTTTTGTCAGAACCCAATCCTGCATCAGCGCCTGATACAACTGGCCTGTTCGACTGCGTTGCTTGAGATCAGGACGAGCTAAAGCAAGTGCTTGGTGAGTTGGGTATTCGTCAGGATAAGAGGGTAGACTCCATAGTACCCAAAGTTCAGCGAGCGCATGAGAAACGAGCTATGGCGGAGGAGAAATTTTGTTTAACTGTTGAGGATGCCCTTAGTCTTCCACCTCCTGCTCCTGAAATTCTGAAGTGGACTACTCATAGGTCAAAAAGGTCAGCTCCACAGGGTACGCCTGCCACTGGAGTTGTGACTATAGAACAAGAGGTCATAAAAACTCTGTCTGTTATGGGAGGAAGGATAGAAAGTGAGTGTGATTAGTTCTGCAGAAGTAGAAACAAACTTGCTGAAGAGAAAACGCCATGAGGATGAGGGTAGCTCTCGTACTATCCCTCATACTGCGGCCAGGATACAAGAGCTGAAGCAGAAGTATTGTTTGATGGCGGGGACCGATCTGAAGCAGCTCGATAAAGATTGTTAGGAGTACACTTTTGCGGTATGTATTTGAAATCTTTAGCTGTCTTGTATTTAAACTGAGATCTTTTGTTTTGAACTTGTGGTTGTGTTTACTTTGTACTGGCAGCTCTCGATGTTTCTGAAGGGGGCGGCAAAATGTCTTGATATGAGGGACAAAGAGTTTGGGGATTTTATTGGAATACACTAATGTCTGTTCGAATACACTTTGTTATGTTTGAGCAGAGGTGTGATTCAGCCTATTATTTAGCCGTTTAAGGGCATAATTGTCCTATTTTATAACTGGGAACTTGTAACACTTTTAAAGGAGCAAGGCTATGCAAGATTGGATCATGTTAGATCAATCAAAGTTCTAAGAGAAAAACTTAGAGCTTGAGAAAAATTTGATTGTAATTAATTATTGATTAAGCAATTGAAGCTCTAAAGGGAATTCTCCCACCAAATTTGTGTGTTATTCGTACAATTATTCTTTTGAAGGTTTTCTCAATTCATATTGTGGATTAATTGAGAAGTCAAAAGTTGAGTTTTTTAGTATCAAAATAATTCAATTTCAAAGATTTAATCAAGAATTTGAAAGAAACTAAATTGGGGGTTTAGAGTACATATGAAGGGAAATCTAGGGTATTAGGGAGGTGGTGTGAAGGCTTTGTGGAGCCTGTATTCAATCCTTTCAAATTACAAAATAGAATCTTAAATAAGGGTTTTAGTCATGGAACATCTCAAATTACAATTAAAAAGAACAAATTAAAGAAAAAGCATAGAGAAAACATAAAAAATTATTAAACTTTTTGATGACCAGATCTTGAGTACTCGCACGTTGAAGAGACTACCATCAACAACATGAGCATGGAGTTCTTGTGAACCAATAGGAGTAGGGTACACGGTTTCCGTAGTAATTCAAGAACCTCCTATTAAAGATAGTTGAAGCAATTTTGGTTTTATTTGTGAGAGAGGGATAAAGAGAGTACCGGAGGTGATGGAGGAGAGGAGATGGTAGTTTTTCTTAGAGCATGTGTTGACCCTTTTATCTATAATCTTCAGTCTCTAACTCTTAAGTTTTATCTCTCACATGGACCACTCGAGTTTAGTGAGAACTAATCAAGGTCAATTAGCAAAAATGCGACATTAATACTATCATTTAAAATAACTTCATTTTCAAGTCATTAACGAAGCGACATGAAATAAATAGATAAAGGAAATAAGGTCATTTTTTGGGGTAATGACATTGTATCAAAAATGAGCACGTCGACTTACGAGAACAAAACATGAAATTAGACTTACTATGTCACAAATTAATAAAGAAACCTTTTATAAAAAAATCCTGCACTCTATTTAAACAGACCCAAGAATCTATTCGAATAGAGAGGTTCCTACCTTGTGTATTCGAACAAGATTAAAGTTATGTTCGAATAAAAAACTGTTATATACAAAAAACACAACCCTTTTTAGTTTTGTAAAAACAATAATGGGCTATTGAGTACCGTAAGATATCGATACAATAGTCTTAGTACCGAATGACTATGTACAGGTTGTAACTTGTACCTCAGTGGAACTGCAATAGAGAGAGAGAGAGAGAGAGAGAGAGAGAGAGAGAAAGAGAGAGAGTAGATAAATGAACTGTTTGTTATGTGATTTTTGGAGAGAAGTTAACTGGGTATTTATAAAGTTTAGTATACAACAGGTCTCCTAACTTTACTCTAACGTGCAGGAACAATTAACTCAGACGTGAGTACATGGGATTTGGTTCCTTCGGAAAAGATCTCTCTACTAGCCGTTAAGAGAATGTGCAACATCAGAGTGTAAGCCAAGACTATAGAATTTTTTAGTAAAAAGATTAGGTTAAGCCTAGCCCAAGTCCAAAGAGCCCTCAAGGCCTTCAGAGTCAGAAGAGCCAATTGTCCGAACCCGAGCCTGAGCCGGCCCGGCCCATGGGGCCTCCCAAGAGAGGCCCAAGTGTGTCATGGGTATTAAATCCCCCTACACACTCACACACATATATACTATCTCTTAGCCACATGTACATAGATAACATATCAACTATAGGTTATATGAATATACATTTCCAACTTTCTATACAATATGGGACTAAAACATTTATTTTTTCTTTTGATTAAAATACCCTTTTATGTTATTAAAAATCCAACAATCCCCCACATTTAAAAAACTTTTTGGATAGAGAAAAGAAACGAGAAAATGGTTTCGATGTATTGAACTGTACTTTAGTAAAGGTGTCTTTAGACTTGAACCTTTATGTAGTGGACAATCTCTGACGTATATGAATAATAAGTTATCAGAGTCTTGAACTCAGTATCTAATTTTATATAGTGATGAAAACCACATACAACCCTACTAGGTGCAAGTTCTAAATGTAAACACATTTTGGCTGTGTGTTTAATCCTAGTATAGGTGAAGGCTTTAGATAATTAACCCAATTCTTAGAGGAATTGGCTTCACTTCCATAATCACCTTGGTCAGTCTATTAAAAGTATTCTTGTAGCTAGACACCCCACTTAAAGAATAAGATATGGAACTCATTAAAAGTTCAAAAAACTCAGCCTTACTATCACTTCAAGATATTATGCATATATAAATTTATGTGCTTTGGAGTGGCAAACTCCTTAGTTGCATGATTCTATATCACAGTGATTTATTTTTCCCATTAAACCTATTTATTGGGATCTCCAGTCATTTAGGTTGGGTTTTCACCACTTGTGATTCTATAACAGGCTTTAGTTCCATCCTTAAAGATGTGTTCCAAACTTTACTGTGTGGCATTCCTTTTGTATGTTTTCAGATCTTACAAAGTCCACCGTAGCAATACCAGATGTGAGAAACCTTTTCATTGTACTGTTATTGCGACGTATTGCTAACTTTTTACCATTATAGTAATTGTTCTTTATTTTGCTATCGCAGTAGTACTATCCAAGTATATCAAAATATGCAGTATAAGCCTACTCCATAAAGGAATATAAGATAAGAGGTCTTTCAACCAACTTACCTCTTTACCAGCTGCGGCTAGTACAACTAACTCGGACTCCATAGTCGACTGAGCTAGAATAGTTTGTCTCTTGGATCTCCAAGAAATTGTCCCGCCAGCTATAATAAACACGTTGGTGGCTTTGGAATCATCCAAAAATGTCTTCCAATCTGTATTACTAAATCTATCAAGTACCGCGAGAAAACTTTGGTAGTGTAAACCCAAGTTCATGGTCTTTTTCAGATACCGCATAACTCGATCAATAACATCCCAGTGCGTCAAACTTAGTTTACTTGTAAATATACATAGTACCCCTATAACATAAGCTATATCTGGTCTAGTACAGTCTGAGCATAGCGAAGGCTACCAATAATACTTGCGTATTCCTTATGTCTAACTACATCCCTTACATTCTCTAAAAGTTTAGCATGTGGGTCACAAAGAGTACAAGCAGGTCTAAGGTCAAAATATATGTACTTCTTCAAGATCTTCTCAATATACTGAGATTGATCAAGAGTAATACTAGTCTCTGTACATGTGATCTTTGTGCCTAAAATTACACTAGCCTCGCCTAGGTCCTTCATATCAAAATTATTATTAAGCATGCTTTTGGTTTTTAATATAATGTCAAATATAAAACCAAAAATAAGAAGATCATTAACGTATAGACGAATCATTATACAACTTTTACCGGATACTTATAATATAAACATTTATCAACAACGTTAATCTTAAAACAATTTGAAAAAAGTAATTGGTCGATCTCGTGCCACTGTTTTGGAGTTTGTTTTAGACCGTATAAGGTCTTATTCAACTTACAAACTTTGTGTTCCTTACCGGGTACCACAATGCCTTCAGGCTGATCCATATATAATTCCTCTTCAAGCTTTCTATTTAAAAATACAATTTTTACATCCATTTGGTGAATAATCAAATTGTGCACGACAGTAACGACCAATAATACTCTAATGGTTGTCACACGAGTAATTGAGGAATATATGTCGAAGAAACCAATATTTTCCTTTTGCGTATATCTATTTGCTACAAGTCTAACCTTAAATTTATCTATAGTAACATTTGGTTTAAGTTTTCTCTTTAATATCAATTTACAACCAATAGAACGACTACCAAGAGGTGAGTAACTAAATCCCAAGTTTCATTTGTAGTAAGCGAATCCATTTCATCATCAATAGTTTTTTTGCCACAAATCAACGTCACTCGAGGTCAATGCTTCCCCGATAGTGTTAGGGTCATATTCTAAGATATGTACAACATAATCATTACTAAAGTCCTTAGCAATCCTTGGACGTTTACCCCTTCGAATTAGTTTTAGGGGTTTGTATCATGAGAATCAACAACTCTAGAAACTTCTACTTGAGGTACATTAGGGGACGTAGGTGGTTGAGAACCCCCACTACTACTACCCTTTTTGTCCCTCAGTAACTAGGGAAATTTGTCCTCAAATAAATTAACATCAAGTAATTCAATAATAACATTATCCTTAATATCAAGGAACCTGTAAGCCTTATTGTTAATAACATACCCAATGAAAACACATTCTAAGGCTCTACTAGCTAGTTTTATTCGTTTAGGATCACGTTTATAAACATAGGCTAAACAACCTCAAACTTTAAAATAACTAACATTAGGTTTTCTTTTTCTGTGGCAATTCAGATGTGATATGAGGAATACGGTTTAAAACATGCCAAACAGATAATAATGCTTCACCTCATAACGATTTAGGTGATCTAGAACTAAGTAATATAACAACTATTAATTCAGTAAAAGTTAATTTTTGTGCTCAGCTTTACTATTAGATTCTGAAGAATATAGAGCAGTAGTTTCATGTATAATCCCTGAGGATTCATACAAGTTTTGAAATTCATGTGAATCATACTTGTTGCCTTTATCACTGCAAAATCTTTTAATGTTCCCATCAAACTGATTTTTAACCTTTATTCATAGATTAAAATATTCATGATAAATTCATTATACCTAGATAAATAAATAAAAATTGTCGGTTCGATAATTTGGTGATATTATCAGTGGTTCACCAATGCCTAGTTTTGTCGCATAAAATCGTTAATGTATCATGAATTTATCACCAAAATATTATGATAATTTGATGGTATTAAGAGATATTTGGTTTTAACTTTTAACATTCTCATAACCCAAAGAGTATGAGATTTATTTTATAATAAAAGAGGTACGGCCACCCATTTAAAGACTTTAAATGAGATGGTCTCATACCTGAAGACCAAAAGACTAAAACACAAACATTGTCGAGAAAATGATTCTTCTTTTATAAATTATAATTTATAAGTTATAGCCATACATAGTTGATGCCTATAAGGGCTAGAAAAACTTAAGAAACATTTAGGTATGACCTTGCTACTGGGTGGTCTGTTAGAAAAAAAGAGGGTCGGTTGCCTCCACCTAAGCAACTGACCTTACTGCTGGAACAAAGAGCTAGCAAATAATTGATGGGGGAGGAGTATTGTTGGAATGTTTCTAATGTTAATCAACAACCGAAAAATAATGAATTTGAGAAGCTGCGCCACTCGTATATGCATTAGTTTATCGATAACTTTATGAGACAATTCTTAGAATTCAAGCTGAAATTTATAATTGAATTGCTCATACCAAGTTGTAATAAATAATGATTATCTCAATAAATAATGATTATATCATATTTCTTCACATTTTATTTTTATTATTTTTTTCCAAGCTCACATATATTTTGAGACTGCTATACTCTTTCTTTGACATTTTTCTAAATACGTACTTTCTTATATTTTCTTCACATCTCCACTTGTTTTAAACAGCATTACAATTTATCGTGTTAAATATCGAAATACCAAAAATATCATCGATAGATACATATTCTTTGGTATAAACCGGTTCTTTCCTTTAAGGATTAATATATTTAGTGACGAAAATGTTATGATAAAATTAAAATACCATGATAAATTCAAAATGGTGAGGGGTCGATAAATACTCTGGTTTCAATATTTTGATATATGCCTCTATTAGATATGTTCTAAACATATCTATTGCTTCACTTTTGTGACACATTAGGTAAACATAAGTATATTTTAAGTAATCATCTATAAAAGTTATAAAATATTTTTTACCATTTCGAGTCTAAGTACCGTCTATTTCGCAAATGTCAGAGTTAACTAAATCTAAAAATTGTGTTTCCCTAAAAATACTTTTATGCGAGGTTTAGCTATTTTAGCTTGACTACAAGATTAAAAATTTCAAATCATTAAAATCTACTTTGGGGATCATACCAAGTTTACTCATATTGTGCACTAACTTCTTGTTAACATGACACTTTGGTGTAATGGGAATCCCCAAGTAGTGCCTTCTGGCCTTTAGTCTCATTGTAGGTCTTGAACTAATTACGCCTAGAAACGCCTGAGTCATCCCACCACCCGTCGGTTCCATCGACCATGTTGATCTCCGTGATCATAGCTATTAAAGACTATTCGGTAACGTTAGCCTGAGCAGCAGGTCCGCAGTTTTGGCATTTCCTAGATATGTTGGTGGGGATTGCTGGTTCGTTCCCTTATTAGAATTCTGGTGTCCACCATTCTGACGATTATTTGGATTACCACCATTCTGGCGGTTATTCTGATTACCACCATTCTTAGCCTTAATGGGTTTCCCCATAGGTTTCAGATGGACCTTTCCTTTGGATTGAACCAAAAGGATCTCCTCTTTCAGGTCTTTCTTTTCTTCTGGATTCTTCTTCAACCCTAAGCCGAGTAATCAAGTTCTCCATGGTAAGCTCCTTGACTTGTGTCGTAGGATATTTTTATAGTCCTTCCAATTCGGCGGTAATTTGTCAATCTTCACGGCAATCTGAAATTGCTCATCAAGAGGTATCCATTCGGACACAATTTCATGCGCAATTCGTTGCAACTCATATGATTAAGTAATTACCGACTTATTGTCGACCATAGTGAACTTGATATATCAGCTTACGTTAAACTTCTTTGAGCCTCCCTCTTCGGTATCATCCTTTTCTATAACGCCTCCCAAACGGCTTTCACAGATTCAGACTGCAGATAATAATCGTATAGGTCGTCTGTTAAACCGTTCTGGATAAAATTACGGCATTTGAAATCAGCCTCATTCCAGTTCGAAATTGACTCTAAGATTTTGTCATATTCGTTTACAATTAGATCAAGGTCTACGAAACGGGAGGTTTAGTAGGGCAGACTTGTTCAAGAACGTAAGCAACTTCATTAAGTGTTAGATAAAAGAATATTTTGTTATTCCACCTTTTGAAATTGAGACCATCAAATTTTGAAGGTTTGTTAGAATTAAATTTTAACACTTCTGAGGTAAGGGCTATAATCACAGATACTCTTTAAATTTGTTAAATATATAAAGCAGAACTTATGATATCGTTTTCCCCAAAACGGAATTGGAACTTTGAATTTCAGCAAGGTAAGGAACTGAACAGAAGTATAAAATGGTAACAATAATTCTCTGCAGCGACAAAACTTTGGAAGGCAATGCAGCAATAACACAACATAACCGAATGAAGCAACAATGAAAAAAAGAGCTCAAGGCGTGGATCATACTTTCTTTAAAGAGTATTTCGACCTAGCCCCAAGGTATATGTATTCGCAGTCTAATATCTTCCCAGGATACAACGAGTAGTGATATCAATACAGTAGTCTTAGTACCGGAAGACTACGTATATGCTGTAACTTGTACCTCAGTGGAACCGCAATCGAAACAGAGAGAGAGAGAAAAAAAAGGGAGTAAATAGATGAATTGTTTGTTCTATGATTTTTGGAGAGAAGTTAACTGGGTATTTATAGTGTTAAGCCAAGTCAAGTCCTAGAAGGACTCTAGAACTTTTCAGTAAAAAGATTAGGTTAAGCCTAACCTAAAGAGCCTTCCCGAGCCCGGGCCCACACACACATATACACTCTTTCTTAGCCACAAGTATATACATAATCATAGGTTATGTGAATATACACTCCCAAGTCCCAAATTTATATACAATGTGGAGCTAAGTTTTAGGCTATTATTTGGGTTTTAAGGGTCACATGGCTTACATAAGCAAAATAGGTGAATGAAAATGTGTTTCAGGAAATGACTAAGAGGTCAATAGATTAAACCCAAGTGAAAAAAAATTTGTTTTTCCTTTTGATTAAAATACAACCCCAAACTTTATTGGTGAATGATGTGTCTTGCTACAACTCTGTAAGTAGGAAGTTAAATTGATGAATGATTGTATTCGCTTGAACTTTCAAGTTCTTTACGTCTTTAGGATGTATGTGTTAGGAGTTGGGTCCAAGCCCAAGCTAGCAACCCAACAGGGTTGGAGTGTCCTATACAGACTCCTAACAAACCCATAGGCCCGATAGGGTTATGGGGAGAGTTTAAGTAAATTAGGTAACTCTTTGGGTTGTCTATATATATCACTGTACTATGTACAGAGAACATAATTATGATGAATCAATAAATCATTCTCTTTCTCTCTCTCCTATTGTTAATAAGATATATTATTAGATTGCTCTAGATTAATCATCATCTTCCAACACGTTATCAGCACTCACGCTCTAGGAACGAGGAGAGCGGAAATAACCCTCTAATCAGAGTTTTTACAAAAACCAAGAGATCAGGAGAAGAGGTATTTTATGATTTTTTGTATACCTATTTTCAGATCTATACTATATAATAGATCATCATGTTTCGAAAACCTATTTTTCCTAATTTTTTTCGGATTAAAAATGAGGGTTTTTGGTGTTTTTTACCCTTGATAAATGGATGTATTCAAACTAGTATATTTTTCTCTATTGAGATCGGATAGAGGCGAGACCACTTCGGTTGGATAGCCTATCCCGAGAGCTATCCAACGGTATATGGCATGTCTATGGGAGATGTTCCAATCGCCGGGAATAGCACGTTGAAACTAGACAGTTTTACGGCCAAAAATGACGTTTTTTGTCGATGACGTCAGTTTTTTTTAAATATTTATCATATATGACATCATCCTTATCCACTGTGACATCAAAAATGGCACGTCCGTGGCACGTGTGACATGCCTGGCACGTGTGTGGCACTTATGGCATGCATGGCAAGTGTGGCATGCCTGTCACCGGAGACCGGACGCCAGAATCTTGCGAGAATTTTTGTCGGACGGTCACCAAAATATTCTCCCGGTGGGGACACGCGGCAGTGACGTGGCAACCACGTGCGTGACACGTGTGTGAGACATGTGTGCAGTCCGTATGTTCGGCACGTGTGCATCCCGTGTGACCGTGCGTGCGTAGCACGTGGCAGACCGGGTCAGACCAGTCAACCCCGTCCAGGCCTTGACCCAGACCGAGTCAGACCGGTCCAGACACTAAAATGGCTATAAATAGCCCAATTTTTTTTGTCAAATTGAGCCTAATTTTTTTTTTAAAATTTCTATTGACTGGACCTATCCCGTAGGGGACCCATTTTAATTTTTTTTATGCACATTAGTTTTTTAATTTTTTTGGGAATATGTGCATTGTATAGGAGCATTGGCTCCCTTATATGTGATATAAGTAAATGGTGTAATACCTATTTAAGTATCTTACGATAGCTAATAGGATATTACCGGTATACCCCTAAGATACTAATTATCATGATCAAGGATCACAGATAATACGAAACCAATACTAATTTAGATACAACTGTGAGTCATATCTAAATCACAATTAATTGTCACGGACAAATAACTAGAGCTCAATTGGGAATTGGCTTAGTCTTATTTTTAAAAACTTGGTGTCTGAGGAACTAATTTTTTATATCTAGGTACAATTAGATGTTACAAGATAATATTTAGAGATATATAGACATTAATAACAATCTATAATACCCTATTATGTTAATTTAAAGACAGACATAATCAACCTATTTTATGAACCCAGCTGACTTCGGGATGGAACCACTTGTTAGCTAAACATCTAATACCCCTCATATTCGTAGCAAATATTGTCATTTGGCTAGAATATACAAACTTTAATAAAACTATAGGGCTTAAAACACCTTAGTTCTCAGAATAAGGAACACAACATCTAGTGGTTTTGAATAACTATCTTGGCTAAGACTCTATTAAAACACACTTTAAGGTTAAGATCACCATTTTATATGGTAATATTGGGATTTGACGCTTAATAAAATTCTATGAGTATAAAACCATGATTACAAGTAATGATTGCGAATCATGTACTTCATTACGCTATATACTATGAACCATAAGTACTAATTGGTAATCATGTACTTAGATAGGATTTCATAAGTAATAAGATATGAACAAGGTTCACCTACAAGTAATGATTGAGAATCACTACTTGTGTACTATGAATTGCCTTTATGCAAGGAATGCTTTTCAAGTACTATTACTGGTATTGATCTACATGCATAATAAATGTTGGTAACACTCATAACATTGAGTACTTCCCATACTGTAATTTCTATTTCAGGTACCAATAAACTTGACCTGTATGGATACTGAAATCCATCTGCTATTGCAGAATCTGGAAAATACTATTGTTGAGAACAATGAGTCTCTAACTAACAAAGTAGGAGCTTTGTTTGACACCCTCTCCTCCATATTCAGGAAGGCCTGATAATGGATTAACTTATACTATGATAGTATTATACGACTGCGGCAAAATTTTTATTCGGCAGTGCACCTCCACTATATTCTCACATGAGAAATAGTTGAGGTAAATAAAAATATTGGGAATATTCTATTACATTTCTACGCTTTAAATATTGAGCTTCCGAGGTAACATTTGATAGATCACTGTACATGCAAACCTAATTCACGTTTTCCTTATTTATGAGCAAAACAATGAGCTACTGGTTACGAACCTCAAGCTTATGCCTACTAAAAGTAAGCATGTGACACAGTCACACAATATTGGGTCTAGTGACAGAGGAAGTTGTAGACATGGTCGTAACCGTGGATTAACGAGAGGTGGTAGCAACGGCAGGATTTAATTCCAGCCATCAGTAACCTGAGGCAAGGGGAACAAGAAGTTCACCAATTGACCAAAATGGAATAGGAAGAATTCTAAAATGGATATGAGATTGTCGAGTACGGAATTGCAGGGCACCCCAGACGATCAAAAAAGATTAGCCCCAGACTTATCACGTGATCGCAGCTAGCACATACCACGGTACGACAGAGTCTGCATCTTTAGATTCCTCACATGATACCAATGCAGCATTGGATCAAGTTCTAAGAATGAACAGTAGTAAATTCTCAATAGATGAATGATGTCACATAAAGAGTATTGCCAAGTAGTAACTTTACTTGTTGAAGTAGTAGTTTTGCTTTATTAGTTCTATCATTGACTGAGTTGGGAACTCTTCAGTGTTTAGTTTAATAGAATGTTCGTGACATGTACTGGTTTGTATCCTATCTATGTGAGATTGTTCTTTGATTTTATTTTGTAAATTTATTGCTTGGGAAGTAGTTAAATTCTATGTATGATAGTTGATCTACTACATACAACCCGCCTATGGATCTCTCTGCTCACTGAGCATGATCGATAATCGAATAAGTGGCGACAGATGTCTAAGAGACATTAGTACCACGCACTCGATCCTTTTAAAATATGAATATATTTCTTGTCTAACCTTGTGCATCGGGGATGACACGAATATCATTGACACGACCAACATAATAGAACGTACTAAGTGCGTCACGCCATTACTCTCTATCGGTACGATACAGGGTATCTAGTCCACTTTATAAACTAGTAAATCCAGTCCGATTTTATTGAGTTTAGGGAGATACATGATAATGATTATCATGTAATGACTATCAAAGAAAATGACAGACAGGGTTCTATGCATTTCCTCCATGTCTACAGGTTAGAATACGATATTGGAACGGTTTCCAATACACTCCTTCGGACTCGGATACTGAGGAGGTTTATCGGGATTACATCTCACCTTTCTTTAAAAGGAGAGAAGATCCAGAGAGTGTACGTGTAACGATTGCTTTTAAGGAAAGTCTATTATTTCATCCTAGTATAACCAAGGTGGAGTGGGATTTCTAGCCTTTGCTCCAAACACATCCATGGAGACACATGTGGGCCTTTCCATCCACATAGTGGCCCACTTGAATAATTATGGTCATAATAGATGCATCTAGGAGATGGTCCAACGTTAGCACGACTTCTCACTTGGATCATTCGATCGCAGGCTCAGTTAATGGATTAACCGATCAAAGTCGATCGATGCGACTTGACGGGGGCTTGGAAGTTGGACTCACAGGCTTTTGATAATTATTTTACCGCTAAATGGGATAGATGATTGAGCATCGTGAGTACTCCATACCATACCCAACTCGAGATTGGCGGAAAACCTAATCAAGTGATTTAGGATAATCGTTAGGCCACTGTTATTACGATTACAACTTCCGACTAGTGTATGGGATATGCATTCTTGCTCCCACAACACTGATTAGGGTTCGTCCCTTAGCAAATTATTAATTTTTTTTTTCTTCCTAAAGACGACTAGTAACTGGTCGAAGCCCGGTGTCGGCTATCGAAGAACATTTGGATGTTCCGTACAGGTGCCAATCGCACTACAATGTATTAAGATGGGACCCTCAACGTCGACATGATATTTTATGGGTTATGATTCATATTTATCACAGGATATTTGGATCCACTGGCGACGTATATGCTGCAGGGCAAATAATTGTCACTTTGATGAGACAATATTCCCTGTATTAGGGGGAGATATGTCAGTCAATGCTGAGGATGTTTCCAAGAGGTCTTGGAAAATACCATCGTTGTCTCATTTAGATCCCTATATATAAGTTAGGTGACAATAAGGTTCAACGGATTACAAACCTCCAATAGGTCATAAATGAATTGCCTGACACATTCATAGACACTATTGAAGTACCGTAAGTGTATGTACCTATAAGTAATACACCTACATAGTAGAACGTTCCGGGGGAACTAGTACCGCAGTAGAACATTCCAAGGGAATTAGTACCGCAAACGAATCTGTGGCTCGTGCTTATTGCGAAGCACCGTTGGGAGAAAATATTCTGAGCCTGGGTGCTGCAGAATAAGGGACAAATATGACTAATGGTGTAGTCAGTTCATCGAGGATGGAACCACCCATTGACAAGGTATTCATATTCGCTGTTGTGCTTGCTATCAAGGATGAAGAATCATAACCACTTATTATAAACGATTGTGTGTTATTGTACATTAACAAAAGTAGGTATCTAGAATCCAAGCGGAGCTCAGCTTATGCATAATGCAAAATGATACCATTGAACCTATCGGTTATAAATGGGAAAGATACAGAAATACGATTAACTAAGATAGATAATATGGTCAAAGCAAGACTAGTTTCCCAAGAAATCTTTAAGAGATCTGGCATCGACTGCAGTGTGACCTATTACCCGGTTATGGATGCTATAACGTTTCAGTACTTATCAGTCTGTCAAGTTGTCGGGGACACGCTAAACATGCGTATGATGTAAATACCACGTATCTATATAGGAAACTAGATACAGATATATACATGAAGCTATCTGGGAAGGTATAAGCTTCTGGAAGCAATTAAGCCCGACACACGAGGTGTGTACGTAATAAAACTAGAAAAGTTATTGTTGACTTGAAGCAATGGGCCCATGTGACATAGTTGACTAAGTGTTTGAAGGTCAATGACTTTGCAAATATCCTTATATGTCCATGCGCTCTTATACATAAATTAGCTTCAGTATCATTATAACAGTGTACTAAATGATTTGAAGATCATTAGACCTCCCGGGGAGATCGTGAGAGCCACCAAATACCTTGGGAAGGAATTAAAAATACAAGACCTTGGGAAATCAAAAGTATCTCGATTTACAGATCGAGCATCTTGATAGTGGCACTCGTACACCAAACAATATATATCGAAAGAGTTATCTAACATTTTAATATGGATGTAACACACGGTGCTAAGTCGTTTATTGCGCGTCCAACACTTGGGTGTGGACAACGACATCTTCCATCATCCTAATGGGGGGAGAAACTCCTAGGGCCATGGTGCTAGCTAGGAGGTGATTTATAGTTAGCTGGGTATACTTGACCCAATGACTCATTAGCAGTGAACTGTTTGGCTTGCCATAGTTCGGTTCCTACCCGAAGGCACTGAAATGGGATCAAGCACATTCTGAGATATCTCATCTGCACGAAAGACTGGGGTATGTTCTATCCACAACTTGGCAAATGGAAAATTATAGGATACGTCGATGCAGGATATTTGTCAGATCCACATAAAGACCGATCATAATCGGGTTATGTATTCTTGTATGGAAATACTGTGATTTCATGGAGATCAATGAAGTAGAAAATGATTGCTTCATCTTCGAACCACGCAGAGATTCTTACACTACATGAAGCCGATAGAGAATGCTTCTGGTTGCGGTCTATGATCAACCACATCAACGAGAGTTACGATCTGAATTTTATCCAAGATAGACCGACGACACTTTATGAAGACAACGCATCTTGTATCGTTCAAGTCAAGAGTGGATTTATTAAAGGTGACAAAACGAAGCGTATTTCACCAAAGTTCTTCCACATACACGAGTTGTAGAAGACGAATGAGATCAACGTTGTTCAAGTCCATTCAGAAGACAACCTGGCTGATCTATTCACGAAGGCTCTTACATATCCTTCGTTCAAAAGATTAGTTCATGGAATCGGCATACGAAGTTTATAAGATTTATTATCTCAGGGAGATAGACGTCAGGAGGAGTAGTCCCATCCTGGCGTGGACACATACGTGTTGTACTATTTTTCCTGATAGTGAAGTTTTTATCATAGGAGGTTTTAATGAGGCAACGTATACGCGTCCACAACCCATACAAGGCATATGATTGTACTATTTCTCTGCACAGCTTTTTGCCCAAAGGGTTTTTGCTAGGCAGAGGTTTTGATGAGACAAGTCGTCATAGTATGGAACACCCCAAGGGGGAGTGTTAGGAATTGGATCCAAGACCAAGCTAGGAACCTAACAGGGTTGGGGTGTCCTATACGGACTCCTAACAAACCCATAGGCCCAATAGGGTTATGGAGAGAGTTTGAGTAGATTAGGTAACTCTTTGGGTTGTCTATATATATCACTGTACTATGTACAGAAAACATAATTATGATGAATCAATAAATTTTCTCTTTCTCTCTCTCCTATTGTTCATAAGCTATATTATTAGATTGCTCTAGATTGATCATCATCTTCCAACAGTATGAACTTTCTTGTTTCCATGTCATTATACTGTAGAGTCCTAATATCTCTTACTCTCTAAGCCCGTCTTGAGGAAAAGGGCAGTTTGTGTGTTGCGCTTGATAGACACATACCAAGGCATAAAAACCACATATTTAAGGGCTAAAACAAAACACACCAGAACCACTATGCGCCTAAGACTTGTGGCACACGGGAAAACTGAAACACAAGGGTGAAAATGCTGGAGCAAAATCTGTATGTTTCTTTTCAGTTCTTTGGACAAAGTTTATCTTGAACAAACTTTTCCCATAGTAGTTATTCCATAAATTATGCATATGTTACAGCTAAAGTTCAAAATAAGCAAGATTCTTAGTAATACAGTGAAAAATTCTCTTACAGAGCCTGGGCGTTATAGTATAACTGGATAAATGATGTATGTATGTTTCTTTCATGATTTTATTTTTGTTGCCAACTTTGAGGTACAAGTGATGATGTTGCTCCACCATGGTTCTTAGTAATCGGCAAGTTTCCATCATAAGTACATTTTAGAACATCTGGTTTCCTCACAATTTGAGGCCAAACTGGGATTTTGCTGGATTGAGGGCGTATATCCTGTACATCCACAAGTACTCAATTTTCTAAGAGCAAATTATGGATAATCAATCTCGGAAAATTGAAAATAAGGAATGTGTGTGCGAATAGCTTAACATTAGCAAATGGAATGTGAAGATTTGGCATCTGGGCGGTGCCAGATGCTAGACCTTTTTTACCTGGTCGAAAATGGCTATTGGAATTGCAAGAGTAGCAACAGCATTTGGAGCATCAACTATTCCTGAAATTCTCCCTTCGCAGGGGCAGCATGACAACAGAAGATATATCTGATTTTAACACGTTAAAGATTCTTCTACATCAGAATATCATTACCGGTAAAAATAAATTTAGAGAGAAATAGGTTAGACCTGCTCTTTGGAGTATCCAAATTTGGAGAGGTAGTCGATGGCATTTAGGACTGCACGCTTATAAGCTACAGTTGCATCAAGAAAGTGTTGTCTTCCGCTCTCATCTACGCTGATACCTTCAAACACTAACCACTCTGAGAATCGTGGCTCAACTGGGCCAATCTCGAAGATTGGGTTTACGTGAAGTGGAGTTGGCCCCATCGGTGTCAGGTAAGCTTTCATACCACCTCTTATAATTTCGCACCTGAAAATTCCATACTGGATTTGCTTTAAGAAAACAAATTTATGCTCAGGGTTTCTAATTTCTGAGACCAACAGTAACCCTGATTATATGATATTGCCATATTGGATATGAGACAAATTCTGGACTTGTATCATATCCAATATTTTGTAATTGAAGACAGATATAGCTCCTGGAGAATTATATGTTTGAGATATTTTTGTTCCTAAGCTCATAAGAAATACTTCATTGCATAATCTTCCTCAAACTGTTATGTAGGAAACATACTTAAGCTCAAGGAATCCACTCATCTCTATTGCTCCACAAAACGAGACTTCACCGTCACCTTGGGAGAAATGCATGTCACCGGTACTAAGATTCGCTCCATCTACAAATACTGGAAGGTATATTTTTGACCCTCTACCGAGATTCTTGATGTCGCAGTTTCCTCCATTTTCTCTTCCTGGTATCGTCCTTGCAGCCTCCTTTGCAATCTTTTCCCACTCTGGGGTACCCTGTTGAATCTACATATCGTATGTCCAATATGCACAAAGTAATTACATTTAATTTGGATTCTCTCTTTACTATTTAGGTATTCAAAATAATAATCCACGCAATAATTTAATTTTGCTCCATCATGTCGTACCTTTCCTAGAAGGCAACCGTTAGGTGTTGGTAAGTTTGCCAACGGTCTTGTGTGCAGGACCTCAGGTAATTTCAGAGACTTGAGGCCGTTTTCTTGAAGTTGTGTTTCCCTTTCATTCCATATGCTTAAGAGCTCCATTGATGGTGCAGTTCCAATTATTCCTGGGTGAGTTAGACCCGGAAATCTCACACCTGTTTAGTGCCTATATTAGTACACAGCTAATGAAGAATCTGAGCATTTGCAGAGGTACTTGTATTTTAGTTTGCTTGACATACGGGTTTTTTGTTGGAGTTTAACACTTTTGTTTTATTGAATCCCAAATCTGTTTTGAGGTATCTTTGGAGAGAATCGTTTCCAAGATTGATCGATCAATTGCTTGGAAAAGATAATTTTTCGCCTTCAAATCCTTCAATCTCTGCTCCTCCAACTTAGTTCTTTGAGCATTCGTCAATGCTCTTAGTGCCTCATCCGACGCAGGTTGAGAGAGATACCCGTTTCCACAATACCCCAAAATTCTTTGGATCTTAGGAAGTTCTCCATTAACATACTCCAATGGTCGTAATGACCATCAAAGCGGGGGATAGAGGGTTGCACGAAATATTCAGATGCCATTTCTGAAATTGATAAGCTGCAGCTAGTTTGTATCCTTAAACTACTTCAGTTCTTCAAAGTAACTTGCAGTAGTTCACAGATAAAGAAATGTATTGAAATGGATAATCTTATTGATGGGAATATACTCTTTAAATAGAGTTAACATAAGACTTATTCCAATAACAGAAAAGAGAAGCTTACTCCTACAGAGTAGTTCAAGACTCAACACTTAGACTAAATAAAACAAAGGTGTTAAACTCCAGCATTTTTTGTGTACCTGGTATTTGAGGTGAGTAGGCATATATTCCTTCAAAATACCAAATAGCTTTGGTTGCACAGGGGAAATGGTCTGTGAGAAATCCACCACCATTTTCTCTGTCGAATGTTGCGGTATAACCCCATTCATCCCCAGCCAGAGGACCCAAGTTGCAAATTTCAACTGCTAGAAGATCACCTGACCTGGCGGGAATCCCTTCCTCATCCAAAACTTTAAAAGGCCCACTGAGATAATGCACCTAAGCCAATTATGTTTTATGAAATCGGATTAGTTCATTGAGTTTTAAACTGGAAATTATGTTTCAGGTTTTTATGATAGATGAAATATACCGTCGATAGATCGATAGACTTTACGTCCTCTGCAGCATCGTTGTCTCTGATAACACCACCAGTCCAGTCTACCATCTCAACTCTAAATACTTGACTGACTTGAACATTTGCGACTGGGGGTATCTCAGGGTGCCATCGGTTATGGAGGGGTAACTTCTGCTCCCATGGCTTCTTCTTTAGGTCTATGGGATGTACAAGTCTTGGTGTGTTAGGAGCCATTGATGAACCTGCAGTGATAGTCACAAGGGAAGAGGACTTGACTCTAGATGGAATCAATTGACCAGTTCAGTACAAACTACAAAGAGCTAGTTAACAAACTTTATATTACAGTCAACAACCTTACATTACAACCAATAAGCACGTTAAAACGAAAATTACGAGAATAAATACTACTTTATGCCAACTTTACAAAATTAGATCCAGGGAACAATAAATTCTAAAATCGATACAGAATTGCAATATAACAGTAGACAGCCACCTATTTTTAGGCTCCGCAAATACGAATGCCACTTCCAAAATAATAAAAAATTGTAAAACTCGTTTAAAACTATTATATCAAGTCAAGTGTTATTACCATTTGTTCTTTATCATTTGTCAAGAAAAACTTTGTCATTATAACACCAACAATTAATGTCATTTGTTAAAAAATATTTGTCATTTGTTTTCCCAGAACTTTATCCTTTGCTCAGAAATCTGTCATTTATATTCCCGCAAGTTTCACATTTGTTCAGAATTGGCTGTCATTTGTACCACCATGACGTTGTCATTTGTTCAATAAAATATTACCTATTTCAAAATGTCACATGTTTTTTGTAGGCATGTGGGCTCCACAATTACGAATGTCACTTCTAAAATAATAATAAAAAAAGTTCAAATCATTTAAAAATATATTATCATGCCATGTGTTCAAATTAAATTCCTCGATGTACGTGTAAGGCAGGTACTATCACCATCTCATGCATTACTTGGCATTTGTTTCGGGACAGTTTCTCCCGCCTTGTACCAGATTTGTTTTTTGTAAGAAGGCAATTATTAATTATGTTACTATTTTGCATCTTGTTTATGGTTCGGTATCACGTGCGGTTTACAGGAGTTTGTTTGTTTTTTGACGCCAAAAATGATCTCGATTCGTCGAACAGTTTCTTCTTCTGACTCGACCGCAAAAACTGTAAAAATCATCCTGATTATTTGTCACAAACCGTCTGTATGACTGCTGCCTACCAAGTGTTTGATTAAAGATGTGTACTCTACTTCTTGGGTATGGAGAAAATGATAGTACTATACTCCTGTAGATGGTAATCTAATGTACTCTACTCATGGAACAAACGATGGCAAATCGTCTATGCGGCCGCTGCAAACCAAACTATGTTATTTATTCAGTTAAACTCTGACATTCTTTCAAACACCTATATCATTTGGTAACAACTAGTTGTCATTATCAATATCAACTTTTTCATTTGTTCAGTCTACTTTGTCATTTGTTTTAGTATAATTTTGTCATTTGTTCAGAAAATATCAACTGCTTGAATATTACAGTAGGTTTGTAGGCCGTGGGCTCCACAAGTAAGGCCACAAGTAAGGTCGTGGGTTCCACAAGTAGGAATGTCAATTTATAAATAATAATAAAACGGTTCAAATTATTTTAAAATATATTATCACGCCACATGTCCAAATTTAATTCCTCGATGTACACACGTCATTATATTTCGAGACGTGTAAGGCATACAATGTCACCATTTTATGCATTTGTTGTCATTTGTTGAAGGCCAATTTGTCACGCTTTTAAACATCAGTTATATTAAATCATGCAGACTCTGTCACTATCAGTTATATTATTTAGCATTTGTTTATTGTTGTTTAGGGTTAGGTAACACGCGCGATTCACACGAGTTTGTCTGGCTTTTGGCGCCAAAAACCATCCCCATTCCTCAAACACTTTCTTCTTATACGACGACTGCAAAAGACCGTAAAAACTACTAAAATTCTATACATCGTGTGTGATTTACAACCGTAAAAACCATCCCAGTCGCACAAACCGTTTTCTAATAATCATCGTAATTCTATACATCGTGCGTGTGTGTGTGTGATTTCAGTAGAAAATCGTCTGTGTGACTACTGTCTACCAAGTATTTGATTAAAGTCTTGTTAAATACTACCTACCAAGTGTTTGATTAAAGTCTATTTTTTCTTTTACAATGAAGTCTGATAAAGAAGTGAATGGACAATTTGACGAGGAGAACCAAACGCATGAGGGTAGAACCAAAAAGGACACCTCTAATGTTAAAAATTATACCTCTCGGTGTACAGGTGTGGGACTTTACAAAATATTTGTAGCTTTACCTGAAGAGGAGAATGGTGCTCTTCGTACCACCTGCTTTACACCGTTACTATTGATTGATCCAATAGCAACGATGTCGACGTTGGTTATAAAAATATTTAATCGTCATCTCAGTTATATGAAGTTTCAATTTGGGGGGACGATAATTCAGATGGAACCCATTTATGTTTGCCTGATTTTGGGGATATGTGTCTCTCCTATTGCAGATGAGTTCTTATTTGTTGATCCTGAGCATATAACAAATTTCAGAATGAAGCGATTCCACAAAAAGAAGAATACATATGGGTTGAAGGAAATTGACGGGGCTTTAAAACAGGCAAAATTAGAAAGACATTATGGTAAGATTATAATTTGGCATTTCTTTGGTTTGCTTTATCATCAATCTTCATTGTATTTGTCACCCCAAAAATTTATGTATTGTATTTGCTGCGGTAGCCTACTCGCAGCCTTCGACCTCCTCACTCGAAGTCTACTTCGTATCCTACTCGAACATATCAAAGACTATTTCGACTCAGAATCAAGCCCCTCAAGGAACTCTTGTAGTCGAAGCCTCGATAGCAGATAAACCTTCAAGAACGGATTAACACATAATAGCAGATAAACCTTCGAGAATGGATCAACACATAATAGCAGATAAACCTTTGAGAATGGATCAGCACATAATAGCAGATACCCTTCGACTGAACGTTCGAATAGCCGAAGTGTGATGAGACTGGCAGTCAGCTCCAGCGGATTGGACGACGCATTAATTGGTCTCTCAGGTACAGTGACAGGGATGTCCATAATAAATGCCGCCGCCGGAAAACCCAAACAGTAATCATGTAGCCTGGCCCACTCTTGGTGACTCAGCCTCTTATGTCTCTATAAATAAGAGATAGGGGAAATCAAGGAGGGGTTAGAAAAATCCTCTCCAAACCCTATGCTTTTTACCTTCGACCACTTACAAACTGTACTCAATCTTTATTATTACTCATCAGTAATAGAATTACAGTTTAAAAATCCTCATCAGAGGTCGTAGAGAGTCACATTCGGGCCTCTACGCAAGTATTTGTCTCTAATTAGTCTCTTTTTAGGCCATATACTTGTACATCTTTGATGAGAGGTTGACCTCCGTGTTGTAAGAGCCATCTTCGCTTCTCAACGAAGATCAGGCCCCTACAATTGACGTCGTCTGTGCTTCCCACACTATCAGTTACCTCGTCTTTGTTACCTTCCTTTCTTTCCTACTATTTACCGCTCCTTTTCAATGGCCCCTTCCCGCCGTTCCAACTCAACTCAGGCAGGCAACTCCATTGACGGAGTCGCCGCTCAAGTCACTTTACTATCTCAGTAAATTGCTCAAGCAGAAGAGCGCCATCAACATTAACTCACTCAGGAACGACCGCCAGGCGTTGGAAACTGAACGGAATCGCCGGGTAGACGACGAAAATAGACAGAATCGAGCAATCGATGAGCTACGCAACACAGTCCAAGAACTTCAATAGTTAGAGCCCTTGGAACCCGCCTGTCAGTCCCTGGTACCGGATCAATCGCGCGTATCTGCCCGCGCCTGCCTTAGACCCTCAACAAACCCCGAGTTACCCCCAGCTCCCATCGGTGCCGAAAGTATTCCCCAAACTATTCCCCCCACTGGCTCTATCCACCTCAGGATCTACCCCATAGAAGACTCTTCTGACTCTGCCCTCCATTAATCAAGACACCCTCGGCTAGTCAAAGACCGACTCGGTGAGCGCCGTCCCGCTCGAGACCGAATCGGGGAGCGCAGTGCTGAATATATACCACACATTCGACCCTGCAACCATCGACATCACCAATCTCCCCCTCCTGCATATGTCACGCAACAAGACTTCGACCATAAGATACAACCCGCTATTTGCGTCAACGCAAGCCCAACATTAAACTCATGGAGCCGCCTCAACAATCCAATTTGTGCCACCCTACTCGTCATTGACATACCCCCCAATTTCCGTGCCCCCAAGCTCAGCAAATATCGCAACACAGACCCTAAAACCTATATTTTCGAATTTTAAAACTCACTAAGCCTTTACTCTACTGCCGACTACCTGTTATGTCGACTTTTCCCAACTAGCCTTACTGAAAACCCACTTCGATGGTATCACAATCTCTTAAATGGCCTGATACGAAGCTTCAAGCAACTCACGCAGCTCTTCATCGCTCAGTTTGCCTTCATCAAGGATAAAGAAGTTAGAGTTGACGTATTATTTAATTTTAGAAAGTCAAGCACAGAGACCCTAAAAGTCTTCACAAAGCGATTCCTCGACAAGTCACAGAAAATAGAAAACCTCGACTGTGCAAATGCTATCCTCGCATATTCAAATGCTCTGTCTGATCATAGTCGAGTAAAAGAGCACCTCGTCCTCCACAAACCCCAAACACTCGAAGAGATGCTCTCGAATGTCAACGGCTATATCGACCTCGAAGACTCCAAGAATCCCGCAAACATACCTAACCTTTGAATACTACCCACTTCAACAAACCGCGACAGCATTCGCATCCCACTCCACTACCCTTGATCGCTCCCATCTCACAGGAGACTTAGAGCCGCAAACGCCCTATGCCGACAATAGTGCTAAAGCTCGCAAGAAGCGATCGAAGCCTATCTTGCCAGCACTCATCGTCCCCCTCAGTACCCTCTTACCACACATTTAGGCAGACCCTATATGGCGCATCCCTCTCCCAATCGAAGTTAGACCTGGAGAGCCTTATTGTGCCAATCACGAATACAATTGTCACCATACGAACAAATGCTTCGCCCTCCAACGTTCTCTCAAACTCATCCTCCGAGCAGGACGTCTGCACCAGTACGTTACTGACCTTCCCAGTTATCTCGATGGGTCTTACCTTCAATCCTTCTCTACCCCTACTGCTGACCCAGTCGTGGTACATATCTACCGATCATATTTCATCAAAGCCAACAATATAGACAGTGGTCGTTCGCTTAGCAAACGAAAGCGCATCGACGAATGTTACAAACTTTCTTACCAGGAAAAATTCCCTATCCTACTGCCAAAATGCAGTCGTCACCCTCATCTCGAGGGTATTTCTTTCATCAATTGTGACACATCACACGTCCGTTTCCCTCATTCCGATCCTCTGGTCATTATGATTAAGATTGAGAACATTGTCCTTCAAACAATGCTCATCGACACAGGAAGTGCAGCTGACGTCCTATTTCTACCCACCGTTAAAAAAATGCAAAAAACTAAACTCATTACCCCAGCCAACGTCGAGTTATAAGGATTCAATGGGACTACCGAAGTCGCCGTCGGTCGTATCAGCCTACCTGTCACCACAGGACCCCTCACCCTTCAAACCAGCTTCCTTATCATCGACAAGAAATCCAAATACCTCGATATCCTCATCCGGGACTGGCTCCATGCTATGCGGGCTATACCCTGGACCTATCACCTAATCCTTTGTTTTGCAACTCCCGAGGGTATGTGGAACCTCAAAGGATCTCAACGTCTCGCCCGCCCATGTGAACACTCAAAAATTGACCAGACCAGAAAACTTGTCAGACACCCATAACAATCACTGCACCTTTCTATCCCTTCGACTTTGATAGATGCCACCCCCCATATCGAACCTACCGTTTATATCAAACTCGGCGGCCCTGGTCGAGGAACATTCATTGGAACTTTTCTCAGCGAGGCCGAACGCCTCGGGCTTATAGATTTCCTTCGAGCAAACATGGACATCTTTGCTTGGACATTTCAGGAGATGCCTGGTGCGACCCCAGCCTGGCATGCCATCGCCTCAATCTCATTCCCAATTCCATGGCAGTCAAATAAAAGAAGCGTATACTGGCACCACGACTTCGAGAAGCAGTTAACCTCGAAGTAGACTAGCTTGTAGCTGCAGGATTTATCAGAGAAGTCATGTATGCTGACTGGATATCGAACATTGTGGCAGTTCGTAAGAAGAACGGAAAGATCCAAATCTGCGTTGACTTCACCGACCTCAATAAACACACACCGAAGGAGAGTTTCCCACTGCCAACCATTTCAGCACTCCTCGATGCCACTGCTGGACACGAGCGCCTATCCATGATGGACACAGTTTCAGGTTATAATCAGGTACCCCTTATCCCAGAAGATCAACTTAAAATTTCTTTCATAACTGAACAAGGCCTTTATTGTTTTTATGTCATGCCCTTCGGCCTTAAAAATGCGGGTGCTACTTACCAGGGCCTCGTCACAACTATGTTTAAACCCCTGCTTGGCAAGTCAGTCAAAGTCTATATCGACGACATGTTATGCAAGAGTATACAAAAATAGACCCACATTCACGACTTGACTGACATCTTCTCAATACTTCACACCTATAAAATGAAACTCAACCCAGAGAAGTGTCAGTTTGGTGTCTCATCAGGAAAATTCTTGAGCCACCTTATCAGTAAATGTGGCATCGAAATTGACCCCACCCATATTCGAGCCCTCATTAACATGCCCTCACCCACAATAAAGAGAGACATCTAAAAGGTGGCTAGTAGGATAACATCCCTTAACTATTTATTTCCAAGTCCTCTGATAGATGTGCTTGGGTCTTCTCCCTCTTACGCAGTCAGGGCGCCCAAAAAATAGGAGAGAAAAACAACCCTGAGATCAATTGGACCCCTGAGTGCGAAGACGTCTTTCTCGAACTCAAAAATTATCTTGGCCGCCCACCCATCATCAGTACCCCCATCGAAGGTAAAACACTCTCCTTATATCTCATTGCCACAGAAACTTCAATTAGTTTCGTACTCATTCGCCTTGATTCCAACATCGAAAAACCTGTGTATTTCATCAGCAAAACTCTAACCCGTGCCGAAACCCGTTATTCCAAACTTGAGCGATTGCTCCTGACACTTGTCTATTCAGGCCGCAAGCTCAAACCATATTTTCAGGCCCACCCCATTCGTGTCATCACGAGTTACCCTCTCTACGAAGTACTTAGTAAAAAAGAAAAATTCAGACGAGTACAACAATGGTCTGTATACCTTGGCAAGCACGACATAACCTTCGAGAAGCAAATATCTCAGAAAGGTCAGACAGTAGCAGATTTCCTCGCTGACTTCCCAGTTGAAGATTGCGACTGGGAAGAACATGAAAACGATCTACCGAAAGATCAACCTAAAGTTGTAGATCCATGGGACCCCCTTACCGGTTGGTGTTTATGCACAGATGGTTCTGTAGGACCCAATGGTTCAGGAACTGGTATTATCTTGGTCACACTGACTAATGACCGAATAGAGAAAGCAGTTAAACTTACCTTTGAATGTTCCAATACTGAAGCAGAGTATGAAGCACTGATCCATGGTCTCGACCTCGGACTCGATCTTGACATTCCTAACCTCGCAGTCTTTACAGATTCCTAACTCATTCAGAGACATTACTCAGGAGAAAATCAAGCTAACGGTCGCATGGCTGACTACGCTTACTTGTACGACAACGCATGGACCGATTTTCCAAAAAATCAACAATTACACATTATTCTCGAGGAGAAAACAGACATGCCGATGCCCTTGTCTACATAGCAGCTATGGTAGGACAGACAGAATCTCGAACCCTCCACATCGAAGTACTCGAACGCCCAAGTATCAACCAGATGGAAATTAATGCCATCAATACTGGGGGCGAGAGTCTTGATTTAGATGATTGGCGAACACCATTCCTTTGTTACCTTGCCAACACCACCCTTCTCGATGATCCCAAAGCCAGACGTCAACTGCTAGAAAACTGCCACAGATACACTATCCATAACAATGAACTACATCACAAATCTCCAAATAGCGTCCTCCTTCGATGTATATCCAATACCGAAGCCTCTCAAATCTTATCAGAGCTTCACGAAGGCACCTGTGGTGCTCACACCTCTGGTCGATCTTTGGCCCTTCGAGCTGTAACCCAAGGATTGTTTTGACCCGATATGAGAAAACAAGCTTCAGAATATGCACCACATTGTGACAAATGCCAGCGTCATGCTCATGACATCCATTGCCCCTCTCGAGATTTTCATGTTAGCCAAGTTTCTTGGCCATTCAAAAGATGGGCCATCGATCTCATTGGTCCGTTTCCAAAGGCTTTGGGAAGCAGAGAAAACATTCTCGTTGCCACTGATTACTTCACCAAATGAGTCAAAGCTGTTCCCTTATGCCAAACAAGAGAAGAGGAAGTTATCAAGTTTTTATGGGAAAACATCATCACTCGTATCGGCTGCCCCCACATGATTCGATGCGATAATGGTCCCCAGTTCGTTGGCAGTAAAGTAAGGAATTTCCTCAAAAAACACAACATTATTCCATCGCCCTCCACACCTTACTACCCCCAGGGCAACGGTCAAGTCAAAGCAATAAACAAAACTATCGTTGATGGTCTGAAGAAGATAGTCGATACAAAGAAAGGACGATGGGTTCAAGAGTTACAACACGTCCTCTGGGCCTATCGCACAACACCAAGAAAGTCTACCGGATGCACCTCCTTCCTCCTAACATATAGAACAGAAGCAGTACTATCAACTCAGTTCAAAATACCTACTCGAGATCCTAACCTCCCAGATGAAGATAATGAGTTTGAACTCGCATGCAACATGTTGTGGATCGATGAAACCAGAGACCGAGCTATCGCCAACCTGGGCCGCTGCCACGCATCACTTTAAAAATCTTACAACAAGCGAGTTCGACCGCGAAGTTTCAATGTTGGAGATCTAGTACTCCGACGTGTTAATCAGTCGACGAAGCCTGCGAATACTAGAAAATTAGACAAATCTTGGGAAAAGCCCTACATGGTCTACGATAAAATAGACAATGGATATTACTACTTGATGACAGAAGACGAAGAGCCTATACCAAACCCTTGGAACACAATGCAGTTGGTCTCTTATAAAAGGCCTTACCTACAATCATGTACCACCGATGTAATCCAAGATAATCAATAAACGTGGTTTTTTGTCACCAATACTTCGTTTCATGTTTCACCTTTAATTTCTTGGTTTAACTCGAATACCATGTCAACTTCCGACCCAACTAGTACTCGAGGATGATCTCGACAATTTTCCAATCTCCTAAATTCAAGCAAACTCGAAGGGCAAGGATGGTCGAAGGACCGGACCCTCGAGGATACATGGGAGGCAGTTCGATATTCCTTCGCTGTGGCTACGGCCTTCGAAGTACAGTCCTTTTCTTGGTCTACCCCGGGTATCTTGTCCACCCTCGTCCCGACAGATACTTGGGGGCGATCTTGAATTGCTCAAGTCTCCAAAATCGAGCAAACTCGAGGGGCACGAATGGTCGAAAGACCGGACCCTCGGGGATGCATTGGAGGCGATTCGATATTCCTTCGTCCAGGCTCTGAAACTGACGAAGTACAATCCTTTTCTTGGTCTACCTTGGGTATCATGTCCACCCTGACCCCGACAGATACTTGGGGGGTCCTTGAATTGCTCAAGTTTCCAACATTTAAACAAACTCGAGGGGCAAGGATGGTCTAAAGACCGGACCCTTGGGAATGCGTTGGAGGCTATTCGAATGCTTCGTTGTGGCTTAGACCTTTGAAGTTCAGCACATTTTTGGGTTTCCCCTAGGTATTACGTCCCCTCACCTCGACTGATACTTAGGGGCGACCTGAAAATGTTTTGAGTTTTCAACATCGCTGTGGCTTCTGCCTTCGATGTCCAAAAGAGCACACTGAGTTTGATCCACATTACATCCACATTCTAAGTGGATCGACAATGCTACAGTCATGTAAACATCAAGGAAGTATCTTACATATTATCTGTCAACACAGCAGTCGCAGAGCAAGTCAAAGATCAATCATCAACAGTTCAAAGCAAGCAAAATCGGTAGAATAAGCATGCAAATTCCAACATTCCAAGGTTAGCATAAGATAACATGACTACTAAGGCACTACATCAGAATGTTAGATTCAGCTGACTCAGAATGCTCAACAGAAAATACACATTACCGTGTTCAGAATTAATTACAGAAGTTAAAAAAAAATAGCAGCAGCACAGTTCAACATATTATAAATCACCACATGTCAGCAGAAAACGACGAACAACCCCAACTACAAGTACCTTACACCGGCACGGCCTCACATTCTTGTTCCACAGACGCTCCACCATCAACAAGACCACTACTGGGTGCTCCAAGGAGAGCAGTATCTTCAACACCTTCAGTACTCCCAGCTATCTCATGAACAACGGGCAACTCAACTCCTTTCAGCTGGACCTCATCACCTTTAACAAATTCTGGAGACACAAGATACGGTTCAAGTGTATCAGGGTCATACCCCTTTTCATCTATGAAAGTCTTCAACCTCACAGTCACCTTGCATTCGCCATCGTACTGTCCCTGGAACTGCACCTTTTGTTCAGCCTTCTCCCTCTTACACGCTGTAAGCTTCGCAACCCACTCTCGCTCCAGCCTCGACCGCTGAAGTTCGAGTCTCTTATCATAAGATTCGGTAAGAACCCTAAGGTCCTGCTTCAACTTCTTCACCTCAGACACCAATGATGCCTCCGTCCCACGGGAAAGATCAAGATTTTCCCTTGCTTGCCGCAACTTCGCTTTTGCTGACTTTATAGCCTTGCTGTACGTTCGCACCCAAGCATCCGTCTGCTAAAATATTCAATCAGTCAGTGAACCTCGAAACTTGAAGAATTCAAAAGACATTTCAGAAAATCACAATACGGAGCGGTAAATAGTTACTTGAAACTTGTACCTCTTTACTTCCTTCGACGCCTCATCTGGGTCATCCTTCCAGAGTTCGACCATCGAAGATTGCTTAGCGACAACCTGCTCCTGTCGTTCCTCCTCTGTCATTTCTTCATCCTCCTCCTGTGTATCGTCCTCCCCCATTGCTCTACGCCTATTGCATTGGCCATCCTTCGATTGCTGTAATTTCGGGGCTTCGGGAGCAGCACGACTCTTCCCTTTCTCAACATGAGTCAATATTGGCCTTGGCCTCAACCTCGAAGCCTCGACAGCCACTTCGGGCACCGTTGCCACTTTCTTCGACCCCTTGCGAGATCTTGGCACAAACTGATAGTTCCTCGGTAGCTCCTCTCCTCCCATTTTCTTTGACCTCCTGGAAGACCCTTCACTTCTTTTTCTCTTTGCTAGCTTCGGCGTAGTGGGTACACTTCAAAGCAGGGATTCAGCCTTCTTCCTCCTTTGCCTATTGATTTTAAGACTGTCAAACACCAAATTTACCCAGTCTTCACTAGCTTTGAACAGATTATCAATGTAATTCACCGAATTATCCCAAGTCGAACTTCCCGGTCCTGCAACAGTAAAGCAAAACACAGTTATCACTTATTTCAAAAACACATCAACAACAAAACCTTCGACAATAAACTTACTTTCATTATATTCCCTATAATACAATTTATATGGGTCATCTTCGTCTACATTCTCGAAGTTACCTCTCACTATCAACAAATCTTTATTCCACCCTTGACCCGTCGAGCACAGATCAAATAACCAAGGTTTCTCAGTGTGACATTGGATGTGATAGGTCCCTGGGTTCTGACTCGCCTTCCTCGAGTAAAAGGTAACAATATCAAACCACTTAATCAAATTTCGGCCCTCACCAGCCAATTTTACATTCATCCCCTCTATCACCTTTATCATCTCATAAAAATTTCCGTTCATTTGTATTGGAGCCACCTCCCAAAAATTCAGAACTTCTTTCACCAACCTTCGGAGGGGTAACTCCATCCCCAATCGAATCTGGCCCCTATAGGCCATAATCCCGCTCCCAGGATTCGGTTTAAAGGTCAATTCTGCCCCTGTAACACTAAAGAATATCCCCCCTTCGACAGCCCTAACTTAGCGGCAAACCGCTCTAACCTAGCCCTATCCTTCGCTCTAACAAGACCCCCAACGCCATCCGACTCAGTCAAATCCCCGCTATCGCTACAATGCCCTTTATCTCCCTCCCTTTCACCCGAGGTCCCTACATCATCCCTCTCCCCCACACTTTTTCCTCTTCCTCACTATCCTCAGTAACTATCGTCCTTCGACGCCTCAAAACCTCAACTTCCTCAACAGGCAGTACCTTTGATAATGGGGCCTAAGTTACTACATCTAAAACTTCTACATCACTACTATCACCCATTGGGGCTCGACCAGAAATACTAGCTTCGATTTCTTCAATCTCTTCATCTATCAGTGCTCGTTTCGAAGCCGGATGGTTATCCATTTTTGGCCTACAGAAGAAGAGGCACGCAATTAGATCGACAAACTCGATAAATTTTGTGACCATCCTATCTACCCCCTCCAAAACAAATCACAGGCAGGGTTGTAACCCAGATTTTTCCCCTCTTCGACCTCTGGTTGTTCCGCCTCTACTATCTAAAAATAAATAAAATCAACCAAACAGAACAAAGTTCACAGAGATCAAATGCCATACCTAAAATTAGCAGAGCTACCCCCAAATCAGAAAGATCACAGCCTCAGATGCCCTAACAGCTTTCACGTTCGCAAAGGCGCTTGTCCTTTTCCTTCTCACTCTCTATGGTTTTCACAGCAAACTAGCACAGTAATTCCTCATCTCTCACTTATATATATTTTGAAAATCCAAAAACACCTCGATTTATTAACCGCTATCATTACCACGACCCCACCTCCCCAGCTTTTAAGCTAATAATGTGCTTTGACAAATGTAGCCTTCACATTTCCCACGTGCGCACAACCCGTTTACCCCAAATTACATGTACTGCCGAAGCTTCTCGAATCTTATTCTCCCAGATCAAAATTAAACAGTCAGAATCCAATAGTCACATCACCACATTTTTTGTCAAACGTGTAAAATATAATCATTACTTCCCGACACACTGCCCTAAATGCATGTACCATTCTGACAGACCAGCCATTTGGATTGTCAGATCGGCCAGTCAAATCAAACCTCACCTTCGATACATTATCAAACCTCACCTTCGATACATTATCAGACCTCACCTTCGATACATTATCAAACTTCACCTTCGATATATTATCAAACCTTACCTTCGATACATTATCAAACTTCAACTTCGGTATACTTCCGAACTTGAACATTCGACCAGAATACACCTCGAAGAATCTTCAACAAATTACCTCAAATTTATTAATTCTCTCATACCAACAAACCCCCCATTCGACCAGTCAAAACTTCGTGCCTTCAGACAAAATTCTCAGTTTTGACAAAGTTTTTTTTTATCCTAGCAAGTTTAGTTTTATATTCCAAATATTCAATCAATGCAGTTATACTATCGACCTCGTACCAAACAGTATTATATTCGGAATTCAGATTCTACTACCATATTCCACAGTTCACAACAATTTTTATTAATACTATCAACAAAAACATTTTTCATTCCGACAACGAGGACAACACTACAAAAGTCATGCAAAATGAATGAAAAGAAGAGAAAAACAAAATACATGAACGCAGCAACATGAGAAACTATAAAAGGGAACCCTATCTAATTAGCAGGTTGCTCCTCTGCAATAGCGGCCGCCGCAGCTTCATCCTCCTGATCCACTATATCCTCCGCGAAGCCTTTGAGAAGCGACAACCGATGGCTGGGTAGCGGCCCCATCATTTGCACTAATCCCTACCAGTACGCGAAGGGCATATCATAGAGTGGTGCTCCAGGTTCTGCTTCAAAAAGATCTGGCATTTCAGCGCTAATGTCGTCCTCTATCCCGAACCTTTGTTGAAGACCTAGCAGGGCCTCTTGAATCCTCTTCGCCCTCACGGCCGCTTGATCTTCAGCAACCAGTACGTTCTCGGCCATATTGATAAAAAGGAAGTACTAAGTTAAAAGAGAGGAATACTGTAATACAGATAAAGAAATCTCTCCCTCCTTACCCCTTTTTATACCTCCAAACTCACCAGAACTTTCCCTCTTCCCTAACTGAATTAATGGTAACCTTCGATTCCCAACAACGAAAAGTCAACATGTAGCCTCTCAAACTTCCAAGACGTAACTGATTCGTTTGTACATGCATTCAAACCTCCTCCCCAATGATTCCCAGTCGAATATATCTCCAGCATCGAACATTCGACCATCGTAAGACTCGATCTTCACAATAGCCCATCATCAACCTTCACTCATAATTTTCTTTGAGCATATCGTTATACCTTGGGCCTAGAAAAGTAGTCGTTTGTATTCATCTACATTATCTAATAAAATAATAGGAATACAGACACGAGCAAAATATTTTGTCCATTTCAATTAACGAATACAGAAAAACAAATTATATTTTTTCCCCTACCACCCTAAACTCAAAACAACTTCTTCCCGCAAAACAAAATAGAAACTATACAAAATAATATCACAACATTCACAACATTAACCCAACGCTCTACTTCTGGAAGAACCAGCTCCGCTCATCGCATGTTCCCCCTCGATGATATCTTCCGTACAGACAAGGCTTTCAGCTAATGCCATCATGAAAAGATAACGTCTCTGCTCGGTCGTAAAACACAACCTCAACTGCTTCCAGAGATAGGCGTATGGTTTTCCATTGATGAACTCCTCTAGCCTCTCGTCCACAAGATCCAGCATGTCCCAATTCAGATCAT
Organism: Kingdonia uniflora; assembly: GCA_014058105.1. Lineage (NCBI taxonomy): Eukaryota > Viridiplantae > Streptophyta > Magnoliopsida > Ranunculales > Circaeasteraceae > Kingdonia > Kingdonia uniflora. The sequence continues at coordinate 304,961 of JACGCM010000563.1, forward strand.
GTTGTCCAAAAAACCTCATGTGCAGCTTCGCCATTTTCTGCCCCACACGACGATCGAGAACAAACCCTATCCTCTTCTGATAACGGGTATTGAGCGGGCTATCCATTCAGATAGTCAGAATGAAGAACAAAGTAATGCTCAAGATAGAAGAAGATACAAAATCCTCGCACGAGAACCAATTTTTATAACCTTCACCCTATTTATTACCTTTTACCCACCTACACCTCTTAATTACCCCCCCCCACTTTATTATTTTCCCAGAAACCAATGGTCAAGCAAGAACAGGTTCTAAGACAACAGTTTTCTCAGCAAATGCCTCTCCACCTGGCTTCGAGACCCTTGCTGAGAGGGGGCGAATATGGTAGCCTACTCGCAGCCTTCGACCTCCTCACTCGAAGTCTACTTCGTATCCTACTCAAACATATCAAAGACTATTTTAACTCAGAATCAAGCCCCTCAATGAACTCTTGTAGTTGAAGCCTCGATAACATATAAACCTTCGAGAACAGATCAACACATAATAACAGATAAACCTTCGAGAATGGATCAACACATAATAGCAGATAAACCTTCAAGAATGGATTATCACATAATAGCAGATACTTTTTGACTAAAAGTTTGAATAGCAAAAGTGTGATGAGACTGGCAGTCAGCTCAGACGAATTTGACGGCGTATTAATTGGTCTCTCAGCTACAGTGACAGAGATGTCCGTAATAAATGCCGCCGCCAGAAAACCCAGACAGTAATCATGTAGCCTGGCCCACTCTTGGTGACTCAGCCTCTTATGTCTCTATAAATAAGAGATAGGGGAAACCAAGGAGGGGTTAGAAAAATCCTCTCCAAACCCTATGCTTTTTACCTTCGACCACTTATAAATTGTACTTGATCTTTATTATTACTCATCAGTAATAGAATTACAGTTTAAAAATCCTCATCAGAGGTCGTAGAGAGTCACATTCGGGCCTCTACACAGTATTTGTCTCTAATTAGTCTCTTTTTAGGCCATATACTTGTACATCTTTGATGAGAGGTTGACCTCCGTGTTGTAAGTGCTATCTTCGCTTCTCAACGAAGATCAGGCCCCTATATTTGCCATTTTGGGTCATTATTTTCTAAGGTTCTTATCATTACATTGTATATTCTTTAACATTTCTTACCCATTCTTATTCTTAGCCGTGTGTGATTTTGTTTGCAACCGATGTTCTTCGATTAAATTTATTAAAAATTATACTATCCTTTCTCCTCCCGAACAAGGGGAGAAACGATGAGGTGAAGTATATTAATGTGGAAGATGATCTAGTAGAGTTCAACAGATTTCCCTGGGGTGAGCAAGTCTATAATTTCTTGTGGAGTCAAATAGTAGAGTTTGCCGATTATCGATCGGCAGCTAATAAAAAATCGGATAAAGATTTATCACTGTACGGATGTACCTGGGTGTTAATGATATGAACTTCTCTATCTATTCCTGGCCTGATGTTTCCAAGAATTTATGAATCCTTACATTTGTTCCCTAAGCTACAAGGATGGAGGATGACATCTTTTAAGCGTCACCAAATTGTGACGTTTAAAAAGTTTTTTGCTAACCCTAAATTGCTGGTAATAGCTATGAACCCATCTGAGACTAACATGCAGCAAGAACTTGTGCAAGAGGTCAAACTAATCTTCCATTCTTTGTATGATTTTGATTCATTTATTGCTTCATTGTCTTTTAATTTAGGTTTCGTATCATTTAATTAACTTAGTTTTGGCATTTCATATCCTCTTCTTGTCATTTGTTTGATTTTTCTCTATGTCATTTCCCCTTTTATTATTAAGTCCATTTTTGTCATCTGTTTTATACCTATTATCATTGGAAGGGTCTACCCTTCGACCTAACTCTATTCGAACAACTTTCAATTCAAACTACCTCTATATCAGACTCATGCATTTTACACGTGACATGAATAGTCAACAGTACATCCTATCCCACGAACTGATGAAGAACGTAAATCGAGCACAAAAGAAAAATATTAACAAGTCAAAGACACATGTTTCCCATGAAATCAATAGTTACTCACTCAACTACCACTTACCTCATTGTTCGGAGAACGTGCTTCAGTACGATAACGAGCTGCAGGTAAAACCTATATAAAAAGAAAGATCCAGATGAGACAGGGACCAAAAAAATATATGAGAAATCATCAAGAAAACCAAATTTTCTATATTCTCAAACACCAAATTTCTTATTTACAAGATCAAGTATTTCTAGTTCGAGCGATCACTTGTAATAAAATATTAGCCTCAAGCATTAAAAGTTATTATTACTAAAACCTTCAACTCAAGGTCGTGGTTTTTTACCTATTCAAAGGTTTTTCACGCTAAATCAATTTTGTTATTTCTTGCTTTACATTAGTATTTGTCACAAGTACATTGGTAAAAGAGCTAATTTCAAGCCATTTCGAGTTAACAAATTTAGGCCATTACATTTAGCACCATCTGTAGGAAAGAAGACATTTCCACGATATCCTAAGGCGTATTTATTCTGTTATCAATCTCCAAAACTTTTAGTATATACCAATTCTCTACTCATCATCCATTATTACTCTGAACAATACAAGAAGAATGGCAAGATGATCGAATATGCATCCCTCATTACAGATATGATGAGCAAGTTCACAAAAACAACTCTTGATTATCTTCCTCGAGGTAAAAATCGACACGACGATTCCTTGGCTTATCTGGCCGGGTTCTTGGGTACAGAAGCCAGATATCTACAGATCGAAGTATTGTCAACCTCCAGTATTGATCAATATTTTGTATGCACGATCAACACTGGGGGTGATAAAGAAGAGGATGATGATTGACGAAAGCCTTTTATTTCTTACCTTGCCACCGACAACAAATGCAAAGGGCCCCTTCCAACAGATCCAAAGGAGCACTGACAGTTGATCAAAAATTCAAAGCGTTACATAGTTCAAAATGGTTTTTTATATCGTCGTTCAGTTACGGGGCCTTACCTCAAGTGCCTCTCCAAGAATAAAGCAGACGAAATGCTCAAAGAATTACATGAAGGGACTTATGGCTCCCATGCCGTAGGTCCATCTCTTGCTAATAGAACAATTACATAAGGAGTATTCTAGCCAGGCATGCGCAAGCAAGCAGAAGACTAATCACGCAAATGCAACACATTTTATCGACATGAACACATGATCCGCGCCCCTGCATTTGAATTACATGCAAGCAAGGTGTTATGGCCATTTAAGCGGTGGGCACTCGATTTCGTTGGGGAATTTCCTAACACTCCAGGTAACCGACGATACCTACATGTAGCTACAAATTATTTTACAAAATGGGTAGAAGCAGTTCCACTCTGTCGAACTAGAGAAGAAGATGTCATATCTTTTATCTGGGAACACATCATCACTCGGTTTGGATGCCCCCACTTGATTTGGATTGATAATGGGCTGTAATTCGTTAGAGAAAAAGTCATAGCTTTCCTCAACAAACACAACATCATCCACTCACCATCTAATCCCTACTACCCTCAAGGCAATGGCCAAGCCTAAATCACTAACAAAACCATCATGGATGGACTCAAGAAAAGGCTTCAATCAAAGAAAAAAGGAAACTGAATACGCAAATTTCCTTATGTCCTATGGGTATACCATACTAAGCCACTCCATATCAATCAACTGGCTGTACCTCATTCCTCCTCACATATGCCACATAAGCCGTCAATCAACAGAATACCATCATCTAGTCAAAGATCACAAGCTTACCGACGAAGACAATGAGTTCAAATTGGCCTGCAACATGAATTAGATTAATAAGACTAGGGAATGCGTTGTTGCCAACCTAGGTTGATATCACCATATGCTGGTCAGCTTGTACAACAGAAGAGTTTAAAGCCATACTTTCCAAATTGACGATCTCGTCCTCATAGAAATCCCTCAATATCGAAAAGAGACACATACTGAGAAACTGGCAGAAAATTGGGAGGGTCAATTCCTAATTATTAGTCAAACTGGTCTGGGATCATATTTTCCCATGACAGAGCAAGGAATTCGAATCCCGAATCCATGGAATACTAGGCGACTAAAACGGTACTATCGTTAAGTCCTTCACTTCTCCACTTCAAAATTCTCGTTCTTTCCATTCCAAAAGCGAGATTTCATATCCATACAATGCACATTATATTCTATTCAATGAAAACTTCCAAGTTTTTTCCCATATTACTCTCTTCTTACATAGACAATACATATATTAAAGCAAAGGTAATACTAGCTTTCAATCAACCTTTATTCTGGTTAAAGCGAAGGTAAAACTAGCTTTCAATCACACTCTATACATACTCTGTGATTAAAATGATGGTAATACTAATTTTCAATCAAAGAGCTCTACCAGACATAAGATAAAACAAAGGTAAAACTAGCTTTTATCTCTCAATATGGTTACGACAATTCTACCGATTAAAGCAAATGTAAAACTAGCTTTCAATCAAACTTTATACATACTCTGCGATTAAAACGAGGGTAATACTAGTTTTTAATAAATAAACTCTATTAGACATAAGATAAAGCAAAGGTAAAGCTAGCTTTCATCTCTCAATATGGCTGCGACAATTATACCAATTAAAGCAAAGGTAAAACTGACTTTCAATTGAATTTTGTACATACTCTGCGATTAAAACGAAGGTAATACTAGTTTTCAATCAAAGAACTCTACCAAACATAAGATTAAACAAATGTAAAACTAGATTTAATATCTCAATATGTCTGCGATAAATACTTTTATAGGTTACAAATACAGCCACTACTATAAGGGCTTATTTATAATCCTCGTAATGAGTCCGATATTTGAGCTCATATAGTTCGAGTAAACACACTGATGACCAACCAAGGTTTGAGGGAAAACAGATTATAATACAGACTTCATCATCTATAATTCGAGGATATTGAAGCAGCCAGTAACATCGCACTGCAGAAGATACTCAGATATCTATCTACAGTTTAAACATCGTTAGAGATCGTATCTTCACCAACAGTTTGAAGTTACAACTAAGGTCATCAAGAGATCCGCTACAAGATCAACAATTATCAAATAATAAGACGTTACAAGAGACCTCATAAAATTCTCATCAAAACCTGATATTGTAACGTTCATCATTAAAGCAATAACGGTCCTATTATAAGACCTATAAATTGGACCAGAGAGCTAGAGATTAAGGAGGCTACTCTAACACATCTTCTAAGAGGCCTTTTCTATATCTTTCTCTCTTTGTAATAGCTAGCAGGCTATAAACATCTCTCTCTTTCTAAAATCCTCAGGAGAGGTCATGGTTTTTAACCCATTTAAGAGTTTTTCACGCTAAAACTTATGTTAGTTACTTTCAGTTCCTAGCTAACATTCCATATTTCAAGGGTGTAAGGCACTATCTTCGTCCAATACGAAAATAGGCTATTACATTTGGCGCCATCAGTGGGAAGCGTAACATACACTCAGCGTTATCCGATCCTGCTTTCATATTCATTTATCTTTTTCAAGGATGTCAAATCAAGAAAAATCACCAAAGGTCCTGCCTGACGCTACTGAGAGAGTGACGGATTTGCGAACTACTATGCAAACAGAAACTGTACGATGAACAGAACTAGAGAAACAACTCGCCAGTATGCAAAACACAATCAAAACACTTCAAGATCAATTAACAGTAAATCCGATACCACGAAACTCTCTGCCTACAACCTCGAGGGTATCACTCCATGATCGCTTGGGAAATCGAGGCAAAAGTCTAGCACTTCCTAAAATTCTGTAAGAACCAGCTCTACTAACTCAGGGTCACGTCAATCCATAATTACCTATTGGAGCGATAATCAATCTGCAACAATAAGAGGAACAAAATAGAGAAAAACCTCGAATTTTGGTCTATGACAACATGGGCGAAGCAACAGGAGAGCTTAATCTACCCGGAGGATAAGAACCATACGAGCTGTCACATCCCGACAACATCTCACTCTGGAGCAGGTAGGCAAATGTATCAAGGAACTGTTAGATGCTCAAATACTCACTGGAATAAATAGCTATACTAAATTACAGAAGAGTCTACTCGCACAAGAGTTGCTGGACGAGGATGTACCCACCAGCTTTCACACTCTGAAGATTCAGAAATACAATGGGGGAGATCCTGTGGAGCACATCCAAGAATTTTAGGATTCATTGGGACTGTATTCGACGTTTAACCACATCCTCTGCCGCCTCTTCCCGACCAGCTTTAATGGTAAACCTCTACGATGGTTTCACACACTCAATGAAGGATCCATCTTCACTTTCGAGCAACTTCATGAACTGTTTGTCAAGAACTATTCGTACAATAAAGACAAGGAGGAGTCTTTACTCTTTGTTAGTAAAAGAGGCATTGAAGCTGATCCATCATACATATGAGCTCTCTTGGCTATGCCTTCACTAAAGTCAAAGAAGGACATTCAAAAGCTAGCCGGGAAAATTGCAGCACTTAACAAATTTGTATCCAAATCATCAGACAGATGTCGGCCTCTATTTAATCTGTTAAGATAGGGTACATCATGAGGAAAACCATAGAAAGATTCAGAGATCGAATGGATAGCCAAATGTGAATCGGCTTTCCTCGAATTTGAAAGTTATTTAGGCAAACCACCAGTGATGAGCACACCAGTAGAGGGAGAAGAACTCACAGTATACCTAGCTGTCATAGGCACATTTATCAGCTCCGTTCTTCTCCGACACGGCAAAAAGACTGAGAAGCCAGTCTATTTTATCAGCAAGACTTTAACTCCTACTAAAACAAGATACACCAAGATCGAGAAGCTTCTTCTAGCTCTCGTCTATACATCACATAAATTGAAGCAGTATTTCCGAGCTCATACTATTCGTGTTTTGACGAACTATCCACTCCATGAAATCTTATTCAAGTGCGCAAAATCTCGGCGTATTCAACAATGGTCAGTAACACTCGGGGAACACGATATACATTTTGAACCTCGTCACTCAAAAAAAGGTCAAGCTGTAGCAGATTTTCTAGCAGACTTTCCAGTAGACGATTCTAATTGGGAAGAAGATTTTATTGGTCAAAAAGATGAAGCACTCACATTCCAGTCCGAAGATAAATCAGATTGGGTTACAAAGAAAGGTTGGCGACTTTGGACTGACGGCTCCGTCGGACCAGCCAGATTAGGAATTGGAATTGTCCTTATTACTCCTTCCAATGATTGGCTTAAAAAATCTATTTGCCTCAATTTTTAAGTATCCATTAATGAAGCAGAATATAAGGCATTAATTCATGGCTTGGACATGACGCCCATACTGGGTGTAGCAGAGCTCTTTGTCTACACAGATTCATTACTAATCGTCAACCATTACACAGGCATATATCAAACTAATGGGAGAATGATTGACTATGCTGCTGCAGTGGTCGATCGAATGAACAAATTTCAAACAATTTCTTTGGAGCATTTCCTAAGTGGAGAAAATAGACATTCAGATGCACTCGCTTACCTTGTTGGTGTCCTTAGATTAGAAGCTTGTTACTTAAAAATTGACGTCATTTCAAACCCTAGCATTAACGCCATCGTGTCCAACACCATTATTACTGGGGGCAGCAAGGTGATCGAAGATGATTGGAGACAGCCTTTCATTACATACATCGGACCTCAAAATAAATTCGACGGTCCAGTTCCTGAGGATCCTACAGAGCGGCGGAGATTAATTTGCAATGCTCGAAGATACATTGTTCAAGACAATCTCCTATACAAAATTTTGGTTACTAGTCCATACCTCCTTTGTCTCTTTGACAAAGATGCACAACAATTCTTGCACGATCTACACGAAGGCACGTGGGGATCCCATATAGTAGGACGATCTCTTGCAAACAGAGCTTTAACTTAAGGAATATTTTAGCCTACGATGAAAGCACCAACAATCAAATATGCCCGTAAATGTGACACTTTTCAACGACATGGCCCTAAAATACGAGCTTCAGTACTCGAACTATATTAAAGCCAAGTCACTTGGCCATTCAGACGATGGGCTCTCGATCTTGTAGGAGAGTTTCCTGCAGCACCAGGAAAACAAAAACATTTGTTGGTCGCTACAAATTACTTCACTAAATGGGTAGACGCAGTACTGCTGTGCCGAACACGAGAAGAAGAAGTCATCAGATTTATCTGGGAAAACATTATTATTCGGCTCGGCAGACCACATCTTATCAGAATTGATAATGGACCACAGTTCGTTAGTTCCAAAATCGTGGCATTCCTCAATGAGCACAACATCATTCATTCCCCATCCAATCCTTATTATCCTCAAGGAAACGGTCAAGCTGATATTACTAATCGGACTATTGTGGATGGTATCAAGAAGCGTTTAGACGACAAAAAGGGGAACTGGGTGAATGAGTTTCCACACGTACTCTGGGCCTTCCAAAAAACTCCCAGAGTAGTAATAGGTTGTACTCCATTCTTACTAACCTACGGGATTGAAGCCATCATTCCCACTCAATATCATCATCCAGTACATGATCACGTGATGACAGATGAAGAAAACGAATTTCAGATCGCATGCAATCTAAATTTTATCAAAGAAACACGTAACAGAGCCATTGTTAAGCTGGGAAGATATCAGCTTGCTTTGTCCCAATCCTATAACAAACGCGTTCGGCACCGAGAATTCAAAGTTAAAGACCTCGTTCTCAGAGAAATCCCACATCGCAAAACACCTAATGTTGGAAAGTTAGCAGACAATTGGGAAGGTCCTTTTATCATAACTGGCACAAGTGGTTTATGATCCTATGATCTCAGTACACATGAGGGCGTACCTGTACCTAATCCATGGAATATCCGCCGATTGAAGCTATATCGAAGATAGAAATGTTATAACATAAGATATTATTCAATAAATCACTTTTTCATTATCATCCCGTAAGTCTATTAAATTCAACATTCTGCCTATCTCCATATGGTTCACTCAGTTTGACCTATACCGGAGAATTACTACAGCATAGCTCTTCAAGTATACACGTTGTCCCAAGGGTCGCTTATTGAGTCAATCAATTTGACCTGGTAGAGACACGCTATACAGCTATTCAACATTCAATATATCTCATTACGGTAGCTTATTGATACGCTCAATTCGACCTTTAACTGAGACCTATAATATAGCCCTTCAAATATACACGCTGCTCTGAGGGCCGCTTATTAAGTCAATCAATTCGACCTGGCAGAGACACGCTATACAGCTATTCAACATTTAATATATCTCATTACGGTCGCTTATTGATACGCTCAATTCGACCTTTAACTGAGAAATACATTACTATTTCAACTAACAAACATCTCTTTACGGTTGATTATTGACTTGTTCAATTCGACCTATACACAAGAGAATACAACATTACTGCAATCATATATCTCGATATATCTCCATATTATCGTTTATTGGTTCACCCAATTCGACCATACATAGAGATAGCAAAACAAAGACTTCTTTCTAATCAGCATTTAACATTTTTTCTACAGCAAAGACATATTTACACTCTGTCTGACTACAATATAAGCAATTTAACTATCTTTCACACTTCGGGTGTACAACATTCGTACTTTTTCCAGGCCCAGACAAAAGTAAGGCAGGGAAAGGTATAGCTGTATCAACTACAGTTGAAGATGCATTCTGCAGTTCCATAACTCTCGGCATCAGATTTTTTATATAACATAGCCGCGCTAGCTGCATATCATACTCCGTACCGTGCTCAGTTGAAGCAGCCAAGATCGCATTACGCTTTTGCCGTAATTTCTTTACATCTGCATGCAACATAGCCATAGTATGCAATGTAGCATTATCTGCAGTCAACAGTATAGCTTCACCAAATTCGGTCATCACTTTGGTTAGCTCGTCCTCAAGATCCTTGCATCAATCTACCATATACTCTTTCTCCTTCAGCAACGAACCCCTATACTGCTTCGTCATCTGCACCCTATGATTCATCTCCTGCTTTATACGTCGCAACTTCTCACACAACCCTTGACAATTCTCGTTATCATCATCTACTGTATCCACCAACCTTTGCAACCCTTTATACTTCAGATCGAGCTCCTCATAAACCATATTACCTTGCAAACACTCTAGTTCTAAGGCTTGCTTTGCCCGCTCAAGATCAGCGATCCGTGTGCTACACTTATTAATGGTTACATTCAGCTCTTGATCTTTCTTTGTACATGCTTCTTCGTGAGTTTTGGCACGGTCACTCTTCCTCTGGAAAGAATCTCGAGCCTCACGTAAATCCCAGCTCAACCTTTTCAGACGATCTCACATAATATGGAGTTTATCATCTTGCTTCTTTAACAGATTAGCATTATTTGTTACTACCGATTTATAATACAACAGGTCAGTCTTATGTTTTTCAATTGTACTTGACTGATCTAGCACTTGTTGGTTCGCAGTCATGGTTTCCAATTTTTTCTTCCTTAAAGAATCTTTCCACAGTTCGACTTCGTTATTAGCAGCCTGTATCTCTTCATCCTTACATGACAACTCTACAGTCACAATATTTAGCCGACTCCGCAGCTATAACATATCAACCTCCAGCTTTCTCTGCATCATGCTGCCGAACAAGTTCAACACGATCCTCAACACCTGCCATCAACACCTCAAAGGTTGATTCCCACGTAATAGAAACCTGCGCCATAAGTACAACATATTAGAATTATCAATCAGATCCTTTCTCACACAGATAACCAAACAACAATATCATACATACCTGTGACATGTTAGATTTAATCTCAGCACCCAGACATTTTGGGATCATTCTTCGCTAGCTCCCGTGACTTCTGCCCCACCACATCAAAATTGAGATCTTTCGGAGAAGTTTATTTAGGTTTTACCTCTGCTTCTTCACAGGAGGCACCTCATTTACAGCAGCTTCCACCATCTCATCTCCTACCTGCGTCGTTTGTATAAGAGTTGTTTGTTCAGAAGGGGGCAACGTCTTTTTTTCCTCTAGATCGTCGAGTTTGTGTATTCGAAGTACCCGCAGTACAGGCATGAATCTCTATAACCCCCCTCAAAAGCTGAACCAGAAGTAGCCATAGCTCAATTTTAATGAGTTCGTTGAACTTTTGCAACTACAGAGTTCAGCCTTTTATCTCTACGGATACCTAACTCTCCAAGTACTTGGTTAAGCTCAGTTCCTTCCCGAGATACGACATCAAACAGACTTGACGTATCAACAATACCTTTTGGTTTAGGCTCTGCCAAATCAACAACAAACTATGTTAGCAGCTCGCAACAAGCTAAAAGACGAAGTACAAACAGAATGAAGATACTTACTCTCGTTAAAACTCTTATATTTCAGCTCGAGCGCCGGTTCCTCTGGCACTTGCATACAATTACCCCTTACCATCGCAAGATAGTCCTACCAGGGTCTCCCAGCAGATTCAAAATCAAAGAATTTTGGCCTCGCCGAATCACTATACAAGTATCCGCTCTTTCGACCCTCCACATATTTCAACTTATAATACTTCAAGACATCGTCCGCAACGAACTGCCTTGCAATATCACCATCTCTCCATTTCTTGTTAAGGGCTTCACAGACCCCCTTTTAATTGGGCAGGGCAACTCATTAGAGCAATTATTACCCCCTTTTGGAAAAAGGTTAAGGGAATACTCAACCCATAAACGACCTGGTTCAGATAGCAAAGGAACCCTTCCTCTACGACCTCCGCACCAGTGCCGTTGTAATAAGCAATTTTTACATCATCTCCTATACCCATATCTATTTGCCATTTATCCAGGGAAGGCACTTGATAATGCTCTATCTTACCACATAATCTTACCAGAGTCCTAAGCCATAACCCTTCATTCATCAGATAATGCCCCCATTTTCCATCTAAGTCTTTTTTATACTTTGAAAATGACTTCCCTACGTCTACATCAATGGGATACTTAAAGAATTCCCCAGTTTCAACCCCTACTTTCAATCCCTCATTCACCCCAGAATGAACAACCACCGACATATCAACTGCTTAGAACCCCTCACCTCTGAATCATTCATAGTCCTGCCAGACGATGATGATTCCTCACTACTGGAGGATACTACAACTTTACTTTTGGGTTTCAAAATTTTGGAAAGCATCTACCACATACAGGAAAAGTCTATTCAGAGTTTTATAATAAAATAGGCCTCCTCCCTCAGCGATACCCAATAATTACTAGCCTACCAAGCAGTTCAAACATACAACTACATCTACCATGACAAACAATAAACATACTTTTCACAAACAACAAAAATGGTGGAAACAAAATTACTAACCTGTACTAGAAGAGCAGCAGTCATCGTTTCTAGTCACCATCTTCACTTCAGACGAAAAAATGTCAATTTTCTTAGAAAGATCACAGTATAACGGTGGACTACATTAGAAATTTGAAGACCTTCTCTCTCTAGAAATGCTTCTTTCTCTTTCTGCAACTAAATGTAGTTTGTGAGAAGGAGAAAGACAAGATTTTAAATTATCCCTCGGTTTCTAAAACGACGGCTCTTTGGGACACGTGTCAACATCATCTCTTCTTGTAGGCACGTCTTTTCGTTTGCCCTCATAATGATTTCTGGAGTAACGTGTTTGGTTATCACGTCTGTCTTTCTCCTCTGCCATTATTAATTTCAAGGACTCACTACCCAAAAAGATTTGTACAGATCATGTAGTACGATCACTTTCGTGCAACAACAACCTTCTGCGGCTATACGATCCTGCTACGCTATTTATAGCATGATTTCCAGTTCAAAACCCTAGTACAGCTTTTACAGCTATCACTCACCTTACTTTTGATCTGACAAAAGCAGAAAATCAGCAACAAATCCTGCTTCAATTTTACTTCATCCAACCATTATCACAGATACAGAAAGTGATGACAAGACAACCACAAATAAAAGCAAATCATTTTATTACGGTCAATCATCCGACCTTACATATAATTACAGACGGATGGTACTGTTTACCACATAGAAAGATTTCCCCACCAGCAGCTCTCTTGTTCTCTTTAGCAAGCATATCCAGCACGATTTCTCGAACTGCTGCCTCACGCAGTTCTACATATAGCAAAAGTTCACAAAACGCACCACATCTGAAGCTACGACCAAGGTCCTCACCATAATCACAATTGCTCAAATTGACTATGATGATACTCTCACAACAAGAACGTATATTGAGCACAAAAGATATTATGCATTCATCCCCTCAACAGACATGATAACAATACATTTCAACAAGACAACAAATATATAGCGCAATTTACAAAGTTCAGAAATATATACTTTCAATTATACTTCATCCAGCTTAGCAAAAATTTGATCTACATATTTTTGACCTATTTACTCTTTGACTAGTTCGAGAATTGTTACGCGGTGTCCTACAATAGTTCATTCAAGCAGTTACAAGACAAGATGCAACAAGTTTGAATTTATTATTCAAGACAAGCAATTTACAAGGACTAATATTTCATTCAGTTCGATAATCAAGATTACAAGATCTACAGGCAGTTATTTCTTCTACAGAATGAAAGACAGCTTAGTATACAAATGACAGTGCAACACTTAAACAGAAGCAATGGAAGGCCTAACAGAAGAACTGGAGTGAGGCAGAAGAAAAAGTTAACCCCACCACTCCTCCGTAACCCTCACCATCTCTGCAGCCACTGAAGACGAAGGACCACCTCCACCATTACAATACCCAATCCTTCGTAGGATATCGACAATACTTCACAGACGATGCCCTAGCCATTTCATCTTCTGCCGCCACCGCATCCTTTACAAGCATCTGCAGACAGGCCCGATGGTGAGCAGTAAACAAGACCACATAGTGGAATCGCCACATTTGATGATAATCATCCTCTGCCTCCTCTACTTCTTCCCACGACATCCCATGAAAAGTTGGAGGAATGAGGATTGGAGTTGGCAGAGAAAGACTTTGGTCCCCAAAATAACGAGTTTGAAGAATCATCATCTTGTTCTGAGCTCTCTCCTCATAAGCCTGACGACGAGTAGTCACCATCACTACTACTTATACAAATCCAAACGACTAATAGGTTATACCTGGGTGAACAGTGATAGCAACTGGTCACCATTTTTTTTATAGCAGCAGCATTTAAATGCATACCACAACTTCCAATAAAGTCTTTATCATAAGCACACATCTCAAGCAGAATTTTTGGGAGACCCAACAGTCAAAACAAATATTCTTCCAGATAACTAGGAAGCCATCAATGCAACATTTAAAATGACTGGACTTCTCAACCAACACCACTCGCTACATACGTTTCTCCTGTTATTAGCTGAGAGGGGACAGTTATAAGGGCTTAATTCTAATCCTCGTACTAAGTCCGATTTTCGAGCTCATATAGTTCGAGTAAACACACTGATAACCAACCAAGGATTGAGGGTAAACAGATTGCAATACAGACTTCCTCATCTACAGTTCAAGGATATTGAAGCAGCCAGTAACATCACACTACAAAAGATACTTAGATATCCATCTTCAGTTCGAACATCGTTAGAGACCATCTCTCTGAAGACAATCACCTTTCACCCAAATCACGTTATTCTTCTACATTCGACCTGCTGAATTCAGATCGAAGAAAAGAGGTCAAGTCAAACTCGCAAAAAAGTATGCTCCTCTACTTGCAGAATAATTTTTTACTTCATAAAACTGTAAAAACATCTTTAGAAAATTTCCAACTCATTCTCCTCCCACAAGCTATTCAAACTTTCAAAAATATTTATTACCTCCCACATGTTCATGTTCAACTGAGTAGAACATTCCCCAATGATATTTATTATCCCATTCGCAAGATTGCTAAGGGGAAAACTCAAACCATACTCCAACTGAGATAAGTAACTCAAAAATCCCTCTTCCAGGTCACCCTGAACATTCTTATCAAAATACTTTGAGGAGATCGATTCGTCTAACCTCCTATCAAATTTTTCCTTATCTAAATCAGCCAATAAAAAAAAATGCTCCTCCCCGGATGCTACAATACAACTTCTAAACGGCATACTTGTATGCTCTACAAAGTTGCCTCATCTTCCCCCTATAAGAGCTTTGGATTTATAAAACTCTCTAAACACATCAGAGTTCGGAGGATATGATACCAATTTTCTAGGGAAATCTTGAAATTGGACAACTCCTACTCCATCCTCCCTTTCAGATGCTATATTTCTAGACTCAGCCGAATGACTGAATGTCGAGGCCTCCATCACAGGTGAAGTCTCCATATCAATTACAACTCTAAAGATGAGGTATGACTCTACACAAATATTTCTCACGTTCGACACACATACAGGTCCAGGTATTCTATCATTATTTTTTTACACATACATTGTACATATATCGTTCATATATCTTTTTACGTATTTATCCAAAAGATTTTTATAGGTTACTATAAATAGTGATTTTTTGAAATTCAAAAACCAATAAAAATCTTTCAAAAACACATTCACAATATCATGATTCATCTACTAACCTTCAATGTCAGAAAATGAATCTGAAGCAGCGCTAAATATTTCCTTCATAACGCTCTTATATAACCACCTTCGTGACTCAGTCTCTGCTACCTTCTCTCGCCTTGACTGTCGATCACTTTTGTCTAATCTCTAACGTGAATCTCTGCTGCCTTTTCTCTTTTCTTACCCATTGTTCTTCAATTTTTCAGAAGTTGATAAACGTTTGAATGTGGAAGATGAAGCAATATTTATATTTTCTCTCTCTAACTACTGGTTGTTATTGAGCCTCGCACCAGCCGTCCTCAGTTTTGGAATCGAGGCGTCCCTTCTACAATTAATGTTAGACGTATTGCACCTTTTGGATAATAATACCTTCCCATCATTGCCCGTGCCCTATATTTTAATATATTCTTATCTCTCCTACCAAATCTCTCTTTGACATCCCCACACTTATGATGACTCAACACTTACACGCAATCAAACTTTTCCTGTACTAACATAAGAGTCAAAAAATTAAAGCTACATGCTTTATATATTCTTGCTTCTACTACTTATAGAAGTACTGACGTCATTTTCAAAGCTCCCACATTTCAAAATTCAAATTCTTTATTCAAAACAATCACAAACAATATTTATAACAAAAGATGATAGATTCAGGCTTCATTCTAATTACATTTCCTTGACAGTTATTCGACCTCATACAATTCACTCCCTCATATATAATTGCACATGAAATATCCCAGATGTCCTGGAGAGCCACACCTAATCATTTCGCCTCCAACAATCCTCGTACCTTCCAACTTGATCTCTTCTTCAACAATTAGCCTCACAAACTCTTTTTGAGCTGAAGATTCCACAATCACTTCCCGGAATAGCTCCTCGTAGAGGCAACGTCCTAACTCAAGTTCCTTACCCATCTAATCTAAACCTTCAAACTGATATTTAGTCTCGGCAAGTTAGGATCATAATCTAGCAACCCAAAACTTTAGCTATCTTTATCGTCAATCGTTCCTCAGCGGCATAACTGATTCCTTTAGATCAAGTCAATACCATCTTCTATGTCTTTCTCCTATCTAAAACTCATTTCCCTTATTTATGCAATTTTCTAGATTACTTCAAATGCCCCACAATTCGCATATATATATATATTATGTTTTTCCATAACAACAAACCCTAATATCTTGATTAAACATGATTTGAACTTATCTATCCTCATCGACCTCCGTAGATTCGGCCTACCTCTTTTCGAACTTATTTTTCCCAAATCCAATATTTTAAAAGGGATCTCCCTTAGCTCGAATTTCCAATTCCTACAAATTCTAAATATTCTACAGTTATCCTCCCCTACAATAATTCTAAGTTATTCAGATCGAAACAAGTTTGTACATATTTTTATTTCACAAACACATTTTTTCAGCTTGATTGCTAAAATGTACTTTCTAGTCTGATTATATATATTACATTTTGTCCTCTATTCATACATCTACAAATTACTCATAGCTCTATTTCAATCATTGGAGTTCATTTTATATATTAACATAGAGTTTAAATAAACATTTTTACTAAGCCCGAATATAAATTATAAGTATTTTACAGTTAACAATTCTTTAAGGTACTTTATAGATAACAAGGCTTTCAGGTACTCCGAAAATAACAAATTCTTCAATTCATCTGCCTTTAGTGATATTTTACTCTGAGAATCTTCTGAAGCAAAGATGGCATTGGAAAACACAGAACATCCTCCCTTCCCCAAGTTTGATCGATATTTAGACATGGAGCCAAAATTTAAATAAAAACTATGGAAGAAAAGAAGTTAGTGCTTGAACTAACTCTTTAAACAAAAGAACTTCTTAGAGCCAACTAACGATGATTGTGCAGGGGTAGACTTCCAATCTTCGTCTCCCTTCTCCACTACCACCAATGCCTCCTCTAGAACCACCACCATCAAAGAGTTGGTGGAGATAAAGAAGGCCCTACCTTAGAATCCAACCCTACGCAAGATACCGGTGATACTACCTAGCAGTTACACCAGTCCTCACATCTGTCTCCTTTCAGCTTCAGCCCCTTCTTCTTCTGACATACCCTAATACGTCGGTAGAACGGGAGTGGGGGTGGGCATCTTTACAGACTGATCCCCAAAGTATTTCAGCTTGAGTCTCTACATTTCAACAACGACCCTCTCTTCATACACCATCCGCTAGGTTTTCACCATTATTACTCATAGATTACAAAGAATTTTTCAAATAACAACATACTTTGCCAAAATCCTTGATACATGTACTATTTATATAACCCTCGTATTTAATGTGTAGATACATTTCCAAAGTAGTCATCATTCAAACGGACCCACTCTCAGAACCCCAAGCGTCGGGTACATCATTACTTTCCATCATCATTCAATGCGAATATATATCTCCACAAAAAATACCCATTTTTTGTATCAGTCAAATAAACATTAATACGTCATATCTTTTCAACTTCCAATATGACATAGCCACATATTCTTTCTCAACTAAAGCCACTCGTGACTTTAGTTACGAGGGGCCGATTGGAAGGGCCTACCCTTTGACCTAACTCTATTCAAACTACTTTCAATTTGAACTACCTTCATATCAGACTCATACATTTTACACGTGACATGAATAGTCAGCAGTGCCTCCTAGCCCAAGAACTGATGAGGAACGTGAATTGAGTATAACAAAAAAATATAAATAAGTCAAAGACACCTGTCTCATATGAACTCAATAGTTACTTAGTTAACCACCACTTACCTCATTATTCAGAGAACATGCTTCAACACGATAATGAGCTGCGGGTAAGGCCTATATAAAGAAAAAAAATTAGAAGAGATAAGGACCAGAAATATATAAGAGAAATTACTAAGAAAACTTGATTTTTTTATATTCTCAAACACCAAATATATTATTTACAAGATCAAGTATTTCCAGTTTGAGAGATCATTTGTAATAAGATATCAGCCTCAAGCAATAAAAGTTACTGTTACTAAAACCATAAACTTGAGGTCGTGGCTTCAAAGATTTTCTACGCTAAATCACATGTGTCATTTCTTGCTTTACATTAGTATTTGTCACAGGTACATTGGTATAAGAGCTAATTCTAAGCCATTTCAAGCTAACGGAATTTGGCTATTACAGTCATTGTTAAACTTTTTCTATCATTTATAAATTACCCTTTTGTCATCGTCATCTGTTTGACTATTTCAGAGAAATCAAATCGAAGTACCTACAATCGGCGGTGCACCTGCAATTGAGCTACCTGTAGTCGGTGCACCTACAGTTGGTATACCTGTAATCGATAGTAATTCTTCCGCCACTAAGATCAGAGTTATAGCGGTTAAGGTATGCTCCAAGTTGGAGGACCATGGTAAAATGTTGCAGAAGTTGAAGAACAATGGTAAAATGTTGTAAAACTATGGTAAAATGTTGGAACAAAATTTGATGTTTACAATTAAGGACAGTACTCTATCACTTGGAGATGGTACTCTACTCCTTGGGCGGGGCTAAGGAAAAGACGGGCAAAAAATTCCTAGAACTTGATAAATTTCAATCAACTACAGAAAATTTAATTAAGCAAGTTACCACTGGAGAGGGATTGGAGGTAGTAAAATATTTAATGGTACATGATGAAGTTGAAGTTAAGAGGGAAGTAAATTTGGAAGTGATATCGTCTGAATATGGTGGTGATCGTCTAGAGGTATCCATCGTTTATGAATCCCTATCATTTATTTGATTTTATATGACATTTGTTTTTCAAAAAATTGGCATTTACTTTATCCACTTTGTTATTTGTTCAGAAGTCTATTATTTGTTCGGATGTCTTTGTCATTATATTTTCTAGAACTTTCATTTATTCTAAAGTCTTTGTTCATTTTATTTGTTATATGCGAAGTGGAAGAAGGGTGATGAAAAAGATGATGATGATGAGAAAGATGACGAGGATAAAGCTAAATCTGTTAAAGAAGAGCAACCCCAAATTACTGAAGAAGATAAAGTTTAAGAGGTATTTATCTAATATTTATTTTGAGCTATCTATCATATTTATTGCTACCATGTTGTTTGTTCATTTAATTTTACCATTAGTAGTATATATATATATATATATATATCCTATTTTACAGATGGAAGATTCAGAACAACCAACTGTAGTGGTGTATTATTATTGAAAAAAAGATATAGCAGAAGAAGCCAATGAGGTATTTACCTAATATTTGTTTGTATTGAGCTATCCATAATATTAACATCACCTATCCATACCATTTTTAATTTGTTTCATCTTTGCCATTTGTTGTACATACTATGGTGGTTGCAGAGGTAGCAAAAATTGATGTAGTATTCTTCAACCTAGAAGAAGTTGTTGATGAAGCTAATCAGGTAACTTATCATTTGTTTGCTAGTAACTTCTCCTTTTCTTCAATTTATTTTACTATATTTTGTATCACTATTATTATTTGTAGTCTGCTTATTTACAAATTAGTTTATACCAAACAACTGGTTTATCTGTCAAAGAACAGGGTAAAGAGGATGTAGTTGAAGGCAAGAATGATGATGATGGAATTTCACAGAAAAAATTAGACCCTGTGAAAATAATAAATGAAATGGCTATTGACCAGATCAATGTATGAAGTACTTTTAAACCAGAACCTGAGTTATAAGATTTTCTTATTACTCATTCTCATGTAAAATGCACATTTATATTTTATTTTCTTATTTCATGGCATATCTGTTCCAACATATTTTAATGGAGTCAGAAGTGGATGTCACCTTAAAGAAGAGGTATAAACTTACTAATAAAGATATTACTGAGAGATCCACGAAATTTGCTATTAAAATGAACCTATTACATGGTCACCTTGAAAAGCTTCTTCCTGATGTATTATTCAAATATTTTATTGAAAGACCCATCTCCTAGGATGACAAAAATTAGGTAGGCCAAGTTTGGTCACTAAGGAAGGATAAATTATCTCCTGAAGCTAGGGAATACAACACGAGTACCTATAGGAGGATAGGTAAAGAAAATGTTTGCCTGAACGTTCTCTACACCTTACATCCAAAATAATGGTTGTACAATGAGGTATTTATATTATTTATTCATTTTCTTTTATCATTTATTGGGTTATTCCTGTCATATACGTCATTTTTTCAGCAAATTGTCATTTGTTCAAAAGTCTCTACTATTTATTTTTAAATTGTCTATCATTTTTTCTTTGCACTTTGGCATTTCTTTATACAGAAGTTGTTTTCCTTGAACTTTATCATTTATTTTGACGTTGTTGTCATTTGTATTTCTTAAATTAATCATTTTCCATTGTCTTTTTCTGTTCAGGTCATTAATGTTTACATTAAAGCCCTGATTCAATATTTTGATTTACAACATCGTACCTGTCCAGCTAAAGAAAAGATTGTGTTAACGGATGTCTATTCCTGTTAAATTATAGGCAGGGCTTACCATGTCTGGACTCATATTATGTCTTCTCTATAAGGTGTGGAATTGAAGAAGAAGTCAATTTTAAAATAAATTACTTATATAGGATTGGATTATACAGTTTTGCGTTACTTCGATCGAGAAGGTTTAAAACTAATGAATTCAAAATTAGTACTCCTTCCCTGGAATCTCAATGACATCCATTGGGTCCTTTGTGTTGTGTCCTTTAAGGGAAGAAAAATATACATCTGCGATTCACTGGTGGATGTGAAAATTACAAATGCAAAGAAGAAGACAAAGTTATCTCCTGGACACCAGCCTATTCATGATCAGCTATCAATGATCTTCCCGAAAATATTGATATGGACAGATTTTACTGATCGTAGGCCACCTACTGGTTCAGAGGTAAAGACTTATGGTATTAACTCCAGATGGACAACTCGTTTTGGGGAGTATCCAATACAGCCAAAATAGTAGTGACTCCGGGATCTATATGCTTGCCTTTATGGATAATATCCTAAGGGGGATGAGATTTCCTGGTCTGATAGACGGTGATGAATGTCGTTACAAAATTGCTTATGACATATTAAGGTTGGGAGTTGAGCCGAAAGAGATTTGTGAACTTTAACATCCATTTTGTTGTAAAGTATACTTTATGTATATCCATTTTGTTGTATAGTTATAAACAGTTATGAATATCATTTATTTATATGATCTTTCTCATTTGTTATATCACCTTTGTCATTCATATATGACATATATTTTATTTGTTAGTATGGAGTCAGAATATAGTCTGTTTAGTTAGATATATTTGTTATTTTATGAATTATATGTCATCACCATTGGGTTCTTGGTCCAGTGGTGGTAGTACCTCTCCACCTAGTGAGAGGTCATGGTTTGAAACCTCATGGGGTTGGAAACTCAGGGTTGCGGATCCCTATAAAAAACTAGCTTAAAAAAAAATTATATGTCATCCACTTATAACTCATTTTTCATTTTCTAGCAATTTATTGCTACCTTTTAATGCAATAGTTATCGTCCAGCTTTGAAATTTTTGTGCGAAACATGTACAGGTATGAGAATGTTGCGTATGGGGGGATATCACAATTAGAATGCATGATGTATAGAATAAATTTACAGGTATTTCATTTCATTTCCTTTGACTATAGTTTATGAGAAACACAAGTGTGTTTAAGAGTATTAATTAGATTTTTTAATCCCAAAAACTTAAGCTAAGTCTATAAAAGCGTATATTATTAGCCCCAAATATATCATAACACAACCTCCTTGTCATTATCTTTTACAATGGATAATGACAGTCCAAGAGTAACAAAATATTATACAACCTCTAAAGATGAAGAAGAAAGGGATTATGTTATCCTATAAATGATTCTGCTGGTGATGATGACTCTGATGAAAAGAAAAGTGAGGATGATGACTCTGTTTAAATAGATGGAGATAAAGACGCCGACTCTGATGGTGATAGTGACTGACGATGATGGTGTCTTTGATAGTAGTGAGGACTTTAATAAAACAGATGGAAATGGTAACTCTGATGATGATGGCAACTCTGATAATAGTGGTGACTCTGATGGTTATGGTGGTAATGGGGTTACTGGTGGTGATGGTAACCAAGGTGATGTTGATGTTCCAAGAGCCAAGAAGGCTAAAACTTGTTGATTATAGTGTCTGTGTAGTTGAATGTATTTGCCATTTTTATGAAATATATGTCATACATTTATTAATCATTTCTCATTTGTTTTTGTTTTTTTTCTCATTTGTCATCTTATGTCATAAGCTTATCACAATGTTGTCATTATTTTCGTTTTCTACTATCTTTTTAAAGAATTTGTTCTTTTATTCATATTTTGTCAAGTCGTTCTGAGACGAAAATATCATTTGTCATTCGTTATATATGATTTGTCATTCGTTATATTTGATTTGCCATTCGATATATATGGCTTGTAGATAGACAATTGATGTAAGTCAATTGGTCTATTTGGTTATTTGATATAATAAAGTGTTTATCTATAAGTAGATAATATTTGTACTTAAAAACACGATTATTCATTTGTTATCCATTATATATGATTTGTCATCCGTTATATTTGATTTGTCATCCGTTATATATAATTTGTCATTCGTTACATATGATTTGTTGTTCATTATATTTGATTTTTCATTCATTATATATGGTTTGTAGATAGGCAATTGATGTAAGTCATTTGGTCTATTTGGTTCTTTCATATAATAAAGTGTTTGTTTGTAAGTAGACAATATTTGTACTTAAAAATATGATTAATTCATTTGTCATCTTTTATATATGATTTATCATCCATTATATTTGATTTGTCATTCGTTATATTTGAATTCAAGGAGTATTTGAATCCAATGAATCACAACTCCCGAGAGTCAAAGACAACAATTACTCTCCCAACCAACCTTCTAGGGAACCGTTCTTGGGCCTTACATAGTTTATGCATATTCATTCAAGAACCTATGATTTATCATTTGTAATTTATGATTTGTCATTTGTTATATATGATTTGTCATTTTTTATTCATAATTTATCATTATTTTCGTTTTCTAATATCTTTTCAAAGAATTTGCTCTTTTGATCTGTCTTGTGAAAAAATCATTTGTCATTTGTTATATATGATTTGTCATTTTTTATCTTTGATTTTTCATTAGTTATTATCATCATCATCAGCATACTAATATTATATTTTTAGTTCAAAATTGCAATATTCATACTTAAATAATGGGCAAAAAAAGAAGAAATTTTCATTAGCTCGAATATTGTTACAAAACACAGTTCCAAAACTTTCCTACATTTTACGCACTAAAATACTTCGTATCCCCCACCACCTCAAAGGTAGTGGTGGTGGTCGGTCTCAGAGTAGTAGAGAAAGAAAAATACTTTGCATCCCCCACCATCACCATCTCATCCTCTGTAACCCCCACCACCTCCAAATAGTAGAGAAAGAAAAATGATTCTACTCAGGGTACCTACAAGATTTCATCAGACGTACACTAGCCATTTCATCCTCCGTATTAACAATATCCTCTACTAGAAGACGCAGACCGTCCCTTCACCCCTGCTCCGACGTCACCATTTAGTTAAAGCAGGTCATTTGATAATAATCATCATCCACCTCCTCCACCTCTTCATACGTCATGCCATAGAAGGTAGGATGTACTAGAATGGGAGTAGGAGGGTCAAGGGACTGGGTCCCAAAGTATCAAAGCCGCAGCTCCTGCACCTTGACAAGAACCCTAGCCTCGTACGCTTGGCATCTGGTGGTTACCATCTTCTTCATAGAAGAGTCACAGAGGGTATAGCTGCAGAAGATATGGAATAAATTAAGTACTTAACAAATAAACCACAACAATATTTATACCATACCTCTATTAATGATGAGTTCCAAATTCTCAACGCCAGAATGAATTCAAACACAACAATCTTGACCAAAGTCATTGGTTCCAAGAAACCCCACAACCACAACATATATTCATGAAGGAACATTGGAAATTATTGTAGTGTCTGTGTAGTTGAATTTATTTGTCATTTTATGAAATATATGCCATCAATCTATTAGTCATCTGTCATTTGTTTTTGCTTTTTTGTAATTTTTTATCTAATGTCATGGTCTTACCATATGTTGTCATTTGTTATATATGTTTTATCATTTATGATTCAACAATTATCATTATTATCGATTCCTAATATCTTTTTAAAGAATTTGATCTTTTGTTCCCATTTTGTCAAGTTATTCTGAGACGAAAAGATTGTTTAACACGTCACACTATTCTATTTTTGCTTATATTATATATAAAGTGGACTCCATATATGCAAAGTTCCACTTCAAAATTAATCATAATGGATCTAGGCCGACCATGCCATCTACACAACCACCTACTTGCAAGGGAGAAATGCCAAACTACAGAGGATGACTTCTCAGGGAGGGTTTTTAATTTCCTTACAAAGCTTCAATTTGCTGTCAAAGACATTAGCAATAGGATGGCTGCCAGTCTTACAACCATAGATTCAAATCTTGAGCGCATTGTTGACATAGTTGAATCGCTAGAGAAGAGGTTAGATCTAATTGATGATAGGTTGCCCAGTCTTGAACCATAGATTTGCCTATCTTCTGTAATGTTGCTATTCAGTATAATTTATAGTTCAATTATTTTTATTTATCATTTGTATTTTAGCTTTAAATATTTGTTCCTAAAGAGTTTAACATTCTAGAGCCAGAAATTAGTGTCACTAAAGATAATGAATATTACACTTCACTCCTACATATTTGACTACTTGTTAAGATCTCGAGATTTTAACTTGGATAAAAAATCTTGCAGCATCTCTGTTCTGACCTCGGAGATCCTTAGTTAAGTGTAAGTTTAATTTATAAAAGTATCCAGGATTTGATTGCTCCCTTGACCAGAATTATTGATTTCTTCCGTCGTTGACGATTGTGGCCTTCTAGAATCATCGGGCGTAGAGGGTTTTCAAAACTAAGTTTTGAACTAATAATAGTATTGTGGGCAATGGTAGAATTTCCTACCGGGCAATTTAGAGATTCTGCAAATAAAACCAGAATCAGACTTTCTGACCTCATTTACTCACGCCCAAAAACCACACCCACCAAATTTATAAGCGCATTGAAAGAACAAGTGGTTAGGGTTGAGGCTTGTGCATGCGACATGAAGATCATAATTTTTACCGCACCAGTAAATAAGAGAATGCATCGTTGGTAGGGAAGTATGTAATACTTGGGAACTGGAAAGAACTGGAAGCAAGTGTATAGGTTATTGTAATGACGTGTTTTCTGGGAGGAAAACCTTTGCCAATACTGTTTGTAACGATTGCATAATAAAAAGCTAGACAACTCAGATTTTACGTAGAAAACTCAGTAAAAGTTGAGAAAACCACGACCTCGAGGTGGATTTGATATAAAATCTAGTAGATGCTAGTTATTACAAGTTTTCAGAGTGTTGCTAGTATTAAGGATTGATGATCATAAAACTTGTGGTCCTTTAGAACCTATTTTCTGTCTGTATTTATAGTAGATATAGGCAGCTTAATAAAAAAAGAAATAGTCTCCTATTCCGGGGGTAGTGGGCGAACTTCGTGGATCTCTAATTGTTTCTTCTTGACCGGGATTCAATGACTACTTTTGCTAATTTGAGGACTCATGGAATCTTCCAGAATGTTGAGTTTTCTTCAACTATAGGATATTGAGATGTCTTCGACTATAGGATGCTAGTTTATTCTTGTCGAATATGGGAAATATGATACTAGAATCTCCCCATTCTCGACAGAAGTACTTGTAGTTGTGCCGAGAAGAAAATGGAAGAGGTTGCCAAATATTCTTTGAAGTTAACATATGTCATTACCGAGGTCAAGGTGAACTGTATCTGGCCAGGTTGATTTCGAGGTATAATTAATGTTGTTCATTGAATGTAGGTGGAGGAAGTCAGGTATAAATTAGAAGTTATGGAAGTTGGCATTTTGTGGAGTGATGCCGCCCCAAGTATGGTGGATGATGTGGTTTGGGGCTAAAGACGGTGAGTGTTCTGATAAAATTTGGCACAGACTAAGAGATGAGAAATTGTTATGTGATCGGATCAGAGCATTAGGGTAGGAGCAAAGATCAAACAGAGATGAGATGTGCCTATTAGAAACAGTGGTATCATCATGCGGCTGTGAAGGTAATGTATGGTATCAGTTAGAGGGTGAAGGGGTAACTGTCGATGTTAGTGATGAAGATTTGAAGCTTGGATGGGCGTCCAGAGATCTTGCCGAACGTCTGAGTGTTCTTGTAATTTATTGCTGTCTTTTTCCTGCTAAAGCGTCTCTTAGAAGTTCAGTGACTTATGAGTCATTGGGCTTCGAGGACTAGAAAGAGGCTTTAATGTCAGATTTTGGTAAATAGCAAACATCGAGATTAGTAATATGTCGAAGCAAGTTATGAACTATTAGATAAATTGTAAGTGAAAAAATATCAAGTATTAGAAATGAGAATGTAATCAAATGAGAGAGATATCGAATATAAGAAACAAGTTATGAAATAAATAAATATATGTACTAAATTTATTTGTGTATGTGTGTTGCATCGAGTACTGAATATTATGATAACATGTTGGTATAATTTTGTCGAATACATGCCATGTATGTTAAGTCGAAGGTAGTTGAATGTGTGGGGCCAATAACTAATTTGACTCTGACTGTGTAGAGTTTTAAAGTATAATAAATACAGGTGAGCTGGAGTGTTGACTGGAAGGAGTATAAATAAAGTTTATTGCCACAGGGGTGAGGCATTCACGCAAGGTGGTGAAGACGAGATCTTAGGTCCGGGATGGGTTTTACATGCGGGTTCAGGCGATATATTAGGTGTTGTTCAACCAATACTTTGGTTCGCGGAACATGAAATAACATTTTGATAGGGATGAGCGAGGCAGAAGCGAAGGAGGCTGAGGAGGAGTTTGAGTTTCGTGTGAAACTTCAATTTTGGCGTCCTCCTGAACGTTGTGGTGGCATATGAACTCGAGCAAAGTTGCTGGTGAAGAGGGAAGATAAAGCGGCAGCGAGGGGTTTATGAAGAATAAATGTTTGAGATGTAGGCTTTATGTACTGGCTAAATGTTTTAGCAAAATGTAATGTTAGGAATTTGTGCAGTATGTTTTTTTGGTTGAAGAAATGCTTATTGTGTTGACGAATGTAATATGTACCGTCATCTGTCAGGAAATAAAAATTGTGGTTAAACGAAGTGCTTGTCGAATAAAATGAAATTTAACTTATGTCAAATATAATCCCATAAGTATAGGAATTTGTAAGGTAGTATAAATAGGGGAACGTACATGCAAAATGAATATGGCAAGATGTGTTCCACTAGGTGATGGCATAAAATATAAGGAAGACAATGTAAACCAGCTGTTGGAGAAGATAGATCGTGCACTGATAGATATGAATGTATCCACAAATATCCTTCGAGAATTGGAAGGATTGAGGTACGAATGTAGAGGTTTATTAATAGTGAGAAGATTAAGTGTCAAAGAAGTTAAGAAAAAATGTATGAGGCGTTACATTCGATGAACTGAACGGTCGTAAAGTGGTGTGACGGACAATCACGTGGGATCTGTAAATATGTCAGAGGTGGGTGACTGTTCATACTCTTTGAAAATAGATTTTTTTTTGGAGTGAAGTGTTGCTGCTCGTCGTTAAAGTGGTTAGATACGATTGCTAAGGAGGGGATTAGTGTGTTGATCGAAAGGGCTAAGTGAGCAAAGGATAGGGATACAGAAGCGGCACGTAAACAAGGTTAGTTATTTTCTTGAAATTATTATGTAGTTTGATGGATTGGTTATAGATGAATAGATATAAGTAAGTTGAATAATATGTAAGTGAATTTGAAATGAATGAGTTATGACATGGATTAGATAAGAAATTAAAATCTGGTCTTGTTAAATTTTGAGTTTGGAAATTTTGGTTGCCGGTGACTCTAAGTTACGAAATTCTGGCTGAAATACTTGGTGTCAAGAGAGAAATTGGATAGGAGGAGAAGTAAAAGGGATTGGTGAAGGGAGCTGTAGTTACGACACAGTGGGAGGAGATGGTTGTGAGGTAGCGTGATATACAGAGATAGTTAGGATTTTGCCGGTTCGTATGCCGGAAAAGGGGAATTCGTAATGTTTTGAAAGATTGTGTTTTGGCAGGAATTTGAAACATCTTCGAGAAGCTATTGAAATATGTAAAATTCAAGTTAAAATAGTAAATAGAAAAAAAATGTTAGCGAATATATATATGTGATAAAATACAAATCATCGAGCAATGAGTAATGTGCTGTAATCGATGGTATAATATGGAAAAATATATTCCATCAAGAATTGAATAATATAAAATGATAGTAACAGATAGTAAAGTGAATATGTGATTTGGAGAAGAATCTCGACAATGATATGATTATGAATATATGAACTTATGAATGTATATATGTATCACATATGATAGATACTAACTGTGGTAAAAAATGGAATCTAATTGACAGGTTCGTTAAAATGGCTGAACCAACTGTAAACGATGATAAAGATATATTTGCGAGTCTCAAAGATGTAGAGCCCTTGATGATTGATGTGAGAACTTGTGTGCAACAATTGGGGGGGAAGATATAGAGTAGGTTCGAGCAGTGTAGATACAGGGGGTGTAGAACATTTTAGGGTAGTACCTAGTGCTATCGAAGTATCTAAGGAGGGAGTGATGGAGACTGAGGTGGATCATGAGCCTCAGGCGAGTGATCGAGAAGGGGTGGGAATGGGAAAGAAGATGTGGGAGAGGGCGAAGAAGCATGTTATGGGGAGGGTCTATAGACCAAAAAAATTATAAGTTTCAAGAGGAAATATGGTATTCTTGGGGATGTGAGACTAGAGGAGTATCAATACAAAATGATCGACCTAGAAATACCCTCAGGCGGTATTCTTGTACATCGAGAACAAATAAAGAAAGGGTTAAAGCTGCTCCTTAGGGCGGATCAAAAAAAATTAATGAATTTCTTTGATGTATCCTAGGGTTAATTCAATCCGAATGTATATGACCTGTTTAGGGTATGTGGTGTAATAAATGGTAGACTTAAGGCCAGAGGGGAGGAGATAATAACTGTAGATGATTTGTGTGTGTATTACACATTGGAAATGAACCTGAAGCTAAAAGGGTATCGTTACTTGGTGAGGTTTTTGAAGAGGCCGATGTTTTATGATATGGTTTCAATTAGAGTTTGATATACCGAATAGTGATTACTAGTATCCAGAAACTATGAGTTCGATCAAAAAGATCTTGGGGAGCCGCTAAAAAGAAAAGCGTTTCATCTAGGTCTGTGGTTAGGTAACTGAAATAATTAAGTTTAATGTAATTTCGGGTGAGATTTATGTTTGTAAATTTGTGTTTGGCCCTCTATTTTACAGCTTGGAAAGAAAGTGGGAAGAAAGCGGAAGTAGAGGAGGAATAATATAAGATAAGGAGAAGATTTTTTTGTAGGATCGATAACTTAGCGATTGATCAAGATCGTCTAAGTACTATCTTCCAAGAAGCATGGCTGAAAAGGTCGAACACGAAAGGTTTGGAAGTTTATGTAATTAGGGGAAAAATGTCGACAAAGAACAAAAGAGCTACAGATATGAGTTTTCCATTGAACAATCCTTCTTTGAAAAGGTACGACACAGGCACGGAGATCGTTGTTATGCTGGGAGAGTCTTTTGTTAAAAAAAGAAGAAAAGGAATGTAAACGCTGAAGTTCCTCCGTTGCTGAATCTGAAGAGGAATACTCGACAATCGTCAATCAAGGAGGTCGAAGTATCTGCAAAACCTGCTGTCATGGCGAGTGGGTTACCTCCACGAGGGCCGAGCAGTATGCCTCCCAAGAAGACGACTGGTGGGACATCGAAGAAGAAATTTATGGAGGAGTCTGACTCGGAGGTGCAGAAGACTATGGAGTCTTATAAAACTGGGACGGATGTGTTGAAGAAAGATATGGCCGATTGTATGGTGGGTATTGATAGCTTAGATACCATTTTAAGTGAGGGACAGAGGAATTTGGCGAAGGTGAGAAATTTTACTTCTTATGCTAGAGTGAAAAGTTTGATAGGTCAATCGAATACTCATTATATGACTTTCGTGCAAATTAAGAAGTTGATGGGTGAAGCAATGGGTCGCATTGAGGGTAGTGGTGAGTTAGCAAACTAGTTGGTTACCTACAAAAATATAGAGAAGGAGTTGACCGCGGAAAATGTGGACCTGAACGCGACTCTAAATAGGTATAAAGTCGAAGCAAAGAAGGTGAAGGAGGCTGCGCTGGCGGAAACGAAAAAGGTACTAGAGAAAGAAAAGAAAGAAGCTTTGGCATTGCAGAAAGCCACTTATGAGAAATATGTGAGAGAACAAGTTGTTGATGCTCACAGAGCAATGGAGCTGGAGCAGAATAAACTTCTTGATGTGGTGAAAGCTCGGATGAATGAAGAAAAGTTACAAAATTAGAAGGAAGTGAGGGTGCACTATTTAGAATAATTCGAGGAGGCAGAAGAAAGGAAAAAAATACTACAAGGGTCTTGAAAATGCTGGTGGTCTTCCATGTGATGATAGTTCAGATGATGATGTACCCCAGACGCCTGATGTTCGTGGAGTGATTGATGTAGTCGAAGATGAAGCGATGGTGGAGGTGAATGATCCTCGTCCTATGAAGGTAGCGGAGGTGCAGGTGCCCGAAGGTGCCTCAAATGAAGAGATATCTCCTTCTGAAATGTTAAATCTTGTTTAAAGACTGTTAGTTAAGTGAAAGTATGTAACAAATGGTAAGTGGGACCGAAACTATTTTAATTTGGTGTGGGCGATGGATTTTTGTATTTTAATATTTGGAGAAATAACTATTTTGCATGTGTAAATAAATTTAAGTAGTAGATATGATAAAGTATAGTAGATGCGAGCAGATAAGTAAAGAATGTTTGTGTGCGCGAAATGTGAAAGATGGCCAATAAATGGCAAGTAAAGAGTACAGATGTATATCCAGAGATAGGTATCTTGATTTAGATTTAGAGAAGAACAAGAGCTCATAAGAGATTGTTCGACAAGTAAAGAGCGCGATGTAAACTATCTTGAAATTGGATAGTGGTTGCGTGAAGTTGATTGATATGTTTTAGGATACTTGTGTAAGCAAGAACCTTAAAAAAAATCAAGATAGTAAGGAATTAGTTTGTCCCAGGCATACTTGGTAAGTATTGATCGAGAACAAATTGAAGTAGAAAAAGATTGTTTGTCAAATCTATATATGATAAGTATAGATTGAGAACAAATCAAAGTAGTAAAGAAGATAATGATAAAACAAATTATTTATTTAATTCGAAGGAAACGAATACAGGGTATCATCTGTAAAAGAGTTTAAGCTGGGCAGTGTTCCATGGGTACTCAAGCTGAACTTTATCTTCAGTCATGAGCCAATAAGTTTTGCTATCTGTTTTGTTACTGACAATGTAGGGCCCCTCCCAGTTTTCTGATAATTTTCTAGAATTCTTAGGTCGAGTATGATCTTGTACCCGTCGTAGGACAAGGTCTCCAATACCGAACTTCCATTCTCGAACTTTCTTGTTGTATGCTTTTTTCAATATATCATGGTATCGTCCCAAATTCGTAATGGCCTTATCTCTTGTTGAAATAACTAGTCGCCTGAGACTAGCCAATTTTGATTGCTTTAGGTCTAACTCAATAAGTCCTAATTCCTTTGAATTAATGGTCTATGCTTAACCTAATTCAAGTCGATACGATTATATAATATCAAGCAAGCAATAGAAATTAAAGACAAGGCAAATATTTTTTACCCTGTGGAAAACCTTTCTCAGGAAAAAAACCCACAGGTCGCTATCGAATCACTCAATAGCTAAGCAATCCACTATTGAAAAAGAAATACAAGAATTTAATTACTTACAGACTCGATAAGCACTTCCCATGGTTATCTCTCTTTCAATTAATCTTCTTGCAATCAATTTCGTGTTCTTACAACGCCTCGCTCTAATCTCAGGTCGAAGCTCCTAATCTTGAATCTGTCAAGTTCTTCAATCCAGTTCTTCAATGCATGACTAAGGTTTCTTGATCAATTGATTGATTCAAGAGTTGAGTGATTTGATTATCTCTTGAATTTCTCAAAGATGGATCTCTCTTCACTAAAAAAGACAAGCCCTCAAAAGATAGGTTTTCAAGAAGTGAGTGTTTGAAAAAAGGTAAGTATGTCTTAAGAAGGAAACAAAAAACACGGGCACTGTTCAAATAGAAATTAATCTATTTAAACAGGAATCAATCTGACAAAAGTTATTCGAACAACAGTTATTCTATTCGAATAAAGATGCAACTGTTGAAAGTTATTCAGACAGCAATCAATCTATTTGAATAGAAATGCAACTGTTAAAAGTTATTCAAACAAAAATAATTCTATTCGAATGCAATTCTAACTGTTACAAAATATTCGAACAACATTAAAAGTTATTCGAATAGAACTTCTATTTTCTTTAAGGAGAGAATCTTATTACTTTTTCATACTCTGTAAAATATATAGGCTTGACTTTTTAGAACAAAGAGTTAGAAACCCACTTACCTATTCAGAGTCAGTCAGTCTAGGTTTAGTCGCTCCACGTGCATTCACTGATGCCGGATAACCACAAGATAAATGTTGACGCCTACTCTAGATACTAAATGAAACAAACTCCAAAATTAGATGTTTTAATCTCCCCATTTAGTTCATTTTGTGTCAAACTATAACTAGATATAATAACTGAAAGAATACAAACTCGATGGACTGACTCACTCACAAAACATCCATACTCAAGAGCCTAGCCTCTGAAATCCCTACACACTAAACAAGCTATATCACGTAACCGTTCATATTCAAAATAAAGAATTCAGAGGTTAAAAAAACTTACCTGACTTACCTGTCAAAAACATCTCTCCCCCTTTTTGACACAGAAGAACAAAGGGTAAACAAGCAAAAAGAGAGGGAAAAATAACACTATATTAGACATGGCAAAGTATATAACCGTTAGGAACAAGTAAATATCATAGAATAGTAAAATTATATAGCAAAAGGCTGATAGATTATCCATGCAAAAATAAAATTTTAATACAGAACAAAGTCAAATAGAGCATCTACATATAATATACATGCAATAAAGAGAGCTGACGCAAAAATAGTCACTGAAAAGATAAAAACATAGAGCTAACACTCTAAAGTGTAAAAGATATATCCAAAATCACACACGACCTAAGACCCCTCATCTGTATCTGCGGCAGGAGGACCACTCGACGAGCCTCGTACTATACTTCTCAAACCGTCCACCGAAGTCTGGAGTCGATCGATATTTGCCCTGAATAGCCAAAACTGAGTCTATATCTGAGTGTTCAGGCTAACAAAATGAGTCTCCATTTGAGTGTCCAGCCTACTAAAACAAGACTCCATATAGGTGTACATAGAGGCAAAGTCATGTGGGACCAATCCAGTAGAAGCAGATGTAGATGTACCAGGTATAGAGGTAGTAGTAGTTTGGGAAGTAGAAGGTCTCACAACTCATCTAGCAGATGCAGTCTCAGTCCTCGAGTCCTCTACATCCCCTTCGGTCTCAGACACCATCTCTACGATCATATGCTTTCTACTCTTCTCCCAATACCGAGAGCTAATAACCTCGTTCTTTGCGTCAACCTCCTCATCTGGACGAATAACATACCCCATATCAGTTAGAAGCTGAGAGATGAATCTGCTGTAAGGCAAAGTCCGTGGCTGATGATCCGAGTTTGCCATGGTAAACATCTCATGCATGATAATGAGAACCAAATCAACACTGAGCCCCTTAGCATAAAGATATACTAGATAAAGCATATTGCCCACCAAAACATTCTTATTCCCCTTTTGGGTAATAATGTTCCTATGAGCCACCATATGGAAAAGGCAGAGTGCTGGGCTCAGGTTCTTGCGCCTCAGATAGAGACCATTCTTCTTTCCAGCAACCAGAAGCTCCTGCTCAATCTCCTCCTTGGGAGGAAACTGACTAAGAACCGGAGGCCACGCCAAATAATCCACATTGGGATTGTCAAACTCTTATAGACCAAAAGCTTTCCGGATATCATCCGAATCAATATGAAACTCAGACCCATCTATGGAGACCCTGAACATCTTGTCAATTCCCGTGCCTTGCACAACTTGTAAAGAAGCATAAAAGAGTCGCACTAATCGAGGGTAGCACGGCAGCCGAGGTTCCATAATCCCAGTCCAACCATGTAAAGAAAAAACACCAAAAATCGTGGAGATATCTGGAGAGTTCACACTAAACTCCTCCCTATCTAGAGTCACCTCTTTCTGATATCCTCTAAACTTAAACCCTGATTTCAGGGTGGACCAATGGGGAAGATTAGGAACTTGTGCTCCTGCACTAGACTCCCCAGCCCCACTAGCTCCTCCTCTTCGAGAGCCTAGAGGGTTAGTGTGATGAGGACCCGTCCTAGTACCTCGAGTTGTCCATCCCGATTTTGCCGTTCTGCTCGAATTGGGAACAAGAGACCCCTCATGAGGGCGTTTAACCCTTGCCATAAAATACAGTATAGTATAGATAGAAACCTTTGTGAACAATATCAAACACAAACCCCAACAATCTCCTCACACAACCTGCAATAAAATCACCAATTTCCCCAAACTCAACCCACACGGTTAAGCAGGGGAACCCCAAGACAAAAATAGACAACTCTTCACTACTGCAAGCAAACAATCAACCCAAAACTCTACAAGAAATTGCAACGCACTCCAATCTCCCAATTCGCCACAAAATAGATGCCACTTCCACTTACAAATCCAACCCCAAGTGACAGTTTCAATTACCAAATGTCAAATCCAACTACAAGTGACAGTTCCAATTAGAAATTCTAACTCTAATTGGAAGTTCTAATTCGAAATTCCAATTCCAAATCCAAGTAACAGTTCAATTCGAAACAACAAAGACAAATCCAAAACACAAATTGACAAATCCAAACTTGAAGGAGATAAAGTAGATCAAGCTTACCACATTGATGAAGGAGTCCAATCACAAAATTAGGGCGAAATTGCCGATATCATACCACCAATTTGGAATGCCAATATTCGAATTATGAAACCCAAACTCAAAGATGAACACAAGGTAGTGAAGCATAAATAAATTCACGTATGGAATTCAAACATGGGAGTATTCGAGAGAGAGAGGGAGAGAGGTAGTGTTGGTTATACTCGAATAAAAGTGAGAGAGAGAGAGAATTAAAGAAAAAATTTGGGTTTAAAAAAAAAAACTCGTCAAAATGTATTCGAATAACAAAGAATCTGTTGGAAAATATTCAAATAAAAGAAACTTATTCGAATAAAAATTGTGCTCTTATTATTTTATTTTTCAATAGAGATAGAACAAAACGAAACTCTACAAAAAAAAAAAAAAATCGAAGGAATTAATAATAAGTATGCAATACTCCCCCTGCTTACGCTAGATCAGAGACTAATCACAGGCTATATGAATATCAGATAGGAAATCATTCAATAGAAAATTTAGACAGAACACGTATTTACCTAGAGTGTGTGTGTGCGCAGTCAACGTAAAATAGTACCATGCATTCGACAAACCCAACATCCAGAAATAAAATTCTATAAGGAAAGTTGTTTCAACTTTGGCCTCTCATCAGTGGTCACTCGAAATCACTGAGAATCGACTAGCTAATAGTCTGTGTAAAATATGTATATGAATAATATACAAAGAAGGACTCATATTTTGTCAAATAAGCAGCGCACTGTGAGCTGGAAGATCTCATGACAGGAAATCAATTGTCATTAATAGTATTAAGTTAATTAATATAGACTCCATATCTCTCATCTCCACTAAACTAACTGTGCTAAACTCAAGATTAAACAGGTCTTGAAAATATTATAATGTAGGTACGAGTAGGCATATGATGGAGTAGGTGTTTTGCAGGCATTCTGAGACTACAGTTACACTAACTCCACTTCTCACCTGAAACCAAATTCAACTTCTGTCACTCTTTTTCTTATTGAGTATACATAAAATAACATACCACTTCTCCTCCTTTTTTTTTTCTTTTTATGTCTCTGATTTGAGATAATAAAGACGTCATTTGGGGATACATTATATTCTTCTATTCATCTTTCTCCCAAAAATCACACATATTTTCTTTTATATATTTATATGACCCAAAGTTACATACTATCAAAGATATGGGGAAATACAATCTATGTTTTCATTCAGCTATTCTAACCCCCCCTTTTATATTTTTTTCACTGAAAAGTCTCAGAACAAACGGGCAAATTAATAAATTATTTGGGTAGAAAAACGAAAGACTTATTTTCAGGCACAAAGGGCTACAAATGGATAAAAATATAGTTATGAAAAATGAAGGCCAAAAAAAAAGTGTAGCAATAAAAAGCCTATTATCATATCTTCAGTCTCATACTATTTTTCGTCTAGAATCAAGTATATGAAATGCTCTATTAGACTAACTTGAACTTGATGTTATTATTTAACAATTGAGTAAGGAAACGAAATGAGATCACAAACAACAAGATCAAAGAGAGAAGTAAATGTCATAACACACAAAGCTCATAAATAAGGTTAAATCCTCATATACCATTAGGTACGAAGTCTCTACATGTATCCTAAAGTATAATATCAATGAGTACCGATCTATCTAAGCATACCATAGTTAACTGCCGTGAGAGAAATCAAATCCAAGTAAACACTATACTAAACTATCCAAACATTAAATTAGAAAGCGTATCTGACCAAGCATATATCACTATGATAATCTAACAAAATAGTGCAAAGAGGAAGTAAAAGACATACCTAATCAATAGAGCAGACACCAATTGACCGTCGTAAAAGCTCAAACCTTATTGCATCTAACGGCTTGGTGAAAAAAATATGCTAATTGACTTTATGTAGGAACATACTCAACACTGACTATCTTGCACTCAAAAAGATCACAGATGAAGTGGAATCGAAGGTCAATGTGCTTGGTTCTGGAATGCTGTTTAGGATTCTTGGAGATATTGATCGTACTCGTATTATCACAAAAAACTGACATCGTCCCCTGGACTATTCCATAGTCATGCACCATCTGTTTTATCCAAATTAATTGAGTGTAACAACTACCCGTAACAATATACTCCGCTTCTGCTGTGGATTAAGAAATACAATTCTGTTTCTTACTCTGCCAAGCCACAAGATTATTTCTAATATAATAACATCCGCCAGAAGTGCTCTTCCTATCATCTGCATTACCTACCCAATCTGCATCGGAATACCCAATTACCTTGGAGGTTGTGTCATGTGAATACCATAAGCTAAAATAAGAAGTCCCACATACATAACAAATAATACGCTTAATAGCCTGTAAATGGGACTCTTTCAGACTACCTTGATAACGAGCACAAATACATACACTAAACATAATATCAGGACAAGTAGCAGTAAGATAAAGTAAACTACCTAACATACTTCTATATATCGTTTGATCAACATCCTTACCTATCGAGTCCTTACTTAACTTTGTAGTAGTACTCATGGGTGTCCTGACATGTTTTGTAGAAGAGGGACCAAACTTCTTTATAAGATCTCTGGCATACGTGGATTGAGAAACAAACATTCTGTTCTCCACTTAATGTATTTGGAGACCTAAGAAATAAGTTAGTTCCCCAACCATGTTCATCTCAAGTTCACATAGACTACAATAATAAATTTTAGAGTAAAAGGCCCGTTTTGAGGTGATTATGAGTAGTGAATATCACGTTATGTTTGGGCATAGAAGTAGACGCAGCTGCTTACATAAACTTTATGATTTGAGGAGTCTTGGCTTGGAAAGAGATTCTTCACATCCTAGACCCCTTTTGTCACTGTCCGTCTTTCCCATACATCAATGTTCATAGCCCCATAACAGAATTTTTCAAGTTTCTGCTGAGATAGAACTACATCAAGCTTGACCAAACGAAGTTCATCCAAAGTTGATTTCATTTTCTCTTTTGAATCATTAACTTCTTTTTAAAAAAATACAACTTTGTCATGAGGGCCTTGTTTCTCATTCTCAAGAACCTCTATCTCGTGACTTGTACTCTCAGTTTTTTCTTAAAATTTAGGCGCAAGTGTATTAACTTGGTCTTTCAAGACTTTGTTAAGTTTATCGAGTTTTATACACTTGGCGAGAGTTTGAGCATACAAGTCCTTAAGATGCGGGTCCTCAAACTCTTCAGACTCATTTTGTTCTTGATTACACTAATTTTCATCAGGATTTTCAAGTTCAAAAATGCCAAAGTAATTATTGCCACAATTAAAAATCACAGGATATGCATAATATGGTCTATTGTCAACTACTTGAGGATTACTCTCATTGTTATCATGTTCATCATCACTGTCATCCCAAGTAACCTTGAAATTCATAGCTTTATGATTCGTTCCAAATTTTTTCATAGGACAGCTATGGGCATAATGACCAAGCATGTGACATTTATAACATTCAACTTGACTAAGGTCAGTATCATTGTTGGTCTGCCTATTATAAGCTTTGACCCGATCATGAGGTCATGGATTATAGGTCATTGATTGCCCTTGTTTTTGAAACTGACGTTTCTTCAAGATTTTCTGAAATTGCTGACAAATAAGAGCAATTGATGAATCTATATTCGAACATTTATCATTATCTGAGATATATGAGTGATCAACCTCTTTGGAACCCTTAGAAGAAGAGGAGTAAGATGAAGACTTGAAAGCAACACTCTTATTCTTCTCAGGGTTTTCCATTCTCATCTCAAGTTCGAACGTTCACAATTTTCCAGCTAATGTATCGGGTTTCATTTTTTATAAGATCTTGGGCTTCCTCGATAGTTTCACGTATGGATCCAAAGCTCTTAGGATGAGACCTTAGGACTTTGCAAACAATTTGAAAATCATAATAAGGAGCTCCTAATGCGGTACTATTGTTTACAATATCACTTAGTCTTGCATAGAACTCATCAAAAGGTTCGTTTTCACTATTGCAAAATATTCGAATAACATTAAAAATTATTAGAATAGAACTTCTGTTTTCTTTAAGAAGACATTCT
This sequence comes from Kingdonia uniflora, assembly GCA_014058105.1. Classification (NCBI taxonomy): domain Eukaryota; kingdom Viridiplantae; phylum Streptophyta; class Magnoliopsida; order Ranunculales; family Circaeasteraceae; genus Kingdonia; species Kingdonia uniflora. Next base: position 344,547 of record JACGCM010000563.1, read on the forward strand.
TACTACTTTTTCATACTCTGTAAAATATATAGGCTTGACTTTTTAGAACAAAGAGTTAGAAAACCCACTTACCTATTCAGAGTCAGTCAGTCTAGTTGTAGTCGCTCCACTTGTATTCACTGATGCCGGATAACCACGAGATAATGCTGGCGCCTACTCTAGACACTAAATGAAGCAAACTCCAAAATTGGATATTTTACTTGTTTCCTCGATCCAATTAAGGTTGCAAAAGAGATCGAGTTCATTGTCTTCATCTGAAATTTTGCATCAAGTACTTGGTAGATCGAGGTCTGAGGGTATGACTGCTTCAGTAGTGAAGGCCATCATGAATGGAGTGCACCCTATTGATACTCGAGGAGTGGTGCGGTAAGCCCATAATACACTGAGTAGTTCGTTTACCCATCTGCATTTCTTGTCGTCGAGGCACTTGCGTAAGCCAACTTTGATGCTTTCGTTAATGGCTTCTGCTTGTCCGTTGCCTTGAGGATAAAATAGTGTGGAAGTTGACAACTGAATCTTGTATTTATGAAGGAAAGCAAGGGCTTTAGCAGAGATGAACTGTTTCCCATTATCAGAACGTATCATTTACGGACAACCAAGCCGGGTAATGATGTGCTCCCAGAACTTGATGACCTCATTCTCATCAGTATGGCATAGAGGAACTACTTCAACCCACTTGGTGAAGTAATAAGTGGTAACTAAGACGAACCATCTGTTTCCCGATACTGGATGGAAGGGGCCAATGATATTGATTCCCCATCATTTAAATGGCCAAAGGACATTGCTAACATGTAAGTCGAGGGTCGAGCTCTTGATATCCTCAGTGTGGATTTGGCATTTGTAGCATTTACAAACAAAGACTTCGCAGTCTTGTCTAATATTGGGCCAATAGAGTCCTTGTGTGAATGTACTTTGGGATAGCGATCGCCCAAAAACATGTGCACCATAGATACCTTCGTGAAGCTCTCTGATTTTGATCTAAGCCTATTTTAGTGAGATGCATTCGATATGTGGTCCGCCTCCAGTGAGTCGATATAATATTCTGTTTTGGACTGCGAATCGGGAGCACTTGGCTAACAGGGATCGGGCTTCTTCCTTGTCACTTGGGATAATGTTAGTGTTGAGGTAAGCATAAAACGGTCTTCTCCAGTCGTCAGGGTCGTCATCTTCAGTGACGGTTATCTGGAGTATTGACAAGATATCGAGGCTTGAATGTTCAATGATCTCAATTTCTAAAGATCATTTTTCACTGTCTCCCAGCATTGCAGCGATGTAAGCTAATGCATCGGTATGGCAATTTTCTTGCCGAGATAAATACGAAATGGTTGCATGCTTGAATTTTATCATCTTTTTTTCTACCAGGGCTGCGTAATCGGCCATTTTTCCTGTTGTCTTGAAAATTTTGTTGTAATGATTGGCGACGTGTAAGGAGTTGACATATACTACTAATTCCACAACTCTGAGAGTAAGTGCAAGATCGAGACCGTCTAAGATTCCTTCGTACTCTGTTTCATTATTGGTAGCATAAAATTTGAGTTTGATAGCTTTTTTATGTGATGATTGGAGGGCGTGGCGAGGACTATGCCAATTACGGATCCTTGTGGTCATGCCGATCCGTCCGTAAAAAGTCGCCAGCCAAAACTTTTGGACCATGCATCTGGTTCTGCAATTGAGTCGCCGGTGAAGATTTCATCGAGTTCTTCCCAATCAGGGTCTTCGATGGGAAAATCTAACAAAAAGTCGGCCACTACTTGTCCCTTGATGGATATTTGAGGTTCAAAGGAAATGTCATATTCCCTAAGGAAAACAAACCATTATTGAACTCGTCAAGATTTTTCCTTTTTGGAGAGTACGAGTTTGAGGGGGTATTTTGTAATGACTTTGATGAGGTGAGCTTGGAAGTATGGAAATAGTTTTTGAGAGCTATAAACCAAAGTGAGCAATTACTTCTCCGTGGTAGTATATCATTTTTCAGCAGGCATAAGAGTTTTACTGATAAAGTAAATAGGTTTGTCGATGCCTGCATCTTTTCTAATAAGGACATAGCTGATGGATTCATCAGTAGTGGATAAATACATGGTGAGTATTTTACCATCAATTGGAGTACTCATTATAGGAGGATGCTCCAAGTATCGTTTAAGATCTTGGAATGCCATTTCACAGTCAGAAGTCCAAATAACTTCTTTTTGTTGTTTGTTCGAAAGAGGATTGGGGTTTTCACGAAGAAGAAGGTAAAGAACTTTGCATCGATCAGATGACTTTAAGATAAATCTGTGAAGAACAACTATTTTGTCAGCGAATTTTTGAATATCTTTTTTCATTCGAGGAGAGGGCATTGCCATGAGTGCTTTGATTTAAGCGGGATCGATATCGATTCTACTTTTGCTTACTAGATGGCCAAGAAATTTTCCAGATGCGACGCTGAATTGACATTTCTCTGGGTTTAGTTTCATATGATATTTGCGAAGGATATCGAAAATAGTTTGGAGGTTGCGGAGATGATCTTTCCCTTTCAGGATTTTACAGATCATATCATCGATATAAACCTCTATGATTTTGCCGAACAGATCTTTGAAAATTTGGGTGACCAGTCATTGGTTAGTAGCTCCAACATTCTTTAACCCAAAGGGCATTACTGTGTAACAGTAGAGTTCTCTTTCGGTTATGAAGGTAGATTTCTCTTGATCTTCTTCGGCGAGTAAAACTTGGTTGTATCCCAAGGCGGCATCCATCATAGAAAGAAGTTCGTGTCCTGCGACTGAGTCGAGAAGTCGCAGAATTAGTTGTAGCGAAAAAATATCTTTGAGTATGAATTTGTTGGGTTCTGGGAAGTCGACAAAAACCCGTATTTTGCCATTTTTCTTTGGCACGACGACGATATTAAAAACCTACTTCGGATATTTAGCTTCCCGAATAAAGCCGACACGAAGGAGTTTATCAATTTCTTCGTTGACAGCATCTCAAAGTTGGGGAGCTAAATTCTGCCATTTTTGGATGATTGTTATGCTGTCTGGAAGGAGGTTGAGGTGGTGGCAAGGGATGGAAGGATCAATTCCAAGCATTTCCTGAAAAGTCAAGGCTAAGACGTCGATGTTTTTCTTAAGTGGTCGTATCATGGCCTCTTTTTTGTCAATTGACAGCTTGGATCCAATGAAATTTGTACGCCCGGGGCCATCGAGCTCAACAGTTTCAACCATTTTAGCATCATGTTGCTCAAATGTGGGTGGTGCTTCAAGCTGTAACTGCTATACTTTGAGAAGTTTAGCTGTATGAGGGTTGACTGTGGTATTTTAGCATATTCGTGCGACTGTTTGGCTGCCCTTGATTTCATAAACTCTGTGATGCGTAGGAAAACGCAACGCTAAATGATAAGTCGAGGGTATTACTTTGATAGAATGTAACAAACTGCGTCCCAAAATGTTCAAATATTTGGACTCTGCATCAATGATAAGAAATTTAACGAATGTGGTTTCTGACCCAGCTTGAAATGGCAGAGTGATATCTCTTGTGGTGGATTCTTTTGAACCATTGAAGCCTGTGATTATTGTTGTCGATGCCTTTACTGAATTATTAAGGCCTAAGACTTCGATTGCTCTTCGAAATAAGACATTCGTGGCACTTCCAGTATCAATGAGAAGCGTATGTAAGTAATCCTGTCCGAATTTGAGCATAATAACAAGAGGGTCATTATGAGGGTATTTAACATGGTTGGTATAGCAGACCTCGAATGTTATTTGGTAAGGACGCTCGGATTTGCTTGTGCTTGGAAGAAGTTTTACCGATTTGTTTGAGGAGGTCATTTTGTAGCAAGACGTAATACGATCGTCTTGTTTTCTTTTCTTCCCTTTTTCAATTTTGATCATATACAAATGGCGAGCTTGTCCCTGGACCTAATTTTGCTCGACTTCTGTGGTTTTTGCTTGTTCTTCGGGAAATTTTTGAATGTCGATGACATAATTGCAGAGTCTTCCAGCTAAGAGGATACGATAAAAGATACGTATGAGGGAGTAACAGCTATCAGTTTCATGACTATGTATATTATGATATTGACACAAGGGTCTGTTCGGAAGATCTGTAATTGCTTGTAGCACGCGGTAACACTCGTCTTTCTTTATTATCGGCAAGATAACAAAGAGGGTTGTTGTCATTGGCGGCAGAATTGGGACAGGTCTGTCGAGCTTGCCCTCTTTTCTTTTAATGTTATCAGTGTTTTTGCTGTGTTGCTTCGGTGCTTCAGTAGTGATAGCTCGTTGGGACGGGGTCGAAGATGCTTCTCAAGAATGTATGACAAAAGAGTTTTTTATCTTATCTTTCTTTGATCGTTCTAGCTTGATGTAATTATTAACCACGTCAATCATTTCAGTATCCGTATGTGGTTTGGGTAGAGTAAGCTCTTCGCGAACTTTTGAGTCGATATACAAGGCGGAGGTGAATGCTTAAACTACAATTTTGGGGTCTGAATTTCCAATCTCCCGTGTTTCCTGTAGAAATGTTAATAAAAGTTTGTCAAGGTTTCTTTCGCGTCTTGCTTGAAGTAAATCAAATAGTCAACGGTGATTTCGCGCACCCTAGCATGAGCGTAGTTGGATTCGAAAAGATTTTACAATTGGCTAAAGGTGGTGATGGAAGCTTCTTGGATAGTGTGGAACCATCGAAATGGTTCTTCTTTTAGGCTCATGTTGAATAGCTTACATAACATATGGTCGAGCTTGGAGTATAACCCAACTGCGGCTTTGAAATGTCGAACATGCGTCAACGGATCAGTTACGCCTACATATTGGATGAACTTAGGCATATGGAAATTTTCTGGGATGGGCATTTTTTGAGATATTGAGAGATAGGGTTTGTTTCAATTCGATCTAGCGCAGATTGTCGGCCTGGGATGTGAGAGTTGATGGCTTAGATTTTATTGATAAGGTCATCTAAAGTGACGAATTACTACGGGGGAAGAGGTAGGGCTGCAATTTGAGGAACATAATCGCCATGTCCCTCTGGTCCCAATAGATCCCTGATAGGCATCCTTTCTAGCAGAGGAGTTTGATGATGTATGCGTCGACTTACTTGGGTTGTCGAAGCTGAAGAAGTTAGCCCGAAATATCGAGAGTCCCTATTTGAATTTCCAGATCTAGATCGAGACATTCGTTGATCATCCTCTCTCAATTGGTTATCGCGTTGAATTGTTCTTGATCGATGTTCACTTCGAGCCAGTGGAGGGGACATCTGGCAAACAGTAATTCGATCTTGTATCCTTTGCAATCTTTCCATCTCTTTTTGATGTGTTTGACTTTGCTAATCCAGGGCTTTTCTCTGTTTATCTCTTTCCATTTGTAACGCTTGATCGTGGATACCTTGATCTTCCAGTCTCTGAGTTTTTTCTACGGCCATTTGTTTTTGAAGTTCAAGGACTGCACCATGCAAATTAAGAGTTCCTGGTATGTCCTGATCTCTTACGGTACTGGAATGGCTCCTCAAGTTCGTATTTGTCATCGGATGGTGTTTAGATTGGAAATGGTAGAAAAAAGTGTGGATTTCCCACAGACGGCGCCAATTGTATTGGTGTGTTTTCTGGGAGGAAAACCTTTGCCAATACTATTTGTAAGGATTGCGTAATAAAGAGCTAAATAACTAGAATTTTACGTGAAAAACTCAGCAAAAGCTGAGAAAAACTACGACCTCGAGGAGGATTTGATGTAAAATCTAGTAGATGCTAGATATTACAAGTTTTCAGAGTATTGCTAGTGTTAAGGATTGATGATCGTAAAACTTCTGGTCCTTTAGAATCTATTCTCTGCCTGTATTTATAGTAGATATAGGCAGTTTAAAAAATGAAAAAAATAGTCTTTTATTCCAGGGGTAGTGGCGAACTTTGCGGATTTCTAACAGTTCCTTCTTGACTGGGCTTCAATGGCTACTTTTGGTAATTCGACGACTCATAGAATCTTCCAGAATGTTAAGTTGTCTTCGACTATAGGATGTTGAGCTGTCTTCGACTATAGGATGTTGGCTTATTCTTGTCGAATTTGGGGAATATGATACTACAGTTATGAAGTGAACACTCTATGGTGGTGATAATTCACTACAGACATATGATAAGCTATTTATAAAAAAATGAGAACAACTTATATGAGGATGATATTATCTTTACGGTGACAATTAACTTTTATTATGATGATACTGTTGGTCACAACAAATGACCAAATGCTCCACTTTAATTCTGACAGCTTCTTTCCTTTATAGTCGATGTGACAAGTTTACATGATTGTGACAACTTAGCTTAAAGTCAATTTTGATTACATTTACAACAAGCTATCTATCCCAAAAATCCACGTTGGTAGGGAAGTATGTAATGCTTGATAATTTACACTAGTAAAACGACAATATATTCATAAAGAAATAACAAATACTAATGGGAGGATGACATTGAATTTACGGTGACAATTAACTGTACAAAAATGATACTCTTTGTAAGAACCAATGACAAATTAGCCGTTTTAATTCCAATAGCTTCTTCTCTATACAGTCGATGTGATAAGTTAATCTTTCCAATAACATAAAAGCAGTTGAGTATAAGAGATGCAAGATATGTATTCTCAACAACCCCAACAATATCATCACCACCATGACATGTAGTTCTTTAATCTAAACCCTACATCAACGCCAAACCTTCTCAAGTTATTACACCTACAAAGATGTTCTGTTTCTTTGATGCTCTCCAATTCATCAATATTTTTTATAAATCCGAATAAGAAACCGGAGAATAATTTCCATAATTCGTTGGATATATTTGGGGAAATCCTGTTTGTGGTGACCGATTATGCGTTGAGTATTTTGCATAATCCACCACTTCATTTAAACAACTTGCCCCCTCAACCGCCAATATTTAGGGAGTTACCTCATGGATATGGAACTTTCAATTTTGTGGGGTTAGATGAGAGGGAGTTCATTAAGATGGTGACAGAAGGTGGTTTAAGAGCTCAACATTGGATTTTAGGTAAGAGATAACTGTGGGTGGTGTCGTGGTGGTAAAAGTGGAGATGTGGAGGAGTAGAGGCTTAGGTAAGAACTGTAAACTAGACCAAGTGAGGAAGTGAGGCGGCGTTGTTTGAACTTTGAAACTTGAAAAACTTGTTGTTACTTGTTACCCTAAAGGTTAAAGACTTAAAGGGTAGCTTCAATATATAAAATTACAATTAAACCAAATCACTTAATAGGTCACGGGTCGACTCGAACTACTTAGGCTAAGCCCTAACTCGATCTATTTATTAAATGGGTTAGGCGGGTTTGGTTCAAATGGCCAGTAACCCCTTCAGGCCAAACCCAAACCCACCAGATATAAAGTTGGGTTGGGTCGGGTTGGCGGGTCGTGGGTCACTTTGCCAGCTTTATAGAGAAGTATGTAATGCTTGATAAGTCACACCAGTAAAATGACAATATATTTAAAGAGAAATGACAAATACTAATGGGAGGATGACATTGAATTTACGGTGACAATTAACTGTACCAAAATGATACTCTTTGTAAGAACAAATAATAAATAAGCCGTTTAAATTCCAAGGGCTTCATTCCTATACAGTCGATGTGACAAACCAATATTCTTTAATACTTGATTAGACAGCTTAGCTTAAAGTTAACTTTGATTACGTTTAGTATAAGCTATCTATCCAAAACATCCACGTGGTTCACGCCACTCTAAACCTTAAGCCCTAAACCCTGCCACGTATGATTCAAAGTCCCAATACAATTCTCCCAAGTATAAAAAACCCTAAACTTTTTTCTTTTCAGCTATATATTCTCAAGTCTCAACTATTCAAAGCCTCAACCCTAATATTTGTTTTTCAACTTCTCGATTATTCAAACCCTTAAATCTTTTCAACTTCTCAAAAAATATCGCACTCCTACTCCACTTAATTTAGCCGTGCCACTTCCAGTACCCCTCAAGATTGGTTTGAGGTAGTAGGAATTGAGGAAGAACAGGATGATGAACATTTCTTCAAGTTGAATATAATTTGCCTAATAGAGAAGGATATCCCCGGTGAGAAGGCGCAACTGCTGAAAGAGCATTACGAAGAGTTCAAGAAGAAATTTGGAGAGCTCGATGAAATAGATGACCAACTGGATAAAATTATAAAAAATAAAAGAAAGTGTTCTAAAGAGTTGAAGTTCCATATCCACTTCTTGGAAGATTAGCTCTGCGCTCTGATGTTGGACTGGGATGAACACAAAATACTGTGAGATGAGTTGGCCTGTAAAATTAGTTATCTCGAGTAGAAGATCAAGGCTATGGAACGTAATTAAAATTCCTCAAGTGAGGAGTTGTGAACATTTGTATTATTTTTTTTTAGTTTATTTTTAGGTTTTAGTTTTTGTTGTTATTGTTGTTGTTTTGTTTTCCTTGCATAAATATTTGTTTTGTTTTGTTCACCTTTTTTCTTTTAAATAGTGATTTCTGTCTGAAACGAGGGAAGCAAACTGCTAAAAAGTTTTGTCAGAAAAAATGATATAAGGGAACCAAATAAATGATAAAGGCTCCATGAACAATGATAAATAACTGTTGAACTTAACAATACTGATGATAACATTTCAACAGACAAATGATAAATTATATGTAAAACAATGACAGTTCAGGAAAGATCAAATAATATATAGGATACAAACAAATGCGAAATTCTCATGAATATATGATAGGTCGATGGGACAAGTAATGATACTTGATTAGACAACTCAGTTTAAATTCTCATTGATTATAACTTACATGTACAACAAGTAACGATGGCGCCGAAGTAATAATACATTTTACCCTAAATATCATGTAATCCTTGACACATGTCCCTTCCCAATATATTTAATTCCCTATTATATAAACCCTAATCTCAAATCAACTATTCTTAACTCTTCAACTATTTAAACCTAAACCCTAAACTCTTTTTAACATCTCAAGAAAACTATTGCACTCTACTCGATTTAGCCATGTCTCTTCGAACACTCTATACGATTGGTTTGAGTCGGTAGGGATGCAGGAAGATCAGCGTGACCAACGTCTTTACAAATTGAATAGATTATGCCTAATGGAGAAGGATGTCCCCGATGAGAAGGCGTAAAGTTCGAAAGAGCATTACGAAGACTTTAGGAGGAAATTAGGAGAGTTTGATAAAATAAAAGAAGAACTGTATCAAGTTATAGCAAAGAGAGATCAACATTTTGAATAGTTCAAGTTCCATATACGCTTCTTGGAAGATCAGCTCTGATCTTTAAAGTTGGAGGGATGAGCGCAAGAAACTGCGGGAGGAGTCAACTTTTAAGATTAGCTGTCTCGAGCAAAAGATCCAGGCTTTGGAGCGCGATCAGGAATCCTCAAGTGAGGAGTTACGAAAATTTGTTTTGGTTTTTAGGGTTTTTAGTTTATTTTAAGTCTTTTATTATCCTTTTGTGGTACTATCCTTGTATGAACATTTGTTTTATTTTCTTTTAGCTTTCAAATAGTGATTTTCGTCTTATATGAGTCAAACAAAACAATAACAGTTCCTTAAGAAAATAATGATATAAGGGGGACAAGTTTAACAATGAACTTAACAAAACATATGACATTTTAGATACAAACAATGATATAATGAAAATAAACAAATGAGAAATTTTTTGTGCATAAATGTCAGTTTAGAATCAAACAATGATATAATGGAAATTAACAAATGAGAAATTTTTTGTGCACAAATGACAGTTCAGAAGAAAACGATGATATAATGGAAACAAGCAAATAAGAAATTATTTTTGAACAAATGACAGTTCAGAAGCAAACAATGATATAATAGAAACAAATAAATAAGAAATTCTTTGTGCACAAATAATAGTTTAGAAGCAAACAATGATATAATGGAAACAAGTAAATGAGAAATTCTTTGTGAACCAAAGACAGTTCAGAAGCAAATAATTATATAATATAAACTAACAAATGAGAAAAAAAATTAAACAAATAATCATTTTAACAAAACTGACGATAAAGATCATACACACAAATGATACATAGAGTACCTAAAATCATCACCACAAAATGATTGCAATATCTTCATCTGGGATGACAGGGGCTAAGTGATTATTATAAAAGATGGTGCCATTTTCGGACGTGAATTGTCGTCGGATGGGATTGGCAGAAGCTTACAAGAATAATGATTATGTCAATTTTTTTTGATACCTGCTGCAAAATCTTAGTTTGGTAACCAGATCAGGCATTTTTCCCTTCTATTCCTTTGCGTGCGAGGACGACTAGCTCGAACTGTTGGTATAGGAGCATGAACATGTGGATTAATTTTTAAAATTTTCTACTGCTCAATTCCTCGGATAGGAATCCATATCAATTTATAAATAGCCTTGTATGTATCATTTGTGAAGTACTCAGAGACGCGTACAGTTAGATCAACATTAACAAGACCGAGAGTACGTACTCCGTGTTCACAAGGTATCCCCATTGTTTGCCACTAACGACAAGAATAAGTACCATCTTTAATATTTACTGAATCGGTCCTGCCATAACTAGTCATCTAAAAATGGTGACGCGATATACGAACCCTGCAAGTTAGTGAATCCACCACAAACTTTTTGCTCTCACAGTAATCTGTAGCCTACGGCATTAAGCGAACTTTACTCATCTCGACTTTCTCCCTATACGTGTAGGACATTTATGAACATATTCTACGTAATTCCTTAATAAACACATGAATAGGGAGATCTCTCACTTTCAAAATAACGCTATTCTAACTCTCAACATGATTAGTGTAAGCCACTCCGTATCTGAATAAATGCCAAACAATTGAAATCAAATGCCAAATCTGAATAACATGATGACAAATGGAAATATAACAGCTGTAAAAAAGAATAATAATGAACTAAGGACAAATAATGGTAAAAAAATGACAAATAAGTATGCAAATGGTGTAATGATGACTATTCCTGAAATAACAAATGACAAGTTGATCGATAGATAATGATAACTTACATACTCATTGGAATGTATAGATTAGACCATGTTTTCTTGGGAATACCTTTTATGTATTGGAGACCAACTAGATCCGTATTTCAGATAGCATTCATGTGTTTGTCGAAATCAATGCTGGTTAGGGCCTCTGCTGCCATCCTAAATGTGATCCTTGTGCTTTCGAGGGTAGTTTTAATGTTGTTCGATATGTGGAAGTTACAAAACTTATGGATTGCAAATGGTAACACCTTAGGTGCAGCATTAATAATTTCATTGTTCCTGTTAGAGATGATGACGAATCGAGTGCTATAACAGTGAAAATTAGACCCAAACATCTCCAGGAAGTATGTCCAATTTTTAATAGTCTTTGAGTCTATTACTAAAACCGCAAGTAGAAAAATATGATTGCTTGGGTCAATGGCAATGACTGTTAGTAGAGTCCCACGATATCTTCATTTTAAAAAAAATTGTCAATCACAACAACGAGCCTCAATAGTTTATAAGTTTTTTAGGGAGGGCCAAAACACAAAAAATGCCTTGTGAATCTCTTATCCTTACAACTCATAGTTTGTATGTCAAACACAAAATTCGGGTCAACACACCTCACTTCCACAAAGTAGCTTATAAGCAGTTGGTATGCGTGCTCAAAGCTACCTTGCATCTGAAATAATTACGTAGATCAAACGATAAACATCAAAGTACAAGTAAGAAACATCGAAGTACAAATGACACAGTGAGTTGACCAAAATAATATGTGATAAAATGAAAAATATTGATGTACGAATGACAGGTGATGCGTGAGCAAATGACATATAAGACGATGATACCTCTGCGTGGGCTTTTTCTTTCGCATGCCAGGCAAGATTGCATGTTACATCAATATTGTAATTAATTTGCATATTATCAATAATTCTGAAAGGTTTATAGTTTGGGTCTTTTCTCAATTTTTGCTTGATTATAGAAGCAACCCATCTACTAGACGCTGCCTTATACGCGTTCTCACCATCAATTTCTACTCGAATGCATGTATGCACGAAGCAATAAATACTTACTCTAAATAGGGTAGAACGGAGAAACCTTATCGTGTAAATCTGCTAATATCAATTATGACCTTTGCAACGTACCACGATTTTATATTCGTTTCTCAGAACGTGTATGAGATTGAACTTGTTTACAACTGTATAAGCTCTTATGTGATTCTTGAGTATAATCTTATCTCGATATAGATCACCAATGTTAAATTTTTACAAAAGTAATAGAGATCCTCGGTGTACGCAGCATATCTAAACCAAAAATCTACGAACATCCCATTGTAGTTTCCATCGTTTCTTCCGAGTTCTTGTTCTTTGTTTTAGCGCTCGCCGAGAAGCTTGAAATACTTGTAAGGTGTAGTCATTATTCCTCGGAATATATATCTTCTCATCTATATGAAAAAAATACTTGAGACAATTTATTTCAAAACTACATAAAAATGGATCTTCATAATTTTCTCCTTAAAAATAATCAGTATGTCCAATGATAGGTTCGGGTTCAATTGAAAGAGGAATATTAGTTAACACAGGTTCATTTGAAAGAGGAACATCAGTAGGGATAGTTTGAAAAGATTTATTTGATTGAGGAACATTAGTTAGCATAGGTTCATTTGAGTGATGAACATTTGATTGATGAATACTAGGCTTATTTGAGGGAGGAACATTAGTACGGATAGTTTCAAAAGAATTATTTGATTGAGGAACATCATCATCATCCTAAAGGTCTAAACCTACAGGATCAAGCCCTCTGCCGTTTGTTTCAGGGTAACCCCTGTATTCAGGTTCAGGATCAAGAAATGAGTTATGACGCAAAGGTCTTTCTGTTTTGGTGCTAGAAAACCCTTTACATGAAATAGTATCTTTGGTGGTGGACAACCCTTTATCCGAAGAACAAAAATCAGAAATAAAGTTATGGGAGTTCTGGGAAGGTACCTTAAGCACATTAACAATCCATATGTGAAAGGGTGTGCCGGGATTGCTTTTATGCATATTGATCATTGCGGTAAATTCCTGAACTGATGAAATTGCGCATGTACAACCATGAATGAAGTTGTACAACTTACAGTCTTCACAATGCATTTTTCTTGTTTCTTCAAGGAGTGTAACAAAATCTTCATATGACGAGTGCGCTCTTAGTAAGGTAAGTTTTATACTTCCTCCAATATAACTAACGATTGAACCGATCTGTGGAAGTACAATATCCCCCCAAGATGAATAATAGTATAAAATTGAACTTCATCCATCCAAAAAAAAATGATATAAATAAATAATTCCGGTGATAAAGTAGCAAAAAATAAATAAGACAAATGACAATAAAATTGATAACGAAGCAGAAGACAAATTATATAAAACTCAACTCCAGCAATCTCTCGACCAAATGATAGGAACATCACAAATAAATTATATCAATGAACAATTCCAGTGATATAGTAGCATATAAAAAATGTTAAAAATGAGACAAGAAAAATGGCAAATGATAAAGTAACAAAAGAAAAATAATTATGTACAAAGTATATCGTCTTGCAAAGAATTTTTCTTAAGAAAAAAGTAGTCAAATTATGATGCGGATACACAGTTAGAGATGATAGATATAGAGTTAGAGATGATATTTATTGTAATGGTTACTTTAACGGTCGGAGAGAAGGATAACAACGATTTTTATCAACAAGAATAACCTAGGATAACAACGATCTTTTTCTCCCCAATGACCTCTGTGTAAGGACTTTAACCAATGCGCAACAATAGTTAGAAGACTTAGTACATGAAGGAGACAAACAGTACATCAAGGTAAATCTGCTTTGATTTTCATAGAAGCTTTGTTGTTGAAGAATAAGAAGAAGAAGAAGAAAAAGCTTTGATTTCTTTTAAGGTTGGTAGTGTATTTTGGGGGGAATCTTCTCTCTTATTATTATTCTTATTACTGTAGCAGATTAGACTACTCAACAACTTCAGTAGGGATAGTTTATCATTTTGTATGTATTATTTATCATTTTTTTGTGATAACTTTGTCATTCGCTTGGAAATCTTTGTAATTGTTTTGTTATAGCTTTGTCATTTGTTCTGCAATCTTTGTGAGTTGGTAGATTTATAACTGTAGCAGATTAAACTACTCATCAACATTTAATATTTGAGAATAGGGGTGGCAGCTAGGGGTAGTAGGTGAGACCATTATCGATTTGTTAATTTTAGTATCAATTTTGGAAGAGGCTTGCCAAAGTGTCGATTTTGTAAAGTTGGCATGAAATAGTATTTATTCTCATAATTTCTAATGTTTATTCAGGTAAAAATTATCTCAACGGCAGATAAATACTGCCTTTAGACCAAGCCCAATATATCTGGACTAACACTTATTGAGTAATAGACCCATAAAAAGCATAACCCTTAGCTATCTACAGGAGAATGTAAGGCAAAGCAAAAGCATTAGCTATGTACAGGATAATGCAAGCGGCTATGGATCAAGGCCTGAGAAGAATCCTCATTTTATTAGACTAGTAAAATGTTTTCACTAAGAAAATCTTGTATTTAGGCTACTCTTGAGAAACAAGATGTGGTTTGCTTTAGTTCATGGATTCTTTCACATTTTCTTAGGACTGAATACTCATGTGATCTTTCTTCAGCTTTTTTTTCACTGCCTTAGGAAAAACTACTACAATTTGTCAGTATTATATACATTGTTCACATTACCCCCTTCTAGCTAAACCCGGTGCCAACATTGCGGCTGATTGATAGAAAATAAAATCCAAGAAACTAACTTGTGCTACTTTTTATCAGACTCTAACAGAAGGCTTAGAAGTAGACCTTAAAGGTTAAATGATCTAATGTGATTAATATCGGGTATGAAGGCAGAATACTCGGAGGTGCATAGTCATTCGAACGACGGTCAATTTTTTACCTAAAATTTGGCCCAGTTACAATATTCTATTGGAGGCTCATAGTCGTTCGTACGAGACACATAGTCGTTCAAACGCAATTCGGAGATTTTCTTTAGAGAGGCCATTTAGACCATTGGCTTACCTCATGATCCGTGTAATTGATGTAATAATCTCCCAAGTATAAAAATGAGACTTAGGGTATTTCTTAACCATCCTTTGGTGAGTTCTTTTTTAGAGAAACCTTAATTTGCTAGTGAGTGATTGTAACCTCGAATCATCTAATAAAACTCCCTCTCAATTGGTGTAGATGTAGGCAATTTATAGAACCACGGTAAATTGTGTGTTCCCGTTTGATTGTGTTTATTTCTTTAGTTTGTTCATCGATAATCGGATTAAATCGGTGTTTGGTTTCCGCTGTGCGGCTCAACAATTGGTATCAGAACGAGGCTGTATCTTCGGTGGTTCTTGAAATTTAAGGTAACGTCTTATCTCGATTTTGCTTTGTTTTCAATTTAATTAGTGAATGAAAATTGAGAGAACAATGGTAGAAGATGAACCAAGTTCCTCAACGGCGTTTAAACGAAATAACACAATGGTTATGTTTAACATTGCCAAAATTGAACTTGAGAAATTTATTGACACAAATACCTTTGGTATGTGGCGATGTGAAGTTATTGATGCGCTTAGTCAATAAGATTTGGACGAGGTGTTGGAAGACAAGCCCGAGGAGGTTGAAGAGAGTATGTTGAAGAAGATGAATAAATGGACATGTAGTCAAATTAGGTCATGCATAACTCTAGACATAAAGTCCATTTGATGAATGAAATCTCGGTGAAAGAGATATGGAGGACTCTTGAGGAGAAGTATTTGGTGAAGATTATCCAAAGTTGACTCCTTTTGAAGAGGAAGCTTTACCGTTATAAGATAAGGGGTTTCTATGTCGGAACATTTGAGCAATTTCACCAAGTTACTTTTCGACTTGGCGAATCTAGAAAAGGTTGTTGGTGATGAGGACAAAACTCTATTATTCTTGAACTCGCTTTCCAAAGAGTACAAAACTTCGTAATGACGATTAATACTTATGGGAATAGTTCTTTGAAATATTCAGATGTGACGATGGTGGTGGTGAATCATGAGTAAAGAAAGAAGGATCAATATAAGTTTGTCAAGCCGACATCTCAGGTGTTGATGGCAAGAGGGAGGTCTACGGATAAGAGGTCTAGTGGTAACAACTCTCGATCAAAGTTGAGATGTTGCTGTGTTAATCACAATAATCTGGGTAAAGATGATTGGATGTTCTGTCATGAGATAGGACATTAGAAGAATAAGTGTTTTGCGCTTCTAAAGAAGAAGAAAGATGGAAAAGTTGGTTCTTCAGTAAATGTTGCTCAAGACCGTGGGGTAAATGATGGTAATGATTCTGACTTTTCTTTAACCATATCATCTAGTGCATGCATTGTTGATTCCAAAGAATTGAATATGGATTCGGGTGCTACCTATCATATTTGTCCCGATATGGGTTGTTTTTCTAGTTTTAAAAAGGCTAGAAGGTGGAGCTGCGTTGATGGGAAATGATAATTCCTGTCGCATAATAGGGATATGTGCTATTCGTCTTAAGTTGCATAATAGTTTGGTTTAATAAATTGAAAAGGTTTGGTATATTCTAACTATGAAGAAGAATATTATCTCAACTGGTTTACTTGAAGTGAAATGTTACAAGGTTGTATCTGAAAATAGGGTTCAGAAGATTCTTAAGGAAGCAATGGTGGTATTGAAGGGTCAAAGAAGAAGCAAAAACTTGTACTAGTTAGATGGTATGGCTATTTTTAGGGATGTTGCTACTATGGGAAGTACGGAGATTACTTCTAGAGATACTACTAGATTATAACATATGCATTTATCGTATACGGGTGAGAAGTCCTTGAGAGTTCTTGCGAATCAAGGGTTATTGAAATGTGTTAAGGCATGCAAGTTAGATTTTTGTGAGCATTGTGCTCTAGGCAAGCAGATAAGGGTGAAGTTTGGCACGGCTATTCATCGTACTCATGCAATCTTTGACTATGTTTATTCAGATGTATGAGGACCCTCCAAGAATGTTTTACTTGGAGGTAAACATTATTTTGTGTCGTTTGTTGATGATTTTTCTATACGTGTATGGGTATATACCATGAGAAGGAAGGATAAAGCCTTATACATATTCATGAAATGGAAGAAGTTGATAAAAACTCAAACTGGCAAAAAGATCAAATTACTCTATTCATATAATGGTGGAGAGTATACAAGTGATCAGTTCTTACAAATATGTCAGGATGAGGGAATTCTGAGATATTTCACCATTAGGGAGACACCACAACAAAATGGTATAACGGGCCGCATAAATCATACTTTGCAGGAGAAGATACGATGTATATTGTCTAATTCTAGGTTGGGCAAAGCGTTTTGGGCTGAGGCTTTGATATATGCATGCTACCTCGTTAATAGGTTGCCTTCGATTACAATTAAAGATAAAACACCAATGAAAGCTTGGTCGGGAGAACCTACTAGAAATTATGATAGTATTCAAATTTTAGGTGTCCGGCATACTATCATGTCAAAGATGGTAAGTTGGATCCTCGAGTAAGGAAAATAATTTTTTTGGGTAAGAAGAAAGGGGTTAAAGGTTATAAGTTATGGGATTCGAAAGACTGGAAGATTATTTTTAATAGAGATGTCACTTTTGATGAGACTTCTATGATGAAGTCACAGGCCTTTGAGAACGAAGAGAAGATGACAAACAAGATTTTACAGTGGGTGGAGATTGATACATCTTTACATGATTCAGATAGTTCTGTACCAAAGAGGGTATTATCTACCGGTGTACCAACGGTTGATATGCCATTAGTTCATGTTCCTGATGATGAAGACGCAGACAAAAGTGGAACATTTGGTAGTATAGACGAGAATACTCCAGTTGTAGAGTCAATTACAACTAGTAAACCAAAAAGGAATGCAAGTAAGCCAGAATGGCTTACAAAGGACATGATACTTCCAAAGGTGAAGGCCATGGTAGCCTATGTACGCACTACCGCTCGTTGATGAAGATATTATTTCTACTTATAAATGAGCTATTTACGGTCCTGAAGCTAACAAATGGGAGGGAGCAATGAAAGAAGAGATGCATTCTCTTATTAAGAACATAACTTGGGAAATTTCGAAGCTACCTAAGGGAAAGAAGGCATTTGGTTATAAGTAGGTCTACACAAAAAAACAAGGATCTCAAAATGATGATATACGCTTCAAGACAAGACTCGCAGCCAAAGGCTTTGCTCAAAGGGAGGGGATTGATTATAATAAAGTTTTTTCTCTAGTGATGAAACATTCCTCTATTCATATCCTTTTGGCCTTGGTAGCATAGTTTGATTTAGAGTTGCAATAACTCGATATTAAGACATCGTTCTTACATGAGAATTTGAAAGAAGAGATCTATGACTCAGCTGAGTAGGTATAAAGTTACTAGAAAGGAAGATTATGTGTGTAAACTGAAGAGATCGTTGGACAGTCTGAAGTAGTCTCCAAGACAATGGTTCAAATGGTTTGATCAGTTTATAATTGGGCAGAAGTACAAATGGAGTCATTATAACCATTGATTTAATTACGTAAGCTGCGTGACGAGTCATTTATTTACTTATTTTTATACGTAGATGATATGCTTATTATGTGTAAACATAAAAACGAGAATGACAAGACAAAGAAACAAAGGGGTGAAGAATTTGAAATGAAGAATCTGGGTGATGCAAAAAAGATTATTGGTATGGAGATACATAAAGATAGAGAGAAGGGAACGGTGTGTCTTTCTCAGACGACGTATATGAGGATGGTACTTCAGAAATTTAGTATTGATGGGAACTATGAGCGACTTGATCCACGATACGCAGGTAACCATTGTTTTGGTACATTCAATTTGGTCCTTTGGGACATTTATTTTGGGGTCATTGGGTACATTTTTGAGTGAGAGAGAGAGGGCTTAATTTGTTTGGTTGGCAAAGTTCAGCTCAGATTTGAAGAAATCTTCATCGAGGTGGGGAATTGTCGGGTATGAAGGCATAATACTTGGAAGTGCATAGTCGTTCGAACGACAGTCAATTTTTTACCTAAAAATTGACCCATTTATAATCTTCTGTTGGAGGCTCATAGTTGTTCGAACGAGCCTCATAGTCGTTCGAACGACGGTCAATTTTTTGCTTAAAATTTGACCGAGTTACAATCTTTTGTTAGAATCACATAGTCGTTCGATCGACAATGCGGAGGTTTGTTTTGAAGAGGTACTTGCCTTGTGATCCGTGTAATTGATGTAATAATCTCCCAAGTATAAAAGGGAGGCTTAAGGTATTTCTTAGCCATCCTTGGGTGAATTCTTTTCTAAAGAGATCTCAATTTGTTGATGAGTGATTGTAACCTAAAAGCATCTAATAAAACTCTTTCTCTATTAGTGTGGACGTAAGCAATTTGGTGAACCACGGTAAATTGTGTGTTCTCGCTTGATTGTGTTTATTCCTTTAGTTTGTTCATCGTTAATCGAATCGAATCGGTGTTTGGTTTTCCCTGTGTGGCTCAACAATCAACACCTTTTCTCATGTAATGTAAAGAATATGATAAACGATCTACACTTCTTTCATGATTTTTATTCTTGCCAACTTCTGAGTTACAATTTACAAATGAGATGTTGCTCCACCATGGTTGGCTCCTTATAATCAACAACTTCCCATCATATGTGCATTTCAAAACATCTGATTTCCTCACAATTCAAGGGAAAACTGAATTTTGCTGTAAAATGTATGTGATACCTGTGATGATAGTTCAACTATGCTTAAATAACATATGACTTGATTAATATTAAGAGTAAATTTGAGAAAAACCCCCATATTTGTATATCGTTTTGACATTGACCCCCACATTCGCTAAAATTAGCCTTTCCCCCCTATTCTTGCCTGAGCAGTCAGTCCACCCTTGTTGACTTCGATTGGCTAAAGTAATTTTTTTTAAAACCCAGCAGCACCCTTTTATTATTAAAAAAATAACAAAACCAAATATTTCTTCTTCTCTTTGTTTATCTTCTTCTCTATGTTTCTCTTCTTCTCTCTTCTACTATCTACTTCTCTCTTATACTATCTGCTTCCATTTTGTATTCTTTGCAGATATCTTTTTATTCTCCTTGCCCAATTCTGGCATGTCAATACGGAAATAGAGTCCCTCTTCACTCTCCCTTCACATCCCATCCTCGACGCGCTGCAGAAGTCAGAGCAGATCCTCCCTGAGAGAGAATTGGGTCGATGTCCATGAATTGGTCCATCATGTTTAACTCCTCCTTGGATAGAACAAATCAATCACCCCGGCAAATAGCAACAACAACAACAACAAAAACAGAGCAAAAATAGGAGAAGTCAAATTAGTAATGTTGATATATAATGAGGGGTTTTAGAAAGATGGGGTATCAAGGAAATGAGATAACAACTACCAAAGGAGAAGGGGATTGGATTATAGTAGCAGCGATGAGAGATAAGTTTGTCCTGTCGACGACAATAGATGTCGAGGTTGCATTTATCGTCGGTGGTACAGTCACGCATTTGGGTGTTGGTGTTGAATCATCGGTTGTGGTGGAAGGAGCAACTAGTGCGGTGGTGGTTGATCGGAGGAGGAGGTTTTGGAGGTTGGAAGTGAAGAAATAATGATTTAAAGTATTTTTTGTATATAAGAGGTACAAGTATATTTTCGCCGAGTCAATCGGAGTCAACGTCAGTCAACATAAGTTTAAAGTTTGACTCAGGCAAGAATAGGGGGGAAAGGCTAATTTTAGCGAATGTGGGGGTCAACGTCAAAACAGTGTAAAAATATGGGGGGTTTTCTCAAATTTACTATAATATTAATGTGTGGGAGTGTCTACGGATCCGCTCCCCTTACTTATATAATAATTATCTTTAAGGTAAGATTATTAAACATAATGTTTTGGAAAATGATATTTAGTATATAAACTCTTGATTTCTCTCAAGTCTCAAATCTGCCATCACATTAGTGGTTTTTATCCCTTAGAGATAGGGGTGAACAACTAAACCCGAACAGGGCCGACCCGAACAAGCCGGTTCGGTCCGGGTTAAAAATTTGCCGGTCCGATTTCGGGTCTGGTTTTTAAAACCCGGATATAGACGGTTCGGGTTCGGGTTTAAGATATGTTATGTTTCAAAACCCGACCCGAACTGGGTAGTTTAGTTTTGCCCTAAATTATTTAGTTATGTAGAGTAGTGTTAGACAGTTGAGTGTTAGATCTCTTCACAAATCACAATCTCCTTCTCCATTCTCCTCGACTCCTCTTGTATGAAACTGAAACCTCTCCTCGACTCCTCTTGTATGATTCTCCACTCTCCAATCTCCAGTTCTCTACTCACAAATCACAATCTTTTCTCTGTAAATCACGATCTCTTCTCTGTAGTTAAGTTTTCATACAATCCAGTTGTTTGAAAGTGAAACCGAAACCCTAAATCAAAACCCTCAATTGATGAAACTGAAACCGAAACCCTTAATTGTGTGAAAGTGAAACCGAAGCCCTAAATCAAAACCTTCAATTGTGTGAAATCGAAACCCTTGATGAATACCCAATCCGCTGTGAATTCGTCATCGACTCCAGGTACACTTCTCTTTTTATATATATATATATATATCATGCTTGTGATGAACCTGTTGATTGTTTGATGAATACCCAATCTGAAACCCTTAAAGTCGTTGTCGCTGTGAATTCGTCGTTGCTGTGACTCACTGATATCTTGCTTAATATATCAAATTTTTGGTTTATTTTTTCTTCTTGCAGATTTTGGGGTTTTTTTTTCTTCTCGTTGTGACTCACTGATATCTTGCTTAATATAAGTTATTGTTTATTTTAGTAATTGGGAGTTCTTCGACGGCTAATGTAAACATAAATCTGCAAGAAGTTCGAGATTGGCTTGAGATGGAAAAGCAAAAGGAAAAGGAAGATGAACTTGAATCTTAGGAATTGGCATCGAACAAGAAACGAAAAACAACATCGGAGGTATGGAACCATTTTACCAAAGTAAAAGGTATGATTCCTCCAAAGGAAAAATATAATTATTGCTCGGTATTGCTTAATTGTGACTCTTCTAAACAAGGAACTTCTAGTTTGAATAGCCACATGCATTATAGATGTCAAAGCCTTTTAAATCATCTTCGGTCAAGGTCGGATAATAGTCAACAAACTCTTCATTTCAAACCAAATAGTAAAGGACAAGAGCTTGTGCCAATGACTTTTAGTCAGGAATCTTGTAAGAAAGCTCTCACTCAAATGATAATAATTTATGAGCTTCCTTTTAGATTTGTGAAGGGTGAAGGTTTTTTAAAATTTTGTGAAGTAACTTGTCCAAGGTTCAAAGTGCCTTCCCGCATGACTATAGTTAGGGCTTGTCTTGCTATGTATATGGAAGAAAAAAAGAAATTGAAGAAGATATTAAAAACTTATAAGATTTGTTTAACCACCGATACGTGGACCTCACTTCAAAATATTAACTATATGCGTTTAACCGCACATTATGTTGATAGTGAGTAGAAATTAAACAAACGGGTACTCAATTTTTGTGTCGTTGTAAACCATAAATGTGAGACTATTGGGAGGATGGTGGAGAAATGTTTGATAAATTGGGGTATATAGATAACATATTGACCCTTACGTGTGATAACGCAAGTTCGAATAACTTGGTGATTGATTACCTTAAAAAGAAGACTAGACATTGGAAAAATGTAATCTTGGCACATGAATTCATGCATATTAGGTGTTTCGCACACATCATAAACCTAGTCGTTAAAGATGACTTAAAGCAATTCGATGTTTCAATTGCTCGAGTACGCGATGTGGTTAGATATGTAAAATTTTATCCGTCTAGGTGGATGAAATGGAAAAAATGTATTGAAGAAGCTAAAATTGATAGCCAAAGAAATGTTTGTTTGGATGTTTCTTCTAGGTAGAATTCTACATTTCTTATGTTAGATGCGGCGGTGAAATTTGAAGAAACTTTTGTGAGGTTTGAGGAGTATGATCATGATGGGACATATTTTAAATATTTTCAAGGGAAAGACGGTGATGGTTTGCCTCTAGGAAAGGTTGATTGGGATAGATCTAGGTTGTTTGTGCAATTATTAAGAATATATTACACGTCTACAACCAAAATTTCAGGGTCTAACTATGTTACTTCTGATATCTTATTCAACGAGATTCTTAGCTTGAAAAATAACTTGAAGGTACTAAGTGATCACGAGGATCCCGGTTTGAAGTCTACGGGTTTGAACATGGTTGAAAAATATGACAAGTATTGGGACCTTGAAAAGTTAAATCCGTTATTGTTATTTGGGGTGGTGCTTGATCCATGTTTGAAGCTTGATTATATAGAGTTTGGCTTAACGGGGTTATATGATGAAGGTAAAGTTATTTTGATATGTGATAAGGTAGAAAAAACATTACATCGGTTATTTGTATCGTATGTTGGAAGCGACCATAACCCAATTACGGCAACTTCACATATCGGTGATACGATGACATGTGATGTATTGGAAGACCCCGTTAGTAAATTTAAAAGGCATAAAAAAGGAAACTCGGGAAATGCATCGGAAGTGGATAAGCATTTGAAAGCGGATGTTGAAGATGAAGTGGAAGGAAAGAAGTTTGAAATTTTATCTTGGTGGAAGAACAATAATGTTAAGTATCCGGTTCTCTCTCTTATTGCGAGAGATATATTGGCTATTCTGGTTACTTCGGTAGCTTCCGAGTCCGCCTTTAGTACGGGAGGTTGGATACTTGACCCATTCCATAGTTCGTTGTGACCGAACACGGTAGAGGCTTTGATATGTAGTCAAAATTGGCTTCGGTCGCAGGAAAAACCAATTGATATTCAAGCTTCTATGGAGGAGATTGAACAATATGATACAATTGATGCGGGTAATATTTTCATTTAGTACTTTAATAGTTTAATTATCATTTGCAAATTATACGTCAAATTAAACTTAACTTCAATTTTTATTATTTTGTTGATTTCTTAGAAATGTTGGAGGGGCTTGCATCAATGTCGATAGAGGATTACACAAATAGTTGAGACAACATTACATTTTATGGTTGTAGTAAGTTTATTAGTTTATCACTTTATTGATTATGACAATAAGTGTAGGCTTTGATATGTAGTCACTAGTTTGTTAGTGGTTTGTTAGTGATTTGTTTACAAATGTTTACATATGTCATATGTGTTTACAAATGTTGCAGACAGATAATACCACAACGTTTATATATGTGTTTACAAATGTTTACACTTTACTTATGTGTTTATAGATAGTTAGTCTGTTAGTCTGTTAGTGATCTGTTTTAACTGTTAGTGATTTGCTTAATTGTTAGTGATATGTTTAACTATTAGTCTGTTTAACTGGTAGCCAAGATACAACCAACTGTTAGTATGTTTAACTGTAACCGTAATTGTAAGTCTGTAACTGATAAATAAGCTCTGTCAGTCTGTTAGTCTGTGTTGTAACTGTAACTGTTTAGCTGTTAGTCTGTTTAACATTACCATAACTGTTTAACTGTTAGTTTGTTATTCTGTAACTGTAACAGACTTTGTCAGTCTGTTAGTCTGTGTTGTAACTGTTTAACTGTTAGTCTGTAGATGTAACTGTTTAATTATAACTATTTAACTGTTAGTTCCTTACGCCAAGGTGATTGAGTTTTGTTTCAAATGGGTTGCTTTGGATCTTTATACCCATTTTTTTTAAGGACACAAGGTAAATAAGGTTTATCATATGTACATATCTCTCATATCTTATTTAAGCCTCATCCATTCATTTATCATCCTTTTGATGTGAGATACATGAGTTTGACAAGCAATTTAGCTATGTCACCATAACATATAACATAGCTAATAACCAAACATAGTAAGAAAATGCCTGCAGAAGTATAACTAAACATGGATTGCTATAAATTTCATTATCTCATTTATTTTTCTGATGTGTCATTTGCTGTTAAATGAAGAAATGTGTTGGGTCTTTGAAGACGAAGAGGAGACAAAACGTGAGCCACATTATCTTCTGGAACTCTATTCCTAGTATCATTATGGGTATCTTCATGATTCTTTAATGGTAAGCTATCATATTGCTCCTGCATAACTGTCTTTATATTTCTAGTTAGACTAGACAAACAGTTGTTTTATCAAATTTATTCGTAAATTGATACACATTCTCCTGTTTAGCATCCTGACTGATAGTTGGTATATAATTTTCCTATAAATATGGTTTTATTGTTCTCATCTTATAGCATAAACTATATGTTTGGCTAAGGTACCACAAACTTATCGTCCAATATGTAATTAATTTGTTTCTTATTTTTATATATAGGAGAGAAAGTGGAGTTGTGGTCCTGTCACCTGTGGTTTGTGGATGCTTTTATTTTAGAACAGAGATATGATGGATGTACTGTTGTAACTTGTAGGTGTTATGGACTTGTTTTTGTTTTTGGGATCTCTTACTAGTTACTTGTGTTATGGACTATTATTATGGAATTCTGAAGTTATTTTGTGTTATGGACTATTATTTTGTGTATTGGACTATTATTTTGAAAACTTGTGAAGTTACTAGTTACTTGTGTTATGGACTATTATTTTGTGCATTGGTTGAGAAATGTAGATACTTGTGTTACTTATAGACTATTATTTTGTACATTGGTTGAAATGTAATTACTTGTGTTAGGTCATTTTGGTTTTTTAAGTTGATTTGAAATATTTGAATCTGAAAAAAAAAAATTGGAAAAAAACTGAGAAAAAAATAAAATAAAAATAAAAATAACCTGAGTTCAGAACTCGACCCGGTGGTTGAGAAATGTAGATACTTGTGTTACTTATGGACTATTATTTTGTACATTGGTTGAAATGTAATTACTTGTGTTAGGTCATTTTGGTTTTTAAAGTTGGTTTGAAATATTTGAATCTGAAAAAAAAAAAAAAAAAAACCCGAGTTCAGAACCCGACCAGACCCGAACAATTCGGTTCGGTTCCGGTTCGGGTTTTACAACTATTCGGTTCGGGTTCGGGTTCGGGTCTAAAATGTTAAAACCCGACCCGACCCGTGAGCAGCCCTACTTGGAGATATGTGGTATCACCAAAATTTACTCTATAGAAATGCAAAGAAATATTCATTATTGGCAATTTGTAAAGGTTAAGCAAGCACGAGTTAGCATTTGTCCACTCTATGACAAATTAAACTATAGATTAAACTGAAGTGCCAATAAACAGATGTTGGATACCCCAGAGGTTGTACAATTTAAATAAAGACTATTTGTCCTTAATATTTTAGATTTTTATCTCTAATACCCCTTTCTTATTTGGACCGTCTAGAGCAGGCGACCCAGAAGAAGCTGAGGCGATCGTTGCACTTAGAGGGATGGAGGCTGGCCAACACCTTGGTCTCCAGAGGATTCTACTCCTAAGTGACTGTCAGAGGCTCGTGCGTGCATTCAGAGAGAGGCCTGAGGATTTATCATGGGGTGCCCTTACTTTAGCTCCTGATGCGAAAGCAGCGGCAGCTTATTTTTTGGACTTTAGATTTGAATATGTTGATCGTAGATGTAACTATGAAGCACACTATTTAGCAGCTAGGGGGAGTTGGTTCCCCGTTAGTAGATGTTTTGAGGCCAACACTATTGTAAATCCCCCCCTCTCGCATATAGGCAAGTAATATATTCTCCTTCTCTTTTGCCCAAAAAAAAAAAAAAAAAACAAATCTCGTTAATAACAAATATAAATGAGATACGTAGGGTTTGAAAGAGAAGAGATACTCCCAACAAAATGAACGACAGATAGGCCTCCAATGTTGTGTTTCATATAAACAAGTGGGGGTTGATGTAGATGTCCTCTAGAACTACAGTCCATTAAATGCCAACCAAACCTCCAAGGAGAGTTGATTCTGGGGTCAACCCTAAAACATTGTGGATATGTTCAAATTGTTCTAGTTTGTACTTTGTGGATAAGGGAGATGTACGCTTACGTGCATTGTTGTTTTGTGATCTGTCACTTGAAAATTATACTTACTACTAGTAGGGAGTTGTTTTGTATTTTTTGTTTAGAGATACTGCCCGGACCGTCAATTCCCATTCTATAGGGCTCATGCAATAGCTCGCAAATCAGCCGGGCAAGCCAACGGGCTCGGTACCACCCTCGAAACCCACACGGTAATGTTGCAAAACTGGATGTATTGAACGACCCTAGCTAGTGTTGATAATGCTCAAAAAGTTTCCTCCAAATAACGATCCCATTCGCGAAGATGATGATGAAGAGAGTAAACATAAAAGATGAAGATTGAGAGACAAAAGAGAAGAAGCTTAATTTAAATCACCCTTAAAAACAGTCATTTGATAGTTTAGCTCGATGCGCAAGGCGGAAAGAAGAGAAGAAAAGAAAAGAATAAAAAAATCTCAATCCAACGGTTGAGTGAAGGGTCACCCACAACAACCATTCGCGGAAACGCGGAGCCGCTCTCGCCCAACACTTTTGGAACCCAAGGTAACCATGGTTAACTAAACCACAGTTATATTAACCATGGTTACATCCTCTATATATCTCCAACATCTCTATCTCACCTGACTCATTTCCTCCTCTTAAAACCACCAATGAGCTGCAATGGTTGCCGCGTTCTTCGGAAAGGATGCAGTGAGTCATGCGTTCTTAGACCCTGTTTACAGTGGATCGAAACCCCTGAAGCTCAAGGTCACGCTACTGTGTTCGTAGCCAAGTTTTTCGGCCGTGCTGGTCTCATGTCCTTCATATCGGCTGTACCGGACTCGCAAAGACCCGGTACCACTTCATCATCATCAAATTAGGGTTTTTTTCTTTTTTCTTTTTCTTTTTTTAGAATCTGATTGTTTAATTTCTTCAGCTTTGTTTCAATCACTGTTATTCGAAGCATGCGGTCGTACGATAAACCCTGTTAATGGAGCCGTGGGTCTTCTCTGGACCGGGAATTGGCACGTGTGTCAGTCAGCGATGGAGACGGTGCTACGTGGCGGTACTCTACGGCCGATGAAGGACGTCGTCGAAACTAATGACACCAATAAACCTCGGAAGAGGAGATTTGATGATGAAGATCTGGATCTATGTTTGAGTAATAAAAATAATAAACGACGCTCTTCAACACCGATGTCTGAAGAATCTGATATTACAACAACGAGGAGTTTTGATACTACTACTGCTGGAGATGATCGAAAACAAGAGCTACTCAATTTGTTCCCTTAATTGGAGATGATGTATTAAATATTAATTAGAGAGGGGGGAGTGAATTATTGTTCACGAGAATACCCCTGAGTCAGTTGTGTTTTTGTGGTTGTAATAGAGAGGGTATTTTGGTCTGACACATGATTTTCCTTTTCGTTTGTTTATTCGAGAGAGAGGGGAAAGATGAGTGTGTCGGCAAAAATCGATGATGTTTATGTGACGCTGAAATAAAAACGTTTTTTTTCTTTTCTTTCGTAGGTGATAAAAACAACGGTTTGGAGACTCGATACTTATCCAAAACATTTGAAGATAAATTAAAGAGAGGTAGGTCGGTCATGGTGGGGGATGGAATGTCTAACCCTTCTTTACTTCCAACCAAGGTTTTAAATAATCGTTATAACTGTAATACCCTGAGCCCGTCCTGTTGTACCTCATGTTCCGTTCTAAAAAATAACACCCGTTATTTTTTGTTACAGACTATTATTTTATGCTATAACGGCTGTTGTTACCGTTATAACGTTACGTTATTTTTATTGTTTTTTTTCCACTCATAACGAACGTTATATACCGTTATAACGAACGCTAAGATTATGTTATTTACTTATCATTCATTTTCTAACTAAACTTTGAGTCATTTTTTTTAATTGATTGGTGGAATTCATATGGAGTGGAGTTGCCTCAACTTTGAAAGTTGGTTGTAAGAATTTTAAGTCAAACATGTACTTCGTCCGAATGTGAAAGGAACTGGAGTATCTTTGACAGGATTCACACAAAGATTAGAAATCGATTACTTTTAAAGAAACTCAATGATCTTGTCTTTGTTCAATACAATATTCGGCTTGAAAGAAGAAGAGTTGATAGACGTCGACGTTATTGTGTAGACCCCATAAGTATGTTTGTTATTTTATTGGAAGATCCATTATATGAATGGATTGCTGGAGATGACGATGAGCCTTTGTTGCCAACACATGAAGAATGGGCAGAAGAGCTTGAAAGAGAATTATCAGCTGAAGACCCGGAGGTCAATGAGCAAAGGAGGTACTCTACTTCTGTTATTGACACAGATTTCCCAGAAAATTAGTCACAAACACCTATGTATCAAACACCAATGGAGTCGTTGCCTGAAGCGTATTTTGATTTCGATTTCAACCAAATCAATCTGGAGCATGACCAACCTTCAAACTACTTTGAAATTGATACCAATCAGTTCGACTCCGTTTACCAGTGAATGCAATGTCGCATTCCAGAGTAATTATTTTCCATTTGATGTTTATGTGATTTTTAATGTTTTGGTGTGATATTTTATTTTGTCGGTGTGGTGTGGTGTGTTATTTCAATGTTGTAATAAGTAATAACTTCAATAATAATAAATACTTTAGTTTTTTCTTTATTATTTTTTAAAATATAAAAAATAACGTCTATAACGCCGTTATAAGTAAAATAACGTCTATAACGGTTGTTATAATTGAAAATTAATATTTATATATAGAAAAAACAAAAACACAACCGTTATTTTAATATAACACCGTTACAGAACAAATAACGGCGTTATAAAGTTTTTTTCTTGTCATCTAGCGAAAAATAACATAATACCGTTATGGCGTTATAACGGTAACGGTCTTGGCCTGTTACACCGTTATAACGTACCCTTTTAAATCTTGCTTCCAACTCTTCGAGTTTAAACATGTTCTGGTGTCATGTCACAAATTGTATCAGTTTATCAAAATTATCGGAATGCCCTCATATTTTCAAGAGAAACATATACATATATGGTGTTGGAGAATTATTTGGTCTTTCCAAAACCCCTATACTCTTTAAGGGTATTATCCCTTCAGCAATCCACCTAATTTACTCAAAAACTTTGGTAAATCCCTTCATTCAAAACATCGGCTATTTGATCATCTACAAATCGATAACCTCCTTATCATGTTTCATATTGAACAACGGATATAGTAGTTGTTATGTTATAGTAGTATTTTTTGAATTCGAGCTCGAGATTCTTCTCCATAAAAGTTGAGCGAAAATTTGAAATGGTTTTTTATCTCTACATACTTGTCACTTTAAGTAATTGAAAATATATTAATCTCTTTATGTTAGTAATATATTTGTCAGTTTAAAGTTTAAGTTGGGATTTTAGAAAACATGGTTTTACTTGGATGACAATGTGTGTTTGTTCCGTTAAGCAATATAGAGATCCTGACTGGATCCTTTAAGAATTTAGGTAATCTTTATCATTTTCGATCGTTATGCGCAAATTTACAATTTTAGTATTTAACAGGAAGCATATATTTATAGACCATGAACAATAGACATTTAGCTATAAGCAAAAAAATAATGCATTATATCCAAGATAAGAGACAAAGTTAAAGACTTAATGTATGTAACGAACGTTGAATCGTAACCCGAGCGTAAATGATCAGACCGGATTGGATAAAGGGTAAAATCTAATTCTCCCAATATGGCTTTTGGGAGGAGGCAAATGTTGAGAAGAAAGAGAGAGAGAATAAGTAAGTAGTAGTGTATAGAACAACAAGTAGTAGTGGTATGGGGGAGGTAGGACCTACAAAAGGCAAGTTGGTTTTTTGTGTGCGGCGCATGTCAGCGTCGATTTTCTTTTCTCTTCTTCTCTGCCTCAATGGTGGGAACCACATCAGCCATTTGATATTTATAGTCTCATTTGGGTCCCACAATTTGTACGAATCGTTTCTCCGCGTTTGAAATGATGTGGGACTCTCTCTCTCTCTCTCTTCAAGTGGTTTTATTATATTGCTAATTGGATTTAATTGTTTAAAACTTGGTCATGGGACCAAGGATGAGTGTGTATATCAATACAACCATGACTATCTAATATTTTTTTATTTTCCTCCTACTCACAAACCAAAAGGATCATCATCATCTTATTGTATGTTGTTGGACCAATTATTGGGGGCACCTTGTTGCTACTTGCTAGTGTTTAGTGACCATCTTTTTAAGTTACATGGTAGACCGGTTGTTGAGCCACTCCTGCACAGAAGAGTGAGTCAGGCTGGACTATTCGCACTAGGAGCTATTTCTTTTATTTTCTTTTGCAAGGCAAACCGGTTTTATATAGGAATCTATAATTCTGAGTTTCCAGCCCCATGAGGTTTTGTACCCATGACTCCTTTCTTGGTGAGTGAAAGGTCACAACCACCACTGAGCCAAGAGCCCAATAGTACCGATAGGAGCTATTTGTTAGGGCACAAAAGAAAATACAAGCAAGAATCCAAATGCCTTTGATTTGTTGGGTATTATATCTGTAAAAGCTAACTGCTTTTAGAGTATTTCTGTGCCAATAAGAAATAAAAAACCAATTTTTTTTTTTTTTCAATGCATAAACTAGTTCAATCATAAAACAACCATGTCGATCAAGAAAAGTGGCATGAACTAACTCAAAAATAACCATGTCCATAAAAAAGAAGTAATGCATTGCTTACATGATGGGTACCACTTCACAAGGAGGGAAAGCCACCGGCTGATATCGTTGACTACTCATTCTTTCACTTGAGGAGAATGTCTTATTCTACCAGCAGACAATCTTAATACTCACCATCCAGTTTCCTAATCCTTTTGAAGAAAACACATTACTTTTCTCTCTTTTACTTGTCCAAAACGAGGGCTTTAATCGAGAGATTTTTATGATTTTGAGTTTATTTCTGCAGAAACTGAAGGGACCTGTATCACTTACAGAAAATAAAGAAAAAACTGTATCATTTTGGAGAAACTGCCAATAATTATGATCAAACTGCACCAAGCTTCCTGAAATTTCAAATTTTCAGAAGACCAAAAGAAACTGTATCAAGTGTACATGTTTCACATAGTGAAAAGCTATTATTGGAACATTATAACTACGAACAATTAAGAGGAAGTTTCCGTAACATTATACATATATACACATCAGCGCGCTGTGGCAATAGAAAAAGAGCCCAATTACTTGTATAGAGAAACCATGATAGACAAAAGAAGAAAAGGGGCAATTTTCATTAGTCTGTGAATACAAAAATTACAGAATTAAGCAAACCTCGGCGGATACCTTAACAAAGACCCGGCCCGGCGATCACGCACATCATTCAACCAATCATTAAACATTTCCTTTGCACCGACTTCCTCCAGGTTCAACAAAAAAAATGGGAGAGGTTTTACTAGTGGTTAGCTATTTAGAGAAGATGTCAGTTCTATACTTGTGATGTCAGGCTTCTTGTCTGTATACGTTTTAGTTGTAATATGTGTGTTCTGAGGCTAGAATCTTCTACCTGCTTTTATAAATTTCGAGTACTATAAGCGATGATGGAAACAAATATAAAAAGAAATACAGGAGGTGATTTGACTGCCATCTGCTTACCTGCATGGCTGCAATCGTGGACAGGATATCTTTGCACTGTTCTAGCATAGCCCTCTCTTGTACTGTGACGTTTGCGAGTTCAACTACAAATGTGTTCACTTCCTCAACCTGTACATGACGGCACTACTTAGATACAAAAACAAAAGGTGCCAAGACATAAGATTATCCTCTACCCACAGGAACTCATTGATGTTTCTTGGTATTCAGATTCAAGAAGCAGGCATGATCCGGTTCCTCAATCTGAAAATTATTTTTGTTCGTCTTTTCATATTTTGGAAAAATTGAAGTATTAACCTTTTAATAGCAACTATTGTGTCACCACTGGGTAAACAAACCCATTTGAACAGATAAACAATGGTTCAAAGTCCTGCTGGAGTAGATCTGAATAGTTTTCTCTACATGCTCTCAGTTCTGTCATCCCCGATTTTCTCTTTAAACTTTCTACTCTCCATTTTTAAAGCGAGAGACTTACGTCAATGGGATTGAGAGAGGAAAATAAAACAAGGAACTTTGTTTTCCTCCTACAACCGAATGCATAAAGAAGTTTTCACTTGATTTAACTCCGAAAAAACAAGGAAATTGTTTATTGTTGCCAAAAATCTCGGTCACCAATACAAATAGCTCTTCAAACATACTTGTATCATAAAAAACATGAAAATAAAATAAAATCCAATGACCATATTTAGTCTCCTTTTTCCGATTTGATGAGTAAAATATAGAATATGACGCAAGTGCATAATTGACCGACAAGTGAAATCCACGAAAAAGAGAGCTAGCAGAGGTCTTTGGTTGCATAGTCAGTTGACCTGATCAATGAGAAGAAAATGGCTAGCACCTAGAGTGGATATCTCATGATTGCATAACTGTTTTACCAATAATGATATATATGTTTCAAAGTTACGGTACTCATATGAGCCACCAAGTAGAGAAGAGTTTATCACTCTGTGATTAACTTGTTTACGCCCAAACCTTTTATTCCTCTCCTTTGAAAAAAAGAGTAGAACTTCATCGCGTGGACCTGGTTTGGTCATTCTTTTATGTATATAATAAAGGATTGACTTTCTCTCATCTTCGTTCTATAATCGTCCATCGATATTTTAATCGATTTTATTTTTTCGTTGCAAATCCTAGCTCTCCTACAAGTTTAGATATGCATCAAAGAAATATGAGAGAAACTCTGAATCTGAAGGGTTTGTTATAGCCTTATAGGGTACATGTTTGCATGCAAGGGCATTGTATAAGTACACCCAATTCCTTCACTTGTACATTGTTCGCGCGGACCTGGTTTGGTCATCCTTTTATGTATATAATAAAGGACTTGACTTTCTCTCATCTTCGTTCTATAATCGTCCATCGATATTTTATTCGATTTTACTTTTTCGTTGCAAATCCTAGCCCTCCTAATAGTTTAGATATGCATCAAAGAAATATGGGAGAAACTCTGAATCTGAAGGGTTTGTTATAGCCTTATAGGGTACATGTTTGCACGCAAGGGCATTGCATAAGTACACCCAATTCCTTCTCTTGTACATTGTTCTTGGAATATCTTCTGCAATGTTTGGACATTACACTGCGTGGAACGCAAATCTTTTATTTGTAAATTGTTTGTATGCAGATTTTCCATATCCAGATTATGGCTCTATTTGGTATCCTGGGAGTACCTCCGCAGATCAAGGAATTTTGCTTATTTCTTTTGATCAAGCCGTTGCTAACCGGTGGATCAAAGAAAATAAACGAAATTCCATGATTTGTGGAGGTACTCCCTAGATACCAAGCAGAGCCCTACATCTTTAGATTTTTTGTAGGCAACACTCATCTACACCGGGTTAGTGATTAAACACAGGGTTATACATCCCTCCACAATGGTATGTTTGGCAGGAAATTTTTGCAACTTACTAGCTTCTTAGGCGACTTCAACAAATTTCACTTTGGGCTCTTAAATTTCAGCGTCCGGGCTCAAGATGTAAGCCTTTCGACTCGGGTGCAAATATGGAATTACACAAATCCCAGAAGGGTATGTAGCTTATCCAGTAGGACAATAAGTTTTGTACAAAAAAAAAAAGCAGAACTCTCAAATTTTTTCTAGCTCTATAGATCCTCCCCAGAATTGCTATTTTCTCCCTCAATTTTCCCAGCAGAGTTGCTCTTAAGATTTTTTTATTCATATTCTTTAAACCTCGGAAAAAATCTCAATATTCCTATCTACATAATTATTTTACTTACCATTTTTCTACTCCCCAAAATTCTCTCTATGTTTCTCTCAATATTTTCTTACTAGATTAATATATTTTTCTCTCTAAATTTTCTTTCTATTGTGATAACATACAAAAAAAGATTTGGGGACACGACAAAATGGACTTGAAATATCAAAGAGTGAGAAAATCTAAAGAACAACAATTTAGAGAAAAAAGAGAGGCTCTAGATATAGGTCTGAATGCATGACCAATAATTTAGAGGAAAAAGAGAGATACTGCCGTTCTTTCATTGACGCTCTTGAAAGTGGTAGCAAACGGCTTTTGTGCTACACACCTAGTTGCCACAAATTTGAGAAAAGGGGTTTGCAAACTGTGTAATTTGTGAGTCTTATTTCATCTACACGCCCCCAACTGATCCATGTGGGTGCAAAGGCCCTAACATGCAAAGGAACATATAGGACTTAAGAACATAAAGGTGCAGTCAAATCTCTGAATTGCACCCTTAGGTTTGGAATTAGGCCTCACTGTCAAAATCAATATTCAAAATTCGCAAACAGGAAATATATTTTTCTTAAGAAATTTTAGCACTTGGACATAAGAGATCTTTATATAACTTTTCTTGGCACATCTAAAAAAAATCCGTTGCAACTTTCAGGTTTGGTGGTAGTATAAGGGGTGTGGTATTAGGGGAGCAACCAAGTAATGTTCTAAAACCACAAATCATAAAAGAAACAACAAAGGACTACTATGGCAAGGAAAATTATAGAAAGATGGCAATTACTAAAGATCAGAACAGTAGATTCACCTTTGATAGTAAGAAACATATTGAGGATGCCATGGCCTGCATCACATCAACTGCTGAACTAACAGCTTCTTTCACATTTTGGATATCCGCCTATAAAAGGATAAAGAAATGTTACCTAAAATGCTCACTGTGAAGTCCAGCCCATTTAAAAGTGAAAAGATAAATACCCTGGCTCCACCAACAACCGGTAGGCGAAGAGTGCTAGCTTTTAGGGCTTCGATAGCTCCGGATAAAGAACAAGAGTGGTCTTTGTCCAGATGAGTCCATTCTTCTAAATATGTCATCTGTATTGATAAAGAGCAGCTAGTCTCAGACAGAGATAAACAAAGATAACCATTTATTAGCTTCAACAACGACAAAAATAGGCACACATTCTTAGCACAATATATAACTTGTAATCTTACAAGGTTTCTATATCATTTATATATAAGTTTGAAAAATACAATGCTACTAGAATGAGCTCATTGGATAATTTTTCTGTAACATCGAAGGTTGAATAAATCCCTCTGGGGTGGCTATAGTTACAACATTTAAAAGAAAGAGATAATGTATCTTACCCACAAAGTCCATTATACTTGGGAGAAATGGTACCATAAAACATCTAAGACATTTTCAAAGATACAACTTGAATGAGACATTTTACCTGACCTTCAAATTCAATTATTCATATACAGTTTACAGTATCTTTCTCTCTAAAGAAAACTGTCTTAATTACAAAACCAAACCTTCAAACCCTGGACGACCTTTCCCCTGAGCTCCTTTTCTTTCTTAAGAAAAACCTAGGAAGCCGTACCTAAGAGGTCCATTGAAATCGTTTTATAATAATCTCATATTTGTAATCGTTTTAGTTTTAGTTGTAATTTATTTTTCGGATTTATAAAATCCTTGTCAGATCAGAAAATCCTTCTTTTTTTCTCATATCTGGTAGTTGCCTTTTCAGATCTTTCTCCTACAGTGCTTTCAAGAGAAGGTACATGGAACTAAATATCAAAATTATTTCCTAAAAACATTCAATTTTTTTCCACCCCTCGACGAAAGTTTTCCACGGGTACATATAAAATTTGCAGATCACTAGTTCCTATAGGGTATCTCCATCCTGGAATTTGATTAAAAGAGTAAAATATTTGTGTATAACTTTCTTGTAATGGTTAAGAACTCAATCACATATGGCCAAGATCATGCTATGGTGGGGAGTCCACAGTTTTTTTTATGAGGTTGTTGGGATGCTCTTAATCTTGCAACCTTGATTAATACTTTCGGCTATGATCTGTAGCATTAATAAAATCTACCAACTTTGGGAGCATTAATAGGATCTTGAAACATGTTCGGAAGATTCCTAATCTTATACGTTGATTAATCTATTAACAATATAAGTTTTTAATAGTATCTCATGTACTTGTATAAGATTTTCTTGTACTTGCTTTCAGATGGCACAAGGATCTAAAAACCCAGTATGGAAGATTGGAAGTACAGGCAAAAATTGGTAGAGAATAAATCAAAATGTGAGTTTTGCAACAAAGTTGGGAGCAGTGGCGTATCAAGACTTGAGCAACATCTTGAAATGTTGACGGATGTCACACTTGTTCGAAATAGCTTAGAGAGGGCATGGAAAATTTACTAAATGGACAGTCTGACTAGGTTAGTTGAGAAATGTAAAATACAAGCGGAGTTTCAAGATTATTTTTCACGACCACCATACATAGATGAGCCCAATGATCCAAATGAGAAGCTGGGACCTTTCAATGTAGGGAGCTCTCAAAACCTGATATGAGCGATTCGCGGAAGTGTTGGAGAGTTGACTCAATCAAAGTGACTGATATTGAACATAGTGATCAAATGATCTCTACTAATGTCACTCTTGAGAATGACACTGTTATTGCCATCAAAGTGGTGCATGGCAGTAAGGATTCAGCTAAAGAAAAGTGTTTTGGGATTACTTGAATCTGAAGGGGGCCAACATCAACAAGCCTTGGTGCATTCTTGGGGACTTCAATACTATATTGAACTCAAAGGAAAAGGTGGGTGGTATTCCAATCAGACCTAGTTCCCTCATTGATCTCTTTAACTGTGCGCAAAATGCTGGCATTATTATTGTAGATATAAGGTTTTTTTTTTCTTACGTGGAGTAACAAAAACATCTTAAGGAAAAGAGTTCGCAAATTAGAAAGGGTGTTGATTAACTATGACTGGAATTCTATGTTTGAAATGCAGAAGTGGAGTTCCTTAAGCCAGGCTCCTCAGACCACTTTGCCATGGTTATGATTATGAGTAAAGTGGAGGTCTGGAGGGCCTAAACCTTTTAAGATCTTCAATTCTTGGGCTGATAAACCTGAATTTATTAGTATTGTTAAGGATTGCATGAATATTCACGTTGAAGGCAGGTAATGCCACCTATAGATTCTCTCAAAAGATGAAAAATGTTCTTAAAGAAAAGTTCACAGTAAAACTGCTAGAATAACTTAGAAATTATTCCAGAGAGTCTTCAGTCTAACCCTTTAAACCTTGATCTTGCTTCAAAGGAAAAGAAGGCAATTATAAATTATACTCTTCTTGAAAAGAAGAGGCCTACAACAAGCAAAAATCAAGGGTTAATTGGTTGAATCTGGGTGACTCTAATACCAAATTCTTCCATAGATCTCTTCAAAGCAAAGATATCTAGGAACAAGATTCTGCACATTTTAAAAGATATGGGAACATCTAGGTAACTACGACACGGATATGGGTGCCGGTGTTGGACACGGCGCCCCAAAAATATGTAAAAACAGGGACACGGTTGTAAAAAATTTATTTCTTATTTTCTACTATGTTTATGTTGGTTACTTAACCTATCTAACACACTTATGGGTTAATTTACGACATATTTTTACGACTAATAACAAACAAGTCCCAACATTTATGGGTTATATTAACTTATGGGTTAATTTACGACCAATAACAAACAAAAAACAATGATACTAGTTAGTATGGTTGAATAACATGTATAAAATTGAAAACTTTCTAAAAGCTATGTCAAAAAGGTTATGATCTAAGCAAGAAGTGTCTGTTGGAGTGTTGACACGAGCGTCGGTGTGTCCGAGTGTCCGACACGTTTGGACACGATTTTTTTTTGGAATATGGAGTGTCCATGTTACATAGGGGAACATATTATTGATGATAAAAAAAAATTGGACTAGAGGGAGTCAAATACTTTACTAACATTATGGGTGAAAGTAATGAGGATCCGACATGGATTATATTGATTATATTATTGTGGATGATTATATTA
This sequence comes from Kingdonia uniflora, assembly GCA_014058105.1. NCBI lineage: Eukaryota > Viridiplantae > Streptophyta > Magnoliopsida > Ranunculales > Circaeasteraceae > Kingdonia > Kingdonia uniflora. The sequence continues at coordinate 383,316 of JACGCM010000563.1, forward strand.
ACTCTGATATGCCTGTGATATGCAAAATAATGTTGATAGAGACGAGATAATAGTTGCCTTATCTCAAATGGAAAATGATAAAGCCCATGGTCTAGATGGGTTCGCAACTTACTTCTACAAGTAAGCCAGGAGAGTGGTTTGAGATGATTTTCTAAATGTTATCTAAAACTTTTTCAACTCAGATAAGCTTCTTGGAGGCTTAATGCTACTATTGTCACTCTTGTCCCCATAGTTAGCAGAGTCCTAGTACTTTTAATGATTTTAGATATATTTCTTGTTGTAACACCTTGTACAAGTGTTAGCAGTAGGATAAAGTTGTCCATAACTTTGATGATATCTCGTCATCAATCTGTGTTTTTGTCACTGGTAGGAGTTTTACTGATAACATTCTCACCCATGTAATTATAAAGATTTACCATAAAAGTAAAGGAGTTAGTAGGTGTGTTACTAAAACTAACCTCAAGAAAGACTACGACATGGTGAGTTGGAGGGCTATGGAGGCCACCCATAGGAAATTCCAGTTCCCTAATAGGTTTATTGGGTGGATTATGGAGTGTATCTCCACTAATAAATCCTCCTTTTTTCTATCAATGGGTCCCTTAAAGGTTATTATTTGGCAAGAGAGGAATTAGACAAGGAGACCCCATGTCTCCTTACTTGTTTGCGCTTATGATGAAAGTGTTTTCTAGAGCCATGAAAGCTTAGGTTGAGCTTAAGAACTTCAAACTCCACTCTAGGTGCCTTAAGCTCCCTACATCTCACCTTTGTTTTCCAGATGACCTTGTTGTTTTTATGAAAGGTTTGAGACAACCAAATCTCTTTCAAATACCCTTAACATGTTCAACAAGTTTGTTGGCCTTCAAGTCAATGAGGACAAGAGTAAATTCTATTTTGCTGTGGCCAATGCCCAAACTCTAAGTGACATTGCCAGTGAAGAATCTAGGGGAGAGCAAAAAACCGCAAAACCGAACCGAACCACATTAAACAAAACGGTTCGGTTTATCAAATGGGGAACTGACAGAAAACAGTTCATTTTCAGTTTTTCAAAATAGGAACCGGTAAAACCGAACCGAACCGAACCGAACAAAAACCCAACACACAAAAACTTAATTAGACCTTAGTGTTGCATACTTGTATGAACACGCCGTTGAGATTTGAAGTTCATCAAACAACGCCTCATTTTCTCTTTCGCTTCCTCCAAACAATGTATCATCTCCTTTCCCATGGAAGATTACTTTGAAAGGTATGCACAATGATCTCACTCTCTCTTGGTAAATTAGTAAACCTATTTTCTTCTCCATTGGTTTCTACTTTGAAATATTACTATTTCACCTCAAAAACCTAGAATCATGGGTTCTCCATTTGAGAAATCAATCACCAATAACACCATTTTCAATCCCACTCATCAAAAACCTCAAAAATCCAACAGAAGCCCTACAAACCCTTCACCCCAATCTCATCAAAAGCATTCATAACAACCCTAGACCATCATCAAACAATAAACCCATAAACCCCAGTACCCATCTCTTCAAACCCATAATTTAAACATGATTTATTTCACCAGTACCCATAAACCCCAATATCCATCTCCTAAAACCCACCGATTGGTGTTAAATTAGTAAATAAATGGTTCCATCAGATTGTATAAAAGAGGTGATTTTGGTCAAAGGGGAAGAAATATACTTTCTGGGTATCTCTAAATTCATCTAGAAAGTATGCAGCATTGTCTTTGAGTTTTTAGTTAACTTTAAATCTGTAATAACTTTACTCTTAATTAGGCTTTTTATGTGATTAGAGTCGCCTTTGGGGGAATCTCTGATGCAAAAAAGTGAACGTAGTGAGGCGGCAACGGCTGATCTGCAGCCAATCCATGACCATCAGGTATTTCCCCCAAGTTCTTCATCTAGTTTTTTTTATTGGGGTTTATAACTTGCTGAATTTATTTGAATTATGGTTGTAAAGTCAGGATGTCTGAATCTCGTCTCTTTATTACTGATTTGTAGATGGAACAAGCTCTTACTCAAGATGGTGAACAAACCACTCAAGTTGGGCCGAATGGCAAAATTTTGAAACCCGATGTTTCATTATCACCAAAAAAAAAGGTACGAAGCGTAAAACCTCTAAAACCTGGGAGCGCTTTACAATTATAGAAGGTACTACTTATGAAGTTTCTTAGAGAGTGAAATGCAATTATTGTTATACGAGTATCGGATGCGATTCTAATAGTAATGGAACAAATATTATGTTGAATCATTTGAGCAATATTTGTAGAAAGTATCCGTACGGGGAAATATGAGAATGTTACTAACAGTCAACAAACACTAGCTTTTAAAACAAAAGGAGATAGACAAAATGAGGTTGTGCGAGTTACTTGGAGTATGGAGGCATGTAGACTAACATTAGCTAAAATGATCGTTATGGACGAGTTACCATTTAGATTTGTAGAAGGTCTTGGATTTAAACACTTATGCAGTTATTCCAAGGTTTCTCGTCCCATCTCGTTTCACGATAGCTAGGGATTGTCTTAAGTTGTACAAGGATGAGAAACAAAGGTTAAAGACAATTCTTAAGGACCAAAGAATTTGTCTTACCACATATACATGAAAATCTATTCAAAATATTTGTTATATGGGTCTCACCGCACACTAGATAGATACGGAATGGATATTGGAAAAAAGAATCATAAACTTTTGCCAAGTTACAGATCCTAAGGGGGAGACCATTAGTAAAGTGGTTGGGAAGTGTTTGATTGATTGGGGGTAGATAGCATTTTTTGTGTTACACTTGGTAATGCCAGTTCCAACAACACAACCATTGATTACTTGAGAAGGAATACAAAGGGCTGGAAAAACACTATCAAAAATCATGAATTGTTACACATGAGGTGTTTTGAACATATCCTAAACTTAATTGCATCTGATGGATTGAAAGAGTTAACTGATGCAATCTTAAGGATAAGAAATGTAGTAAGATTTGTGTGATCGTCTCCATATAGGTTGGAACGTTTTAAAACATTTGTTAAAGATGGAAAATCAGAGCATAAGAGCTTGGTGTGCTTAGATGTTCTAGCTTGGTGGAACTTAGCATACTTAATATTGGAGGCTGCAGAAAAGTTTGAGATAGTTTTTGAGAGATTGTATGATAAAGAGTTGTCATATCGTTCATACTCTGAGGGGGGAAGAAGGGAGAAATATTTTGGGACCTTCAACTTATTCAGATTGGGAAGAAGCAAGAAGGCTTGTGAAGTTTCTTAGAATTTTCTACATTGTAACATTGAAGTTTTCAGTATTCTTGTATGTTACTTTAAATGCATTTTTTCAAGAACTTGTCACTATTCAAACAAAGTTGACTACATATAAGAGAAGTCTAGATGTTGGCTTAATTTCTAAGGCGGGGAGAATGAAAGAAAAGTATCAAGTATTGGAATTTGGGAAAAAATCAACTTGTTATTGTCTATTGCACATTAGTTCTTGATCCACGATTCAAAATGAAATATGTGAGATTTTGTCTTAGTTTGAAATTGGAATTTGAGACATCGAAAGTAGATCTAATAGCATTAAGGGTGAATAATGCATTAGTTCGTCTAAATGATTGGCATTTAAGGAAATACACTTCCTTGCAACATCAGAATATTGGTGAATCTTCCCAAGGGTTAAAAAGTGAAGGTGATGATTATGACAAGGACGATAGTATGTCATTGGCTGATGAGCTTGAAAAGCATTTGGAAAAAGAAGATAATTTAGTGAACAAGTCTGAAGTTGAGAGGTATTTGGCAGAGGTGTGTGAATAACCAAAGAGTGACCACTTATGACATTTTAGATTGGTAGAAAGCTAATTCTTCAAGGTATCGGATTCTTTCTTTTGTTGCATGAGATGTATTGGCGATTCCTATTTCTTCGGTTGCGTCAGAGTTCGCTTTTAGTATGGGTGGTCGTATACTGAACTGTTTTTGTAGTTCATTGGTTCCTACCACCGTCAAAGCCCTTATATGTGCATAAGATTGGCCCCAACTATCAATGGTTCCAATTGATCTTCCGGAGTCAATGGATGATGTCAAAAAACTTAAACTTGATAAAGGTAGATATATTTACATAGATAAATTTATCTTGTTATTACTTTTTACATTTTGTTTGCAACTAATTATAACATGTGTGTTCTTCTTATTAAATTTAGAGATGCTCGGAGGATTACTTTTACATCCTTCTTTTGTTAAGGATTAATGTTTACCCACCACCAAAAGGTAATCTTATATATTTTTTTGATTTGACATTATTTTAGTTTTACTTTATTTTCTTTTTGATGTGTCTGTTTTCTTCCTATGATGATTATGATACCCATAAAATGTTAATGGCAAAAGATCATACTCATCCTTTTTACCATTTCTTCCTTTCCAAAATACTCCTGGTTGTTTCTCAATGAACCCAAGAACTTTATTATTAAGTTGGGAATACTGATTATGAAGGTATGTTCCCTTATAGATATCAGACCCATCATTTTTACCATTTCCTCCTTCCCAAATGTAAATGATTACAGTAGTGAGCCATGAAGGTATGTTCTCTTATTGCCAAAGACTTATTGTATAAGTATAACATTTGGTGATTTTTTTTGTGGACAATTGTTTTCGAGGAAAATAACTGGAAAATGATGTCTTACTCAAGAGGCAAACTATAAGGTGTATCATTGAGATGCTATTTTCTGGTATGATGGTGTTTTCTTTGGTGAAGTCTTGTTTAAATCAAAATGGCAGTAGTTATGGACTGTTAATCTAAATATAATTGTATAACAAAAAGGAAAAAACTCCTACTATACAATGATTATCCTCACATTATTATTAAGTTAGAAACATGCATTCTATTAGTACTTGAATATGCTTTACATTGTGTGCTAACATTGGTATTTACCATTTGTAGATTGTGAATACAAGAGCCATTGACGTTTTGGAGAAAGAAAGGTATGTGTCGGAGATTAGGACATGAGATATTGTACAAAATAAATTGGTAAATATGGCTAGAATTTTAAGATATGCCTAGATTTTTGGAAGTGTGGATGATATAGTTTATTGGACTGATTTCCAAGAAATCACAGTCAGATAGAACTTTTTTTTAGGATTAACAATGAAATAGTGTGGACTAATTTTGCAAGCATGTAAACACTTATAATTTGTATTGAAAGTTAGCATTTGTAATAGTGCTTTACATATAGGTCTTGATTAATATTTTGGTACTAATACTTCATTTTCATGTTGGCAGCAATAGTTATCCTATTGTTTTATGTTGTTAATTAATGCATGGTTCGAATTGTAAAAAAGGGGTGGTTATTATGTTTCATTAATGTAGTTACATTTTGTGGTTAGTAGTGGGAGTTTGTACGAAACTATTGTAAGCAGGAAATTGTGAAACTCTAAATATTATTGTGGTTATTATGTATCATTAATGTATGTTCGTAATTAAATTTGCTATGTTTTATCTCTAAATATTATGCAGTTATATCATAATTGTAAGCAAGAAATTGTGAAACTGAACTGAACCGGACCACATCGCTTAATGGTTCAAGGTTTTAACTTTTGGTTCGGTTCGGTTTCGGTTTTAACATGCACTTATATCATAATTGTAAGCATGAAATTGTGAAATTTAACTGAACCGGACCACATATCGCTTAATGGTTCAGGGTTTTAACTTTTGGTTCGGTCTGGTTTTTGCTATATTTTAGTGTTCGATTTCGGGTTCGGTTTGATTTTTGGTATGGGTTGTTGTTCGGTTTCGGCTTTAGTTGGTTCAGTTCGGTTAATGTTAAGCTTTGGTTCGGGTTCGGTTTGATAATTTGGAAACCGATAATTGCTGTTTCGGTTTGGGTTTTGGCAAAAAACCGACCCAAACCATACCATGCTCACCCCTAGAAGTAACTTTGGCTGCCTCTTATCAATACTAGATTGAAGGCTAGGGATTGTTTACCCCTTGTAGATAATATACAAAAAAAATAAAAAATAAAAATAAAAAAATCCTAGAAGAGTTAACTACAAACTTCAAGACTTTGTGATAGCCCGAGAGATCATCTGATTTTAAGCAAACAATCGATAAGTAATTGGATGATTTACAATTGAACTTTGTCTAGAAAGTGTGTGGAGTTTGTTTACGTAGTGTAATGAGGGTTCAGATCACAATCAATGTTATTAGCACAAGTTTGACAAAGAACAAGGAGATTAGAGTACAAATAATCAATGAAACGCAAGCTAAACATTTACAAGATATTTAATTATGTAGATGAGGTCTGTCTTTGACCCAAAACACAAGTTTTGAGAATAGGAAAATATTTATAGACTCGTCAAATAGGCTTGCATCATATTTTATGTAAATGGACCCCACATCTACTCCTTGGGGAACTGGTGCAGTCGTGGGGTCAAGGTTAGCCTACAAGAGTAACCTCGTGGAATACTAAGATTCCCCGAAATTCATCAAGCACTTAATGCCTAGGTAACAACGACACTTCACTTAAAAAAATAGTGTCCGACACTCGGACACACGTGTCCAACACTATTTACAAGGTACTTTTCTATTTTCTGCCGTTTTCGACTCCGTACCCGTGTTGATAACTAGCCTAATACGCAACACCTTACATACAAGAATCATATCTGTTCGCTTTCTTTCGATATATTTGCTGCTATTCAACCAAGATGGTATCTTCCGTTATGCTCCTATCCTTGTCCTTGTCCCTCTCCCCCTCTTTGTGTTGGCTTCGCTCCCTATGTCTAACGTTCATTATAGGTTTGATCAAGATTCTAAAAGATACTCAATTTTTTTGTGAATGTCTCTTTTATAAACGAATCTTCTTTATTTGGGTGACCTTGCGTTTGGCCCCTTATTTTAATAAATGAAATCTCGTTTTTTTATAAATAACTTGCTTGTAATATAATTTTTAGATATGAAAGTGTCATCTTAGCATGAGGTGAGATCCACTTTTGGAAAAAAAGGTATCGGCGCATTCAAGGGCGGAGCCAGAGATTTAGGAGTGGGGGCGGAGCCCCCGAAAAAAAAAGAGGGGGTATTTCGAAATTCATGGATAAAATGTAACCCCCAAATTCATGGAATTTCGAATGCTACGCTTGCAATTAACATCATAAATCAACTATTTTGGCAAATGACAACACTATAAGATCAAATTTGGAGTAGTTTACTTCCTATTGTTGGTTGCGTCGTAGTCGTCCACGACGATGTTCTGAAAAAAGGGACATTTAGGAGCTATCAAGGGTTGAATAAACTGTTTTTCTTCTTCAGCTGAGATGAAATAACTTTTGAAAAGGGTCGAATGTTTGTTTTTGATGAAGAGAGTGATGAGGATTATCAGGAGACAGGAGGTGTTTATTTGAATAGGAGAGAGAGAGAGGAGAAAGCCAAAGAGTCGGGCTTGATGAAGTGGTATTACTTTGTGGAGCAGTGCTGGAGTGGAACTGGGCTTCAACTCAATTGGGCTTGGATCGAGCTGGGAGTGGCTGCTACTTTCTTTCTTCTTCTTTTTTAAGGAAATTTGAAAAAAAAAGTGAGTGCATTCATTGATATGTTAAAGCCGTTTATAAGATACATGAGTAAATTGTCCTTTGTTCTTGAGGTTTTTTGACAGGTTAAAATATAGTCGTTACGGGGAGCTGATCAATGATACTTGATAATGTGATCAAAGAAGTTGTTCTACAAAATGTTGTCAATCATGATAAATAAAAATATACCTGTCCCTTAAGAACTGATGCTAGCTTCAAATTTTGCCTTAACGACTGTAGCTTGATCCTTTTAAGTCTAACAGAATCACGCAGTTCTGACGTAATCGTCCATGCACTGTATAAATTTTTCTGGTACAGGAAATTAAATAATTAGATCATGACAGCTCAGAAAGCTTCCTTTATATTCATATTTGTACGGAAAATACATCACCTAATTTATTGTTTATATAATAAGCAGCAGACACTGATAACATAGCTAGAGTTTATCACAAACACATGATTGCAATCCTACATTGTACACAAAAATTGGATGATTCAAGCATCAAAATTAGTAAGGACACATCTGCAGCAAGACAGCCTTGAGAGTACTTTCTAGGATAACATTTTTTTGAAAAGGTAAAAAAAGTTTTCTAGGATGAATTCAAAGTTTGCAACATTAGGCATTGATCGTTGTCGCTTTCCTTACATTGACATGAGATCTAGAAAAGATAATCGTCAACCCTCAAATAAATCCTCGGCCTTGCGAGTTACTTGTGCTTTGATGATTTGATTATATAGATTACGATCCTGAAGGAAACGAAGGACAAGTATCAATGAGCAGAAAAAAACAATACCAATTGCTTTGTTGGGAGAACCTGTGAGTGCATCCAAACTCTATCCCCTCTATTTTTTTATATCCTCTCCATTCGCACTAGATAGTGCTGAGACTCAAATTTAACTGTGTAGAATGTTGTTCAATATTAACTAAAGGTTAATGTTGAACTATGGTTTAAGATATGAATTTGTTGGTCTTGTCTATTGTAGTCAATCTTAATATTAGCCATCGACTACTCTTTTGATATATCCATATGATGGTTAAAACTTTTTGAGCCTAAATTTAGTTGAGTTTTTGTAACAATCCACCCTGTACTGGCTCACCGATACCGTCCCCACTTAGCCACAGCGGATCTCCAACAGTGTGAGGTTTTATTCGGCAGGGGAGCAGCTTCCCGCTCGTTGGGTCACCCATCCTAGGACTACTCCCGCCCGAGCACGCTTAACTGTGAAGTTCTTCCAACTCCCACAACCAAGCGGGTTTAAAAAGCCACAGTGATAGTATTTGGCAGATAATTACATTTGTTCCTAGGATCTAGATCGACCTTTGTACAAATGTGGGGATGTTACAGTTTTGCTAAGCCTTAAGGATTTTGTCGAGCTATGCTTTAATACATAAACTTGTCAGTGTTGCCCATCTCAATCAATCTTAAGAAGATCGTTTTCATCTCTTTTGATATTGTCGTTTCGCTAATGTTGGTTAGTGACCTCTCTTTTAATATTTTCGTTTAACTTATTTTGGCTAGGGACCTTTCTTTTCTTTCTAAAGTATGTTGTGTCATCCCCTCCATATAAATCATATAAGCGAGAAAAACACAAAAATAAAAGGTGAGCAACTACTCTAAAACAAGAAAGAGTAAAAAGAAAAAAAAAACTAACTCAAGAGCCTGCCATAATAACCTCCTACCACCTCGCCCTTCATATGAACCATATTAGCGAGCAAAACCACCTTAAGACAGAAAAGCACAAAAAGAAAAGGCGAGCAACTACTCTAAAACAATAAGAAGAAAAAGGAAAAACTTGACTCAAGATCCCCGCGCATTAACTTCTTACCCCCTAGCCAAAAGGTTGTAAAAGAACACTCTCGCATATATCTGTAGCTGCTTTATATCACAAAAAACAAACCCTTTAATCATGATAAATACATTCTATCTCGATTTTTCCTTTCTTTCAAATTTTGGTAGGAGGGAGAGAAAAAGAGAGATCTGGAATGTGAGAAAAAGGAGAGATGTTAGAAGCGATGAGAGCGGAAGGAAGATCTTTTCTTTTGGAATTTTTTTTCTTAAGGTAAGGGATTGTAAAAATCACGATTCATGATGGTTTGAGTGTGGGTGGTGCAAGGCAATGTAGGTCATTTTCCTTAGCGAGCGGGCGCATTATATATGATAAGGGAGTTTAAATATACCACAACCGCTTGCATTGCACCATGTCGCATATGCTTCAACCGATCACTCACAAGCCTCGGGCGGTTGTAAGACAATGCATTTGCACCCACGATTTAGAACTGAAACAAAAGGAAAAACGTGTGTTTGGCAATTAGTGAGACCCGCGATTTCTGGTTCTTTAATAACCAAAGCTAGCCAAGAAAGTCGCAAAAACTAGTTCTTTTGTAAAACATCTTTTTTACGTTCCACGAAAGAACTTGAAATACACAAGATAGTTTACCCCAATTGGAAAATAAGACGACCTCAAAATCTCTCTATCTTCATATCTCTCCATCTCTTTCCCTCCTTCCCATCATTTTCTCTGATCTCTCACTCGATCTCTTCCCCTCCATTCTTTTTCTCTCTCTCTAGGTGATGATGGTCATGAGTGAAGTATGTAATAATAAACCAATTGTAAATTTGATATATGATTAGGATTTGAGGGAGACCCATCAAATCTCTCTCTCTCTCTCTTTCCCTCCATGAGAAAATTTGATGTCGTTGAAATCATACTCTTCCTCTCTTGGTTTCACTCCATTATAATCCTACCCAATAGAGTGATTCAGTTTTTTTGAAGAATCTGAAGTTGTTTTGATTATTACTGTTCAATTTTTTAAAATTATTTTTTTGTGGAATTTTTTACAAACCAATAAAAGAGTACCAAACAGTGTAGAAAACTAAACCGGTTTGAGTTTGTATTCAGTCAAAGCAAGTTAGAGTAGGCAAGCATAGTTCGTCCTTGGCTGGTCTTAATTTTGAAGTATTCAAACAGGCCCTTTAGTCAAATTCGAGCCAGACATGGAACCTTAACGAAGCGGGCATATTCATCAGCTATGTAAATATGGCGCTTGGGTAGATTGTTAGAGTGGAGCCACCAAAAAGGAGAAGGGATTCACTGCTTTTTCAAACTCGCAGCTAGCCACGCCGGGATATGTAAATATGGTGTTTCAAAGCCACGATAAGATTGGGTCCGCAACAACTAGGTTAGACTAGGCCTTGTAACCAAGCAATTACGTTCATGTTTTTTTTCGGAAATGCTGTTGATGCAAAAAATGACCCTTTAGACCCCAATAAGTGATGAAGCCAACAATTAGCAGAGCTCATTCAACTCGGCTAAAACCATATAGAAAAATTCTCATTATTTAACGTCAACCACACACTTCCGACAACAATGTGTTTCACAACTTCTTGAGGCCATTGACTATCCTTGTTGCAAGGTAAAAGCTTTGGTGTTCTCAGGGGGTATGCCCAAGATTAATGAGATCAGGAACTAAGTACTGACGGGATTCAAATTCAGATCTATCGTAACGATTCCAGAGACTTTACCAGCTGGAGTAGCTGGAACCTTCAAATTTTTTGGTGTTTTAACCTAGTAAGCTTGTTTTAATAAGATTGGAAACTCGGTGCAGCCGGGTATCACACTCAGGTTTGTGGTAGCTCCCAACGATTTTACCAACTAAGCTCATTGTCCATACCACAAACCCAGTGCATATACCCATTGTCCTTTATTTCCTGCCCATAAGGCACACGATGATCATCCCTCGAGATAAAAATATACATCTGCTAACAGAAGCTTAGCATGGTGCAATCGACTAATTCAATTCTAACAACCTAAAGACCTTACCCTCCCAAATCAATAGAGTAATAACTCTCCCATTTTCCTAGCTTTTTTCTCTAACTTGTTTCTTAATATTCTTCCACTATACTAAGGCAGTTTCATACTCCCAACCCCACTCACTCACGTGCCAATTTTCCTAGTTCTTCTTCTCAACTTGTTTCTTTTAATATTCTTCGGAGGCTTAAGTCTCACTATTAGCCATCTACTATACTAAGGCAATTTCACCTACTCACTACTTCACATGTTTCACTACAACTATGGTCTTCATGATGGATTACCTCAAACTATTTGGTGACTAAACTTTCTTTTTCATTATATATCATTGTACTACATATAAAAAGGGATGATTGATTGAATAACTCTTTTGAAAGTAACTGAATTCAAAAATTGGTCTCGAAATACGTGTGGTTCGGTTTATAAAGTGTCGCCTACGAAGTTTTCAACTACTGTATAAACCATATACTTCGCTATACAAATCCGAGATTACCATTCCAGGCCATTTCTTTGTGAAGATGGCATCCTCACATTAGATGATTTTGCATTTCTGCTAAATCTATCTTAACAGTTAACCCAAACCTCACTCACAGGGCATTCAAATGGACATCCTGAAATAGCCTAACCATTATACTCCTAAGGAATTAGTGGTCCTATAAATAATATCGTTTCCCTTCCTTTCGGATCCAAATACCATGAAGAGGAAGCTAACAATTCCTAATTTTTTCTGTAGCAAGATGAGATTCCCTTGTAACCCAAACACCAAATGAATTGTGAGATTTTGTGCAGCACTTGAATCACATATTCTCCATTTTCTATGCCGTTATTGATGGTAATATGTATTAGATTTATTTGCTTATCCTGGGGCCTAGACAATATTGGATCAGCTCATATGATGAAGGGAGATCTCTATATCATGAGACTCTTTTTAAAGATCGTCACTGATCAAATTGGACTGGAATCATGCTACGCCAATATCTACAAAGACATGCAACTAATGGCACAGCTAAACTATGAACACCTGAGAGAATTGATTATACATTTTAACAAAGGTCAAGAACATTCGTGAAGATTCCAGTTTCGTGAGTTGGTGGGCATGCTAAGCTGCTGTCATTTTATCACAGAAAACTGTCAGGCTTTGGACTTCTTAGTAAAGTAAAATGGTCACCCATGGTCTCAGATGTCATAATACCATTAACAAAAGTTCTTTAAAATCCATGACCACAATGTACACTAAAATGGCTAGTTATCATGTCCAAAAGTCTTAAGAGATGCAGATTCAAAGTTATGAAAATAAAATTTGTGCACAAAACCCAAATGAAAACTACCCATATCTGAATTATTGAGATTGATAAACATACCTCTGCAGTTAGTCTCTGTGTCAGCATTGCAGCATCTGCCCTCGCATTAACGAAACACCATTGCAAATTCCGATTATAGAAGAGCCTCAACAAGTGTGCATCCACAACCCGGTTATCCTCCACTTTCCGTCTCAGGATATCGGCAGGAAAACAAAGAACCGAAGGTGTGTTACACAATTGACTACCACCCACAGGGGTTGCCATTCCATTTCTCACTCGTGATGGACTTGCATTCCCCCTTGAGGGAGACGACGCTGATGATGGCATACTCTTACTAGGAGATGCAGGCCTAACTGGGCCTCTAAGAGGCGATGACAATGTTCTACTAATTGAAACATTTCGGGGAGATGACAAAGCAGTATCCCCAAATGACTTCTTTGGAATGAGTTTTGGTTGTGCTATCGATCTTGAGCTAGTGGTATTGGACATAGGTGATCTTGGTTCCATCAAGCCTCGCATTCTACTGTTTGTTTCTTGCCAAAATCTAGCAGAAACACTGATGCTACCACGTGGAGTACTACGACCACGGGTTATCCCACCATTGCCACACTCATTGCTACCAGAAGATCTACTGTCACTATCTGATCCATTAGCTGTAGTATCTGCATCAACTGCAACCTGAATTGATTGTATCAGCTCAGCATTGCTTAAATCAGGGTTTAATCTACCATCAAAAGACGCTCTCCTACTATCATCAATCATCGACTGCTGCAACAACGATCGCACCACCTTCCCAGATCCAACAACTTTGCTACCCTTCTCCACCGAACAATCTAAACTTTTACTAAGCAAATTCACCTGTCTTGGCCTAGAACCCGGCCACCGATGCTGATCAACGGGTTTCGAATTCTCCATATGATCTCCACCCCCTCTCAACGGTGTCGGCATTGGCGACACCCTCCTTCTCTCCGGAGTACCCTTTCTCACATTACTTTGTTGTGGGGTCGGCGCCACCGCTTTAGTCTTACTAATTGGAAGCGAATATGATTCTCCCTGGAACGAAACCGATAAGCTTCTCGACGACAACACCTTTGCAGCTGTGGACAAATGGGGTGTACCAATACGAGCTCTCCAATCCGGTACAGGCGTACCCGTAACCACTCCAGGAGTCCCGGGACGTCTCCGCTCCACCGATTGCGACCGCTTAAGCGGTGTCGGTGTCGCGGGGACAACCCTCGAAGGTGAAGGAGAGGGTAATCTTCTAAAAGAACTATTATTCGAAGACGAAGAGTTTGTCGAAGAAGACGAATAAGACGACGAGATTGAAGAAGATGAAGACAAGTACCTCGAAGTGACTTCCTTCGATTTAGGTCTTCTGGTCGAAACCCCAACACCAACTCCATTGTCTCTCTCTGAAGGCAACAATGGAGGTCTTTGACAGTGATTTGTTGTTGATTCTTTAGGGTTTGAATGATCAGTAGTAGTAGTAGTAGTTGAAGCTGCTGCAGCCACCATTATCAGAGAGAGTGATTTGAAGCAAAAACCCCCAAATCCTCCTCACATTACACTCCAATTCGAAGAAATCCTCAAATCAAATTGAGAGAAATAATAAAACCCTAAAAAAATGAGATTTGAGAGAGAATGTATGTTGGTGTGTTTGAGTGAGAGAGAGAGATTTGTTTTTTGTTTTTTTTTTTTTTAATTTTAGAGAGAGAGAGAGAGAGAGAAGGTACGGCAGTTACGGTAGACCGGCGGGGAAAGATTAGAGAAATTGAGGGGTTTGATTGGGCGAAATTGAGGGGGGGAGTTTGATTAGGTAACAAGAAAGGTTGGGTTTAATGAAAGCTTTGAAGAGACGTTACGTTAAGTATGAGGGAAGGGCATGTTTGAGATTTTTCATTGTTTTCCCTTTTTTGAGTTTGTGATATGGACTGGACGGGAGTTGGGGCCCTTTGGTTGAACCATGGTCTTTTTTATTGGGTCCATTAGTCTATGGACTAAACTAGGTGAAACGACCGGAGTTCCTAGAATCATGAAAAACTCAAGAGAGATGAATCATTAACGAATTCTGATTTTGATTTGGGAGAGAAAGGAGATGTATACAAACAAAAAAGTTGAAGGGTTTTAGTGCTAGAAATTTAGTGTTTACTGATTAAAAGTTGAAGGGTTGTCTGTTTTTCACCAATTATTTTTGTATGAAAGTATACTTATGTTTCCCCATATATAGTTTTTTTCCCAAGTTCAAAATTTTATAACTGTTAAGGTTTTTAATTTTTGCAACTTGTTATTATTTCATGAATAATCTGGGAAAGGAGCAAATGAAACACACGAAACCCAAAATTTGGGAACATTAGTTCTCCGTGGAAAGCTTCATGTTTATTGTTACCTCAAAGTGATGATTGTAGTGTAATACAACTACACAAATCAAGGGAAAAAAATTAATGACCACAATTTACAATTTTGTAGAACATCATTTGTTTTTTTGTTTTTTGTAGAACATCATTAGTCATAGCCCTTAGACTTTAAACACTATTTAGCTTTTGAAACAAACAAAGGCAAACCATCTTCTACAAGTTAAGATAACTAATCTTCCTTTTTGAGCATCATTAAACTTTTTAATTGAAGTTCTAATTAAGTCATTCTCGTACTCATTACTTAATAAATAAGATACAAAACTTTGCATAACACTTCATTTCATTATAAGAAAGAAATGACGCTTAACTAATTTTCGTAACGTAGGAATGCACCAAAAAATAGGATGTTAATCATAGGTGACTAGGGTGAGTCCTAGTGCAATCTATGTTGAAATGATAATGTTAAGGAAAATGTGTGATTGCATTTATACCTAACATTTCATGTTGAAACATATGAATGAATTGCCCTATAATTACTTTATTCTAGTCTTATCAGAGTACTAAGTAAGCAAACAACCATCAACATTATAGGGGGGAAACACAGTTGAATAGGGCCAATCCAAGCCCTTTAATTGTGCTCAGACCACTCGTGTCGTGTTGTCAAAGTTAGCCTAACTAAGTCAAAGCCTGACTCTATTTCTTCCCTTCAGGTTCACACCGGTCAGATCGACTCCAAGCTAGCAACGACATAGCTGAGTTTTGAATAGTTAATTGATGTTTGCCAACCCCATTTCTTAATCTTATGAGTACTAAAAATATTTTTAACCTCAAATTAATGCATCCTTCTATCCAAACATTCCTTCAGTGATGTAGCCTTAAGTGTATGTGTAAACTCTGAAGAATATCAATAAACCTTTCCTTATGGACTATAAAGCAGCTTTACAAAATTATAAATGCACATTACCAAAACCAAAAACAAACATCCTCAACACCACTAGAAGATATCTTTCTTCTAAAGTTAATTTAATGGCCAATTTTCTCACTCTAACCTTAGTCTTTCTGACCTCACTCTCTCAATCATAAAGAGTGAGACAGGGAAGTAAGTGTCAAATACTAGAGAGATGGATTAGGTCTATAATCCTAGTTTGCTTGTGTGTGTATATCATATGGGATTGAAGTGGAAAGATGAAGCAAAGCTAAGGTATGAACTAAATCATTCTTCCAAGTTATTTCTAATCACTTAGTTAACAAACATCACTATAGTATGGAGTGTTGCTCAAGTATAAAATACTTTTGTGCTAATCATTATCACTATTAGTTAAGAAGATCATATAATTTAACTAATCAAACTTTAGCATGCTTCTGTATTAGTGAAGAAATATTTATTTAACGGGTACATTGGATTGTCAGTCAGCATAAGAAACAATTTGACGTTCTTCCCATATATGCGATCTTTTATATGAGAGAGGATTCCACTACACACCATTTTAGCTACACACCAACTACACTCTCTAAATCACACACCTATCTGAGGTGGTAGCTCACTCAACTCTCCCTTTGCCTATGTGGCATCTCACTCAACTCACTCACTTCACCAACTCGTCACTCACTCACTCATGACTCTAAAATTCAAATTTCACTATCTCTCTCTCTCCTGGTTTCCCTCCATTCAATTACTCAGTCTCTCTCAATCCAAAATTCAAATTCCCATTAAAATTTCACTCTCTCTCTATCTACCTCCGGTTAAGGTACAATTCTTTCTCAGTTTTATATCCTTGTTAGGAAACTGTATTTTGTGAACGTGATGTTGGAACTGTGGTACAGATCTAATTTGTGTAGGGGTATTTTGCTTGATTTAACAGGCTAGTGGACGACATTCTAACATCTACCAAGAAACCCAACATCCCAATATCTACCAACAGGTCAGTGGTGTGTAAATTTCTTCTCTATAAATTAAAAAAGTTTTGTACACTACATAGTGGACATGTTATTGTCGAAATGTCGGCATACGACAATTTAGCAGTGTCGTAGAACACAACAAACAACAATCAACAAAATTATTATTGAATACATCTAAAATCGGCGATAATAATGTTAAAGTCGACAGAAATTGTCGATGTAAGGGGTTGCCGGCAATTTTATTGTCGACAACCCAAGAAATCAACAATTTTCCATTGATTTAGGGGATTGTCGACAATTTTATTGTCGAATACACTAAAAATCGACAATTTTATTTTTGATAACCCCATAAATTGACAAAAAAATATCGATTTAGACGGTTGTCGACAATATAACTCAGTAAAACTTGTTTATGTCATAGATATGGGGTTTATTGAATGGGTGTATAATTTATTCCATGGGTGTTTTGGCAGGGAATATGATGGCTACGATAATGAAGTAATTCCCCTAGTCTCCCCCTGTAATGAAGAGGTTGATGAACTATTTTGGTCCCAAGTAGTATTACGTATGAAAACATTGGAAGCTGCAGAACGGGAAAGACAAGCACACATAGATTTGTAGAAGAGTTGGAAACCTACCGGGAGTCATCTTCCAAAGAATATGATTGAAAAAAATATGTTTGAGATTGGAGACCTGTAGACTGTACTTAGTGATGTTGGGGTTGTTAGTGTAGTGTCTGTTTTGAACAATCTAATTACATACATGATGTACAACTGTGACCCATAAAATCCTATGTAATTAAAGTTGTTATTATGAAAAGTGGTGTTTTTTTATTTTCATTTGTGGTTAGTTGTCTGTTACTTTTGATTCCATATTTTCGTCAGACTGAATGGATGTATTTGATTAATGGGATTGTATCCAATAATTGCTCCTATATGACAGGATAATAATATGGAAGATTTCGTTAAACCAGAGTGGTTAAAGGTAATCGGAGATGAATCACCAGCAAGGCTGCCAACGAACGTACATCGGGTGTGGGTTCCATAACACTTGATTGTATAATTAATTCTTTCTTCGTGGATATGCCATATAAAGGGCAAACTTTTGATACTGTGTATGACGCAAGTTCCTTTTATGAACAATATGAAAGGAAGTAAGGGTTCTCCACAAAGTAGCGCAACTCTAAAAACCAACCAAGATTCGAGGAGATAGGACGAGTAACATTTACTTGTTTAGTAACAGTTTGTCGAAGAAAAATAAAACTTCTGATACAAGTGAACAAGATGGGAAAAATCAATCTTCTTAGCAATGCGGGTGTAAGGCTACTTTGAACATTAATTAAAAAAAAAACTTGGTAAATTTGTTGTTACCAGTTTCTCAGATGTGCATAACCACAAGCTTGTGTCACCTCACAACCACCATCGTATGAAGATTAATCGCTTTTTTCCTGAAGCTGCAAAAACATAACTGAGACTTTGAGCTGCACAACATCTCAGTAAGCAAAGTGTCTGCCCTATTCCCAGACAAGAGCTTCAACAAACGTGATTATTACAACCACAAAGCCAAGGTTAACAAGGAACGTCTATCGAGTGGTGATGCGCAGGCTACATTGGATTAGTTCAAGAAAAAACAACTCGAAGAACATTCAACTCGATTATGATGACAGAGCACTTAATTATTTTTTTTGGATAGATGGCCGATCCCGAATGGCGTATGAGGCTTTTGGGGATGTGGTGACTTTTGACCCCACATATATGACAAATGTTTATAAGATGTCATTTGCTCCATTCGCGGGAATAAAACAACTACTACCAAACAATCCAACTCGGATGTGCTTTGTTGAGGAATGAGCAAGAAATGACCTTTACTTGGTTATTTCATACATGGCTAAAGGCGATGAGCAATAAACACCCGACGACTATTATCACCGACCAAAACGCTGCAATGGGTACCGCCATTCCCAAGGTTAGTCTTAGAGTTATTATTACAGGAATTGTCAAGTAAATGGTCGAAATCAATAAAGTCAACAATACAAATTGTCGATTTTATGATAATCGACAATTTGTAATAGGGAAAATTTTGATCTCGACAATTTATTTGTCGACTTTGTAGATTTCGACAATTAAATTGTCGATAATAACGAGGTCGACAAATAAATCGTCGAGATCTAGATTTTTGACAATACAAATTGTCAAAAATCACGAAATCGACAATTTGGAATGTTCGACAATTTCAACTGCACTATAAAATCTTGACAATTTACAAATATAAATGACTAGTACTATAACAGGGAATTAATCCAACAAAGGTTAAAAGGAACTTACATCCTCAAGCTTATAGTTGTTCAGCGTTTCTCTAAATATATTTAAAGCTTTTTCACCAGATCTATCGCTTGTCGTTCTACTCCAAGATTACCTCGTACAGTACTCAGGAGCATGGGAATCATTCGATTTTGGAATTCCAGAGAGTTTCAGGAAGTGCTCGAATATCCAAGACTGTAAAAATTAAAAAACTTTCAATTACAACGTAAAGAAAGCAACAGACCATCAAGGAAACCAATAAATGTATGCACACATTCACCTCTAGCAATGTAGTACAACATGCAAGAGCTTTAGCATTCATTCTCGAAGAAGCGCCTAAGCTGTAATACAGGTGTGCCAACATCGCAGCTCCCCATGACCATGTAATATATGAGTTCTTGGACTCAAAAAAATTAAGATACTTTGGCGACACATCAGTCCCTTTCTTGGTAGGGAAAAGAAAGGATCCTAAAGCATACAACATGTATGCTTTGGCAACTGCTCGAGAAGGCAATCTCGGGGGTTCAGAGGAAGAACATGCCTCTACTGCTGCATTTGTTCCAACCTTGTAGGCGAAGAAATTGACCATCTTCGCCAGTGAAAGAGATATCCCTGCGCCTCCAGCCTTGAGATCAAGGTAAACTTGATCGCTTTGGTAAAAATAGTCTCTAAATACTTGTTTGACATTAGTTGTTCTCCACTTCCCCTGAACAACTGTCATATCACCGCCAACTCTTAACCCAATTAATCTCCACACATCTTCCAACGTGATAGTAATCTCGCCCCATTTGAAATGAAAATTGTTGGTCTTTGGATGCCAACACTCGGCGAAAGCTGTAATCAATGATGCGTTGTAGTGTGTGTATGAAATGGCTCCAATTCTTTTAAGCCCTTGCAGTTTCACCAAACTTTGGACCTTCTCCACCTCCCTACCAATATTCCAAGTAGGACTGTGGTAAAACACCCGTAGACAGCCGGGGTCCTGTAAATACAATATACTAAATATAATCAATGAAATCATTGTCTAAATAAAAGAAGGGAAAATGGGAACATTGCAAGAATTGGGATAAAGACTAAAATAATTGGCTACTGAAACATTACCTGTCCAAGAGCTAGAGCTTTCTTTGTGTGTGTCTAGAAGCTCGTCAATAAACTGGTGTCCCTGGATATTCGTCCGCTTCCGACTCACTTGAGTCATCGTTGTTGTCATCCTAGATACCTTCTTCGTCTGTGGTTGTCATACCCTATTCTTGTTCTTCAACTGCAAGGTTTAGAAAAGGTTTATATTGCGGAGTATCGCTCATAGGAGCTACTGCATTACGATAGACATAATCTGTACTATAAACAGATGCTTGTGAATCACCCCCACTTGTAGAAGGACTTTCAACATCCTGAACTTTTTCAGGTATCACTGCCACCTGTGGGATACTCCCACTTTCTTCTGCCCTAGTAGAATCAGTTTTGTTCCTTTTGGCAGGCATGCGAGGAGGTTGATTAAAATTTGGATGCGATGGATCTTCTCCCTCTTCAATTAGCCTCTTTCGATGCGAGGCTATTGGGCGTATCTTCTCTAGGACTTTATGCTTTGGTGCCATCCTGCTTAAGAAACTCAAATTAGGCACTGAGAAACGCATTGAATTAGTTTAAACACTAAAATTGTCAAAGCCAAAAATTGTCGACCACTCTAAAAATCGACAATTAATCATTGCAATATTGTCGATGAGAAATATAATCAACAAATATTACCAAGAAATTGTCGATTTTATGATAATCGACAATATAAATTGTCGAACAACAAATGTATCGACAATACTTTCTGAAATTAACCAGATTCGACAATTTTTTCTTCAAAATAATAGTAATTATTGTCGATTAATAAGACATCAACAATTTTCAACAGTTTTACTCTCCCTAGAGTGGGTAATTTGTCGATGTTCTGCTTAAATCCTAAAATTTGGGGAAATTCGTCAAAAATTTGGTAAAAAAAACAAACAAAAAATGGCGTAACGGATTGCGCGATAAATTTTAAACAAAAAATAAAAACACAAGATGATGGGAATAATGATCCTTTGAAGGGAATGCATTCGATTACCTAATCAATCAAGATCACGTGTATGATGATAATCCTATGATTTACAGCTCCCAAATCCGGTGTATGATAACAGTCTTCCGAGGTTTAGAATCACCGGCAAATAAAGACTAAGTGAGAGAGAGAGTGACTAAGAGAGAGAGATATTAACTGAGGGAGAGAGTGAATGTGGACGAGTTGTCGGAGTGATTGAGTGAGAGTTGATTGATAGAGATAAAGAGAGTCTGTGAGTGAGAGTGAGAGTAAGTTACGAGTGAGGTGCGCAAGTGAGCCACTGAGAGTAGTTTTTTTTCTTCAAATTTGTCCACGTCACAATTTTTCCCTCTTAAAAAAAGGGAGTGAGATGCCAAGTCAGATAGATTGTGTGGTTAGGAGAGAATGTAGGAGGTGTGTAACGGAATTGGTGTATAGGAGAATCCTCTCCTCTTTTATATGAGTACTTCCGTGCAATCGTAGTTTTTAATTATCTCCTAATAAGGCCCTTAATTAGAATCCTTAAATCCTATACTCCTGTATACTTGCACAAATATTAAGTATGCCACTTACATAATTTTTCAAAGATAATTGCACTGTACATGTAGTAACCTTACGACATTTCCTACTCCATTTTATTTTTGGGAATGGTTACTTGATTGAGTTTTCACTTTAAAGCCTCCCTGCTGCATTCAATCAGTTCAACACATCTTAATGTTTTCGGATTAAGTGTATTATTAAGTTAGGGAGAGGATTTACCTACACTCATTTTGGCTACACTCTCCCTATACTCAACTCAC
Organism: Kingdonia uniflora; assembly: GCA_014058105.1. Taxonomy (NCBI): domain Eukaryota; kingdom Viridiplantae; phylum Streptophyta; class Magnoliopsida; order Ranunculales; family Circaeasteraceae; genus Kingdonia; species Kingdonia uniflora. The sequence goes on from JACGCM010000563.1 coordinate 405,370, forward strand.
ACCACATAGCTGGTTATTTCTTAGAGGGAAAAATAAATAAGGTGGCAATAATTGTTTACATGAAGGACACATTCCCCACATTCAAAATCAATCTCTCACTCACTCAAACGTTACTCTCACTGTCTCTCCCTCTTATATACGAAATTCAAATTTCAAAAGCAACTCTCTCCTTTTCCACTATTATCTCCGGTTAAGGTACGAATCTCTCTCACTTGCTGGTTACTCTCACCGCGAACTTCTTCGTCTGATCCATTAATAGTACCTTGTTCTTCAACTGGATTGTTTAGAAAAGGTTGAAATTGGGCATTATCGCTACCAGGAACTTCTTTAGTACCTCGTTCATCATTCTATTGGAGTCTTCCCCATACTCTCATTGGGAATCACTAGAAGCTTCTCCATACTCTCCTTGGGAATCACTAGAAGCTTCTACATTTTTCTAGGGGTCATTGCCACTTGTAGAAGGGGTTTCCAAATCCTTATCTTCTTGAGGGGTCACTGCCACTTGTAGAAGTGGCTTCCAAATCTTCATTGGCAACAAACACTTGTTCTCCCCTACTTGAAGTTGTTTTGTTTTTTTTCGTAGGCACACGTGGAGGCTTGTTATAATTCGGATGCGTAAGATCCTCTCTCTTTGAATTTAGCCTTTTCCTTAGGGAGGCTATTGGGGGCATCTTTTCTTTTACCACTATCTTGTTTAACAAACAAACAAAGATTACCAATTGACAGAATAGTCATTGAATGTTATTGTCGAGTAATGAAAAAAATCGGTAAATTTTGACTGAATAATTCAAAAACTATTGTCGACTTATTTAAGAGTCGGTGCTAGGAAATTGTCAAAGACCAGACATCGACAAATAATTTTTTGAAAACAAAAAACATCGACAATTGACACCTAAAAATCATATATAAATTGTCGATACAATATAAATCGACAATAAAATACTATAAAAATGTCGATTACCTCAATACATCGACAAATAATTTGTTGAAAAAATAAATAAATAAATAAATGACAATTGACAAGACAAAATCATTCAAAAAATGTCGATACATCACAAATCAACAAATTATACATACCTATATCCCCACATTATGTGGTCTATTTGTCGATGTTGTGATTGCATTCCAATTTTGGGAGAAAATTTTCACAACTTTCGATGTAAAAACAAACAAAAAAAGGCGTAACGGCTTTGTGCGGGAAAATTCAAAAGAAGAACAGTAGATGAAAACCCAAATACAAATGGGGAGAGCGAATTGGGAAGTACCTGCAATGAGACACTGATTTGAGAAGAACACTATTTTCAAAACCTCCCTAGCACAGCTGGGAGAGATGATGGTGATGGATGACCGGCAGAGAGAGAGAGTGAGTGAGAGACTTGAGTGTTGGATGACCTCCCTAGCACTCTGAAAATGGTGATGAGAGGGGAAGACCGTCAGAGATGATGGTGTTGGCTGACCGAGAGAGATAGAGTGAGAGACTGATGTGAAAGGATCTTCTTTATCGCCTCTATGTTATAACTGTTCAATAAGAAAAAAAAAAAAAAAAAAACCAAGGGATCCTTTTGTAGTCAAATTTATATAAAGCAAAACGCCTAACATCAAACTCTACAAGCAAATAGGCTTCAAGTATCATAGGAGCCACAAAATAGGGGTCGATTAATTTTTCAAATCCTATGCGTTTCTGGTTAGTACAAACTTTTTTCCTACCTTCTCAACTGTTGTAACAAAAATATACTTTTTGAGAGTGCCTAACATTTTTCTAGCTTCTTTACAGTTGGAACAAAACAAGTGTTTTGGTCATTTTTCCTACTGCTGAAGATGCTCTGGTAGTAGGAATAATAGTGGCATACAGCTATATTCTTATGTACCAACCCTTCATTCATGTAATTAATTCTCTTTCAATAAAAGGACACATTGGTTATGCATTTTGGTTTTACTCAAGTCATTTCCCTTGCATGCACAACTCTGTCATTGGTGAGAACAACTTCAGGAATCAGGAGAGAACAAAATACCTAAAATAAAGAAGGAAAATTGAGGTTGAGGTTGAGCCTAACTTCTAAGTCACAATGTTTTCTCCAATCTCAAGCTTTTCTAGTGAGGGAAGAGAGGCTTACAGCATTGCCTCTCAACTAGAAGGCACACTCCTTATTTCAAGAAACTATTTCCCATATTTCATCCTTGTAGCCCTTGAAGCAGGTAGTCCTCTAAGAGCCCTAATCTTGCTCCTCATTTCCCCCCTTCTATGGTTGCTAGACACCATTTACCTCGAAAACTTCTCCCTTCGAGTTACGATCTTTGTAGCCTTGGTTGGCCTCAAGGTGGACGATGTGAAACGGGTAGCAAAGGCAGTCCTCCCTCGGTTTTACCTAGAAAATGTCCGAGAGAGCACTTATAAGGCGATTTCTTGCTGTGGGGGGAACAAGTATGTGTTCACCTGTAGCCCGAGTATCATGGTTGAACATTTTCTTAAGGAGTACCTGAATATTGGTTGTGTTACCGGCACCGAATTGAGGACCTTTAACGGGTACTGTCTAGGGATCCCGTACGCAATTGTTCCAAGAGAGCCTCCACGAGACTCCGACATAGTGATTAATGTCGGACTTGGAGACTCTGTTCACTATCATTCTTTCATGTTACTGTGCCAGGTATTGCTTTTACCATCCACTTTTCGAATATGATCTGTTTAAGCTATGTAAATCAACTAACGATTTATTCTAACGCAGTTACATAAATACTTTAGGAGTCATTAGTCTTGTTTCGTATCATGAGCAGAACAGACGGAATTATGCTAGAATTTAAATATTTAGTCCCAAGTGTTTGTATCACGAAATAAAAAATAAAAAAAATCCAAGGATTTATTCTTGTTTTTGCTCCTTTCATCACCAGGAGAGATACTTTGTGTCAGTTGAGGAAAAAGCTTCAACGTTACCAAGAAAGTATTACTCAAAGCCATTGATATTCCATGACGGACGACTCGTTGCAAGACCTACACCTTGGGATGTTCTAGCTGTATTCCTGTGGCAACCCATGGGTGTCCTTTTAGCTATTTTTCGTCTACTCATCGGGAAAACGGTGCCATACAAGTATGGTTTGATGGCAATTGCAGCCACAGGGATGAGAATCACAGTGCGAAACCTCCCTCCCAATTTTCGAAAGCACCATGAAGGACACGCATCGTATTCACGTTGCACATGTGAGTCCTGTGACCCTGGTTCTTATACTCATGGTCATGATACCGGTACTCTCTATGTATGCTCACATCGAACACTAGTTGATCCAGTGATCGTATCAACGGCATTGCAAAAGCCTGTACAGGCCGTCACATATAGTGTAAGCAGAGTATCAGAGCTACTATCTCCCATAAAAACCTTTCGATTAAGTCGTGATCGTGCTGAAGATGGAAAACGAATGCAAGCACTATTGATGGACGGAGACTTGGTTGTATGTCCAGAGGGAACGACGTGCAGGGAGCCTTATCTTCTACGATTCAGTCCACTATTCTCGGAGATTGGAGATGTCATTGTGCCGGTGGCCGTGTCTGCAAATGGTAGTATGTTTTATGGGACTAGTGTGAGGGGACACAAGTGGTTGGATTCCTTCTTCTTTCTCATGAACCCCACCCCTGATTACTATCTTCAATTCTTGGAAAAACTTTCAGGAGTTCATCCTGGGAAATCTAGTTTCGAGATGGCTAACCGTGTGCAGAAAATGATTGGAGATGCGCTCCGGTTTCAATGTACTAACCTCACTCGTAAGGATAAGTACAGGATACTTGCAGAAAACGATGGGACCGAGATTTAAAATAACTGTTTATCGAACTGTTTATCTTAATATGCTAGTTTTTTTAACAAAATTGTTGTTCTAGGTAAAGTATTCAACTACAGATGATACATTTCATGACTAAAAACTTGCAAAACTGTACATCATAGAATAACTGAAGTATCTAAAGCCCGATTCCGTTGTTCATTGTCATCAATAGGTATTGATCTATCTTCGAAAGTAATGAGTTCCTGTTCAGTATCACTATCTTCGTCATCACAGTCCTCGACATCATCATCACTAAGAATTGGATCATCGTCGAAACTGCTTTCACCAATGCCAACAAGCTCTTTAGCTTCAATTTCTTCTTCTTTTGTTTTTGTGCATGATAGAAGGACGTTCTTGGCTTTTTGATCAGGAGGGAAGCCACTGGATGCCATTTCCAGGAACCAAATCACAGCACTACCAAAGTCAAGGTTCTTGCCATGAGCATCCATGATGGTCGTCAATATTGTTTGGTTGGCCTTGATGCCTTGCACACGCATTTCTTCGTACTTCTCCATCATCTTCTCTAAATCATTCGTTTTTGCATATCCTTTTATTAGTGTTCCATAAGTTACAACATTTGGATCCAAACCATCTCGTTTCAGCCTGCGGAAGAACTTTTCTGCCCCATCCATATCAGGTGCATTCACGTATGCTGATAACATGGTTGTATACGAACAAAGATCAGGGGTATATCTGCAGAGGACATAAGCATAATGTCAGAACAAAGATCAGGGGTGTATAACATGGTGAAGCTCAAGTTTATAATATCGTCAAACCCAAAAGCCAAAATTGATTGAGCAATTCACCAAATATGAACAATAACTATTAACCTACAAAAGGTTAATCTTGCATAGTAAAGGTCAAATCATGACTAATGTGAACATATATGTAATTAAGACATACATAGTATGACTGGGCAGCCAAATCTCCACTTGTTGTATTTTTCGATAAATCAATAATCGCATTAATGCGTTTTCCTTTTCTAAAAGCAGAATTAAGAGCACTACTATCATAAAGCTCAATAAAATACAAAGGAAAATTAACCTGTCTCTTCCCATGCTCTTGAATACTTTCTTAGCTTCTTCCACCATTCCAGATAGTGCAAATGCATCAAGCAAAATATTATAAGTTTTACGAGTTGGCCTGTGGGTGGGAAAACAATAAAAAATAAAATATTTATAAATAGCAAGAATTCGCAATCTTTTTCAAGGATATTGAAATGTTTACTTATGAACATATAGCATCTATAGCAATATTCCTCAAGTATCTATGCACCTGACACCTGCATCTAGCATCTCTTCAAAAACTGCTAGGGCCTCTTCTTCTCTTCTGGCCTTCCCATAAGCACTAATGAGTAATGTGTAGCTCACGACATCCGGTTTAAGACCAGCTCTTTGCATCTGATAAGGCATTTGCTTCAGATATTTGAAAAAATATTTAAGGAACTAGAATCTGCAGTCATTTTTATGAGCATGCTTGGAGGGCAGCCAGCCGTATGGAATAATAAATTTCAAGATGACTGAAAGCTATTTGAAATGTATTACACTCTTACAGATAAAATAATATACGACTCGAGATATGAAACATTTTTCTTTTTGCCTATTCACATAGTTTATTATAATATCATAAATTGATGTGACACATCCCCCATAGGGTCGTCTACCCCCGTGTGACCTATGTTTATATTTATGCTCTTTTGATTCAAGCCTCTCTATTGCTTGCTGGAGATGCTAAGTTAATTTAGGGACTTGCTTGTTTAACCAACACAAGTTAAAGATGAAGTTTTCCCAATTTAAGTAGAATTATATTTCAATTAGAATTAGTTCCTAATTCTAACCCCCCTTGTGTTCTATAAAAAGGGAGGTCTAAGTTATTTATTTCTCAGTTGATTTTGGTTAATAAGAGTTAAAGTTCTTTAGTTTGAAACCCTAGTTTCTCTAAAACTGAACTAAAACGTGATATTCATACGAATCTCGCTTCCGCGTTCGTAGTAATCACGTCATAAATACATTAATAAATTTTCAGAGCAGTATATATAAAAACATAATTATAAATTATATAGAACTAGATAACAGAAATGGAGGCAATGAGTAGAAAACGGATTAATTAGACACACCGTCTTTAAACATACAGGGCCACCCCCTTTGACGAAGTCATTTTGTTTATGACTAACGCGAAACATGACAATGCACATGCCTCTTTGTGCAAGTAAGAAGGCCAAACTGCTCAAACTTACAAGTTCATACCCAGTGTTGGTCCCACTTACCTATTTTTCTTCTTCTTCCCTCTCTCCCTCAATGTTTTCTTTTGACACCAATACGACAATTGACAAACTCTCTCAGATTCATCTCTTCCTTATTTGAACCTCTCAAGTCGTCGTATTCTCTATTTTGGTCTGGACCTATCTTAACCAGACATGAAATATGATGTGCTCCTCCCATATTTGTCAAAACTACCCCACCCCTTTTGTAAAGCAATACGCCTCAGAATTTTACTAGGAATATACATATCATTCAAAACCAGAAGTTGGACGGGGTATGCCACGTTTGAAAAAAATATAATCTTTCCACTTTTACTTACTTTGAATAGTTGGGTACCAAAACAAAAATATCGAGCTGGAATTTACATGCTAAGTAGATAGTAGTTTACAAGCCTTTTTGTCTTTGATTCCTCCAATTCTCCTCCTTAACAAAAAGCTATACAGTTAGTCTTTCTAGCAACATCACAGCACGAGATGACATCAAATGCTACGAGGAAAAATATCTCGGTGAAGCTCAATCCAAAACTTCTCCTGCATGTGGCAGGGAAGGGGCACACAATACGCAGTTTTTGCTTCAGTTCTATGATACTTCAATCTACTATCAAGTAGTAATACTCCACTTGGAGCAACCAGCATCTGCTGAGTTGTAGATTAAAACGGAAAGCTGGTCCTACGCTCAATTCTGTTAAGGCTTGGAAAAAACCCAAGTAAGCTACTGACCAATCGACATCATAGCTAAGTAGGCAGTAGTTTCCAAACCCCTTTGATTCCTCTATTCCCCCCTTAACAAAAAGCTACAATAGCTAGTCTTTGTAGCAAAACATTACAATGCGCCCCCAAAATGCTACGGGGAAAAATATCTTTGTGAAGCTCAATCCAAAACTTTTTCTGCATGTGGCAGGGAAGAGATATGCGGTTCTTGCTTCAGTTCTACAATACTTCAATTTACTATCAAGCAGTAATACTTCACTCAGAGCAACCGGCATCTGCTGAGTTGTAGATTAAACCGGAAAGCTGGTCCTACTCAATTCTGTTTAGGTTTGGAGAAAAAAATCAAGTATACTATCTATCGACTAGCAATCAATTGACATTACACTTCTGGGTGGGGTTCTATACGAGAAAACTAGACAATTCTCTTCTGCTGAAAGGAGAATGTTCACTCCGAGCCTCTCTGAATTGTGATGAGAATTCATTTACCAATACATCTGCCAGCGAGACTCCTCGTCGTTGTTAGCAATCCTGACATTATAAAAGTGCCTCCTTTAACATCTCTCCTTTCCTGAAGAGCATTTGGTGGTAGCTGGTTATGCGCTAGAGGAGTCATTGCTCTTCTCGAGTTTTATGCCCTGTTCTTGAAAGCTTGTAGAACCTGATTTTGTGTTTTTGCCTGGGAACTACATCTGTACATAGGCCACATGGAGAGAAAGTTGCTTGTGCACCTCATGCTTTTGTATGGTGAAAGTATTCCTTAGTGGCCTGCTTTCTTTATACGTAGGTTGCTAAAACGTTTACATAAATGTATCCACAAGCCACAACACCTACTAATGCTGTAAAAGATTTAGCCCACCTAGAGTTAGAGAAATTCAAGAAGACAGTGTCCATCTTATAATTATCGAGATCTTCCAGACAGTGCTGTTAAATAAAATTACGAATTCTGCAGGGTACCCAAGAACCTATCTGCGAGTATTGCTTGAGGTTTGACACAAACCTCAATCTGCAAAAGGTACTGCAATTCTGCTGGTTTGCAAATACTTAGAGTAAGGCAGACCAGGCAGCTGAGCTGTAGGGAGCACTGGTGGTACCCTTAACAATGAAGATGCTTTAGTATTCGAGAGTATAAACTAAACCATTAAAGAATTGGAATCAACCGATTTCAAAGGGTAACCTAAATATTGAATAGACGGAAAAAGGGAGGAGACCAGCTATATTGAAACTTTCCAGGTTATGATAGGAATTTCCCCCAAGATTTATGTGAGTAGGAAGCCTGTTAGAGAGCTTGAACCCTTTCCCTGTTTAGAAAAGTTACAACATTTGGTGGTTGCTTTGTAATTGGTGTAGAAACTACCCTAGAAAAGGTAATAAAGAAAAGTACAAAGATAATATATGAACAATATAATACTAGCCCAAAGGTAGACAAGAAATGCAACAGTCCTTCGACCAAAATGTCGAAGAAACAAGGCGTGATCAGCTCTACTCTGAACATATCCATAGTCAATCATGACAACACCAAACGTATCAGCCCAAGTACGGGGAGACTACTTCAGCCCATATACAGATTTATGCAACCAACACACTAAGCCTGAAGTAGAAGAAGAGTGAGAACCAAGAGGTGCAGACATAGACCTTTTTCCCTCAATGTCCCATTGAGAAAGATATTAGTGGGCTAAATGACTCACTTAAGCAGCTTGAGGTTAGAAATGGATTAAAAAGAATAAGCTGAATTTCTGTGGTATTGTGGAGACTAAAATCCTGCAATCCAATTTCAACCAAATTTCTAAGAAAATTAGCCAGGACTCGATTGTTGTTCATAATTACAGCCACTCTTACCTTGGGAGAATTTGGTTGTGCTGGGTCCCCAAAAATATAAAGGTCATTAGTGTCAAAACTAATGAACAATTTATCTCTTTGACCATTGATAATCTTGGTGCTCTTATAACTGTCACAGTGGTGTATGGTAGTAACAGCAGGTATAAAAGAAAAGCTCTTTGGCAATCTCTTTGCAAGATAGCTGAAGACATGAAAAATCTCTGGACTGTCATGGGAGACTTCAACTGCATTCTTAACTCTCAAGAAAAAGTAGGAGGTAGGCCTCCTAGACCTTTCCAATTTGTTGATTTTATTAATTGCATTCAGAGTACAGGTCTGTTTGACTGTAAATTTAAAGGCTGCTACTTTACCTGGAACAATAAGAACACAAGGGGAGTTAGAGTGGCAGCTAAGATTGATAGGGTCCTTGTCAATACTGAATTGATCAGCACTTACAACAACTCTGAGGTGGCTTTTCTCAACCCAGGTATCTCTGACCACTCTTCTAGCATTCTTAGTCTTTGCAATGGAAAAAAGAAAGGCCCTAAGCCTTTCAAGTTTTTTAATGCTTGGGTTGATGATCCTGAGTTCATGGACTTAGTAAAAAATGTTTGGGATCTTAACTGTGTAGGAAATCCAACTTATACTTTCATTACCAAGATGAAGGCTGTAAAAAAAGCCTCAAGGAAAAGCTCCAAGGCAAATATACAGCAATTCAAGACAACATTGAAAATGTGAAAAAGAAGTTGGAAATCCTACAAAGTAACCTGCAAAATCAGCCTCTTGATGAAAACTTAGCAATTGAGGAGAGCCAGGTTGTTAAGGATTATGTCAAGCTGCTTGAGATAAATGAATTCCAAATGGGGGACAATAACACAAGCTATTTCCACAAGTCCCTTATGACTAGAAGGTTCAGAAATAAAATTTTGTCTGTGAATAACAAATAGGGGCACAACATCACTGATGATACTGAATTTGGCAAGGAGAGTGTTGATTTCCTCCAAGAGCTTTTAGGTACCACTAATGGAGATCATACCCAAATGCCTGTGCAAAGAGAATATCTAAATGGTCTGAACTCTGAACAAGCTGAACAAATGGTTAGGGAAGTCACCACTAATGAGATAATTGAAGCCCTTAGTAATATTGAAAATGACAAGACCCCTGCCCTAATGGCTTCACAAGCCTGTTTTTCAAGAAAGCTTGGAGCATTATAGGAGTGGATTTCATAAAAGTTGTTAAAAATTTATTTGTTTCTTCTAGGCTTTTAGGGGAAGTCTATCTCCCTTATTCTTAAAACTAACTGCCCCTAATCCTTTTGTGAAATCAGACCCATATCCTGCTGTAATGTGCTCTACAAAATCATCTCTAAGGTGCTCACTAATAGAATTAAACATGTCATAGATAAAATTATTAGCCATAACCAATCTGTTTTTATTTATGGTAGAGCCATATCTGACAATATTCTCTTAAGTTATGAGCTTATTAGAAACTATCATAGAGATAAAGTCCCTAAGGGATGTGCTATAAAAGTTGACCTATGCAAAGTCTATGACCTTGTGAGATGGGGAGATGTGGAAGAAACTCTAGAAAAAAATGAACTTCCCCCAAAAAATGATCAAATGGATTATCATTTGTATTTCCACTACTATATTCTCTGTCTGCATTAATGGTTCCCTAAATGGTTATTTTCAAGGTAGGAGAGGGCTTAGACAAGGAGACCCAATCTCTCCTTACATCTTTGTTATGCTTATGGAGGTCCTTTCTAGTCTAGGATGATGGACAAGGTGGTTATGCAAGGGGAGATTTCCTTCGTCATCCTAGATGTAGCAGCCCCACCATTTCTCATCTTGGTTTTGCTGATGATCTGCCCTTTTTCATGAGAGGAGATCCTCTCTCAGCCCAAAATCTTGCTAATATTCTCACTAGTTTTAATAGATTTGCAGGGCTCAAAATTAACTACAAATAAGAGCAACTTGTTTAGTTTTGGCCTTGATGAAGAGAAGGCAAATCTTACTGCAACTCTTAACATTCAGGAAGGTAACTTTCCTATTAAATACCTTGGCTTACCTATGATTACTACCATATTAAAGGCCCAAGATTGTTTGCCCCTAATTGAGGGGCTCTGCCAGAAAGTGACCTCTAAAGTAGGAACCTCTCCTTTGCTGGCAGAGTCATTCTGATTAAGGCCACTCTTAGTAGTATGCATATATATTGAAGTACCAGCTATAACCTCCCTCAGTCCACACTTAACCATATGGATAGGATTTGTAAGAAAATTCTATGGTCTGGTTCTGACAGGTACTAAGGCTCATATGATCAATTGGGAAACTTGCTGCCTTCTTTGTGACGAGGGAGGACTGGGGATTAGGAACTTTACCATTGTAAACAAAGTTGCTATTCAAAGACACCTATGGAACAATGTCTCTGACAAGAAATCCATTTGGGTGGAGTGGGTAAAAACCTATCTCATAAAAGGGAGGAGTTTTTGGAGCTTAATTAAGCCCAGTGATTGCTCTTGGAGCTGGAACAATATTCTGAAAGCCAGAGAAAAGGCAAGAGAGATGGTGGTGCATAGTATTGGGAATAGAGAAACCACTAAACTTTGGGAGAATTCATGACATACACTAGGTATCCTCAAAAACGTGCTCCCTACCCACTACAGGTATGATTCCACTTTAAATTTAAGAGCTAAGGTTAGTTGCATTATATCTAATAGTGATTGGTGTTTTCCCACAAACTCTAGATATGACCTAAATTTTATTTGGGATAATCTTAATGGTTTAAAGCTTCACCCCAGTGAATCTGATGAAGTGGTATGGACAGTGGCTGTCAAGGGTTGTTATACCATGAAAGAGACATATAACTACATGAGACCTGTTAGTAATAAAGTCCCTTGGGCTCATCTTATTTGGTTCTTAGGAAACATTCCCAGGCAAAGCTTCATAAGCTGGTTGGTTGTGAATAGGAGACTGAAAACCCAAGATAAAATGGGCCAATGGGGTATTTTTAACTTCTCTTGTTGTATGTTATGCTGGAGTGATACTGTCCTTACTCAAATCAGATATGGCAATCCCTTGTTAGAAAAATGGGATACGACAGAACTGAGAATAATTGGGACCAGGAAATTAGTTGGTGCATCCAGCTTTGCAGTGGGAACACCCTTAACTGTATATCCAAAAAACTCACTTTTAATGCTTTCATCTACCAGGTCTGGAAAGATAAAAACAATAGGATTTTTTTGAAGGGTGAGAGAAATGCTGACAGACTCCTGCAAGATATAATCAATGAAGTGAGAATGAAGCTTCTAACCAGAGACCTGAAGCTGGAAACAACAAGTTCAAACATGCAGACTGTTCAAAGCTGGAACCTGGGAAGTGCAGTAAACTGGTTTGATAAAGGGTTTATCACTTGCAAATGGGAGAAGCCATCTGATGGCTATCATGCCCTTAATACAGATGGTTCCTTAGCTGGACAAGGAGGATGTGGGGCTATCTTGAGAGAGAAGAATGGGGAATCAGTTATTGCTTGGGCTGCGAGAGTTTTGAGGCAGGCTATTACCATCCATGAGTTACAAGCTCTGCTTAGGGGCCTTCAAATGACGATTAAAAGGGGTAAAGAAGCTTTACATTTACTGCGACTCACAAACTTTCATTGATTTGATCAACAAGAGAAATGAAGACATTCCCTGGAGAGCTAGAAGACTGGTGAAAGAGATTCTCTATGAACTTCTGAAGCTAGACCACTATGTGTTTAAACATGTCTACAGGGAATGTAATGGTGCTGCTGACCTTCTAACTAAACTTGCAAACTTTGGATGGGAGGGAGATCGTGCCTGAAGAGTTCACTGAGGAATTGAAAAAGATTATCCATGATGATGATGCTGGGAAAGATTACATTAAAATATCATAGTTTTACTTCCTTTTGCTTTGTTAATAGGTTCTTGTTTACTCTTATACTTCTCCTAGCTTTTGTGGCTTGCCTTCCTGTAGTGGATTAAGTCTTTGTAACCCTCTGGGGTTTTGGAGATTTTCTCTTAACTTTGCATTTTTTTCTTTTTCTTTTTCTTTTTCGGTATATAATAAATTCAATGTTGCGGAAGCTAAATCACACGATTGCAACTACTATTTTATTCAATCGCTATTAATAAAACTTTCTACAAATTCATATCTCTAATCTCACTAAACTCTCTCAAACACCAACTCTCCGTCCCTATATAAAGGATGAGAATCCTTTATTCTCTCCTAAAATTAAGCTATTAGAGATTATTCTCTAAATTAAATAAATAAGATAAAACCAAAACTAAAAAAATATATAAGAGGTATGTGCATGACGTGGGGAACGACCCAAGACCTATCAACTCTCCCCTTCTAAGAAGAGTTCGACCACGAACTTAGGCGAGAAAATATCCAAGTCATAAACATGAGACCAAAAGTGCACGCTGAAAGAAGCGGGAAGACGGCCACGGATTTTACCGTCAGAATTGATCCATGAGGATCTAGGGTAATTTGGGTATTAGCCAAAGTTGTTCGAACGAGGTTGAGAGTCGTTCGAACGATGTTGAGAGTTGTTCGAACGACCAAATTCCATCTCTCTGGAATTTGGCCCAAGAACCCAAAGTCGTTCGAACGACTTGTATTTTCGTTCGAACGATCAAAGTTTGTCCCACTGGAAATTTGGCCCAGAGCCATTTTTCGTTCGAACGAGTTGTGATTTCGCTCGAACGACTAGGCAAGTTTATAGGGTTTTAGACCAATTAGTCGTAAAGTCGTTCGAACGACTCCCTAGTTCGTTCGAACGACTTTGGCGGTGTTTTTGTTTCTTAGGCGTTGTTTTGCCCTGAGATCCGTTTTTTTATGATTTTCAAGTTCCCTAGTATATAAAGGGAACTTAAGTTATTTTCTAGGTTATGTTAGATCTGAAAAGAGTTTTGAGAGAAGCCTAAGGTTTGAGAGATTCTCATTGTAATTACTTCGTTTTAGTAATCGAATTCTCTATTTTTCCAAACCAATTGGTGTTCTTCGTATTTTTTCTACTAACTAGAGCATCTCAATCGTATTGTGGATTTAAGTAGTATCAGTTTTCCAGTTGCGATTCTCGGGGGGTTAATTGTGGTGTATTCTACACGTGACCGTCTCAAACAAACGAAGGAGAAGCTAGTGAGTCCGTTGAAGATTCATCGCAAACCTAATTCGAAGAAGAAGGATGATTTGGAGATGGACGAGGCCAACGATCGACTCACATTTTTGGAAACGACAGTTTCCGACCTAACTTTACTGTAGGGGAGTTGGTAGAACAATTGCGTCTCACAAACCTCGCGAAGCCTTCCACTTCGGCGACACGGCGAGGCCCCTCGAGGAGGAAAGGGGTTATAAAGGAGGATGGAAACGTTGATAATGCGGGGATAGATAGCGATTCTAGTGATGCCGATTCCGTCAAGGAGCGCCCAGGCTTTGGTAAGTCAATGAATCCTATGCGTAATCTTCGTATTGGCTTTAAGATTGAGATTCCGGTTTTCGATGGTTCCGTCGATGCCGATAAATTAGATAATTGGTTAGATAGGTTGGAGACCTATTTTTCCGTGGATGAATATTCACACGCTCAGAAGATTTGCTTCTCTACTTTGAAATTCACAAGTCACTCACTAACGTGGTGGAAATCCTATCGAAAACGGCACGATGTCGAAAGTCTGAGTTGGAAGGAATTCAAGGTTTTGGTGAGGAAGCAATTCTATCCAATTAGGTATGAACAAGAGCGATGATACAAATGGCACAACTTGCGCCAAAGGTTTGGGCAATCCGTGCAACAATTCACTACGGAGTTTCATAACCAAGCATTGGTTTTAGATATTGACGTAGATGAGTACAATGTGTTCATGAAGTATACGGGGGGGTTTGTAGAAGTCCATTCGAAGAGAATTGAAGCTCTTCAATGTGGCAAATATCGAGGACGCTACCGTTAAAGCAATTGCCATTGAAGGCAAGTACTTGAAGAGCGACAAGAAAGACGACAAGAGCAAGTCGGGGTACAAGGCTAATTGGAAGTTTGAGCAGAAAGGGGAGTCCAAAGGAGAGGGGTCTTCATTCAAGGGGACTATCTGTAGTCATTGCAAGGCTAATAGGCACAATTCAGATAGATGTTGGAAACTTCACCCAGAGCTTCGGCCGAAGGAGGAGAAGGGAAAGAAAGAGAAACGTGCACTAGCCGCAGCGATTGTGGATCTTCCAGATTTAGATAAGTCAAATCCTAAGCTTACTCTAATGTTCATGCAACCTTTAGCTGTCGACAAGGTGAGTCGGGAAGAGCTTTCTATGTCAGCATTCAGGTGAAACAGAGCTTAGTCGAGGCCATCATTGATCTGGGTAGTCAGAAGAATTTAATTTCTGAGGCGGTGGTGAAGATGGGTTTGGCTACTGTGGCTCATCCTAAGCCGTATGGTTTGGGTTGGATTCAGAAAGACGCGGAGTTGAAGATCACTAAGCAGTGTACGCTCAAGTTTGCGATTACTGAAAAGTTTATTGACGAAGTGACATGTGAGGTGGTTCCGTTGGTCGTGTGTCAAGTCATCTTGGGTAGCCCTTATCTTTGGGACCGAGATGCAATCCTTTACCGTCGAGCTCGCAAGTATCGTTTGGTGAAGGATGGGACGGAGTTTCATATTAATGCATGCAAGGAACATATCACTACCAGTAATTTGGTAAAGGCGACTCAGGCGAAAAGGTTGGTTAATGTGAGCGGCAAATTTGTATTGTTGTTGGTGCGACCGGTTCAAGAGGGTCCGTCGGTTACGGTATTGTCTACTTTGGCGATGTCTCCTAAGCAACAAACCGATATAGAAGAGTTGCAAGAGGAGTATGAAGACTTGTTTCTGGGAATGGAAAGGATGCCGCGTAAGAGGGATGTGGAGCATGATATCACCTTGGTGAATGGTGAGCCACTACCCAATATTGGGTTATATCGGACTTTTGTTACAGAGTCTGATGAGATCAAAAAGCAAAGCAGGTACATGAACTCCTGGAACAAGGAGTTATTAATCCAAGTTGCTCACCTTGTGGTTCACCGGTGTTACTCGTACAAAAGAAAGATGGGTCTTGGAGGATGTGTGGATTATCGGGCGTTGAACAAGATCACAGTGAAGAATCGGTATCCGCTTCCTCAGATTGACAAACTTTTGGATGAGTTGTAGACGGCTCGGTTTTTCACCAAGTTGGATCTTAAGTCAGGTTACCATCAAGTTCGAATCCGGGAAGATACTTGGAAGACAACGTTCAAGACCAAACAGAGCTTATTTGAGTGGTTGGTGATGACTTTTGGGTTATGCAATGCTCCAGCGATGTTTATGCGGCTAATGAATGAGGTACTTCGTGCGTTTATTGACGATTTTGTGATTGTATATTTGGATGATATCTTGATATATAGTCGTACATGGGAGGAACACCTTGGGCATTTAAGCAAAGTGTTGGGCGTGTTGCGATCACGACAATTTTTTCTAAACGGGAAGAGGTGCGAGTTTGGGAAACGAGAGCTAGTCTATTTGGGATTTATTGTTGGGGGCGGCGAGCTTAAGGTCGATCCAGAGAAGGTCTCGGTCATTAATAATTGGCCTAGACCCCGCACAGTGACGGAAGTGATGAGTTTTATGGGTTCTTGTCAATACTTACGTAAGTTTATTCGGCATTTTTCACAAATTGCCGCACCGTTGCATTCTTTGACGAAGATCGGGGTACAGTTTGTGTGGGAGGAGCACCATGAGAAGACTTTTTTGTTATTGAAGCGGAAAATTACGGATGCACCAGTGTTAACATTGCCCAATTTGCAGTGGCCTTTTGAGGTCGAGACAGATGCGTCAGACTATGCATTGGGGGTAATCCTTTTACAGGATGAGAAGTTGATTGCTTACCATTCTGAGATGTTTACAGGAGCAGTACACAACTATCCTACCTACGATAAAGAGTTCTACGCGTTATATCAATCAGTGAAGCATTGGCGGAGTTACTTATTGGGGAAGGAGATTGTGGTACATTCCGATCACAAACCATTACAGTTCTTATCTACGCAGTCCAAGCTTCAGCAAGCTCGTCATATGAAGTGGATGTCGTACCTTCAACAGTTTACCTTATTAATCAAGTATAAGAAAGGAGTGGACAACAAGATGGCTGATATGTTATCTCGACCCCCATTACCAACTATTTTCGCTTTGTTGGTAACTATGCAGATCCAACCTATTGTTCCTTCTGAGTACGTTTCAGGGTATGACGACGATAAGGAGCTCAGTGTGATTCACGAGAAGTTGCTGCAGGGCAATCCACTATGTATTCCTGAGGGTGGAGACCGTTTGCAGTGGATTCGAGAAGCACATTATTCCCGGGTGGCAGGTCATTTCGGGGTTGAGAAGACTCTTTCGAATTTGCGACGTTATGTCTATTGGCTGAAGATGCAGGTAGATGTTGCTCGTGTGGTTCGTGGTTGCGTGCTATGCAACACATCGAAGCCTTCCAATAGGAAGATAGGACTGTACTTACCATTGCCAGTTCCTAATCGACCTTGGGAGAGCATTTCGATGGATTTTATGGGTGGTTTGCCCATGACCAGGTGTAAGAATGACTATTTGTTTGTGGTGGTGGATCGATTCAGCAAGATGATTATTCTTACCAGAAGACGGTCACAGGGGAAGGAGCAGCGTGATTGTTTTTCAGAGACGTCTGGAGGTATTTCGGGCTCCCTTCTTCTATTATTTATGATAAGGATAACCGCTTTTTGGGGCATTTCTGGAGATCGTTATGGGGGATAATGGACACTAAGTTGAAGATAAGTACCGTTTTTCATCCGCAGAGTGACGGGCAAACAGAGGTAGTTAATCGCACTTTGGTACATTTATTACGGGGATTCCATTCTAAGCATCTTAAGACTTGAGATGAGAGTTTACCGTATCTTCAGTTTGCGTTCAACCGGGCGATTCATGGTTCCACGTTAAAGTCTCCTTTTGAGGTTTGTTTGGGGTACTTGCCGCAAACCCTTTTGATTTGGCGCTTAGTTTTGGCAACAAGACGGTGTCAGGGAAGGAGGAAGAGGAGTAGGTTAAATCTCAACGTTTCATTGAGAAGATCAGCAAGGTTCATGAAGCGGTTGAAGCTCAGTTGAAGAAGACTCAAGCGAAGTATAAGGCTCGCCACGACAAGCATTGGGTTGAGTGTACTTTTCAAGAGGGCGACCTAGTTTGGTTGCATTTGGGTAAGGTAAAGAGCTCAAACCTATCCATTATGGTCCGTTTTTGATACTCAAGAAGATTGGTGACAATGCATTCCAGTTGGATTTGCCACCTTTCATGAAGATGTATTCGGTGATTAATGCCGAGCATTTGAAGCTGTTTGAGCCGTCTCTTTTGGATGAAGACTCTGCAATCAATACTCACTCAATTGATGACTTATGGATGGAAAGAGAAGATCCGTTGCCGGAGGATGATATTCTAGAGAGGAAGGTTCATTCTACAAGGAGGGGTGCTATTGAATCGTTCCGAGTTGGGAAGAAGGGTCAGCTACCGAGTAAGTCAAAGTGGTACAGCAGGGAATTGAGCATCGCCGCGTTCCCACATATCCAGTTCTAGCTTGAGCAGAAGCTCAAGGCTCCTAAAGGGGGGAGCCATGATCCAGGAGGATCTAGGGTAATTTGGGTTTTAACCAAAGTCGTTCGAACGAAGTTGAGAGTCGTTCGAACGACCAAATTCCATATCTCTGGAATTTGGCCCAAGAACCCAAAGTCGTTCGAGCGACTTGTATTTTCGTTCGAACGACCAAAGTTTGTCCCACTCCAAATTTGGCCCAGAGCCATTTTTCGTTCGAACGAGTTGTGATTTCGTTCGAACAACTAGGCAAGTTTCTAGGGTTTTAGACCAATTAGTCGTAAAGTCGTTCGAACGACTCCCTAGTTCGTTCGAACGACTTTGGCGGTGTTTTTGATTCTCAGGCGTTGTTTTGCCTCGAGAACAGTTCTTTTATGATTTTTAAGTTCCCTAGTATATAAATGGAACTTATGTTATTTTCTAGGTTATGTTAGATCTAAAAAGAGTTCTGAGAGAAACCTAGGGTTTGAGAGATTCTTATTGTAATTACTTCGTTTTATTAATCGAATTCTCTATTTTTCCAAACCAATTGGCGTTCTTCATATTTTTTCTACTAACTAGAGCTTCTCAATCGCATTGTGGATTAAGAATCATCGCCAATTTAGTGGGACCTACAACCCTTGTATTACTTCCCGACGTTTTTAGGATTGTGGTTATCATCGCGGCAATTGTCGGGGATCCAATCAAAATCGTTGTCGTGGCTAGTGCCGCCGAAGTAGTGGTTGTTGTTGTTGGTTTGGTGAGATTATAGACCCGGGTTCTAGTCATTTGGACTAGGCTTGGGCTTAGCTTTGTGAGCTGGTACAATCTGTCCCCTTTGGCGTTAATGGCTTGGGCCTAGTCAAGATTCTTCACAATCTAAGTTAGGTGTAAGCTGTACGTGAGGAGAAATTCCATCTTCTCTTACTTTTCTCTCCTCAGTCACAATTCTCTCTCCCCAAACAGGCAGATCTAATGTGGTTCCGCCGAAGCTATGACCGGTAATAGTTCTAGCGCAGTGTTTGTTGTTGTAATCGGAGACACGAGTAGATCCGTTGCCGTTGCTGGTCCTTTTGTTGTGGGAAGAAGGAGAGGTGTGAAACTCAGGCCTGGTTAAGCGGGCTCGATTTGGCTGGCTCATGGGCTCGGGTTTTGTTAAGTTGAGTTGAGCTTGGGTTCACATACACAATTGGGTCTGCTGAAGCCCGGACCTTGATTCTTTGCAGTAGGCCTGAATCAAAGCAGAAAAGGGGTGGTGTGACAAGCACGTGACTTGTGTTTCTTCCTTCCCCAACTCCTCTCTCTCGACCTCGCGTTTCCTGTGATCATAGGGATCGTGAATCGTCATTTTCTGATGTCCCTTCTCCATAAGGACTATCCCTGACGACTTCAAGAGTAGTTCTGAGAACACCTTTGATTGGATTTTTGACAATACACCGCCGATTTTCAGCACCGCTCTCCTCGCGGCTTCGTCCCGTGAACCCAGCGTTAACGCTTGGTTTGTATCACCGTTTTTCGGCGACTCTACTACTTCGAATCCAGTAATTCCCTCTTCTTCAAATTCATCTTCAATAACGTCGGCAAATCTTCTATCACCATCAGAACTAACGAGGGCACTCAATAGGGCAATCATCGCATCCATCTTTTGATCGATTCTCGCGTAAATCGTCTTTATCTTGTTGTGTAAAAAAATAATAAATTCAAGAAACAAACCTTGCTCTGATACCAAGTTAATAGATTCAATGTTGCGGAGGCTAAATCACATAAATGCAATTACTAAACTACTATTTTATTCAATCACAATTAATAAAACTCTCTACAAATTCATCTATAATCTCACTAAACTCTCTCAAACATCAACTATCCATCTCTATATAAAGGATGAGATTCCTTTATTCTCTTCTAAAATTAAGCTATTAGAGATTATCCTCTAAATTAAATAAATAAGATAAAACCAAAACTATAAATAAAATATAAGAGGTGTGTGCACGGCGTGGGGAACGACCCAAGACTTATCAGTATATATTTAGGGGGTATCCCCAGCTTGCCTGCCAAAAAATGAGAGAGAAGACAATGTTCACATCCATTTGGAAAAGGGGCTACAATTTCAACGCAGTTGCAACTAGGGGGATGAGAGCACTCAAACAATACCGTCGTTTCTCACTTCTACCTTCTACTTGAGTGTGAATAAACCCATCTTATATAGAGGCTACGGGTAACCTCAGATTTTTGCTTTAAAGATAGCCTTTCCTGGTTGGAAAGGTCTTTGACGAAAACCTACTTGATTTTGGGATTCCAAGACATTCATAAACGGGGGACCATGGGAGCATCAAACAATTACGACAATCGAAAAACTAAGAGGTGCAATATCAATGGAGAAAGAAAAGAATGAAGCTAAGAGATCCAAAAGGTCATAAGAATCATAGACTCTTCGCTTAAGTAACTCTTTTTTATATAAATGTCTTTTGATATTATCTCAACCTTCATAGGCTTTGTCCTTAACAATATTTGTCGCATTTTCTTTTTTAACAGATTGAATGAAAAGGACTAAACTAATAACTAAATTAAGAGACTTAATTTACATGTAACTGCGTTAATAAACCGATAATAGATGATTCTACCCTACAAACTTTTTTGAATAGGAATTCTAGTTTACAATCGTCCATGTCAGATCATCCATTTAGCTCAGGAATACTTGGGTTGTATTTTTAGTGCTTAATGTTTGTTGTTATTTAGCCTCTTGAAGGAATTTTGCCAAACCCCAAGATTACATGCCAAAAGAAGAGAAATAGAACAAAATATTAAAATAAATGAACAAAAGAAATTACCATCGCAAGTCATACCTGGTCATATATATTTGAAACCTCCTTGTAGTCCGTTTCGAAGGACATGAGGCTGTTATAAGTAACTGTAGATTGCGGGACCCCTTTTTCAGCCATCCTTGAAAGCATTTTACGAGCTTTTCCGTAATTTCCTGCCTTTTTATACATGTAGATGATCATGTGGAACATTTTTTGATCCGGCTTCAATGGTGAAACATCATCATTCAAAAGGGTTTCAAAAACAGACTCGGCATCTTCATACTTCTCTCCCTGCAATACCGCTTTCATAAGTTTTACATTATTACCAATCGAAATTACCAATACCCGAAGTGGTAGTTACCTCAAAAGAAAAAAATTAACAGTGATATATTATGAAAATCAAATAAATTTGAAAATAAACATTAATTTGAACTGCTGGAACTTATGATTTATGTTAATTGTGATGTTCGGGATCACCGTAGTATTGTACGGTATGATAAACCGGATCATATCTTAAGATTAGCATTAGTGGGATTTTTTTATTTTTTAAGTATTTTAGTATTTTGGAGTGACCTAGTAGTTTTCCACTAGGACT
Organism: Kingdonia uniflora; assembly: GCA_014058105.1. Taxonomy (NCBI): domain Eukaryota; kingdom Viridiplantae; phylum Streptophyta; class Magnoliopsida; order Ranunculales; family Circaeasteraceae; genus Kingdonia; species Kingdonia uniflora. The sequence goes on from JACGCM010000563.1 coordinate 426,954, forward strand.
CTAGTGATTTCTTTATTAAAGGTGATTGTAGTATCTCTCCATTAATCAATAAATCTTTTATCTTTTCTTCTTCTAATTTAATTTAGATTAGAGCCTCATTGATTCTAGGTGAATACTAAGGTAATCTCGCTTCCGTCGGAGACAACTTTTGGCGTCATCGGACCATCAAGTCCGGACAATGTTTCTGTCTATTTCTTCTTTTCAACCATTATCGATTTTTTAGTTCAAAAAACAAAAACAAAAACAAAACAAGTTTTCGCGAAAAGTAAGTTCCTGTGAACATAACTTCCAATGAACAACGTTCTCGTGAACAATAACATTGTTCATCATATCTATTTATATCTCTTTATGAAATCTCATCAAATCCGTTCCTATCTCTTCTCCACATTCTTGTTTATCTATGAAACCTACAATATTTAATCAATGAATTTTGATACCAATCTTTTTAGTTGATTTTCGACCTTTATATACTTGGTATGTCTTTTAGTGCACTGATTTTTTATGTCTTTGATGTGAATTGAATGAATATCTGCTCCTTTTGTTATGATTTGAAATTGCTGCAATTAGATTTATTACAATTTGAGATTTGCTATCATAAAGAAAAAAAATGGATTTAAGATTTTGTTGCTACATATGTACTAAAATATAAGTAATTTGTGAATTTAGTAATAGGCTTTTATGGTGGTGATCTCTCCGAAAGTTGCAATCATATAATGAATCTCTTTGATTTGATGTGAGTGAAAATTTTGGCATTTGAGTTGTTGAAGATAACCTATCTGAGTATTTGGGAAGATGTTAAAAAGAGTTTGTAATGAGATTATTCTGCTTTAGAGCAGATGAAAAGTTATAAACACACACGTATGTGGTGAAGTGCAATGGATACGTGAAAACTTGTTTTCATGGATATTGCGGTATTATGGGCTGTCATGGTGTTTCAAGCAACCTTACCATTTGTATGAGGGGGTATATGGATTTGGGAAGATGTTAAAAAGAGTTTGTAATGAGATTATTCTGCTTTAGAGCAGATGAAAAGTTATAAACACATACGTATGTGGTGAAGTGCAATGGATACGTGAAAACTTATTTTCATGGATATTGCGGTATTATGGGTTGTCATGGTGTTTCAAGCAACCTTACCATTTGTATGAGGGGGTATATGGATTTGGGAAGATGTTAAAAAGAGTTTGTAATGAGATTATTCTGCTTTAGAGCAGATGAAAAGTTATAAACACACACGTATGTGGTGAAGTGCAATGGATACGTGAAAACTAGTTTTCATGGATATTGCGGTATTATGGGTTGTCATGGTGTTTCAAGCAACCTTACCATTTGTATGAGGGGGTATATGGATTAAGACCCTTTTTTTTGTTATTTCACTCAGAGAAATATATCTTTATTTCCAATGGTGAAATCAAAAGTTTTTGGCGTCTTAATTTTCATGATATATTTCTCTCATATCATAATCTTCTTTTATAATCTTCATGTTTTCTTTTATCTCAAATTGTGATTTCTTTCTTTCTGTCGTAATTAATTTTCTCATTTCTTTGTGAGTTGGTTTGTGTATTAACAAAGTGGACGAAATTGTTTCTTCACAACTTCTTTTTTTGCATTAGAGGTTCTAAGAATCTAACCGTTTGATTTCTTTTATATGGTAATTCCTCGTAGGCAGTAGGAAGTGGGACACTTAACAAGTCCAATGAGTTCGAGTTTTTTTATATGGTTAGTTGGAAGAGTTTCAAGAAATAATTTACTACAGTTGTGGAGTTGGTATGTACAATCAGCCATATAACCAATATTATACGTCTATAGAACCCATTGGCAATAAGGCCTTTACTTTTGTTTTTGGAGAAGATTCAATTTAGTTCATTAAGTTTGAAAACTTCTTACAAGGGGGAGAAATTTATTATCTCATCCAAGCTGAAATTACGAAGTTTGTATCTTCCAGTTTGAGGGGGAGTTTGGAGAGTATAGTGTTTCTTAATATGTTTGAAGCGGGTTGAACACTCAAGATAATTGTGAGAAGTTGAAAACTCGACTTTTCATTTGTGAGTTATGGTTATTCGTACAAGATGATTGGTTGAACTTTTTAAAGTAAAGTTGTTACACACACTTATCTTGAAACTGCAAACGCATTATGTTCATTTACTCTCACCATCCGTTTGAGGAGTATTGGCGATACTGATTTATGTTAACTGTGATGTCCAGGAACACCGTAGTATGATACACCAGATCATATCTTAAGATTACTATTAGTAGGATTTGTTCATATCTTTAGTTATTTTAGTGTTTTGTACTTACCTAGTAGGAGTTGGTTTCCTACTAGTAATCTATTGGTTTCTCAATTCAAATCCTTGTTAAGGGTGATTGTAATCATCTTTTCATTAATCAATAAATCTTTTCTCATTTCTTCTTCTAATTTAACTCCTACTAATTGATACCCATCTAACATAGGAATGATATTGTGTTTCACATGCACCAAACATTGGCAACCCTTCTATATCTTAAACAAGAAATCATATACGCACTGAGAGATATAGACATACATAATGGGTTGGTTGAAGGCTAAATAGCGTAAGGAGGACTTCCACTCGTAGGTTCACGTCTGACAAGAGATATTCTACCAATTATTGTACCTTATGTAAAGATCTACTCATGTGGAAAAGTAAGAAAAAAGTGAAGTGGTGAGGTCCACTGTTGAGGTTGAATACTGAGCTATATCTCATACCTCAAGGTTGTTTTAGCAGTTGCACATACGTTTATAGGAACTTTTTAATTTAACTGTGTTCATACGTAAGAGGATTGAAAGATAGAAGATAAGTTAAGAGAAAGGATGAAATAATTGGTCTCAATTATCCTACATGTCCATGAATATTAAAGTATGACTAAAGAAACCCCCCATAATACTTGTTAAGTTGATTTGAAAAAATGCAATATTCGAGGGTAGGGTGGTATTTATTAAGAGCAACCTAGCCGGCATTTCAGTTTTCTACATGTACTTGCCCCATTTGCCTACTCGTGTCGAAAAAGATATCAATAGATTGATGCTGTTTTCTCTACCACGACCAAGAAGGGTTTAGGTATCATCTCGCCATTGGACTGCACTCCGTCGTCCAAAATCAAGGAGAATTACGCTTTAGGAGACTTGAGAAAATGATTAACGCTAGCACAGGGAAATGGTTGTGGAAGTCTGGGCGTAAATAGGACAGGTGTGGAGGAATATTGTTATCAGAAAGAATAACTTGACAGACTCAGTTATTGATTTATTGTTTAAGAAGCAGAGGTAGCCAGTTGAAATCACCCAATTTGAAGGCTAACTCTGATAATTTGTCAATAGGACTTCAAGCTCCGAGCTCAGCTATTTCCCTATAACTTGACAGACTCAGTTATTGACTGTAGGCTGCTACAGTTATTTCTTAGGTTATCGAGATGCTCATCACATCTGAACATTAGTCTTCTTTTGGGTATACATATAAGCTGTGTTGATTTAGAAGGGAAAAGATAAAAAGGGATGCAACTAAGGAACTACATAAAAAAGAGCCACAGCTTCCCCAAATGGAGCAACACCACACTTGACTTCAGCTTCATACGGCTCCTCCGTGGCCACAAATAAATCTAAGGACAGTATTCAATATTATTTCAATATGTTTGAAAGGTAGATAGAGGAGATAATCCCAAATTAGACCAATGAGTGTCTTATGTGTCTGGTGTCTCTCTTTCTCTGTCTTCTCCATTTTATACTTGAAAGAACACAAAAACGGATATGATCAATTAAAGGCATAATGCCCTTTAGTTCTTCTGTTTTTATAGAAACAAGAGGTTCACTAGGTTCATAATCTGTCACCACTATCCCAAGTACTCCCCTGGGTCTCTTAACAAGCCCCACAGTTCGCACGTTCTGTTTGAGTTAGGATAATTCCTAGTGGGTGGCCCCGCATTGGTGGTGGTTCGATCCAAGGACCTCTGGGTAATGAGGCAGAGTCCCTAATCGTTGCGCCAACCCCTGATGGTTATATTACCATTTCGTATTTTGATTAGTTGCCTATACTATAAAAGGTTGAATGATATTTAAGCAGGTAGAAAAATAAATAACTCAAGATTGTTGTCATGATATTGAAACTAAATGTTTTCATGCACGAGAAGGACACACCAAGCAGGCAAATATAACAGAGTGACAAAGAAATCAGATCATATAATTCATGTCTTCTCAAAAATTTACCAAGTAGGATTATGCTGGTGATTGCTTACCTCGACAAAAATCTTGAATATTATTTGATATGTAATGGCTGATGGTTCAGGACCTGATGACTGCATTCTTCGAAACACTGCTTCTGCCTTATTATACTGGCCTCCTTTTCCATAGGCTTCCATTAAAGCTGTATGGGATATTACACTCTGTGGATATCCCTTCTTATTCATGTAGCCTAATATCCTTTCTGCCCTGTTGAAATCACCCAATTTCCCGTAAGCTGTAATGAGCATCATGAAGTCCATCTCACTGAAGTCCCACCAGTGTTGACTCCTGAGCCACTCAAGAATCTACAAAAAGAATAAGAAATAGTTTATAGTAAGTAAACTTATAAAAAACAGTTAGCAATACTTTTATCCTGTAACTTTCAAAAAAAAACTTTTATCCTCCATTTGAAGAAAAGAAAATGCTTAGCTAGTATAATTATTCCAAACGACCGCCCCTTTTGCAATCATGTGTACGGAAGGAGGGAAACAACTGAATAATCGAAGGGAAAGAATTTGTCTGCATAACATCTCAGACACCAAAAATGCGCTTGGAGAAAATTCACAACTTTTTAATGGGTGTTCTTTTTGAGGGCATTGTAGTTAGATGAAGCAAATTATAGATAGCTCATAACTTTAAATGGGTAAACTCGTAACCCTCGGTTTAGTTTTCTTACTTCTTGAGTTTTTTCCTTACAAGGATATGATAGAGGGTTCTTTTTAAATTGATTTTAATAAGAAGTAGCGGAAGCGATCGTTCCAACATAAAGAAAAATCAAATACAAACTAAATCTCTCTTTTATTGAATTGGAAGGTCTAGAAGGCCTAGGGTTTCAAGTTTTCCCCCAAACTCTACATACTGCTAAAATACCCTTCCTACACAAACCAACCTAACTCTAAAGCTAGCTAAGGTTCTCCTTTTATAGAGAAGTTGGCCTTTAAGACATAATTACAAACCCTAATTTTTATTGAAATAATATAAAATAGAAGACTTTAGTATAAGCTTAAAGAAAGTCGCATTAAGCCTTAATTCAATGAACCATTTATTATCAAGGCTATTTTATGTTGTTTTAGTCCCATATTGGTTATTCATAGAAGTAGTTTAATATCTCTCTCCTATATATAGAGAGTATGATGTAACCTAAATAATGAATTCGATAATAATATTTTTCTCTCTCTAATCTATTTCTACATGGTATTAGAGCGAGTTACCCTCGTTCCACACCCTCGCTGATCGAACGAGGCAGTGAGTTTGTTGGGAGGTCGCAGGAGGGCAACGCGCCTCCTGCTCGGGGTTCGGGGCGAAGGCCCGATTTTTTTTAGGGTTACAATTTTTTTTCTTGCTGGTTTGATTCACGCCGCCGCTCTCTCTCTCTCCTTTATTTTGAAGAACGACGATTACACTGTCTTTCTGGTAACGTTGTTCTGATTGCAACCTAAGCTTCCGCAATTTTTTAGTTTTTTGGATCCGATCACGAGATGCGATAGATGCTGATCTAAAACTCAGATGTGTTTGGTTTATTTGAGGTAATCGATTGCGATGGCTATCGGTGACGAGTCGAGTTCGACCGTTTCTTCGATTGAGACGAGTGAAGATGTTTAGTCCTTCAACTCTGTTCATGATAATCCGAATCTGAAGATTACCTCACAGCTATTAGTTGGCTTGAATTATGTTCGATAGGCACAGTCCGTGAAATTGTTTGTTGGTATCTGTGGAAAGATATAGTTTCTTCTTGGCACAAAAAAAGAACCTGCAGGATCAAATCTAAAGGATACAAAGTGGTTCTCGGATGATTCGATGGTGAGAATTTGGTTGATTAATTCTATGCATCCAACAATCTCCACTGGGTACTTATTTACAAACAATGCGCATCTGATTTGGGAATCACTTTATAAGGTATATTCTCATCGAGAGAATAATACTAGGATCTTTCAACATTCCAATGAGATTGGGAATATTAAACAGGGTACTCAGACTTTGGGGATGCATTATGCGAGACTTCGATTGAGTTGGGAAAAATTATCTCAACATGATAGCTTCATCGAGTGCCTAGCAGCGCACCAAGTGAAAATATTCCTATTTCCCCTACGACAGCAAAGATTTATGCAAAGATTGTGGAGAAGACTCGAGTGTTTTAGTTTCTTGTAGGGCTCAATCCCGACTTTGAGTATGCACGAGTTCTTCTACTTGACAGGACTCCTTTCTCAACTCTTGAAGAGGCACACGAATATTGTCTCTCCGATCAGAGTCGTCGGTTACCTATGCCTCCTATCTCTGGGATCCTTTCAGAGACTTCTTCTATGGCTCTTCGTTATGCTTATCCGGCACCACCATCAGTTCCTTCACAAATTTTACATACATCATCACCTAGCCTTTTTCCGTTACCAGCGGCTTCCGGTAACTCTCGCCCCCAGGAAGAAGTGTGATTATTGTGGTAAGTAAGGGACATCTAAAAATAACTTGTCATGTTGGTTATCACCCCCCCCCCCCATCTCTGGGATCCTTTCAGAGACTTCTTCTATGGCTCTTCGTTATGCTTATCCGACACCACCATCAGTTCATTCACAAATTTCACATACATCATCACCTAGCCTTTTTCCATTACCAGCGGCTTCCGGTAACTCTCGCCCCCAAGAAGAAGTGTGATTATTGTGGTAAGTAGGGATATCTAAAAATAACTTGTCGTGCTTTGCACGGTAGTCTTGCTGGTTATCAACCCCGCCCATCTCAGTCCTCAACACACTTATCTGTCGACTCTAGTGCGCCAGATTATTCAGCCTTTAGTGCTCTCTCTCAAGATGAATTCAACAAGTTCCGACAGCTTCTCTCTATGTCTTCCACACCGGCAGCTTCTCGTGCAGGTAACTTCGCATCTGCAAATAGTGTTACTTCATTTCCGATTTCACCTTGGATTGTTGACTCGGGTACAACCGATAATATGGCTGGAATGTCTACTCTTTTCTGGTCTTATGCTTTTAGTTCATGGCGACGGACTGTTCGTTTTGCCAATGGAACTGAGACTCCTATTGCAGGGAAGGGTTGTATCCCGATTATAGATTCCCTTTCTTTACCTGATATCCTTCATGTTCCTTAGTTGGATACTAATCTTCTTTCTGTTAGTAAAATTACCAGAAATAAAAACTGCAGTATAACCTTCTTTTTTGATTATGTTGTTTTTCAGGATCTGGTGTCACGGAAGATGATTGGCAATGGACGTGAAGAGGGTGGTCCTGGATGGACATGTATCTTCTATTTCTCCTCAAGCTCTCCAGTAAAAGTCTGGCTAGTAGTGAAAATGTGAAGAGAGTACTACGTTGGCATTACCGCTTAGGTCATATTTTCTTTGAGTATCTACGTTATTTGTTTCCGTCTTTATTTTCCAAAGTATCCATGTTTGATTTGTCTTGTCAGACGTATGAACTAGCTAACCATTGTTGTAGCACGTATCCGTTGAATATTAATAAAACTTCTTCTTGCTTTGATATTGTGCATTCGGATGTTTGGGTCCAGTCCCCGTTACCTTTAGTTTAGAATTTCGTTATTTTGTGTTGTTCATGACAATTTTTCTAAGTGTACTTGGGTTTATTTGATGAAATCCAAAGATGAGGTCTCCTCTATTTTCAGACATTCATCGCAATGGTTCGTACTCAGTTTAGGAAAATTATTAAAGTTTTTCGTTCTGATCAGGGTGGGGAATTTATGTCCCAAGGTTTTCGCAAATTCTGCAATGTCAATGGCATTGAGCCATTGTGATGAAACTCTTTCATTGTAGCCATAACGTTTACGTCAAGGATATGCCAGAATTTACCAAACGAATTTATTGGGTATCCATCTGCCCAGAGTTTTCTCCCTGCCACAACTCCTTAAGGCCTCCAAAATATCTTCTTCACCAAATTCCCTTTAAGCCAACCTGCTTGCTTTGGGATTAAATCCGCGTCTCCATTGATGAGGATCCTTACGCAAACCCGAGTAGAACTCGACAACATGCTTCGGGGTCACCATCTAATAGCTTAGACATGTTGATCCGTCGTCTAACATTCGTTACCAAATGAAATAAAAAATTTATCTCCTTTCACCCACTTCACTCCAGATATTTGCTTCTATTTTATTTCCTCCCATAACATTAATTTCTCAATCCGAACCTTCTAATTCCCTCTTTCCGTGGTTTATGTTTCGCTCAATGCTTTGTCTTATTTTTCATCTCCACCCACTCACTTCTTTTATACATGTTTGAATTTTCAACTCCATTCTTCTACCAAATTGAGTCTTACTCCACTTCATCAACTTAGGCTTAAAGGCTTCCAGTTTACACCACAGTTAAGATGTAGAGGGGTATATCATCTAACAAAACAAAATCCTTGGCAAGCATTGTGAATTATTACAACTGGGAAGATAAGATGTTTAATTTAAATGCAAAAGTCGTAATATAACATCGAATTATTTCTTAATTTGTTTATATAACAATTTTTAACTAGTACTAATTGTTGAAATTGTGTCCGATGTGGGACTATATATCCCAACACTAATCTGGTAGCAGGTATTATATATGAATGTGCAAAAGAGAATTTTCAGGTAATGACATGATTGTGATATCCTATTGAACTACCATTCTAATATTGATATGATGTTCGTCAACTTCAAGGAGAATTTGGATATTGTGGCTTGGTGGATAAGGTCTTTGTTCAATTAAACTCAACGAGTTGACAAGATAGGGAACAACCTATAAAGAAGGCCGAGTTTCAACAATTGCCTATGACCAATGATGTACATCTACTTTTGGCCATGGCCCCCTATTTACAGGGTCCTAGGGTGTTAAAAAGACCATAGTGCTCATAAACCTTTAGAGCACTCCAACACATCAGTATCTTGTTACGGATCTGGTTATGGTTACGGATACTGATACGGGTATTGCGTAACATACCAATTGACTTCAACAGTTTCCTAAGAATAAGGATGAGAGAGATCTTAGGAGAAAGAGAGTGGGAAAAAACTTTTGAATTTAACGTAGTAGAGAGAGAAATGCGCTTATCTGTTAGGCGTCCAACTAACTTTTAAAATTGCATATCCCAAAATTAAGTTCCGGAATCGCACACTTTGGAGGGTTATCCGGGTTCAATTCCGAAACCGGATACCCATAATGGAGGGAACTTTTGTTAAAATATACGTAACCGCATGTCCATACCGCATTTGTTGGAGATGCTCTTACGGGGGGTTACGTGTTCCAGTAGTGTGACTTGCCTAACTAATGCAGGTCTTGGCTAGACTGTGCGATAAAGGGACGAAAGTCTTTGTTAAGCCATGCGTCGATGTTGCCACCTGGCACTCATTTGTTCATCGTGTTCCTTATACCTTAGGCTCACTTGCATCCTCTCTTCCTTATATTAGTCAGAACGTGGGCGCGAGTGTCCTTCATGTCCCTCCATATCCAACTAATTTTTTTTCTGTTAGTAAAATTACCATAAATAAAAACTGCAGTATAACCTTCTTTCCTGATTATGTTATTTTTCAGGATTTGGTGTCACAGAAGATGATTGGCAGTGGACGTGAAAAGGGTGGTCTTTATTTTCTGGATGGACATGTCTCTTCTATTTCTCCTTAAGCTCTCCAGTTAAAATTTATGTCTAGTAATAAAAATGTAAAGCGTGTGCTACTCTGATTTGTCTTGTGAGACGTGTGAATTAGTTAAACATTGTTGTAGCACATATCCGCCGAGTATTAATAAAACTTCTTGTTTTGATATTGTGCATTTGAATGTTTGAGGTCCTGCCCCCGTTACCTCTAGTTTAGGATTTCGTTATTTTGTGTTGTTCATTGACGATTTTTTGAGGTGTACTTGGGCTTATTTGATGAAATCCAAGGATAAGGTCTCCTCTATTTTCTAGATATTCACCGCAATGGTCCGTACTTAGTTTGGAAAAACTATTAAAGTTGTTTGTTCTGATCAGGGTAGGGAATTTATGTCTCAAGGTCCTCGCAAATTTTGCAATGCCAATGGCATTGAGCATCAAACCTCTAATACGAAAACTTCGCAGCAAAATGGCAAATCAGAAAGGAAAAATTGTCACATTCTTGATCTTGTTCTTGCTATCTATTGGCATGAATGTCCCATCACGTTTTTGGTCTGACGATGTTCTTACAGTGGTATTTCTTATTAACAAGTCTCCATCTAGAGTTATTGGTTTTCGCACCCCGTATTCTATTCTTTATCTTGATCGTTCTGCTTTTCAAATTCCACTTCGTGTTTTTGGGTCTGTCTGTTTCGTCTAAGACACTGGGTCAACCTCTAAACTAGATCCTCGTACCTTGAAATGTGTGTTCCTGGGTTACTCTCAAGCTCATAAGGGTTATAGGTGCTTTCATCCCTTATCCCGTCGACATTTCACCTCTATGAACGTTACTTTCTTCAAACACGCTCGGTTTTTTGTGGGCGGTGTTCTATCTCAGGGGGAGTGTTTTCCAGTACGTCCTCTTCCTTCAGAAGATTTATCTTCTCCTCCTTTAGATCCACTTCCGGAGTGTTCCGTGTGAGTCTGCAATCCCACCTTTAGTTTTACCTTCAATTTCATGTCCTTTACAGGTTTATACTTGGCGACATTCAGGACGCCAACCTCCTACACTAGACTGCCAAGCATCCTCTGTAGCTCCAGGTTTGTCACCTGCCACCGATTCACCTTTATCAGGTATTGAGCCTTCTCATACCTCATGATGATTCACATGTTTCTCATAGTGATGATGATAGACTTATTGCTATTCGAAAAGAGAAGCGTAATGCAGGGAAGCCTGATAGATATTAAGATACAACGGTTTATTCTATTGTTAATTATACTTTAGATCATCGCTTATCTCCTACTTACAGAGCTTTTCTAGCTTTTCTCTCTCTCTGGTTGATATACCGCGCACAGTGGCAGATGCGCTAGCCAAACCTCATTGGAAGACTACGATGTTAGAAGAATTACATCCATTGGAGATCAATAATACTTGGTCATTGGTTTCTCTCCCGCCTGAACATACAGCAGATGCAAATGGGTGTTTACGGTTAAAGAAAATCCAGATGAAACGGTAAGCAGGTACAAGGCTCAGTTAGTTGTCAAGGGGTATGCACAAATTCATGATGTTGATTATCATGAGACGTTTGCTCTAGTGGCCAATTTGAATACTATTCGAGTCATCTTCTCTATTGTTGTGTCGAAATCGTGGTCCCTTTTCCAGATGGACATGAAGAATGCATTTATGAATGGAACATTGTAGGAAGAGGTCTATATGTCTCCACCTCCAGATTTTTGCTCCACTTCTGCTTTAGGCTGGTATGTAAGTTAAAAAAGTCCATCTATGGGTTTAAACAGTCTCTTCGTACTTGGGCTGATACATTTGGTACCACTATGATTGAATTTGGTTATGTTTTGTGTAGTGCTGACTATACCTTGTTTCTTCTACATTCTGGTGGGAAGATTGTTGCATTGTTTGTCTATGTTGACGATATTGTTATTACAGGAGATGATATTTATAGTATTGGTGACCTGAAATATTATTTATGTACCCGCTTTCAGGTGAAGGATCTCAGTCCCTCTAGAACAGAATCATCGTTTGGATGACTGTGAGGGGGAGTTATTGGAGGACATTGGTCAATACCAGCGACTTCTTGGGAAGCTCATCTATCTTTCTCTTACTCGTCCTTATATTGCATATATGGTTGGAGTTCTTAGTCAATTTATACACAAGCCCCGTATTCCCCATCTCTAGGCAGCTATTCGTGTTCTCCGATATCTCAAAGGTGTCCTGGTCGTGGCATTTTATTTCGAGATCATAGTCATTCTCGAGTTGAGGCTTGCACTGATGCTGACTATGCAGGTTCATTATCCGATCGTCGCTCTACTTCTAGGTATTGTAGCACTATTGGTGGTAATTTGGTTATATGGCAGAATAAGAAACAAGATGTTGTTTCAGGTCCAGTGCATAAGCCGAGTACAGGGCCATGGCTCAAGGTGTTTGTGAATTGATATGGTTTAAGCGTCTTCTACAAGAGCTCCGGATATCGGTCTCTCTTCCTATGACGTTCTATTGTGACAACAAATCTGTTATTAGTATTTTGGCTAATCCGGTACAGCATGATCGTACCAAACACATTGAGGTTGATCAGTACTTCCTGCATTAGAAACTTAAATCAGGACAGATTCAGACTCTCTATGTTACAACTTCGCAGTAGCTTACAAATTTTCTCATGAAGGCTGTTAGTAACAAAGTATTTTTAGATGTTTTGGCCATGCTGGGGATATGCGATATTCATGCCTTAGTTTAAGGGGGAGTGTTAGCAGGAGGCTATTTTATGTTCTTTTAGTCCCACATTAGTTATTCACATAAGTAGTTTAATATCTCTCTCCTATATATAGAGAGTATGATGTAACCTAAATAATCAATTCAATAATAATATTTTTCTTCTCCCTCTAATCTATTTCTACAGAGGGGTCCCCTTGTTTCACCCCTGTCAGCCAAAAAATACCGCCATGGACTACAACTACTAAGAACAAAAATCATACCACCACTTATAAAAATCTTGAACCAATAGTACAGAGAACAGTGATATCCAAATCTTGACCCCTACTTTTTTTTTTGAGATTTTTTTTTACATTTAAACCAAAAAAAGGGGGGTTCGCATCATTTAAAGCCCATTCTAATTGATTTTTAAGCCTAAATTTTCTTACTACTTCTCCCCCTCTCCATCTCTTCACTAAACTCCTTTCCTTTTTCTAACTTAGTAAGCAAAAAAAACCACTACAAAAATCCTCGATTTTTTTTGGGGGGCGGAGCCCCCCAATCCCGGGCACCCCCTAGTCTAGATCTCTAGCTCCACCCCTACTTAGCTTAATTAACATTCACTTCCTCATAAACAACAACAACAAAAAAAACAAACAAACAAACAAACAGAATTAACATCCACTAAAACACTTGCATAATATACATAGTCCTGAGACTTAGGCGCAGCATCCACTTATATTGGTGTACCTGGCGATTTCCTTAATAATAAGAAAAATCGAGGTGCAGACAAGAGAGTTGGTACCAAAGGCATGAGAACTTTTCTATTTCTGGAGTAAATAATGGAGTCCATAGATTCAATCAAAGAAGAATTTTTTCAATGATCCAACCAAAGTTTAACATAAAAAGTGTCACAGACTCGCAGTATAGCAACAGTAGCCAAAACTGAAATATCCAAAATACCAATGATATTTTGAAGATATTTTGCCACTTTTTTACTGCAAAAACCAAGAATATCACAAATATTTATGACGCATTTAAGATATTTTGCCATTATTTGAATACTAAATGTCCAAGATATTCAGCGTATCCTTACATATCGGCGAAATTTATGATATGTTTCAATAATTTGTTGAAAAATAAGGTACCTGATATTCTAGATGTACCGGGGTCGGCCAGTTTCTCAATAATTTGGCAATATTTTAGAGATTTTATACCATGGATCAAAGTTCCTCTTCTCCAAATCAACATCTTATCATACTCATTCGCCAACTTGATCTTAATATAACCCCTTCCTATCTGAATAAGCTAAAATTACCTTTTGCTTTCCACTTCTCTCTTGCACACACCTTCACCTGATCCAGCTTCACCTTCTGCGAATTGGTTTTACCCATCAGACTAAATGTTTATTCCTCAGCACTCTCAAAGAAAATTTGAGTGGTCAACTCAATAGCTGGAATTTTTCCCCTCTCACTCAGTTTGACAAATTCTCCAGTTTTGTAGAAGTTGAGGTTCCCTCCTTCGATTTATCTGCGTAAGAGACAACAACTTATCCCTTCCGTTCGCCTTCTTTTTTATTTTATGTACACCTATCCTTTTTCCCTGCAGACCTAACCTTTTCTGAGCATTCTCATCATCAATTACCTAATTAATGGGTTTTGGAACCGAGTCCTCCCCATCTTTCTGTGCATCGCATCTGCAAACCCTTGTTTAAACTAAAAGGTTATTTTGGTTGCACATACTTTGGGTCCCTCAATTCTTTTTCTTTCACGTGCTTGTTCCACAACTATCAAAAAAAGCTTCTTTATCCTCCTTAGACTTTGTCTCTCCTCCCTCTTGTTCTATTTACTCTTCCATTTCATTTGTGCACTTTATTACACATAGAACGTAGATCAATCCTCCAATACATTAACTATTTCTAAAATCTTAAGCGCAACACTTCATAGTCTTCCTAGTTTAAGACTGTCCACATCTCGGGAGATAAATGCATAAAGCAGATGTGAACTCTTATCAAAAAGTAATAGATGGACGCTTATTCTCATTTTTTTCTTAATTAATTGTTCAATTTAATAATATTACCATATGTTGTACTTCTTCTTTTTTCATAAATGTAAATTTTATTGATGAAAGGAAACCGAATACAACAAGAAAAGAAAAAAACAAGAACGGCACTCCAAGAGGAGGAGGAATAAAGAAAAACATACAAAAACCGCCCCCACTCCAACGAGACCTCTCAACTAGATCCATTAATCATTTATTTCCACTTCACCAAGAGAGACTCGAAGGAAATCCCCACCAATTCCGACGCAGCTTTACTCTAATTGAAATTATTGTATGTATCGATTACAAGGACGAGCGTGTAAAACTCTCTTTGGGGATGGATCCTATAATTTTAGATTTTGTTGGTCTCCCAAGAGAAAATGGCGGTGCAACTGCTCAAGTGTCATCTGATGATTAGTGAGCTGATAGAGAAGTGTAGCACGAAAATCAAAATTCTCCGAGCATTGGAAATTGATGTTTAAATGAAATTGTGAGACTAGTATATACTTTTGAGATCACTGAAGGAAGGGAACAATACCTCGCTAACAAGGTTCCATTTCTTTAGCTGCTTGAACCTCACTAGGGTGCCCAGAACAAGATCTTTAGGAAGAGCCTCATTTTGGGTTCTTCTGCTCCTAAGGATCGAAACTGCAGAGCCCGCCTCATCAATTTCTGTCATCAATTTCCACCAGTTCTTCTGATTTGCTTCATCTGCGGCATCTTTGAAAACTTCCACTTTCTTCTTTCTTTGCATAAATTTTCTTGGTTCCAACATACCACGACAAACTATCTCTAGCTTCCCATGGATTTTAATTTGAAGAGTATGTGGATTTGCAAGTAACTTTTTCTTACTGAAGATAAAAAAAAGTAGATGAATGAAATCACCCAGTAAAAGAAAAGAGAACCACCATATTAGTTACAACTTACAAGAAACCGAAAATGTCCATAATACGTTAAGAGAAATTTTCACAAGAAAATACAGTATGCTTGACCAACTGATCGCGTCATAAACCTTCTGCATATACGCTCATATTACAGATAACCGGTAAATAAATCCCCAACAGTGCAATTCATGTTTTATTGAGGACTTCATTTTTCATTGTCTGACAGGTATTTGCTACTGCACACTTAAAAGTCTAAAATATACATGTCATGATAAGGAAATACTGACATCTTGGTAACTTTAATGGCACTGTATGCAGGGATGCTCTCTCTTTATGATCAATTGATCCTTGAATCTTGGAAACTTTCTTAGGGTTCAGTACCATTAAAAATGTTTCAAGGATTAGTACCATTAAAGTTTCAGGGATCATAAAGAGAAAGCATCCCTGCATGCAGCACCATTAAAGAATCCTAGAAACTCTGATGCTTCCATTTGATTTTTTTCCACAATTTTTTTTAAATATCCACTTTTCTTGTGACAACAAGTTGGGCTTAGGCAAGACCCTTACTAGGATATAGTAGTATAGTACCTCAAAAGTGACATCCTTGTATAAGAAGTTCGCCAGTTCTACTATAACTCTGTTACATAACTACGTTAACAGGAATTGGTTAGCAAATTTGATTGGTTTCTTTATATATATTATTGCTTTCGTTTCACTCAAAACTCTATCTTCTTCCATCATGTCCAAACCCTCATTTCTTTAAGAATTTTGATCTTCAAATCTGTCTTGCAGAATTTAGTCTTTGTTGTACTCCATCAACTTACTTAAGGAATTTCAAGTTACACCACTAAACATTGCTAGGAGATCCTTTAAATGAAAATGATCTTCATCATTCTTCACTTCAACCAACCAAACTCAATGCACTGAAACCAGAAGCAAACTTGTGTGTGTGTGTGTATGTGTGTCGGGGTACAGTTCAATTCCTGTTGGCACCAAATTTTTGTTTTAGATTTATGTTTTGTGCAACTAGTTGATCATTTAGAGGATCAATATGATTCTATAAATGGTTTGATTTTAATTTTAAAATACCTTAAATGCCCACAAAATTTATCAATCCTGCTCCGCACCTGACAGATACCACCAAAGCTCAAATTTGAATGGAAAGGGAACTAGGGCGAACTGCACAACAATCTAGTAGTAGTAGACGAAATTCTCGGTAAAACATATTGTGATACCTCCCTAAAGTGCATCTCCCAATTACTATTCGCTAAAAGTTTATCATTCTTACTCAACACTGAGCAACTAAGTAGAATTACTTCTCTTAATGTAAACTGATGACCCCATGCCCTTTAGATAAAGTCCCTAACACTCCTAGTGCCCCTTTTTTTCCTCATGTACAGATTGAATACATTAAAATCTCCCCCCAATACGGCAATACAGCATAGGTCATTTCATGCAAGTGTAATATCTCAGAGTTCCTCCCCAAAACTGGCATATCTTGCTTATTAAAAGGTCAATATACACGAGTAGCCACCCATTGGGGTTATTTCAAAACCCAGAGAACCCATCCAATACAGGTCTAACCTGGTATGAATTTGAAAATGAATGTTTCAAACATTGTGGGTCCCGTCTTTTCTCTTTCATAATCGGCCTTGGTTGTTCCACTTTTAGCCGAAAAATTCAGTCTTTGTTATATCTTGTAGAAGTCATTCATTGAAAAACCAGTTTTAACACTTAATAAAAAAAAAACAGGGGAATTGCTTCCCAGGAAAGAAAAAGAAAAAAAACCATCCGCTCCCCAGGGATCTCACATTCCTGTGCAAAATTCTCTCTGTTGTACTTTTGTGGGTTTTTTCATCTATTATTATTCTGATCTCTCTCTGTCTCTGCTCCCCATTAAGGACATAAAAACACTGAATACATTTGAAAATCGTTATTTTTTTCTCTCTTCGGCTCATGTATCTCTTTGACATTGAAAATGCTTTGAACATACCTAATGTGAATCTAATTTGTCCTCCTTCACATACCTTTACCTTCTCTCTTTCTTTCTTCTCCCCATCTCACTCTTCTACTTATCTCCTTCTTGGTTCTTCTTCTTCTTCTTCTTCTTCTTCTTCTTCTTCTTCTTCTTCTTCATCTCTCTCTCTCTCTCTGTCGGTTGTAAATCGCCATCCCATGGTTAACTAGTTATCATTCATGTAAGTGATCACTCTACAAAAAATCTAGGGAACTACTACTACCTCTTATCTTCTTCCTAAAATTAACCAAATCTCAGCTAGCTTACAGCTTAAATTAAAACAATTATTACTGTAAACTACGCCATAGTTCAGCGACATTGCATAATTCAAAGAATCTGAGAGTGGAGCTTTTTACCTTAGTGGAAGAAGGTGTCGAAACCCAGAGTTCGGGGTTTGAGAAGTTGTTGCCGTTACAGAGAAAGGGGCTCTAATCAACATCACTAACTAAGGTATAGTGAAAACAATGACAAGTAGAAAAAGTTTTGGAGAAGAAACCCCCCAAGAGATAACAGGAGAGTTGAGACAACAATTTAAAGAGGAGAGGTGGAAGAGCACCGTTGGAAGGTTTATAGGTAGCTATTTTGAGTATCTTGAGGAAAATCCACAATGGCCACAAATTTTGTTTTGTTTTGTTTTTTGTTTAGGTAAACCATATTTACTAAACGAAAAGAGTTACAAAAGTGGTCCCATCACTCCTGAGCGGCTCCTGAAGCCACTCAGGCGGGGAGCCGAACCAAGAAAAACATACATTATCGCCCGTGGGCCTACCTGCTATACAATGTGCTGCGCGCTTCGAGGCGCATAGTTAATACAAATAACCTCAAAATGTTTAAACAACGCTAAAACATCATGCAAAATCGCTTTAGAGGACCAAGAAATGGATGCAGCGCCCGTCTGACAAAAGGAAGAAATCGCCTCGGCATCCGTTTCAATTGTAACCCGATCTAAGCCTTGCTCTCGAGCCCAGCAAACACCACCCAGAACCGTTAATGCTTCGCCTTCTTCGCTGCTCGTAACTCTGCAAGAAGAACTTCGGGCTGCAACAAAGGTATTATGAGCATCACGAATAACAAAACCAATGTGATTATAAAATTTATCTTTACAATAAGAGGCATCAACATTTATTTTGGCCCATCCATGAGCTGGGGGAACCCAAGAAACTTTGATATTCAAACGGTGCAGATGAGAAAACGGTTCATCATATAAGATTTTATTAATGGTCTCTGAAAGCCAAGTCGGATCCACTCTAGTCATTTGAAAGACCCATGCACATCGGGCCTTCCAAATTAACTAGTAGAGAGAGCAAACTATCCTAGTCCAGACATCCCTATCAAGGGGCCACACCAAGGGTGGCTCAAACCACATCGTAATCCACTCCAAAGAGGAGAGGTGTTCAAACTTATGAGTCAACACTCCAAACGACGTGCCAAACCACACTGCCCTCGTAAAGGGACAACCAAGAAGAAAATGATGGAGGGTCTCCTCAGAGGCCGAGCAAAGGGGGCAAGATATATCGATTAACGCTAACCGCTCCCCAATCTTAGCCCTACAGGGTACCAGGTCCCGAAGGCATTTCCAGGCAAATAACTGGGCCCGAAGATTCGCCTTATTATGCCAGATTTTCAATAGGTGAGAGGGTGGTCCCATCACTGGTTCGACCTCAGTATCCGCTAAAATCACATGATAAGCAGATTTGATCAAAACAATTTCATCCTTAAATGGGTACCATTTTAACTCATCCTCCTCACCTTCCTGAGGAATGAAGACCTAAGATATCAGATTGGCGGACTCGTCATCACACCAATTTTGTTTTGTTTTGGTAATAAATTTTAATTTTTTTTTTGCAAAATGTAAGGTGGCGTTTGTTTTTTTCATGAAGTCAGTGATTTGGACTGACTAAAGAGAGTTACTGTTTGTTTTTGTTTTTTGTTCTGATTACTTATTCTGATTTCTGAATCTAGCGTCTGAATGTTGAAGCTGAAATATAAAAAAATTTGTTTGTTTTATTGCTGAATCTGAAGTCTGAAATATTTGAAAACTGTCAAATTGTCAAAATTGCCCCGTTATTTATTTTTTGAAGAACATGCATTTCCATAATCGCATTTAAATTCAAGTAAATTTTTTTCCAGCATCAGTTAATTAAAATAATCTTCAAACCAAATTTCTTGCTTTCTATCTAATTTAAAAAAACTCAAATTTGTACTTGACTAATCCTGTTTGCAATCTCCTCTCGCAAGGTCCACATGTAGGCTTGTTCATAATCTCCAAATACACCCTCAACATGTAGTGCATCGTTATTCATTTGAGCAGGAGGTGCCCCATTGACATTATCATTATCGTATAGTTCCAAAAACGCATCATCCATAAAAGTTTTCCTGAGATAGTTATGCACCGCCATACAAGCAATAACGATATTTCTTTGAGCTGAGAATGTATATGGTGGCATTCTTTTCAAAATTGGAAAACACGCCTTCAACACACCAAAAGCTCATTCGATAACATTTCTATGGGCTTTAGGTCGTTATGTATTGTTTTTTTAATTGCTATATATAAACCCTTTTTTGTCAAAAATCAAGGGCCCCCCTCCCCCTTTTAAGCCTATAAATCCGCCCCTGGTGTAGAATGTTGTGGGACATGTTAGTCCGACCAAGTCTATTGATAGCTTCCAAGGAGGGTTTAACTTTATGATCTGAGATGCATATTACATCTGGATTGGTAACCATTATTTATTTATTTTGAGATAGGAGATTAATTTCTTATTTCCTATCCCTCTTGCACTCCACTATATGACTTGCATTTATAACTATTGATTGGTGGAGTTGTTAATTCTTGTTCTAGTATTTGGTCCAGGGCCAAACTTATGAACTTTTATAGCTGTTTTGTTCTTTGTGTAGTTCCTTCTCTTTGGAGTCTGCCATTGGTGGATCACTAGACTTGTATGTGTTCCATCTTTTGTAATCATAGTGCATTGTATCTGTTGGATCAATAGAATTATTAGGTGCTCTTGAACTATAGAATGTTGAACAGTCCCTACTGCCTGATAATTGTAGACTTGGTTTGCTGTAAGAACTAGAGCAGAGCTGCTAGTATTTGTCCCCATTCCCTGTTGCTGAATAGAAGCCTGAGTTGGTGTTGCTTGGTTACCCTTAGAGCTTGGTTCACCTATTTGTGACTAATTAGCTTGGTTAAGAGCTTGTTGTTGGTTCAGAGGGTCATCTGAGCATATTTTTGTAGCTCACAAGCTTGTATCACTTCATTCATAACCTTTGTATAGTCCTCTTGGATCGGCCTAAAAGTTTTACTTGCCCCCGGATGCCTAGCTGCAAGATATTCCAAGCCTTTAAACATAATAAGGGGAGAATATTCACTCATAGGTGAAGTATTGGTGTTCACACCTTGCCCATTTTCTGTGGTTGGAGATGCTTCATTGAGCTTAGATCTTGTCTGTTGTGGTGTTACTTCATGAACTAATAAGGAGTTATCCTTCATTAACATACACGTCAGGCAAATTCTGCTTAGGTTTTTTAGTTGGTTTGACATGAATAACTTTCCTTTCTTTCCTGAGTTCTTTGACATCAATCAACTTTTCATAAACCCTAATTTATTTGACCATATAGTTTCTTACCTTGAATCTCGATCTCGGATGGTAGTAGTTTGCTTTAATTTGGATCTCGATCTCGTGTGATGATGATGCTTTGATGGTACGCTAATTTCTATTTAATCAATCCCATATTTCATAGCTAGGGTTTTGATAAAGCAAGAAGGGGAAAGAAAGAGAAGGAGAGATGAAATGTAATCAATGTATAAAATGAATAGAGGAAACAAGACCGATAAAATAAGGGTAAATTAGGGTTTACATATTTTTACTTAAGTTTCCGTAACAATCCCGTCAATAAGGAGAATAGAGTTTAGAAAAGCTAAATTTTCTAACTTATCTTAAGTTCTGAAAAATGTGGTGTCATTACTAAAAAGAGCTTTTTAGAAATAAAAAAACAAACACAACTTATTGTGAAATTTCACTTAATCTGGCCAAAATAAGGCAATTAAGTTAAATAAGTTAAAAAACAAACAACCCCTTAGTGGTGTTTATTTTTTCACCAAGTCAGATTCAGACTCAGATAAAATATCTAAAAATTCAGACTCAGACTCAGATCCAATAAGCCAGCTGAGTGGGAGGTCTGAATCGAACTCTAAATTTTCTCCCCAAATTGCCCCTCCCCCTCCACCTTATTACTACCCCTATTCTTTCCTCCCTCACCAAAAAAAATCCAACAACTCTTATACTCAAATCCTTCGAACTAAACCCATTGATTTCTTCACAAAGGGACTCCAATTGATCAATCCTTCGAGAAGCAGCAACCCTAAATCCCTAAATTTTGATTTCTATACGTCAAATTTGTAGTAGCCTACTCGCAGCCATCCAACACCAGTCGAATACTTGAAGGCTGCATCGAACCTAGAGACTCGAAGCCCAACAAGACAATAACTAAGCCCACGAAGCCCTCCGAGATTAATCGAACACTCGAAGGCATCATCGAAGCTAACTGCCATAGTCGAAGCCGAAGATAGACGGTCAGCACTAGAACTTAACATCAGTACCAGAGAGATTTTGACCGCGGTAATACATGGTCAAAGGCAGACACATCTGACAGCCAGCTCACTAGATAGAATAGTGTAACGAGCCGTCTGATAACTACAGTGTCAGAACCGACTTCGCATACAAAACAGTTGTCCCCAAAGAATATACATGTAATCTGACCTTCCATGGTGACTCACCCATTTTCCTATCATCTATAAATAGGAGGGAGGAGGCACTATGGAGGGGTTAGAAAAACTCTCCCTGAAACCTCTTCCAGGATTCCCTTTGAATACCATGTAACCTACTTCTATTCAATCTGTCAATTAACTCGATATATATCATCACTAATTCAAATCCCCATTAGAGGTCACGGAGAAACCAATTCTAGAACTCCACGCAAATGTGTTAGTTCAGTAATATAATCTATTATTGCCTTATATACTTGTTTAAGCCCCTAGTCGAAGATAAACCCCATGGTGTAAGATCTAGTTTCCCCTCTCACGAAACTTGGCCTCTACATTTGGCAACGTCTGTGACCTACCCTGCCCAATACCTCTTTACGCACCCTACGCTTCACCTCTGCTATCGTCGGAAACTCTGCTGACGGTATAGCGGCCCAACTCGCCCTTATCAGCCAACAATTTGCCTAAGCCGAGGAGCGCCATAACAACCAGATGCATATTGAACGCGAAGATAAACGATAGGAACTTAAAGCTGAATGGCAATACCGTTTAGACGAGAACGACCGACAACATCGTGCTCTAGACGAACTGCGCCATATGGTTCGTGAGCTTCAATAGGTTCAAACCCAAGACGCTCCTCTGCGATCTCGGGTACCCGCCCCCTTACGCATTTCAGCCCTCGTCTGACTTGGCCCCCATCCCCAAATCGAGGTTCCTCCGGTTCATCTAGGTACAAAGGGTGCCCCCACCGCCATACCCGTTAGCTCCATTCATCTTGGTGCCCCCGTTATGGAGGACTCCTCTGATTCTATACTTAACACTTCTCGTCACCCGATACAGTACCCTGCTCGGGAACGCCTTTACGAACGAAGCGTTGAACATACCCCCTACCCGCGGACTCATCACCTCGACCCCAGTGATCTCCCCCTCGCCCTACCTACCTTACACAGTAGGAACTCGATCAAAAAATCCATACCGTTATTCACATCAGCACGAGCCCCACACTGAACTCCTGAAGTCGATTAAACAACCCCATCTGCCCAAAACTCTCGCAGTCGAGGTACCTCCAAATTTTTGTACCCTAAAAATTAGAAAATACCGCAATATCGACCCTCAATCTCATGTCCTCGAATTCCAGAATGCCTTAAGCCTATATTCCACAGCCGACCACATCTTGTGTCGCATGTTTCCCACTAGTTTCACTGGCAACCCTCTCAAATGGTACCATAACCTCCCTAATGGCTATATCCAAAGTTTCGAACAACTGTCAAACCTTTTCATCTCCCAGTTTACCTTTAATAAAGACCGTAAGGTCCGAGTTGATGCTCTCTTCAACTTCCGCAAATCACCCAATGAAACGCTTGAAGCTTTCACCAAGCGTTTTCTCGACAAGTCGCACAAAGTCAAAAACCTCGACTGTGCAAATATCATTCTCGCGTACTCCAACGCTCTCCCAGACCACAGTCGCGTCAAGGAGTACATCGTACTCCAAAAACTACAAACACTCAAGGAGATGTTATCCAAGGTTAACGGGTACATCGACCTCGAACGCCTCCGCGAATCTAATCGCCAGGGGCCACCCTCGACCACTAACCACAACAAACCTCGACCATCAACTACACCCATGGTCGCTCCCGTCTCATAAGAGAACGAGAGCTGCAAATACCCTCACTCCGATGTTACCCCTTTTAAAATTTATAAAAAATAACCCATGCCGGTCCTACCGAAACTTACTGCTTCTATCAACTCCCTGCTCACACACATCCATGCCGATCCCATTTGGCATACTCTCTTCCCCATCGAGGTCCGTAAGGACGAGCCCTACTGCCAGAATCATAAATGCAATTGCCACCCCACAAAAAAATGCTATGCTCTGCAATGATTGCTGGGAACTGATTCTTAAAGCAGGTCATCTACATCGATATGTCACCGATCTCTTGATGGGTCGTATCTCAAGCCCCAACGCGCTCCAACTACCGACCCAGCCGAGGTACATATTTTCCAACTCCACCTCATCGAAGTTAATAACATCGATAATTGTCATACTTAAAGCAAGCGCAAACAAGTCGAAGAATGTTATAAGCTTACTTACCAACAGAAGTTACCCATCCTTATACCAGAATCTAGCCAACGCCCTTGACCGGAAGGTATATCCTTCATCGATTGCGATACTTCTCATGTTCGATTCCCCTATTCCGACTATTGGCATCATGATCAAGGTCGAACATCTCGTCTTACATACTATGCTCATTGATACAGACAGTGCAGCAGACGTCCTCTTCCTCCAGACCGTCCTCACCATGCAAAAAATAGACTTCATTACACCAGCCAATGTCGAACTCAAGGGCTTTAACGACGCTACCGAAGTCACCGTCGGTTGCCTTAGCCTCACTGTCACCACCAGTCCAGTTACCCTTCAAACTAGTTTTCTCGTCATCGATAAAAAATTTGAATATCTGGGCATTCTAGGGCATGATTAACTTCATGCCATAAAAGCCATACCTTCTACCTACCACCAAACACTACTTTTCACTACCCCTTGTGGCGAAGAACATGAAAGGCTCTCAATGCCTCGCCAGCTTATGTGGGTACCCCGAGATAGACCTTACTAGGAAGCTTGTTAAACCATAGTAATCAATGTATTTCTTCCTCCCCATCTGTAACTCGACCCCTTCTACTACATCTGTCGAATCTACTGTTTACGCAAAACTCGACAAACCTGGTCGAGGCACATTCATTGGCAGTTTCTTGGATGAGGCCGAACGCCACGATCTCACAATGTTCCTTCAAGCAAATAAAAACATCTTCGCCTGGACCTTCCATGAGATGTCTTGCGTCGACTCCATCTTGGCCTGCCATCGACTTGACCTCATCCCTAAATTTATAGCCGTGAAGTAGAAGAAGCAAACTTTGGCGCCAAGGATTTGAGAAGTAATGAACCTCGAGGTCAAAAAACTCCTGGCCGTTGGCTTCATTACGCTAATTGGATCTCGAACATTATTGTTGTCCCCAAGAAGAATGGCAAGATCCGAATCTGTGTCGACTTTACAGACCTTAATAAGCACACACGGAAGGACCGTTTTCCTCTCATGATCATTTCAGTGCTCCTGGATGCAACAACCGGTCATGAATGATTATCAATGCTGGACGCGGCTTCGGGTTATAAGCAGGTACCTCTCTTCCCAAGGATCAACTTAAAACTTCGTTTATAACCGGACAAGGACTTTACTGTTTTAACGTCATGCCCTTCGGCCTAAAAAACGCGGGTGCCACCTACCAACGTCTTGTTACTACCATGTTCAAACCTTTGCTTGGCAAGTCGGTCGAAGTTCATATCAACGATATGTTATATAAAAGCCTAAAAAAAAAACCCATATACAGGACCTAACCGAAGTATTCTCGATACTTTGTTCTTATAACATGAAATTGAACCCAGATAAATACCAATTTGGCATTTCATCCGGTAAATTCTTGGGCTACCTTATCAATAAATGAGGTATCGAGATTGATCCCACTCATATTCACGCCCTCATTGATATGCCTCCCCTCGAACTAAGAATGACGTCCAAAAGGTTGTTGTCAAAATTTCTACCCTAAACCATTTTATCTCAAAATCTTTTGACCGTTGTACTTGGCTTTTCTCCCTCTTACGCGACCAAGGCGTTCATAAGGCCAAAAAGAATAACCCTGAAGTTTATTGGATACCCGATTGCGAACAGGCCTTCCTCAAACTCAAAACTAACATTGGTCGACCACCTATCATAAGTACCCCCCATCGAAGGCGAAACACTCTTCTAATATCTCGTAGTAATTGATACTTATATTAGCTCGGTCCTTATTCGACTCGAAACCAATATCGAGAACCCCATATACTTTATCAACAAAACTCTAGCACCTGCTAAAACTCAATATATCAAGCTCGAGCATTTTCTCCTTACACTTGTCTGCACTGCTCGAAAGCTCAAACCATACTTCTAAGCTCACCCCATACGTGTTATCACCAGCTACCCTCTTCGAGAGATCCTCAGCAAAAAAGATAAATCTAGACGGGTACAACAATAGTCCGTCTATCTCGGTGAACACGACATCACTTTCAAAAAATAGATATCTTAAAAGGGCCAGGCAGTCGCTGATTTCCTTGCCGACTTCCCGGTCGAAGACTTTGATTGGGAAGAACACGAAGATGATTTACCTAAAAATCAGCCCAAACAAAGTGACCCTTGCAATCCTAATATGGGCTGGCGTCTCTTTACTGATGGATTTGCCAGACCCAACGGCTTTGGGATAGGTATTGTCTTGGTTACTCCTTCCAATGACTGAATCGAGAAAGCCGTCAAATTAAATTTCAAATATTCTAACAATGAGGCCGAATACGAAGCTTTGATATACGGTCTCGATCTCGATCTCGCTCTTGAACTTGATATTCCCAAACTTACAGTATTTACCAATTCCTAGCTTGTTCAGAGACAGTACTCCAGCGAAAATCAGGCAAACGGTCACATGGCTAAGTACGCAGCACTTGTCCATCAGCACATGAAATGTTTCCCTAAAAAATCTTCCATTATACATTACCCTTGAGGTGAAAATAGACATACCGATGCCCTCACCTACATAGAAACCATGTTGGGCTAGTCCGAATCTCGAACACTCCATATCGAAGTACTCGAACGCCCAAGTATCGACCAGATGGAAGTCAATACCATCAATACTAGGGGCGAGAGTCTAGATCCCGACGACTGGCGCGCACCCTTCCTTACATATTTCAATAGTTCTACCCTCCCGGAGGATCCTAAAGCCAAATGTTCGTTACTGAAAAACTGCCGACGATACACCATTCTCAAAGGCGGTCTACACCGCAAGTCCCCAAACGGCGTACACCTCAATTGCATCTCCTAACAAGAAGCCATTACCATACTTACTAAACTCTACGAAGGCAACTACGGTGCTTATACTGCTGGTCGATATATGGCTCTTCGAGCCCTAACCCAAGGTTTATTCTGGCCCAATATGAAGAAACAAGCTGAAGAGTATGCGAAACAATGTAATAAATGCCAACGTCACGCCTGCGATATCCGAAGCCCCTCACAAGACCTCCATTGTAGCCAAGTCGCTTGGCCGTTCAAGTGGTGGGCCATTGATCTAGTGGGCCCTTTCCCCAAGGCCTCGGGCAGCAGATAACACATTCTAGTGGCCACATATTATTTTACTAAATGGGTCAAAGCTGTACCTCTATGTCAAGCCAGGGAAGAAGAAGTCATCAAGTTCTTATGGAAAAATGCCATCACACATTTTGGCTATCCTCACATGATTCGATGCGGCAACGTTCCACAGTTTGTAGGGAACAAAGTTCGTAATTTCCTCAAGAAGTATAACATTATCCTTTCCCCTTCAACAACTTATTACTCATAGGGAAATGGTTAGGTCGAAGCAATCAATAAAACTATAGTCGACGGTCTCAAGAAATACGTCGGCCAAAAGAAAGGCTGATGGGTTTAAGAACTATAACATGTATTCTGGGCCTATCGCACCACACTAAGAAAGGCGACGGGCTGCACTCCTTTCTTCCTGGCTTACGGTAACGAAGCTATCCTGCCCACTCAGTTCAAAGTGCCAACGCGCGACCCTGACCTCCCCGATGAAGATAACGAGTTCAAACTTGGATGCAATATGTTATGGATCGATAAAACAGAGACTGAGCCATAGCTAACCTCGACCGTTATCATCTTTCTCTCCAGAAGTCATACAATTAAAGGGTTTGACCACACAACTTCGATATTGGAGATCTGGTACTTTGGTGAGTCATACCCTCTTCGAAGCCTCGCAATGCCGAATCCTGGGAAGGACCTTATGTCGTGCATGATAAAACTGACAAAGGATCCTATTATTTAATGACAAAAGCTGAGGGGCCTCTCCCTAACCCTTGAAACACAATGTAATTAGTCTCATACAATAGGCCGCGACCACCACCTTGCTCAACTGATGCAAATACAGCGTAATCAATGAACATCTTTTTCTCCTCTGAGCTTCACGTCCGGCCTCTAGTGAACTTCTTGAGTTGGTCAAGCCTAAGTATCATGTCAACCCTTCGACCCGACTGATATTTGGAGGTGACCTCAAAGTTTTTCAAGGTTCCAATTTGAGCAAACCCGAGTGGCATGAATGGTCGATAGACCGGATACTGAGGGATGCATTAGAACCAACCATATAATGCTTCGTTTTGGCTCAAACCCGTGGATAAACCTGGGGGCAACCTTCGAAGTTCAGTGAACTTTTTGAGTTGGTCAAACCTAAGTATCATGTCAGCCCTTCGACCCGATTGATACTTGGGGGTGACCCTAAAGTTTTTTAATATTCGAGCAAACCCAAGTGGCATGAATGGTTGACTGGCCGAATACTCAGGGATGCATTGGGGCCGACCACATAATGCTTCGTTTAGACTCAAACCCGTGGATAGACCCGGCGGTGATCTTCGAACTCCAGTGAACTTCTTGAGCTGGTCCAACCTAAGTATCATGTCAACCCTTCGACCCGACTGATACTTGGGGGAGACCTCGAAGTTTTTCAAGTTTCTATTTTGAGCAAACCTGAGTGGCATGAATGGTCGACAGACCAGACACTCGGGGATACATTGGGGCCGACCATATCTTGCTTCGTCCAGGCTCCAAACCCTCGGCCAGGAATACCCGGGGGTGACCTTCAACGCTCGGTGCATTCTATACTTCAATTATCACACAAAGATACCAACATACAGATATACCAGCAATTCAAGTTCAATACATACTCGCAAGTCAAATTCAACTACATTACACATTGTTCAAATTCTACCTATCCAATACACATTATTCAAATTCAACATACCAGCAATTCAAGGAGAGAAAGTTTATTATAGACGACAGAAGCCAAAGAAAGTACCTTTTCCAAATACCCCATTCGTACAATATTGGCCACACTTACTCCTTCTAAATGATTTACTACAATAACACCGCCACTGCCTTTGACAACGGGGTTCATTCCAGAAGCATCAACAACACCTTTGACTACAGAACCCCCTACAGTATTTCCAGCACCAATACCATCCCCTTCGTCCGCGGGATCAGCTACCACATCTCTAACACCTCCCCCTACAGGGTCTACTTCCTCCCTTTATCTATGTGCAACGTCTTCGACAGCAGGCTCTTCCATTGGAGGATAGGGCTCGAAGGTTTCTCGATCGTACCTCAACCCATCTATAAATTTCTTCAGTGTTGTGGTCACGTCACACTCATCATCATACTACGCCTAGAAATGTGCTTTGTTGTTCTTCAGCTGCTCATCCTTACTAACCAGCTTCGCCTCTAACACTGCTACCTTCCGATTACAGTTGGCGATCGCAGCTTTGATTTCCCTTGCGGCATCGGTTTGAATATGCTACTTATCTCGCTCTAACACACCGACCTGGGTCTCCAGCGATATAATAGTCCCCTGCAAGAACTCAAGCTTTTCCCTCACCTTCTAAGGCCTTTCACTCGATACCTTTTGTGTTTTGTTAAAAGATATCACCCAAGTATTTACTTGTACGAATACTCGACTAAATTACCAGTTCTCAAAGAATAATTTCAGCTTTAAAATTCTAGAAACACTTACCTGATGCAGAGCTTTGCTAACTTGCTTCGACGCTTTATCCGGGTTTGTGCCATAGAGAGTAGTCATCGACTCGGCCGTGACTCGAGCGCTCACCTCCAGTTCGACCTCGCGTCGCCTCACTTTTCCTGGGTTATCCTCATCATCGACCATCTGCTCACGATCCCTCTTTTGCAAAGTTGTCTTCATTTACTGCGCTGTCAAAGCTTCGTTAGTGACCTTGCCTTTACCCTTGTTGGTCTGCCGTAGTACCTCGGGTATAGTCTCGGGCACGCTTGACTGTATCGTCCCAGGCCCTCCTCGTCGAGACCTCGGTACAAAACTTGACTTTCGGCTCAAATTATTATAATCCATCTCACTTGCCATCGTCGAGGTACCTCCTTTTTTCCTCTTCTTCGATGGCTCAGCAGCAACAGGAACATCTCTTAGTAACGTGTCTGTCTTCTTTCGTCTCTTTCTAACAATACCCAACTTCTAAAAAACAACATTTACCCACTCTTCATCTTGGTTGATCAGTTCATCAATATAAGTCAGCAGGTTCTTGAATCCATTATTCGTGGGTTCTGCAAGACAATGAATAAAAGATCAACAGTTTATTCGAGCCACACAATTAATATACTTTGAGTCCTAATTTACTTGCTTGTACAGCTTGTTCTTCAGCTCAAATTCCTCCTCTCCTGGTGCATTCTCATAACTCCCCTTCACCACCACTAGATCCTTATCCCACCCATGTCCAGTCTAATACAAGTCAAATAACCATGGTTTGTTGGAATGGCTTTAAATGTGATAGGTCCCCATTTTTTTATTCACTTTCTTCGAATAGAATGATACTATGTCAAACTACTGGATCAAAAGTATCTCCTCGCGTTTTAACTCCACATTCATCCCTTCAACCACCCTCATCATTTCATAAAAATTGCCATTCATCTGGTATAGGGCAACATCCTAGATATTTAATACCTGCTTGTCCAGCCTTTAAAGAGGAAGCTGCATCCCTAAATGGATTTGGCCTCTAAACGCCATAATCCTATCCTGGGGGGAATTCTTAAACGTACACTCGGCCCTTAATGAAACTAGACTAACACCTGCCTTCGACAATCTATGTTTTTACCATAAATCACTCCAGCCTCGCCTACTCCTGAGGTGAGATCGGCTCCACAGTTATCAAATCATCATCCGTACTTTTATTACTATCACTCTCTTCCCCTTCCTTTTCATCTCTCTTATTACCCGAAGGCTCGATAGTACCTTCGTTCCCCCTTCCCCCTTCCTCATTTTCTTCTTTGTCACTCTCTCCGACTACTCGAGCCCTACGACGGCTCCTAGTTGAAGCTCTAACACCTGGTACTACTATGGCCAATAGGGCATCCGTTATAATTTGTAATACTTCCACATCACTGCTCTCACCCCCTTGACCTCGACCAGATATACTCGGTTGGTTTACTTTGTCCTTATCCTCATCTACCAGCCTCTTCCTCGAAGCTTGACGGGTACGCATTATACCCTACAGAAGAAGAGGATCGACATTAGCTCGATATATTCTAGTATCAAGGTTTCATTTCATAATATTATCTACCCCCACTAAATCGGTTAACCTATGACCAAATGTTTGATTGCTACCCCCCTCCCTCCTCCCAATTTACTACTTGGCCAAACTTTCAACCATATGTGTTACCCCCTTCCTCAGTTATGCTGTTACAGACGAAAAGCCAAGCAAAACTCACCCCCACTGTACAAAAAGAGAGATAAAGGAGAAGCAACAACAAATATAAATTTCTTATCTTTACCAAGAAGTTAGAGGGATACCTGTTTGAGTAGATCAGATTTATCAGCGATAATGGCATTTTCTTTTCCTCCTCTCTAGCAACCTTAACTGCAACAATGGTATATGTCTTCTTCCCTTCCTCCTTCCTCTCTCTTTAGTTGTTTGGGAACAATGAATTTCTCTCTCTCTCTCACCTCTTTAAATACCTCTAAGAAAAACAAAATTACCTCGATTTCCCCCACTCACCATCATTACCACTCTTCTACTCCCCCCTCATTTTTGGGCATAATGTGTTTGCCAATATTTCCCTTCCTTGCACCCACGTGCGTATCACACACTTACACCAGATAATACTTTTTTAGCCTTCTCGAACCTTCTGACACACTACTCGAAGCTATCAACTCATGTCCATGTGTCACATCCACCTCTTTCCCATACCCGAGAAAACATAATGATGGCCTACAACAACATACTGCCCTATGAATAATGTCAGCTCTGACATTTCTGCCATTTTAACTGTTAGCTTTTGCAGTCGAAATCTCCCATATAATCGTCTTCAATCCATCTTATACATTCCACAATAGTCCTACCCTTCAACCTCAGACATTTTCGAGCCATCTCATGTTTTCATTTTCGAACCATCGTCTATATTCTACCATAATCCATTGTACATATCCATAAGTTCTTGAACCTTCGGTCAATACTTTTCGTTAAATGACAGAATCAATTTTTTTACCACTTTTATTCGTTTTCATTACTCAAGTTCGAAGTTCGACAATCAAAACCACGCCTATATTATCATCGTCTACATTACCTATAACTGTTATACTACCATACTTTGACAAACACATAATTTTTTCATTCATATCAAGTACGCGGGCATACATGATCAAGATCAACAAGAATAAAGATAAACAACAAAATCAACAGAAACACTAGAAACAACAACAACAACCCCCTCTACACACCCACCACCATACCGAAGACCCCCTATTTACTTACGGGGCAGTTCTTACAGAGCCCCGCCTGAGCCTCAGCTGCATCTTCAGCCTCTACCTGGTCTTCTGCTAGGCTTTTCAACAAGAAATACCAGTTATACACATGAGAGCTCAACCACTGCATCACTCTCCACCAGTACTCGTACGAATGCCCACAGATAGCTTTCCCTGGCTCTAGCTCTACCAGGTCTGTCAACACAATATCCAAACCCTGATCCCCAAAGAATTTCTGCTTCAATGCCATCACCTTCTCTTTAATACGGCGTTCCCTCTTCTCCATTCTCTTTTGATAACGAGTGTTTGGAGTAGTTTTCATTGTTTTGCTTACTCAAGAAAGAAAATGAAGAATGTTTGAATTTCCCTTGGCAACCCCTATTTATACCTTAATCAAAGGGAATTTATTACCTCTTTAATCAACACTTACCTTAATTATTCTCCTCAAAACTGTTCACATTCAAATAGTCAACTCTTCAACTTCCCATGCCTAACAGTTTTTCTCAACACGAGCCATCTACACCAATTTTTGAGGCCCCTACTGAGAGGGGGCGAATGAGTAGCATACTCGCAGCCATTCAGCACTAGTCAGATACTCGAATCCCTCATCAAAGCCTACCTAGAGACTCGAAGCCCAACAAGACAGTAACTAACTCCACGAAGCCTTCCGAGATTAATCGAACACTCGAAGGCATCATTAAAGCTAACTACCATAGTCGAGGCCGAAGATAGATTGTTAGTACCAGAACTCAGCATCAGTACCAGAAGGACTTTGACCACGGTAATATATGGTCAAAGGCAGACACATCTGATAACCAATTTACCAGACAGAACAGTGAAATGAGCCACCTGATAACCACAGTGTTAGAACCGACTCCACATACAAAATAGTTATCCCCAATAGATATACATGTAATCTGACCTCCCATAGTGACTCACCCCTTTTCCTATCTTCTATAAATAGGAGGGAGGAGGCACTATGAAGGGGTTAGAAAAAATCTCCCTAAAACCCCTTCCAGGATTACCTTCGTATACCCTATAACCTAATCTATTCGATCTGTCATCTAACTTGATATATATGGTCACTCATTCAAATCCTCACTAGAGGTCGTGGAGAAACCAATTCTAGGACTCCACGCAAGTGTGTTAGTTCAGTAATATAGTCTATTATTGCCTTATATACTTGTTTATGCCCCTAGTAGAAGATAAACCCCATGGTGTAAAAGCTAGTTTCTCTTCTCACGAAACTAGGCCCATACAAAATTAAAAAGAGTTTGGTTAAGAGAGAGAGAGAGAGAACATGTTGTTGTTCATGGATCTACAGTTGTTGCTGCTTCCATTGATCTCTATACCCAAGTCTGTCTTACCATTCCAACTGATGATTCAGGTACTATTTATTTTACAAAGAGTCAAAGATCATATATTTTTTTACTGTAATTTTGTGTGTGTAAGTTAAATTTTTTTATTTTTTTTATTTGGGGTTTCTTGAAATGATTATTTAAGGGTACCCATTTGATATTTACATGATTTGGTTTTGAAATTATGAAGTATTTGGATGAAATCATGTCATGTTTATGTTAACAGATGCCCAAAATGCTTTAGTTGGATCACTTACTTTGATTGCATTAGTTGAGTATGATATAATGCATAGATTTTTAGAGCCAATCTTCTTTGCAATACTTAATCCCTCACAAACTGCTTTGAGTTCAAAATGATAATCTTCTCTGAAGAAGAAGAGAATGGGTTGATCTCACCCAAAGATTTTTCTTGAAGATCTTATGAATATGATAAAAGGGTTTGTAGATATCATGATTTTAACATCTGTGTATCAATAATCTGGTCTTGAAGCAACTTGGGATCTTCTCAATATCAAGAAAGCCTTACAATGGGGTATTTTCTTTAAGAATGTAAGCATTCCAATCTTTCATTTTTATCTTATGATTTATATATTAAGTTATTGATATATGAAAATATGTCATTAGTTGGTTAACCCCTTTTAGCCAGTATAAGAGATTGTTGTTAAAATTTAGTTTTTGGGTTGGTTTATTTGATGCTAATTGAACTGATTATACATGTGTTTTATCATTTCTTGTAATCTAGATTGTATATAGTTTGTCATTAGATAATTAAACAATGTTTTGATCAATGTGGGATAGTTGTTGGCTGATAGTTCAAATTTTTTGGAATCTTAACTCTTGTTCAATACTTTTCCTATCGAATACTCGAGAATATATTAAAGTTAAAGATCCTAAATACTCGAAAGTGATTCATTGAAGCCTGTGAAGTTGAGGAGATGATCTAACATATTGGCAATTTAAATCTTTAGTGACTAGGCTGCATATTTGTAAAACCACAAATATCTTGATAATACATGTTTTGACTAATCAAACTGACTAGTAGACTATACAATGCTAGTTAAGTTGAATTTAAAAATACCTTTATGTTTATCGTAATACTGTAAAACATTATGTTAAGTATGATATCTTGAGGGATAAGTGTAAGAAAATTGAATTCTGAGGTATCTTGGTGATGTTAGTTTATCTCTTCTTCTTTTTCATTGGAACGAGTTCTATTCTACCTTGAATGTTCCATGTTACATTAACATACAACTCATGGGATCAATTTTTCATTGATTTCTCAATCTATTCTTAAGTTTCTAATTACTTAGACTATTACGTTGACCAATGTGCAGGTTTTAACAAGCATAAGTAGTTCACCTGATTGCCAAGGCTCGATGGAGGAACTTGATGTAGTTCTACTTGAACTAAGAACCAGTCCTTGTTTCTCTTAGGTTAGGGCACAAAAGTAGAGATTTTCAGATGTATTATTTTACCCCCTAATTTACTGATTTATGATTGTTATTCTCGAACACACAGGGTCTGAGACACTTGTTTTCTGCAACTCTTGCTAGAGCGGGAGACTTTGTTTTGAAACAGCTAGTTCATACATTACCATTAAGGGATATGCATCTCAGTGCTCTTTTAACTGCAGCTGTTGAAACAGACCTCAATGATCTTGGGAGAACAAAAATTGATAGTTTGAGTGTATATCTTAAGAACTTGATGCTGAAAAATAAACCTATGGATCTCCAATCCCCTCACAATTTTCTAGATATTAAGATGAAGTAAAAATCTCGTGGTAATCATTCACAATTTATCATTGAGGAGCTCTCAAAGTGGTAGATTGTAGCATCACATGTATTTTATGTTGGGAAAGGCTTGGATATTCTCTATGAGAGCGTAAAACATATAAAATGGGATGAGCCTGATAGTTTCATTTTTGAAAAGAAAGCAAATAACAGAGATCCTTCACTGTAAGTAAGACATGTTTATATTTATGCATTGGAATAACACACTGAAATTCTAAGTTTTAATACCTATTAGTTGTGAAATACATACCCCCTCATAGTTGTGTTAAATTTTTTGATAGAGTATCTTACTCTGTAGTTTATATATAAATGGGTGCAAATACATTCATACACGTCATAAACAATTATGTTACATATTACATATATTTTTATGCAATAAACTTCGCAGAGGCTTGAAATTGAAGTTTTACTAAAAAATAAAATCACTAAATAGAGTTAAATTTCCTAAATGAAACACTCAAATTGAAGAATGCTCTTTGTTTCTATTAACATAAACATAATAAGAAAATCAAAATACCACTTGTTTCTACTTGAACTAAGACCCAACTCTTGCTTCCCTTAGGTTAGGACACGAAAGTAGAGATGGTTCAAAATACTCCAATGTTGTACCAGAATACATCAAAGCAAGCAAATGGTGGACATCAAGTAGGAATGAATGCTGATAACAGACCACAAGTCGTTGGAAATGGAGAAAGCTAGGCAAGCAAAGAATAATGACTTGGGGAAGGAGAAGGTTGAAACACCTCAAAACTATCAGTTGCTTTAATGGGAGTAAAGAATTCATACCCAAATTCAGATGGGGTACTTTGTTGGAGCAAATATGCCATTTTACATGGTTAGAGATAGAATAAGGGAGGTATGGGGGATCAAAGGTACTATCACAATGTCTATGAAGAACTCAATATATAACTTCAGATTTGGAGATGAGCAAGAGAGGGACAAAGTTGTTGAAGGTGGACCATGGCATATAGTTGGAAGGTATTTTGTTGTTAAAAGATGGAGTCCTTATACATATACAAATGCAAGCAAACTTGAGGGCATTCTTATTTGTGTCAATGTTAGGAACCAATGTAATTGTGTTTTCTATATATACAGGTTCTTTTCTATGTATACCAATGTATTTGTGTTTGCTATATATACAGGTTCTTTCCTATGAGTGGACTCAGAACCTGTATAGCCAAAAAAACAAACACTCCAAGGTATCCACTCAGATAGTGAACATCTCTGAGTGGACTCAGACTCAGACTTAGACTCAGAGGCAAAAAAAAAATGGCAACTAAGCAAATTTTATTAAAAATTAGTCTGCTTGTAGACTTGCCTACAAAGCTATAAGTAGGAAAATAATCAAAAGAAACGTAATCAATCAAATCTATAATACTTCCGAATTTGGGTTTTCGATTTTCTTCAAGAAAGTAGGCCATCCCGTGTGCCATTCTTTACTATGATCATGTAATCAACTAGCTCTGTTAGCATTATCATATGTACTAAAGTTACATTACCTATGAGATTGCTTAAACATGATCGGAAGTTTTTGTTTGATATTATTCCATTGTGGTTGCAGTTTCCAATAATATGTTATGAACCTGATCTGTTGTGAATCTGAAACCAGAAAAACTTTGAACCATCCCTTCTCTATAGCTGTGAACATAGCAGATGTGATACATTAAACATTCAGCAAAGTATGAGGTACAAACTCCAATTTTTTCTACTAATACACTTAACATTTCTCCTGAATATGACATGAAGACAACGCCAATACCAACATGATAAAGAAACACACACGCACACACACGTACGCACACACACACTCGAAGAAACCTCTTACTAAAGCATGATAAACGAAGGCAGAGAACGATGTCCATTGACCTAACTACTTACCAACACTAAACTCTAGCTGATGACATACTTTAAAACCCCCAAGTTCATTCTCGACCATAATATGCTAATATATGATGTCGAACTTTGAAGTTTGAAATATCTTTTCTTTTATGCTATAATGATGAAATGCTAAAATGCACTTTCATGTTGTTTTCCACATAAAAGCTAAAACGGAAGACACTAAATTGCCAGAATCACCCACTGACTATCTTGGATTTTATCGGGTGGTCCATTGATTGCACTAATGCTCTTACTTCAGTATGTAATTTTTAGCTTAATAATGTTTTTTATGCATTTTTTTGCAAGGCAAGCCAGCTTTATATAGGGTTTGAAACCTTGTGTTTCCTACCCCATGGGGTTTCAAACCCACGATTCCTCTCTTGGTGGTGGACGGTCACAACCACAAATGGGCAAGAGCCCAACGGTATATATAAGATGCATAGATAAGAAATCTTGGTCCGAATTGGACGGATCCAGTTAAATTTTTTTTTTTGATGAAGATGATGAAACGTATTTTACGAAGTTTAAACTATCTTAAGACCTAGAAGGCTAAAGCCAGCCATTAAAAAGAAACATAAATCCTAGAAAAAATGATTCATGTTGATTTTGGTTTGCTCTAATTGTTGTTATGGGTGTTTAAAAGCTATTTAGACCACCAGGTATTTGCCCCTCCTTTATCAACATGTATTTCCCAGTTCTCATAATTCATTGATATTTGGGAGTTTTTGAAACGAATCCTAAAAGGGCTCTTCAATTTCAATTTTCTTTTAATATGTAAATAATTATGTGTGTGTTTGGGGGGGGGGGGGGGGGGGGGGGGGGGTGTATTTCCTTGATTTGGTGTAATAAAGAATTGATTTTTTTTTTCAAAATTCTGTCCATTTCCCGCGCTAATGTTGCTATGCTTTTTTTGTTTATATATGTATCCATGTTCAGGATTTTTTTTTAAATTGATGGGCTTTCTGTACACATGAAATTGAACTTTGAGGTTCTTTATGAGGCTGATGAAATGTAATGGTCACATTGTCAATGAACTCAATATGTCGACAATTAGAAGGATTCGTGCCTGGGATATATCCCAGTACAATTGCCGACGTACGATGGTTATCGACAATGTTAACATTTTTTGTCGAATATAGGAGAGTTTTTTTTTTTTTTTGTCGACAATGAAGTATTCAACAATTTTGGCATCTATGTATGCATACTATTGAACAATATTTGTCGATGCTTCCTTTCATTGACAATTTCAGCATGTTTTTAACATTTATATGCGTATTAATTGTCGACTTTTGCATCAATCGACAATTTCAATTAGTTTTTTGCTAACCTAGATGGCACCAAAGGCAAAGATACCACCAGCTGCCTCTTTAAGAAAGAGGCTAAACTCAGAGAGAGCAAATCCTTCGCATCCGAATTATAACAACCCTCCTTATGATCTCACTAAAAGAAACAAAACAACTACAATTGGAGAACAAGTGCCTACTGAAAATGCGGCCCTCAATGCTTCAAAATGATGACTACATTGAAGGGGATGAAATGGGCATAGTTACAGGTGGTAGTGACCCCCAATTAGATATTGATCAGGACTGCAGTATAACTGGAACTTATTCTGAAGATGAGAATATATATGGATGTCCTTACACCCAATATAAAAGGTGGTAATGACCCCCAATTAAGCTCTGGTGAAGACTCAAGTACAGATGATGAACTTGGTACTATTGAGGTTCCTGCAAGCGATGATGTCCAATTTGAGCCAATTCTGAACAATAGTGTAGATCAGGATGGTACTAACAGACAAGACGAAGAATGTAGTGAAGAGAAGAACCCCAATGAATCAGATGTTCCCGAAGAAGAAGTTGATAAATATGGTCCTATAGAAAAGTCTTTGTTGACCAGCTTCGAGACACATAGAGCGAAAACTATTGTGTTTGGGAAGGTATTGAAACCAATTAATGTATTATAATTTGCATTTTATTTCCATACTTTTAAAGTTATTAATTGCATTATAATGATAGGAACTGGGCTGTTTACGTGTGTTTACTAATGGTATCAGTCGTCTAGGGTGCCTATCCTTGATAGTGATATAATCTTTGATTAGGAAATCAAAAGCACGTATAGTTTAATTTTGGCCATAATCAATTTGGAATACGCTGTTATACAAAATGATGTTAGAGTTTTCCTATGATTAGATTATTATAAAAATCAGATTTAATATAATAATTATTAGAAGTTGGGTCCAACCCAAGGTAGGAGCCCAACTTGGTTGGGGTGTCCGATTGGATTCCTAACAATCCCATATCCACCTGAGTAAAATCTGGCAGGCACGTGCAGGGCACGTGTGCAGACCGTTTGACCGGGTTAAACCGGTCCAGACAATAAATTAACTATAAATAACCTAAGTTTTGGTCAAATTGAGTCAATTTTTTTTAAAAAAAATTCCTATTGACTGGACATACCTCATGAGGGATCTATTTTTAATTTTTTTTATGAAAAATATTTTTAATTTTTTTTTTGGGAACGGGTGCCTTGTATTGGATAACTGACTCACTTATATAGAATATAAGTAAATAGATTAATACCTATTTAAGTAACTTATGATTGCTAATAGGATATTAATGGTATGCTCCAAGGATATTAATTATCATGATCAGGGATTATAGATAATATAAAACCAAGACTAATTTAGAATACGGCTAGGAGTCATATCTAAATCACAATTAATTGTCAAGAATAAATAATTAGAGCTTAATTAGGAATTGACTTAGTCTTATTTCTAAAAAAAATTGTGTCTAAGTAACTATTTTTTCATATCTAGGTACAATTAGATGTTATATGATAATATTTAGAGGTATATAGACACTTATAACAACCTATAATACCCTAGAATGTTAGTTTAAAGACAGACATAATCTACCTATCTTGTCAGCTAAACATCTGATACCCTTCATATTCTTAGCAAATGGGTTATTTGGCTTAAATATACCAACCTTATAAAACTTTAGGGATTCGAATACCATAGTTGTTAGAATATGAAACATAACATCTAGTAGTTTTGAATAACTATCTTGGCTAAGACTCTATTAAAATATACTTTAAAGTTAAGATCACTATTTTACAGAGTAAAATTAGGATTTGACGCTTATAATAGGATATAAAATAGGTTCACCTACAAGTAATGATTGGGAATACTAACTTGAATACTATGAATTACCTTTCTGCAATGAATGTTTATTAAGTACTACTGGTATTGATCTACATGCATAATAGATGTTGGTGACACTCAGAACATTGAGTACTTCCCATACTGCAATTTTTATTTTAGGTGCCAATAAACTTGACCTGTATGGATACTAAAATCCATCTGCAATTATAGAATTTAGAAAAGACTATTGTTGAGAACAATGAGTCTTTAAATAATAAAGTAGGTGCTTTGTTTGTACCCTCACCTTCATATTCAGGAAGACCTGATAATGGAGTACCTTATACTAGTATAGTATTATATGACTGCAACAAAATTTTTATTCGGCAGTACAACTCTATTATAATCTCACTTAGAGAAATAGTTGAGGTAAATAAAGATATTAGAAATATTATATTATATTTTTTACGCTTAAAATATTATACTTCTGAGGCAATATTTGATAGATCACTGTGCACGCAGACTTAATTTAAGCTTTCCTTATTTATGTGCAAAATAATGAGCTACTAGTTAGGAACCTCAAGCTTATGCATACTAAGAGTAAGCATGTGACAGGGTCGCACAATGGTGGGTCTCGTGACATGTGAAGTTGCAGACAAGGTCACAACCGTAGATAGACGAGTGGTTGTAACAATGGTAAGATTAAATTCTAGCCATCAGTAACCTGAGGCAAGAGGAACAAGAAGTTCACCAATGGACCAAAATGGAATAAGAATAATTCTAAAATAGATATGAGATAGTCGAGCATGGGATTGTAAGGTACCCCAGACGATCTGAAGAGATCAACCCTAGACTTATCACGTGATCACAACTGGTATAATGGCCTAATTCTATTAGCTCAAAATGGCTTGGAATTAGCTCTTACACCAATGTACCTATGACAAAAAATAATGTAAAGTAAGAAATGACACAGGTGATTTAGCATGAAAAACCTTTGAATATGTAAAAAATCATGACCTCGAGTTGAGGGTTTTAGTAACAATAACTTTTATTACTTGAGGCTGATATCTTATTACAAGTGGTCTCTCAAACTAGAAATACTTGATCTTATAAATAAAAAGTTTTGTGTTAGAGTATATAAAATATATTTTTTCTTGGTCCCTGTCTCTTCTGGAACTTTCTCTTTATATAGGTCTCACCCGCAGTTTATTATCGTGTTGAGGCACGTTCTCCAAACAATAAGGTAAGTGGTGGTTGATTGAGTAACTGTTGAGTTCGAGGGAAATAGGTATCTTTGACTTGTTCATATTATTATATTGTGTTCGATCCACGTTCTCATCAGTTTATAGGCTAGGTGGTACTGTTGACTATTCAATGTCACCTGTGAAATACGTAAGCCTAATATGGAGGTAGTTCGAATTAGGTTAGGTCGATGGATAGGTCCATACAATTGCCTCTCACAATTGAAGGCACGAGTGGCTTTGGTTGAGAAAGGCCATGTGTATCTATGGTGTTGGAAGTTGAAAAGAAATGACGTATTTAATATTGATTTGACTGGTATGGAAATGGGTATTTGTTTTGTATGGAGGGATGTATCTGCATTGAATGATAAAAAAAGTATTGATGTAATGGACGTTTGGGGTTCTGATAGGGGTTTCGTTGTGATGATGACTACTTTGGAAATGTACCTGCGTATTAAATACGAGAATTATATATAAAGTACCTATTCTACAAATTATGGTAAAATACATTATTGTTAAAAAGCCCTATAGAATTCTTGAGTGATAATGGTGAAGACCCGTAGAATAGTTTATGAAAAGAGAGTTTTAACTAAAATATAAAGATTCAAGTTGAGGTACTTTGGGGATCAATCTTTGGGGTTACCTACCCTAATTCCCATTCTACCGATGTGTCAAGGTATGTCGGAAGAAGAAGCGGTTAAAGCTGAGGAAGATTTTTATTGCATGTAGAGATTTCATAACGTTATCTTGACAGGCGAGCAATGTTGGAGGTGTCTCTGTATCCTTACGGAGGGCAAGGTTGAGGAGACATTTGTGGGGGTTGGTGTAACTGGGAGACAGTATCGCCGTTATCTCACATAAGATTGGATTTTAAGGTAGGACCCCCTTTCATCTTTTCCAACTCTTTATTGGTGGGGATTACGGAGGAGGCGGTGATGGTGGTGAAGTGGGGAGACAGAGATTAAAAATATGCCCATACACAATCATCGTTTCTTGGCGCTAAGAAGGCCTTCAGTTTGAAGAGTTGGTTCAAGCACTAACGTCCTTGGTTATGTAGTTTCTATTTAAAGCTTGGCTCCATGTCTAGACTTCGACCAAACTTGGAGAAAGGAGGATGTTCTGTGATTTCCAATGC
The DNA here is from genome assembly GCA_014058105.1 of Kingdonia uniflora. Lineage (NCBI taxonomy): Eukaryota > Viridiplantae > Streptophyta > Magnoliopsida > Ranunculales > Circaeasteraceae > Kingdonia > Kingdonia uniflora. The sequence goes on from JACGCM010000563.1 coordinate 470,056, forward strand.
CTGCTTTGCTTCAGATGGTTTTTCAGAGTGAAACATCACTGAAAACTAAAATATTTGTTATATGTAAAGTACCTGGGCCTGTATGTAGGTCAAGCGTGAGGATTATCTGTGTAAAATCAAGCCTCATTCTAGACTTCACCTATTATAGAGGCGTCAATCTCTAGTCATTCGGCTGAGTTTGAGAATGTAGTATTTGATAGGGAGGATGAAGTAGAAGTTGCTTAATTTCAAGATTTCCTTGGATAATTAGTATCGTACCCTCCAAACTCTGATATGTTTAGAGAGTTTTGTAAATCCAAGGCTCTTATAGGGGGAAGATGGGGCAATTTTGTAGAACATGCCGGTAGGTAGTTTAGAAGTTGTATTGTAGAATCTGGGGAAGAACATTTTTTTATGTTACCTGATTTAGAGAAGAAGAAATCAGATAGGGGAGTAGATGAATTGATCTCCTTGGAGTATTATGATGGAAATGTCCATGGCGATCTGGAAGAGGGATTTTTATGTTACCTGTCTCAGTTGGAGTATGGGTTGAGCTTGCCCCTTAACGATCTTGGGAAAGGGATAATGAATACCATAGGGGCATGTCCTGCTCAGTTGAACGAGAACATGTGGGAGGTGATCAATGTCTGTAAGTGTTTGAATAGGTTGTGAAAGGAGAATAAGGTGGAGAGGAGACTATCTCCTGAAGATGTTTTGCAGTTTTATGGCATGAAAAACTATTCTACCAGTAGAGGGGAATACTTCTTTACGAGCTCAACTCGACCTCTTTTCTTCGATATGAATTCAGCAGGTCAAATGTGGAATGATAATATAATTTGGCTAAAAGGTGATTGCCTTCAAAGTGATGATGAAGAACCCATAGAACTTCTATATAAAACTGTGAAGAAAAGTAAGTATAATAATGTATAATATCGAACTACTGAAATTGAATGTTGTTTTTTTGTTGATAATATGCTGTTATTTGACATGTCCTCATTCGAATGTGCTGAAGGTGTCCATGTTCGGTACTATTGCTCTGAAAGGGGCCGAGCTCGAGGCTGTGCTAAAAAAACTTGGCATTAATAGAAATAAGCGAGCTAACAGAAGGTCCAAGAAAGTTTAAAAGTCTCAAGCAACGAGACTCATGATGGGGGTTGGCGGAAATAAGAAGAAAGTAGTTGATGGAGAAAGACAAGTGGTTTTGCCAAAGGCCTCTGCAGTAGATTTTGTAGTTGTACCAGAGTCTTCCACGTCGGGCAATCTAGCTCGGACATTTCTGAAAAAGAAGATGGCAAACCGTGGCTCACCCTATGAAACCACAAGGAGTGGTGAGGTTGAAAGTGAGGCAAAAAAGAGAAGGGTAAACCCTCCTTCTGAACTAGTTAGGGCTGAAGGTGTTAGATAATCGACCTGGTGAGGAAGACGAGCTTAAAGCTGCAGAGGATAGAGTGAGGCTTGCAACTCGCAAGGGTTTGAAGGAGATGAGTAAAATGGTAAGTTTGATGATTTGTATGTTTGATGAATTTGTATTGCAATTTGAGGAAAAAGTCAAGCTCAAGAATGGGAAGGTAGAGCTTGAGAAGAAGGTTATTCGATTGAAATCCGATTTGGTTTGGGAGGGGAAGCGACTGGATTCTGTGAAGGCTGCACAAGAGATAGAGATTAACGAGCTGACAGAAGAAGCTCAAAAGAATCTAGATGAGGTGGTAGTCCAGCACGATTGACTTGGGCACAAACTCCTTAAAATGGGTTACTCTAAAGCTGAGGTTACAACTATTATGGAGGATACCTACACTGGAGAGGAGGAGGAGGAGGATGCAGATGATGTTGCTGGAGTGGTTGGAGGGTTGAACGACGTTTCTCCCCAAACTGAGCGAAAGAACTAAGGGGATGATAAAGTAAATCCATAGAATAATATTGAGAGGGTAGAGTAAAATTGATGACTCTATGGTTATGTGATTATGAGGGGTTTGAGAACTGTAATTGTATGGATTATTATTTTGTTGGATATCTTCTGTAGGCTAAGAGATGTTTGTAAAAATTGTTTGTAGGAACTTAAGGATATGCGCCTCAAAATTAAGGAGTTAGAGAAGAGCAAGAAATATTCGACTTGTATACTACTTTACTTTAGAGCTACAAAGTAAAAAAATTAGAGTATAGAGACAAACCAAAAATGTGCTAATAGTTTAGGGGAATGGTACTCAACTGTGTATAGATAATATCAAAGTGTTAAAATATTTAAAACATTGAGAATGTGTATCTTGAAATTGGAAGTACGTGTTATTGTTATCGAACTGGGATCATACTTCGACCTTAAGATTAGAAGCGGTTTCACACAGTAGATGTCAAAAATTAGAAATTTGTTAGAAATAAGATTCCTGTATCATGATTGAATGTATTGGTTAAATGTTCTTGAATTGAATTTGATGTACAATATCTGTGATGTAGGTCGAACTGAAGTCAGCTCGTTTGAGTAAATAAGAGATCTGCCAATATAACCAAGAGTTTGCGGTAGAGTTTGATAGGATGAGAGAGGCAAATGAAGATAGGGAGGATCAACACGTAAAGTTACATTTCAAGTTTGTCGAGGCAACACAAACTGTTGATGACCTTACTCGAAAGATCGAGGGGAAGGATGCCAAAATTAATAAATGGCAAAAAGAGCTTGTTGTGGCATAGGAAGAGACAACGAAGCTCAAAAGATGGAATGACGCATTGATTATAAAGAGTAAGGAGGTGAACATGGCTCGATATCGTATTTAGTTGTTTGAAATGACATAGAAAGAGTTACGCCATTTTGTGGCCAGTTTGAAGAACCAAATGATCAGTAAAATGAAGGAACAAGAATAGACTCGAGTTGATTTAGTGAGTTCCAAAAGTGAACTGGAGCGATTGAAGAGTAAAATGATTTAGAAGGATAACGAGCTGAAGAAAGCTCGAGATGACCTGTCTAAATATGAAATTACGGTAGAGCAGCTGAGTGAGGCTTTATCTGCCAAAGATATAAATTTCTGGTTGGTGCAGAGATGATGTAATAAATTAAATGAGAGGGTGGCCCAATTGAAGGCCGATTTGGCTCTGGCCAATTCGCGTGTCAAGAAGGCTGAAGCTGGAGAGTGCTCGAGGAAGAAAAGGGTGGTGCCATGGCCTCCATCATTCAAGGGGATGTAGTTAGCATATCAGCTCGAATTAGCGGGCTAGAGGGTGACATAACTCGTACTCAAGCTCACATACAAAAAGGAAATGAGTTATTAAGGGAGTGCCAAGGTAAGTTGGATGCTGCTCATTTTAGGGAATAGGCGTTAGAGCGGGTGATCAGGGGTAAGGATCTCTTGATAAGGAAAAAAGATGAATTGTTAAGGAAATCTCCTGCTGGGGGAGGTGTAGGTAAAGACAGAGAGCTTAAGGAACTCTATGGCAGAATTGAGGACGATGAACCGGGCTGAGTAAGATAAAGCAGCGAAGAAGGCGAATGAGCATATCAATCTTATATCCCTCACAGATAGTTAGATGGAATGACATGACGCACGGTACAAGAAGTTGTAAGAGCGTCATCAGAAAGTAAGAGAGAATTTTTCTAAGGTAGTTATTCCCGAGGTGTCGCACTCATAGATACTAGCGGTTGTTATTGCCTATTTTGTGGAGGAAGTGAGAAGTCTTGAGATAGAGAGGGATACCTTGTACGACTGTTTGTCAGGTAGAGGATGTATTTGCAGAGCCGATGTAGATTGAGGAAACTGTATGGACGCCATGGAAATAAAATAAGGTTCTTGACCTGCTAAATTGGTAGAGCAAGGCAAGATTAATGTAGCTACTCGAGCTCAAGAATTTATGGCTGATCGACCTTCTGTTATTGGGGAAAGCGTAGCTGACCTCCCATCACCAGAGAAGAACCCTTAAAACTGGCTTGCAGATATAACCTATAAAAGTATCTGCCGTAAACATATTGAGAGATAAAAGCTAGTTTTACCTATGCTTTATCTTATGTCTGGTAGAGTTCTTTGATTGAAAATTAGTATTATCTTCGTTTTAATTACAGAGTATGTATAGATGGGTGATTGAAAGTTAGTTTTACCTTTACTTTAATCTGTATATAGAGTTCGATTGAAGGCTAGTATTATCTATGCCTTAATCTGTAACGCAGACATATTGAGAGATGAAAACTAGTTTTACCTTTGCTTTATCTTATGTACGACAGAGTTCTTTGATTGAAAACTAGTATTACCTTCGTTTTAATCATAGATTATGTATAGAGCTCGATTGAAGGCTAGTATTACCTTTGCTCTAATTTATGTAATGTAGGAAAAAACTTGGAAGTTTTTATTAAATAGAATAGAATGTACATGTTATGAAGATTAAATCTCTTTTTTAGAATGGAAAGAACGAGATGTTGAAGTGAAAAAGTGAGGGACTTAACGATAGTACCATTTCAGTTGCCTAGTGTTCTATGGATTTGGTAGTCGAACTCCTTACTCCGTCATGAGATAATATGATACTAGACCAGTTCGACCAAAGATGAGGAATGGAACTTCCCAATTTTTTGCCAATTTTCTGACTTGGCCTCTTTTATGTGTTGAGGGATTTCTCTGAGGACGAAATCGTTAATTTGGAATGTTCAGCTTCGAGCTCTTTTATTGTACGAGCTGGCTAACTTATGGTGATATCGACCTAGGTTGGTAATAATGTATTCCCTAGTTTCATTAATCCAATTCATATTGTAGGCTAGATCGAACTCATTTTCTTCGTCGGTAAGCTCGTGATCTTTGACTGGATGGTGATATTCTGTTGGAATGGCAGCTTCTGTACCATAGGCGAGGAAGAATAGGGTACAACCAGTTGATTATCGTGGAGTGGTACGGTATGCCCATAAGATATGAGGAAGATCTCGTATCCAGTTTCCTTTTTTTTTTTTTTTTCTTCTGTGACTGAAGCCTTTTCTTGAGTCCATCCACGATGGTTTTATTGGTGATTTTGGCTTGGTCATTGCCTTGAAGGTAGTAGGGATTGGATGGTGAGTAAATGATGTTGTGTTTGTTGAGGAAGGCTACGAATTTCTCACCAATAAACTGAGGCCCATTATTGATCCGAATCAGGTGAGGGCATCCAAGCCATGTGATGATGTGTTTCTAAATAAAAGAGATGACCTATTCTTCTCTAGTTTGACAGAGTGGAACTACTTTCACCCATTTTGTAAAATAGTATGTTGCTATGAGGAGGTATTGTCGATTAACTGGAGTGTTTGGAAATTCTCCTACGAGATTAAGCGCCCACTTAAATGGCCAGAACACCTTGCTTGCATGTAGTTCGAGCGTAGGGGAGCGGATCATGTGTCCATGTCATTGGGATGTATCGCATTTGCGTGAGTACTCTTTTGCTTGCTTGTGCATGCCTTGCCAGAATACTCCCTGTGTAATTGCTTTGTTAGCAAGTGATCGACCTACGACATGGAAGCCACTAGTCCCTTTATGCAAATCTCTAAGCATTCCATCTATTTTCTTCCTTGAGAGGCACTTGAGGTAAGGCCCAGTGACTGAACAGTGATATACAAAATTATTTTGAACTGTGTAGCGCTTCAATTTTTTGATCAAATGTCGGCGCTCTTTTGGATCTGTTGGAAGGGGCCCTTTGTATTCGTTGTTGGTTCCAAGGTAGGCAATGATAGGCTTTCGACAATCGTTGTCCTCTTCTTCATCGCCCCCAGTGTTGATCGTGTATACATAATATCAATCAATGCTAGGGATTGATAGTTCTTCAATCTGTTGATATCTGGCTTCTGTGCCCATGACCCCAGCTAAATAAGCTAAGGAATCGGCGTGCCTGTTTTCACCTCGAGGAAGATAACCAAGAGCTGCTTTCGCAAACTTGCTCATCCTATCTGTAATGGGGGCTGCATATTCGATCATCATGCAATTCTTCTTGTATTGTTCGGAGTAATGGTGGACTAAGAGTAGAGAATCGGTATAGATTGAAAGCTCTGGAACACCTAGTTCGAGTGTAAGGTCAAGTCCATGAATGAGAGCTTCGTATTCGGTTACATTGTTAGAGGCTTCAAAATCCAAGCGGATTAATTTATCAATTTTGTCATTGGAAGGGGTAATTAATACGATTCCAATTTTTGACCCTACGGGTCCTGTTAAACCATCTGTAAGAAGGTTCTACCCTTTCCTTGTAACCCATTCAGCTCGCTCGTTAAATGCTTTGGTGGGTAGATCTTCTGTAATTTCTTCTGTATGGTCAGGATCGTGCTTCTCCCACTCGGGATCTTTCACTGGAAAATCAGCATGAAAATCGGCAATGGCCGGACTCTTTTCTGAATGTCATTGTTCGAACCAGATATCATGTTCTCCCAAACTGGCTAACCATTGTTGTTGCACTCGTCTGGATATTTATTTTTCGGAAAATGCTTCCCGGAGTGGGTAGTTTGTCATGACTTTGACCGAATAAGCTTGGAAGTAGTGCTTAAATTTATGTGAAGTGTAAATAAGAGTTAGAAGGAGTCTCTTAATTTTAGAATACCTCGTTTCTTCTGGAGTGATGGTTTTACTAATGAAATAGACTGGCTTCTCAATCTTTCCTTCAAGTCGAATGAGAACTGAGCTGATAGAAGTATCATAATGGCCAGGTAGATGATCAATTCCTTTTAATCTACCGGGGTGCTCATGATGGGGGACATCCCCTACTAGGTTTTGAGTTCCTAAAAAGCTACCTTGCATTCGGATGTCCATTTGATCTCCACATTGGGTTGAACTTTTCCTCATTTGGTACAACCTTGGAGTAGTAAGAATAGCCAACAATAGGGATTTGAAGATTTTGAATTGAATCGTTTGATAACGGCAATCTTGCCGGTAAGTTTTTGTACGTCTTTCATTATTTTGGGAGATGGCATATTGAGGAGAGCTCAAATTTGATATGGATTGTCCTCAATCCCCCTCTTTTTGATGAGATGGCCGAGGAATCGGCCTGAATGTACTATGAATTGACACTTATCAAGATTGAGTCGCATCCTGTAAGATCGAAGAATGTTGAATATGATAGTGAGATCAGGGATGTAGTTGTTTGATTGTATGCTCTTGCATAGAAAATCATCAATGTAGACTTCCACGATTTTCCCAAGATGTGCTTTGAACATAGTAGTCATAAACCATTGATAAGTCACGCCTATATTTTTAAGTCCGAAGGGCATGAATTTGTAATAGTAAAGTCATCTTTCAGTAAAGAAAGTGGTATTTTCTTAATTTTCTTCCAAGAGAGGAATCTGATTGTATCCAGAAGCAGTATCTATCATTGATAGGAGTTCATGACCTGCCGTAGAATTAAGAACTTGACGGATAATAGGAAGAGAGAAACTATTTTTTGGAGTATATTTGTTTAGATCGGTAAAATCTATACAAACTTTAGCTTTTCCATTCTTCTTTGGAACAACGACGATGTTGGATATCCAATCTAGATACTTGGCTTTTTTGAATGAATCCAACTTTGATCAATTTCTTGATCCCAATGTTAACTTTATTTCAAAGACGAGGTGATAGGCGTCACTATTTATGTTTGACTGCCGTAACATTAATATTGATGGCAAATTTATGACATACTTTGGTCGGAACGACCCCTGACATCTCTTCGAAAGTCCACGTAAGAATGTCTCGATTCAGTAGTAAGAATTGATTGAGAGCATTCTTATTGTGCTGAACCAACTTGGTACCGATGAAAGTACCTCTGCTTGGTCCATCAATATCGATGTATTTTGTAGGCTCTTCTGTGGAAGGCCGATCATCGAGGTGATCAGCTTTCTATAATTGTTATGTTGTGTATCGATCTGAGGTATCTAGAATGGCAGAAACGGTATTCTCGCAAGCTCAAGAAACCTTTTGGCTGCTTTTGATTTTATAGATACCATTATTGTGTTTAATGCCGAGCACTTGATGATAGGTGGAAGCGATTTCTTCCATGTTATGAATCCAGTAGTGGCCCATAATCCTGAGATAACAAGATTTGGTACTGATAACATAGAAGATGACGCTGATTGTGGCTGGTCCAGCGGTGATAGGTAAGATGATCTTGCCTACTCGCTCTTCTTTTGAACTATTGAATCTACTAATATCGGTGTTGCTCAAAATGACTTGATCGGCCAATCCTATCTGGTCGATTATGCTTTGTAAAAGAATCTTGATACCTCTTCCAGTATCGATCATCATTGTGTGCATGACAAACTTCTTCATCTTGAGCATTATGACTAATGCATCATGATGTAGAAATTTTACATGACTAATATGGAAATTTTACATGACAAAATTAGAAAGATTGCAAAGTTGTGGAGATTCATCTTGGGGAGGACCGGTTTGGGTAATGTATCGCCTTTCTGAGGGTTGCCAGTATTGCCCTTAGAACATTTTTGATCGCCCTGATCCTCAATCGGATCAATACTTCGCTCTATAGGTTAAAACTTTAGTGGTTAGGATGAATTTAGTAGATTTATGCCCTTTGGACATCATTCTTTCAAGGGTGACATATCCATTGACCTTAGTGATCTTATCCTCCAAGGTCGCAGGTTTGTTGAGGAAGAGGTACTCTTTGGCCTTGCAGTCGCGCTGGAGCGCATTTGTGAGTGACAACTGTTTTATGGTCAAGATTATTTACTTTTCGCGCGAGCTCTAAAAACTTTTTGGCAAATGCCTTAAGCTTTTCTCCTTGTGATTGTTTAAGAGTAATAAGAGAATATAAATTTGTCTCCTTGTCTTTGTTGTGAGCATATGTCTTGATGAATTGCTTTTGTACCTGATCGAATGTGAGGATGGAATATTTAGGTAGAGAGTGAAATCACCGGAGCGGTTCTCTCTGTAGACTCATTACAAGCAGATGGCAGAGAATGTGGTTGAGATTGGAGTACATTTTCAATAAATTACGGTTTGATGAATGTGCTCCTTTGGATCGGTTGTGAATTTTCAGAGTATAGAAACCTTTCGATACTTCCATATAGAATAGTTCTTTGGCAATCAGACTTCCCTGTATCTTGGTAAGGTTGCCTGTAGTGGCTAGAACTTACGCTTCAATCAAATCTTTGATGCGCCGATCCAGATTGAGTGTCTTGGTGAGGTAGGTGAGGATTCTGACTTCTAGTGCCTTCACTCAAATGATCATGTGCTGTAATTCGAGGTTGAGCTCGCTATTCTTCCTCCTGACGTTTAGAAAGTCGGTGACCTTTGTTGATCTCAGATTGAACTTCACCACCCAAATAAATGGAAGGTTGATATTCGTGCTGAATATCTATGGAAATAGCTTTGCTGGTAGCTCCTCGAGGCCCCAATCTTTTCCGCGCAGAAACCCGGGAGGTCTCTAGCATTTAATCACGATCTCTTGTGTGGGGAGCTTGTTGAGTATCCTACGGAGACTATAACGTAGTCTTTATGGTTGTTATCTGATCTTCATATTGTTTGAACACTGTCAAACGAGATTGTCGCTCAGCTTCGAGCTACTTCTCTCAGAGCTCTCGGTCAAGAGTTAACTGACGTTGAGCTCATTATATTTCTCTATTTTGGCGTGGAGATTCGCCTGTAGTTCTGTAAGTTATTCTGGCTCTACTGAAAGATCGAGCTGGATTCCGGTTGCTGGTCATTTAGAAGTGACCATGAAAGGAGATTGATAGTAAAATGAATATATACCTTAGGATATCATGGAATTATCTTCTTTCCCACAAACGGCGCCAAATGTAATTGCCTAATTCTGTTATATCAAAATGGCTTGGAATTAGCTCTTACACGAATATACCTGTGGTAAAAACTAAATAAAGTAAGAAATAACACAGGCGATTTAGCGTGGAAAACCTTTAAATAGGTAAAAAACTATGACCTCGAGTTGAGGGTTTTACTAACAGTAACTTTTATTGCTTGAGGCTGATATCTTATTACAAGTGATCTCTCAAACTAGAAATACTTGATCTTGTAAATAATTTTTTTTATGTTAGAGTATATAAAATATGGTTTTTCTTTGTCCCTGTCTCTTCTGGAACTTTATCTTTATATAGGTCTCACACGCAACTCGCTATTGTGCTGAAACAAGTTATCTGAACAATGAGGTAAGTGGTGGTTGACTGAGTAATTGTTAAGTTTATGGGAGACAGGTGTCTTTGACTTGTTCATATTCTTATATTGTGTTTGATCCACGTTCTTTATCAGTTCGTGGGCTAGGTGGTACTGCTGACTGTTCAATGTCACGTGTAAAATGCGTGAGCCTAATATGGAGGTAGTTTGAATTGGGTTAGGTCGAGGGATAGGTCTCTACAGCTGGCACAAACCTCGCCATGGCAGAGTCTGTGGCCATAAATTTCTTCCATGATACCAATGCAGTTTTGGATCAAGTTCAAAGAATGAACAATAATAAATTCTCAGTAGATGATTGATGTTATTTGGAGAGAATTGCAAAGTAGTAACTTTACTTGTTATATAGTAGTAGGTTTGCTTTATTAATTCTATCATTGACTGAGTTGGTAACTCTTTAATGTTTAGTTTAATAGAATACACGTAACATGCACTGGTTTGGTATCCCATCTATGAGATTGTTCTTTTTGATTTTCTTTTGTGAATTTATTGCTTGGAAAGTAGTTAAATTCCATATATGATAGTTGATCTACTATATACAACCCACCTAAGGATCTATCTGCTCATTGAGCATGACCGATAATTGGATAAGTGACAATACATGCCTAAAAGACATTAGTTTCACGTACTCGATCCTTTTGAGATATAAATATATGTCTAGTCTAACCTTATACATTGGGGATGATACAAATATCATTAGCATAACCAACATGATAGAGCGCACTGGATACGTTACGCGATTATTCTCTAATGGTACAATACAGGGTACTAGTAAATCCAGCCAGATTTTCCTAAGTTTAGAGTGATACATGATAATGCTTATCATGTAATGACTATCGGAGAAAATGATAGACAAGGTTCTGTGCATTCACTCCATGTCTAAAGGTTCGAACACGCTATTGGAATTGTTTTCAATATACTCCTCTGGGCTCGGATAGTGAGGAGGATTATTGGGATTACTTCTTAACTTTCCTTAAACGGAGAGAATATCTAGATAGTGTACGTGTAATGATTGCTTTAAAGGAAAGTCTATTATTTTATCCTAGTATGACCAAGGTGGAGTGAGATCTCCAGTCGTTGCTCCAAACGCATCCATAGAGACACATGTGGACCTATCCATCCAGATTGTGACCCACTTGAATATTTATGGTCATAATAGACGCATCTAGGAGATGGTCTTATGTTTGCCTATTATTTAAATCTAAGAATTCAACGTTAGCACGACTTTTCTCTTAGATCATTCGATCGTAGGCTCAATTCCTGGATTAACCGATCAATGTCGATCGATACGACTTGAAGGGGGCTTGAGAATGTGGCTCACAGGCTTTTGATAATTATTTTACCGTTAAATGGGATAGATGAATGAGCATCCTGAGTACCTCATACCTTACCTAACTTAGGATTGACGAAGAACCTAATCAAGCAATTTAGGATAATTGTTAGGTCACTGTTATTATGATCACAGCTTCCGGCTAGTGTGTGGGATATGCATTTTTACTCCCACAACACTGATTAGGGTTTATCCCATAACAAATCATTAAATTATTTTCCCCAAAAGTTACTAGTAATTGGTTCAGAGCCCGGTGTTGCCCATCGACAAAAATTTGGATGTTCTATACAGGTGCCAATTGCACCACAATGTATAAAGATGGGGCCCTCAATGTTGGCTTGGTATTATGTAGGTTATGATTCATATTTATCACTGGATATTTGGAACCTACTGGCGACGTATATGCAGGGCATATAATTATCACTTTGATGAGATGATATTATCAGCATTGGAGGGAGATATGACAGTCAATACTGAGGATGCTTCAAAGAGGTTTTGGAAAACACCATCGTTATCTCATCTAGATCCCTATACATAAGTTATGTGTCAATAGGGTTCAACGGATTTCAAACCTATAATAGGTCATTAATGAATTGCCAGACATATTCATAGACACTATTAATGTACCATAAGTGTATGTACCTACAAGTAATACAGCTGGGGAACTAGTATCGCAGCTGAACGTTTTAGGGGAATTAGTACCACAAATGAATTTGAGGCTCATGCTTAATGCGGAACACCATTAGAAGAAAGTATTCCGAGCTAAGGAGCTGTATAATAGGGGATAAATATGACTAATGGTGTAGTCGGTTCATCGAGGATGGAACTACCCATCGACGAGGCAATAGTAGCTATGCGACTAGTTGATACATTACGAGACTAGCCTAGGGTGGCACATATGCGTATGATAATAAGAAGATATCGATCTATTAAAAGTATGTAATTACACAACGTAGGATCGTTCGGTAGATTTTTATCGACAAAGTATTCATATTCGATGTTGTGCTCTCCATCAGGGATGCGGATTCAGAACTACTTATTATAAATAACTGTGTGCTATTGTACATTGGCCAAAGTGGGCATCTGGAATCCAAACGGAGCTCAACTTACTAGCATAATATGAAGTGATACAATTGAGCCTGTCGGTTATAAATGGGAAAGGTACGAAAACATGATTAACTCGAAGAGATAATTTAGCCAAGGTAAGACTAGTTGCCTAGGAAATCTTTAAGAGATTTGGCATCGATTGCAGTGTGACCTATTACTCGGTTATGGACGCTATAACGTTTTAGTACTGATCAGTCTATCAAGTTGTTGAGGACAGGCTGGACATGCGTCTGATATAAATACCAAATAACTATATGGGAAACTAGGTACAAATATCTACATAAAGCCACCTGGGGAGTTATAAGCTTCTGGAAGCATTTAAGCCCGACTAACGAGGTATGTACATAATAAAACTGAAAAAGTTATTGCTAACTTGAAGTAATCAGGGCCCATGAGACATAGTATGCTAACTGAGTATTTGAAGGTCGGAGACTTTGCAAATATCCTTATCTGTCCATGCATTCTTATTTAGAATACAGATATTAGCTTTACTCATCATAACAATCTACTAAATAATGCAGATATCATTAGACCTCCAGGGGAGAGAACGAGAGTCACCAATTACCTTAGGAAGGAATTTGAAATAAAAGACCTTGGGAAATCAAGTAGTATCTCGATTAGCAGATCAAACATCTTGGTAGTGGCATACTCGTACACCAAACAATATATATCGAAAGAGTTATCTAATATTTTGATATAGATGTTGCACACGGTGCTAGGATATTTATTGCGCGTCCATCACTTGGGTGTGGACAACAACATCTTTTACCATCCTTATGGGGGGAGAAGCACCTAAGGCCGTGATGCTATAACTAGGAGTTGCTTTGCTATAGTTAGCTGGGTATACTAGACCTAATGACACATTCACAGTGAACTATTTGGTTTGCCATAGTTTTGTTCCTTCTCAAAGGCACTGGATTAAGATCAAGCACATTCTAAGGTATCTGATCGGTATGAAAGCCTAGGGTCCATTCTACTCGAAATGGTAAACATAAAAGTATAAAGTATACCGATACAGAATACTTCTCTGACGTACATAGAGGCCATGGTTAAATGTGTAATGGCCTAATTCTATAAGCTCGAGATGGCTCAGAATCATCTCTTACACTAATGTTCCTGTGACAAAACTAATGTAAGGTAAGAAATGACACAGGTGATTTAGCATGGAAAACTTTTGAATAGGTAAAAAATCACAACCTTGAGTTGAGGGTTTTAGTAACAGTGACTTTTATTGCTTGAGACTGATATCTTATTACAAGTGATCTCTCGAACTAAAAATTCTTGATCTTGTAAATAAGAAGTTTGGTACTTTGAGAATCTAAAAAATATAGTTTTCTTGATGATTTATCGTATATTTTTCTGGAAATAGCTTTGCTGGTGGCTCCTCGAGGTCCCAATTTGTCCCGCGCAGAACTTGGGAGGTTTCTGGCATTTGATTGCGATCGCTTGTTAGAGGAGCCTATTAAGTATTTTATAGATCTTGTAATACAGTTTGCATGGTTGTCATCTGGTCTTTATGTCGTCTGAACGCTGTCAAACGAGCTTGTCGCTAGGCTTTAAGCTCTTTTTCACAGAGCTCTCGGTCAAGAGTTAACTGACATTCGAGCTTATTGCGCTTATCTATTTCTGCATGAAAATTTACCCGTAGTTTATAAGTTGTTCCGGCTCAACTGAAAGATTGAGCTGGATTCCAGTTATTGTTCGTCTGGAAGTGATCATGATTAAAATTGGTAGTAGAGTGAATGTATGCCTTATGATATCGTGGAAATATCTTCTTTCCCACAGACGGTGGCAAATATAATAGCCTAATTTCATAAGCTCGAGATGGCTCAGAATCAGTTCTTACACCAATATTCCCGTGACAAAATCCTATTAAATACTTCATTCCTTTTCAACTTCTAAAGCCCATATACCCACACATTCTTTCTCAACTAAAACCACTCATGACTTCAGTTACGAAGGGGCTATTGTAAGGACCTATCCCTCGATCTAACCCAATTCAAACTATTTCCAGTTCGAACTACCTCCTTCCAGTTTAAACTACCTTCATATCATTTGAATTTCCTCCATATCAGACTTACGCATTCTACATGTGGCATAAACAATCATCATTGACACCTACACCACTAACTGATGAAGAATGTGGGTCGAGCATAACAGAAAAGCATGAACAAGTCAAAGACACCTATTTTTTACAAACTTAACAGTTACTCAGTCAAACGCCACTTACTACATTGTTCAGAGAATGTGCTTCAGTACGATAAAGAACTGCGGACAAGGCCAATCTAAAGAGAAAGTTCCAGAAGAGACAAGAACCAGAAAAATATACGAGAAATCATCAAGAAAGCTATATTTTCAAGATTCTCAAAACACCAAACTTTTTATTTACAAGATCAAGAATTTGTAGCTCGGGAGATCACTTATAATAAGATATTAGCCTCAAGCAATAAAAGTCATTGTTACTAAAACCCTCAACACAAGGTCCTATTTTTTTTACCTATTCAGAGGTTTTCCATGCTAGATCACCTATGTCATTTCTTATCTTACATTAGTTTTATCACAAGAACATTGGTGTAAGAGCTGACTCTGAGCCATCTCGAGCTTATGAAATTAGGCCATTACAAAATATATTATGTGTTTATGTACGGAGATACATAAAGATTTTTGGAGACCGATGATGCAGACAATGGTAGCTACATCCTCAAACCACGAAGATATTCTTGCACTTCATGAAGCTGGCAGAGAATGATGATTACGCTCCATGATACATCAACTGAAGTTGTGGCGTGTTCTATCCAATATAAAGCATCGACTATGTATGAAGATAATTCAGCTTGCATCATTCAAGTCAATGGCAATTTATCAATGGCAATATAACGAACACATTTCTCAAAAACCATTCCATCCTTATGAATTACAAAAGGTAAATTCCTCAAACTACGAGGAGATTCTTGTACTTCATGAAGCTGGCAGAGAATGATGGTTACGTTCCATGATACATCAACTAAAGTTGTAGCGTGTTTTATCCAATATAATGCATCGACTATGTATGAAGACAATTCAGTTTGTATTATTCAAGTCAATTGCAATTTATTAATGACGACAAAGCGAAACATATTTTACAAAAGCCATAACATCCTTATGAATTACAAAAGGCGAATAAGATTGGTGTTGCTGAAAATATTTTAAATGACATCTTTGCAAACCTATTCATGAAGACTCTTGCACCACTTTTTTTCAAGCAGCTAGTGCACAAAATTAACATGCAGAAGATTTATTTATCAATATATCAGGGAGATCGACGTCAGGGGGAGTAGTCCCAATATGATGTGGACACATGCATGTTGTACTATTTTATTCTAGGAGGTTTTACTGATAACTGATTAGAGGTTTTGATGAGGCAACGTATACGCGTCCACATCCCATACATGACATAGAATTGTACTCTTTCCTTGTACAACTTTTTGCCCAATGAGTTTTTGCTAGGTAGAGGTTTTGACGAGGTAAGTTGCCCTGGTATGGAATACCCCAAGGGGGAGTGTTAGGAGTTGGGTCCAGCCCAAGGTAGGAGTTCAACTAGGTTGGGGTGTCCTATTGGACTCCTAACAAGCCCATAGGCCTTTAGGGTTTATGGGAAGAGTTTAAGTAGGATAGGTAACCTATGTTGTATGGATATCCTTCTTTGTAGTACGTAGATAAAAATAGTTTATAATCAATAAAGATATCCTCTTCTCTCTCAATTGCTCTCTATATAAAATTATTAGCTAGATTCTATTATTCCTCAACAATAATCAAACACTTGTTGTGTTTGAATTGAGCATTCATGTTATTATAATTGACATGGTACGTGCCTATGGATTGTTTACCACAACCTACTCTTGGTCTTTATTTTAGCTTATGTTTCTATTTACTCTGTTGGAGTTGTTCTAGAGTTTAGTTTCAGTCAGTTTCTTAATTGTATTGGTTAGGGGAGTTATAGTAGGAGTGATCCTAAGGAATCCTAGGTTATAAAGGGAGAGGCCAATGTAATATATTCCTTAGTTGTTAATAAAAGTTTGAAGTTACCTTAGTAAAAACCCTAGTTTCTCTAAACTTTAAAAATACATGATTATTCTTATGAATCTAGCTTCCGCATTCGTAGTTTCACATCAATTGGTACCAGAGCTGGGTTAGAATCCCAGTGTAGTATATTTCAAGAGAAAGATGCCTCGTAGAAGACCCACGATGAATAAATCTATGCTTGCTCTAGATGTAGCAACCTTAACGGATAGTTTTGATAAAATTGTAGAGGCTTTGGGTATGGGAGTCTTTTTCCAGCCCCAAATCAACGACAATTTTGCCGCCTATTTATGATGACTATCCCAAAGATTGGAGTACAACCGCAAATATCGGTAAAATGGAAACCCGTTTATATGTCTTCCTTTCGATCGCGACATGAGATCGAAAACCCCGATGTTTGATACGACGAGAAAATAGATGCCGACCATCTTGGAAGGTCTAGTCAATGACCTATCATTACATACAACAACTTCGTACCCGAAGGTAACGCCGAATGGTGTCAAAATTTTCATCGAATCCACGATAAAAAGCTCCATCACAATTTGTGATATCGCAAGGATAAACGACAAAGGAGTTACCAGAGTTTACCATGGATCCTAATGGACCCCGATGGTTGGAACTTATTCCACAAATTGGAGTCGGTGTTAAACCCCTAGGGAAAAGGGAAGTCAGTTATAAGTTTTGAGAGAGGAGACGTAAGTGAGAAAGATGGAAAAATCCGTGTTGGGCATGAGGTAGAAAATACGAATCACGAGAAGTGTCGTACAATAGATCTGTGTGGATTACCTGAATTACCGTGTTCCATGGTCCACCAGAAGAAATCCCAGTGTTAGCTATCAGTTTGCCACCAACAAAAGTTTAATTCGTGCGCACTCCCTGGTCCTACAATTACGCGTCAGCAGCGGAAGAAGAGGAGATGACATCATCATCACATGTTATGGTAAATGAAAGCAAAAAGTCATTAGTTGAGCCCCTCCACTATATTGCTGCAGTAGTAATAGTTTATGGTAAATTTATTAATCTTATGGGCATGCCATGACATTTATCCCTCTTGTAATGTATGGGAAACCCATGGGGAACTTTGATGGGCATGCCATTAATGAGTTAGATATAACAAATGTTCTGTTCTAGGAGTGCACAAAGCAAGAAAAGTGCCAAAACACGACCGAAACTGTTAGGGGAGTTATAGTAGGAGTGATCCTAGGGAAAATTAGGTTATAAAGGGAGAGGACGGTGTAATCTATTCTTTAGTTGTTAATGAAAGTTTGAAGTTATCTTAATAGAAACCCTAGTTTCTCTAAACCTAACAAATATGTGGTTATTCTTACGAATCTAGCTTCCCCGTTCGTAGTTTTACGTTAATAATACTCCATCAGAAATTGTTTTATTATAATAAATGAAGAGGTGTGGTTGAATTTTCCTTTAGTGCTTTTGTTTTGTGGTAAAGGAGCAACATATAATGATGTCACTTATCAAGCTTTCACAAGATGCATGCATACAATAATTACGGTTCTGGATTGCTTTTTTCCTTTTTTTTTTTTTCAAGAAGTTTGACAAACAAGACCCATGGATAAATTGTATATCTCGGTTATCAAAATATTCTTAAAATAATATATTTGAGATACAAGCTTCTTGTTTGGCAAGGAGTATATTGGTATAGGTATCTTGAATTTGTGTTTGGCAATGCAAATAACGTATTTGATAATTCTCCCAAAGTTTACTATAATTTTCCATATAATCTTTTCATTATTTACATTAAAAGGAGGGGTGTTGCTTAGCTTCTATATTTTTCATTAATCGTATGAATTACATGCACAATTTTTGGCAAAGTGAATCAAATTGAGTTCATGCCAGTTATAAGTTGGTTTTATACATAAAATACTAATAAGATAGCAATATCATTTTTCTGAGTTACTATCAATGTATTCGTTTTAACCTTGATTTTAAATATTGTGGGCCTCTTGAAAAATAGGTATTCTTTAGAGAATATGAAGATGAGTGTTAGGTTGTCGTCAATTTTCTTAGCTCGTGACACATGGTGCACGATTAAGTCCCAAGCACACAACCGATCATGTTTAGAGAAAAGCAATTATATTTCTACAATGAAAAACAAAGGCGATGAAAAATATCATGAACCTCTAATGATAACACATGTATATATTATATTTTTTCCCCAATAATAACAACAATTATAGAAATGCCAATAATGATGAACACGAGAGCAAATGCTTTGGTGTTCAAGTAAAAGAAAGAGATGAAGGGGAGAGAGTAGGCGAGGGAGAGATGGAGGAGGGGAGAGGGAGGGAGGGAGAATATTTAAGATTCGTGAGGGAGGAAGAGACGTATTTGAGAGAGAATGATGAGGGAAAGATAATTGGAGTAAGACCGTTGCATATCTTAGAAATCCATAGGCCCCCCCATAGATTTTTCAGATATAATTTTTGGATTTATCATATATCCTTTTAAAAAATATTTTTACACCAAACACAAATATTCAAATAAATATTTTGGGTATTCGAAATATCCAATGCAAACAAACGGACCCTTAGATTTTGGTCAGATTTTGGTTGCCCTAAATAGCTTAAAATACAATTTTTTTTCTTTTGGTTATAAGCTGCTGCAACAAGTTGCCACTTAATTAAACTAAGTTTAAGAAAAATTTAAGCCTGAACTATGTGTAAGATATTAATCAGTTTATGATTTAGGTTTCTATTATATAGTAAAAGCGGATTAATTGTGTACAACTTCACAAACTTAAGAAACCCTATCTATAATTCTCAAAACTTATACAGTTCAGGGGGAGTTTTCACTCTAAAATGTCCGTCCTAATAATGGGTTTTAAGTTAGCACAATAAACGTAATTGTTTGAAATTTTTTAATCCTTATAGGTTAGATTGTCTTGCCTAAAGGTGACCATTCTATTAGTATTAAGCTTTTTCAGATTTAGGATTTAATTTTGTTAAGATCGTAAAAGTTTGCATTCATCAATAGGGGAAACAAGTTTGGCCTAAAGGTGTCTAGGAACTCCGTATAGGTTAGTTGAGCAGAATAGACTACACATGTAGGGAGTAGAAGGATAACCATCTTGTCAAAAGGTGAGGATAGTGTCTAGATTGAACCATCATATGTTAGACTCGTTTTATGGTGAAGGATTTTGCCAATTGGATGACGACTAGCACATTTAAGCTACTTGCCCAAAGGTGCAGTTTTTAAATGGTTGTACACATCTGTCCTGCAGAGTGGAAAGATTACATAGTATACATTAAAACACTCTGGATATTTTGGCTTAACCCTTAAGGCCGGAATATAAAGATTTAAAGTAAGATTCCACATAATTGCATGGAAGGAAAATTATGCATTTTACAGTAATACATGCAATTCTGACACGGTTTACTTCAATTTATCAGAGATGGGTGTGTCTTTGATTCAGAAGAGTTTGACTGGAGTTGAGCCTTTTATTGGTTTACAATTTTCTACGTGAAATATTTAGATTGAGATACTGTTAGGCTTGCTAGATTATGATATTTTTCTCATCGAATACATTGCAGGGACTCAGTAATAATTATGTTGGAAAAAATGCATGTCTTTTCTTTGTGGTTTGAATAAAACCTTGGTGATTACTGTTAGTCCCACATTGGATATGTGAAAAGAGTATTTTTATTTTATATTGAGTTGCACATGTATAACATGTATAAGTAAGTGGTGCCCTCACAAGTGTGTGAGGCGAGTGTGTGAAGGCTTGCTATGGGGACGCTCATGGGATTGCGTGCACGAACCAAACCATGACCCATTTGGACTATTTTATATATTCTATTCGAAAAGAATCTTTGGCAGTCTATACGATTTGATCGTTGTATCTTGGGAGACAGGCACCGTGATAAACTGTGAAGCACCATACGCAGGGGAGACAGGCACCGTGATAAACTGTGAAGCACCATACGCAGGGTTAAAATCTGTCTTAAGGAAATTACAGTGACTGTAAGCCTCGATCTTTAGTTCTTTCATTTCCTTCTCATTCATCTTTGACATACATCTAAATACATGTTCTACAATCTTAAGACAGATTTATTCGACTCTTCTTTGAGTTCAAGTTTTGTGAAGATGACGATTAACAAAACTGTTGTTCGTGTTCATCAAGAAAAGCCAGAGAAGTTCAATGGAGTATAGTTCAAACGATGGTAGCAGAAGATGCTCTTTTATCTGACTTCTCTGAACCTTGCCAAATTTTTGCAAGAGAGTTCCCCGATTCTCAAAGATAGTGAAACTGACAAGACCACTGTCACTGCTGTGGAGGCATGGATCCATTCTGATTTTTGTGTGCAGGAACTATATTCTAAATGGGCTAGATGATAAACTATTCAATGTTTATAGTCCTCTCAGGACTGCCAAGGAACTATGGGATTCCCTGGATAAGAAGTATAAGACATAAGATACAGGTACACAAAAATTTGTTGTCAGTCGATTCCTCGACTTCAAGATGATTGACTCTAAATCAGTTATCAATCAAGTGCAAGAGTTATAGATTATCATGCATGAATGTCATGCAGAAGGAATGATTCTGAGCGAATCATTTCAAGTTGCTTCATTAATTGAAAAATTACCTTCATCTTGGAAGGAATTTATCAATTATTTGAAGCACAAACGCAAGGAAATGAAGTTTGAGGACTTGATCGTGCGTTTGAGAATTGAAGAAGACAATCGCAATAGTGAGAAAGCGATTGTAATTGGTTTATTGGAATCAAAGTCTATGTTGTTTAAGGCAATCCTTCAAACAATAAGGGCAAATCCCATAAGAAGAATGGGAAGAAGGGTAACAACCCTACACTGGGTCCAACCGGAAGAGACTTCAAGAATTTTTCTGGTAACTGCCATAACTACGGTAAGAAAGGGCACTGCGCAAAGGACTGCTGGAAGAATAAAGGCAATTCTTTAAAGAACCAGCCCCCTCAGGCCATGGAGAACCTTTCTGCTGTTGTCTCTGAAGTGAACTTGATCAGTAACACCAAAGATGGTTAGATTGATATTGGGGCAACACACCACATTTGTTCTGACAAAACCCAGTTTTTGTCATACAATAAAGTGGACAATGATGAAAAACTATACATGGGAAACTCTGCAACTTCTGTGGTTGAAGGAGTTGGAAAGGTTGTCCTAAAGTTCACCTCAGGAAAAGAACTTACTCTGAATGAAGTTCTGCATGTTCCAGATATTCGAAAGAATTTGGTGTCTGGATCAGTTTTAAGTAAGAAAGGCTTTAGGCTAGTCTTCGAGTCAGGCAAATGTGTCTCGACTAAAAGTAAAATTTTTGTAGGAAAGGGCTACTTATGTGATGGCCTGTTTAAATTCAATGTTGATGTAATCCCTATGTTTATCAATAAAAATAAAGGTTATGCGTACATTCTTGAGTCTTTTAATGTTTGGCATGCACGATTAGGCCATGTTCATAATGGTTCCTTGCGCAGATTAATGAATTTAGGACTGTTGCCTAAATTCAACATTGATTGCAAACAAAAATGTACATGTGTTGAAGTAAAGTTTTCAAAACAACCCTTTCAATCAATTGATAAAAGGAAGACAATACCTCTCGAATTAATTTACAGCGATTTATGTGACTTAAAATTCGTTCAAACAAGAGGTGGGAAAAAGTATTTTATTACTTTTATCGATGAATGTACTAGGTACAATCATGTGTATCTACTACGAAGTAAAGATGAAGCATTAGAAATGTTTGCGCTTTACAAAAACGAGGTTGAGAATCAACTTGAAAAGAAGATTAAAACCTTATGGTCAGATAGAGGTGGTGAATATGTTTTATCCGTTTTGAAGAGTTTTATTCCCAGAAAGAGATTATTCACCAGACTACTGCACCTTATACACCTTAAAAAAATGGAGTTGATGCGAGGAAAAATAGAACTTTGAAAGATATGGTCAATGTCATGTTGATTAGTTCTGGTTTGCCACAAAACTCTTGGGGGGAAGCCTTACTGTCAGCAAACTATTTACTGAATAAGATTCCTCATAAGAAGACTAATAGCATTCCTTATAAACTTTGGAAAGGTAGAGTACCTTCCTTTAAATTCATGAAAGTGTGGGGGTGCCTTGCAAAAGTGGAAGTTCCAGTTCCCAAACGTGTGAAATTGGGACCCAAAACCATTGACTGTATTTTTATTGGCAAAACTAATAATAGCAGTGCATTCAGGTTTCTGGTACATAAATCAGAGATCACTGATATACATGAGAATACATTCATCGAATCACGTGATGCTATCTTTTTTGAGGATATGTTGCCAAGCAAAAAGAGTCATAATGCGAATTCTCTGAAAATATCACATGAGGTTGCTTCAAGTAGTGATCTTCAGCCTGAAAGTTCTGAGCAAGCTCCATAACTTAGACGTGGCAAACGTGTTAAGACCGCATCCTTAAGAATCGGTCCTGAATATCTAACTAACCTGTTAGAGAATGAACCTTAAAACTTCAAGGAGGCCATGTCAACTCCTAAGGCTCCTAGTTGGAAAGAGGCAGTACATAGTAAAATTGATTCTATTATGCAAAATCATTCGTGGGAGTTGGTTACTCTTCCACTTGGTAACAAACCAATCGGCTGTAAATGGATCTTTAAGAGGAAGATGAAACCTGATGGTTCTATAGACAAGTACAAGGCGCGACTTGTTGCTAAGGGATTTAGGCAAAAGGAAAGCCTAGATTACTTTGACAATTATTCACCAGTTACAAGAATTACATCTAAACGAATGTTGATAGCTATTACAGCTTTGCATAAGCTTGAAATACATCAAATGGATGCGAAAATAACGTTTCTAAACGGTGAATTCGATGAGGAAATTTATATGAACCAACTTGAAGGGTTTATTATCAAAGGACAAGAACACAAAGTTTGCAAACTTATGAAGTCTTTGTATCGATTAAAACAAGTGCCCTACAATGGTATGAAAAGTTTGATCATGTTATGATCAAGGATGGATTCAAAATCAATAAATGTGACAAATATGTTTATTATAAATGCATTGATGTTGCATGCGTAATTGTATGTCTTTATGTAGACGATATGCTGATTTTGGGGACTAATATTAATGTAATAAAGTCCACTAAGAAAATGCTGACAAGGAACTTCGACATGAAGGACCTAGGTATTGCAGATGTTATTCTTGGAATCAAGATTAATAGGACATCACAGGGAATTGTGTTGTCTCAAGCATATTATATAGAAAACGTGCTTAAGAGATTCAATAAGTTTGAGTGTAAAGGTGTTGAAACATCATTTAATAGAACTCAACACTTAGCAAAAAACAATGGAGAAAACGTTTCTCAATTTGAGTACTAGCGTATCATAGACAGTCTCATGTATATTATGAATTGTACCAGACTAGATAATTCTTATGCAGTAAGTAAACTGAGTCGATTTACTAGTAATCCTGGTGATGCACATTGGGTGGCACTCGTTAGTGTTTTAAAGTACTTAAAAGTACACCCTGCACTATGGTTTGTACTACACTACTTATCCAGCTGTACTTGAAGGATATAATGATGCAAATTGGATTTTGGATTCTGACGAGTCAAAATCCACTACTGGATATGTGTTTACACTTGAAAGTGCAGCAGTATCATGGAAATCTCAAAAACAAACATGTATAGCCCGTTCCACGATGGAATCTGAGTTCATTGCTTTGGACAAAGCTGGAGAAGAAGCAGAATGGCTTCGAAAGTTTCTAGAGGATATTTCTTTATGGCCACAACCTGTGCCTGCTATATATATTCATTATGATAATCAAGCAGTACTAGCAAGGGCTAAGAATCAAGTGTATACTGGTAAGTCATGACATATACGTCGTAGACATAATACTGTTAAATAGTTACTTGCAAATGGAATAATATCCAATGATTTTGTAAAATCTTAAGACAACCTTGCGGATCCGTTTACAAAAGGGTTGTCGAAAGGGCAAGTATACTGTACATCAAAAGGAATGAGATTAATACGGCCAATCCACGAGTAATCTCAATGGTAACCTAACCTAGTTGACTGGAGGATCCCAAGATCTAGGTTCAATAGGAAAACTAGTTAAGGGTTATTCACATAAGCACTGCGGAGACTAGGTCTCCATCTCATTCCTGATGTAACAGTGCAACCTGCAGAGTTTGTTAGGTTAAAATTTATTTTTAATAATTCCTATAGCTTGTGTATACAAGTATAGTACGACATGGTACTCTTAATAGGAAATCACCTATGTGAGTGAGAAGTGAGGGCCAATTCTATGAGAATTAAGACGGCTAAATTCTCTAATAACATTTATGAATCCGAGATTATCCAGGGCCAAAATGAACACAACATTTAAAACTATTTGTGATAGGAACAGAACTGTATGAATACTATTGTTTGGGCTTACATCAACGGCTGAACAGTTCAAGACATCATGTTCACTGCTTAGCCAAGTATGTATGATAGTTTTTCACTAGAGAAGGTTCAAGTCCACAAGACACATTTTTTGATACCAAACCATTCCTACCATTACTCTCAAGATTCTTGTTCGTTCTCGTCTTTCCCGTTTTCATTCAAATGTGGGGGATTATTGGAAAAAACGCATGTCTTTTCTTTGTGGTTTGAATAAAACCTTGGTGATTACTGTTAGTCCCACATTGGATAAGTAAAAAAAGTATTTTCACTTTATATTCGGTTATACATGTATAGCATGTGTAAGTAAGTGGTGTCCTCACAAGTGTGTGAGGCGAGTGTGTGAAGGCTTGCTATGGGGACGCCCATGGGCTTGCGTGCACGAACCAACCCATGACCCATTTGAACTATTTTATAGATTTTATTCGAATAAACCTATTTGAATAAGATTGTATTCGAATATAATATTATTCTATTCGAGAAGAATCTTTGGCAGGAAGAATCTATTCAAATAGATTATGATTCTATTCGAATAGAATCTTGAAGGAAGTATCTATTCGAATAGATTATGATTCTATTCGAATAAATCTGGCAGTAAGAAATATATTCGAACAAAAATAGATTCTATTTGAATAAAACATGCAGTTATCTTTAAAAGACACAACTCTTCTCAATGATATGTCTTGGGACACAACCCCGTCTATAGGTGCTTCTAAAGGATACCTTCTCCTTTATTTAAACGATCATTCTTGATGTGTTTTACACACAGAAAGCATTCCCAAATCTCATAACTCTTATTCTACATTTGATTCCTTCTTGAGAGTGAAATCACAGATTGTTCGACAGACGTATCGACTTGAGTGCTTCAAGTCTATACGATTCGATCGTTGTATCTTGGGAGGCAGGCACTGTGATAAACTGTGAAGTACCATACGCAGGGTAAAATCTGTCTTAAGGAAATTGCAGTGACTGCAAGCCTCAATCTTCAGTTCTTTCATTTCCTTTTCATTCATCTTCGACATACATCTGAATACATGTTCTACAGATTCTACTAGAGCTAAGTTAGCTCGTTATGAGAAGTAGGAAAAGGCTAATAGGATGTTTCTAAAGCTCATTAAGGTTACGATTTCTAATACCATTCGAGGGGGTATTGCTGAGACAAATACATTATATGATCTTCTTGAGTTGATCAAGAAGCAGTTTCAGTGTTTTGTGAGGAATAGGCAGTATAACTATCTTGTTCGTTTGTTTATTCTTCAATATAATGGTACTAGTAGCGTAAGGGAGCATATTCTCAAGGTGTCGAAGCTTGTTCTAACCTTACGAGAATTAGGCTTGACACTTGAGGATGATCTGATGGTGTATCTTGATGTAGCGACACTTTCAATGAAGTTTGATGCTTTCAAGGTCAACTACAATGCTCAGGAAAGGAAATGGGATCTGAACTAACTCATAACAGTTTATGTTGTGGAAGAGGAACGGTTGAAGAAAGGAAAGGCTGAGTCTGTAAATCTTACTGTTAATTATGTTTTAAGAAGGATTTCAAGAAATCAGGAAATAAAGGGAAGTTTCCACCATCTGGACTGGGGTAAACTTTAGGGACTAAAAGTGGTTATCGTCGGCAGGATAATGGTAAGAAGGTAACTTCTGATAGCGGTTGTTTCTTCTGCAAGAAACTGGGCTAAGTCAAGAAGAATTATTTCGGGTACAAAAATTGGTTAAGCAAGCAACAAAACGGTGGTCAGCAGGGTGGAGGGGTTCGTAAGCTGGAGGGTGGCAATGAGAGATGATCATCTTTTCATGGGGAACTCGACTTCAGCGAGGGTCGAGGCCTTAGGCGCCTACAGGATCATTCTAGCCACTGGATTTCAAATATTTTTGGAGAACATTTTCTTTGTACCAACTTTGCGATGAAACCATCTTTCAATTTTTAGACTATATTCAGTAGGTTTTGGCTTTTATTTCAGAGATTCTAGACTGGCTGTTACTCGTGGTTATGAGAGACTTGGTTATGGTTTATTAGCTCATGATCTTTATTGCTTAGAACTTTATCTTGTATATTCTTCTTCTCATATGTTATTCAATAGTTTCTCGTTCTACTTCGGGTGTTAAACGCTTTCTTGCCAATTTCACTATGTTATGGCACCAAAGGTTAGGACACATTTATCGTGAGAGATTATAGCAGTTGGTTAGAGAAGAGGTTTTTTCAGACTTAGACTTTTCATATCTAGGTCGGTGTGTTGATTGTATGAAGGGAAAGTTGACTAAGCAGAGGAAGTTTGCTTCGCTTCGTAGTGAAGGTCCTCTAGACGTCTTCTAGACCTTATTCACATAGACATCTCGCAATGGACAATGTTATTTTACCTCCTTTATCGACGACTTCTCTCGTTATGCCTACATTTATCTCATTCATCATAAATCAGATGTGTTGGACGTTTTCAAGTAGTTTAAGGCTGAGGTGGAGAAATAGCTAAATCATAAGATCAAGGCTGTAGGTTCTGATTGTGGAGAAGAGTACTATGGCAGTGCCAATTAGGATACTGTCAATCATGGTCCTTTCATTAATTTTACGCGCGAGTATGGCATTGTTCCACAGTATACAGCTCCTTGGACGCCTCAATCTAATGGTGTAGCTAAAAGGCAAAACCAGACTTATCAGAATTATGTTCGTGGTATGATATCTCATTGAGATTTGCCAGATAGTTTATGGGGAAAGGCTTTAAAGACTACAATTTATATATATCACCAGCATAGTTCATAGTAAGGATGTTCTGAAGACTCCTTATGAGTTTTGGGCAGGCTAGAAATCTAGTCTTAATCACTTGCATGTTCGGGGTTGTTCCCCTGAGGCTAGACTTTATAATCTCGGTATTCAGAAACCTCATTCCAGGACTCCAAGATAGTTAGCTGTCATTTCATTGTGTATCCTGAAAGATCTTAAAGGATTCAGATTTTATTACCTACCTAGACCCATTCAGATTACCGAGACAGACACTGCCAATTTCTTGAGGATGTCAAATTTAGTGGGAGTCGCAGAGATATTGCTTTTGTGGAAGTTAGAAATAATGTACTGTATTTCCTTGTGTCCTTGGGATACGAGATATTTAGATTGATTGGGGGTAAGTTATTGGCTTGAGGATTGATGAACTGTAGCCCTCTTGTCCGCACACCACGTTCGTGCACAAGAACTGCTAGGGTTTGCTGCTATAGTAATTTCTTGAGAGGGGAGAAGAAGATCCCTAAAATGAGACCTCTCTCTTCTATTTATAAACTTTCATCTTTGGTTAGAGCTCCTTGTCTTAGACAAATATTGCCCTCTTTGTAACCCCTCCCCGACGTTCTATGGTGTCTAGGTTTAGGGTTGATGTTGGAAATGTCCTAACGGTCCTTCCTATATTTCCGGGAGTTGTTTCCCGAAGGTGAGCCGCCTAATAGGATTGCCAATCTTTGGTTTTAGCCTGGCTCGTTAAGAAAAGTGCCCGTCATAACCTGATGATGTGTGTTCCTACATTCGCCCCCTCTTAGTTGTTTCTCAGGTATTCTGAGGTGTAGCTGAGAGAATACTACCGGGTCGCTCTTAGTGACCTGGTAATTCTGTATTTAACAAATTTGATGAATTTCCCCTAAAGAAAAACTGGGTCATTCACGGCGGCATGGTAATTCAATGCTTTGAAAATTTTGATGGATTTCCCCAAAGAAATAACTGGGTCGCTCTTGGCGGTCTTGTTATTCAATACTTAGAAAATTTTGATGAATTTTCCCCCCAAAAAAACTAAGTTGCTCTTGGCGGCCTAGTAATTCAATACTATAAATTTTTTGATAAATTTCTCCCAAAGAAAAATTGAGTGGTTCTTGGCGGCTTGACAATTCAATACTTAGAAAATTTTGATAAATTTTCCTAAAGAAAAACTGGGTCGCTCTTGGTAGCCTGGTAAATAAATACTATGAAAATTTTGATAAATTTCCCCCAAAGAAAAATTAGGTCGCTTTTTAATCCACAATCGAATTGAGATTAACCTAAATGAAGAAATTAAATAAAGAACAAACACAATTGGTGGGAGAATTTCCCTTTTGGAGCTTCAATTATTCAATGATTTGATTTAAATTGAATTACTCTCAAAACCCTAAGTCTCTCTTACGAAAACTTGGATTGATCTATGCTAACTTCATCTTGCCTAGTCTTGCCACTTTATGAGGGTTATAAGTTTATAGTTGCAAGATAGGACCATTATGCC
Organism: Kingdonia uniflora; assembly: GCA_014058105.1. Lineage (NCBI taxonomy): Eukaryota > Viridiplantae > Streptophyta > Magnoliopsida > Ranunculales > Circaeasteraceae > Kingdonia > Kingdonia uniflora. The sequence continues at coordinate 499,261 of JACGCM010000563.1, forward strand.
CTTAAAATACCTAAAATATTGAAGGAATACGATAGTTCTTCGAACAAATCCATGGGTCATTCAAAGGACTGGCCAAATTAAGCATAAGAAAAGCCTCAGCGTGAATTGGTCTTCTGGAACTCCTGGTCGCTCGAATGACTCCAATGTCGTTCGAACGACTTGCCTATTTTTGCTTGAAAATTGCCTCGGCTTGAATTGGTCTTCTGAGAACTCCAATTTTGTTTGAACGACTCCAAGTGTTGTTCAAATGACCTTGCCTATTTTTCCCAGAATGGACTCAACTCGAATTGGTCGAATAGACTCAACTCGAGTTGGTCTTTTGGGAACTCCAGGTCGAATAGACTTAACTCGAATAGATTCTTTTGGGAACTCCGGGTCATATAGACTCAGCTCGAATTGGTCGACTAGACTCAGCTCAAGTTGGTTTTGTGGAAACTTCAAGGTCGTTCCTCTCATAACTCGTTCGAACGACTCCAAGGTCCGTTTAAATAAGATGGTGTCTTTTGAAAGGGTTCGATCTTTAGATCCTCCTGAATCACTCTTGGCAGCCTAGTAATTCAATACTTAAGAAATTTTGATAGATTTTCCCCAAAGAAAAATTGGGCCGCTCTTGACGGCCTGGTAATTCAATACTTTGGAAATTTTGATGGATTTTCCCCAAAGAAAAACTAGGCCGCCTAGTAATTCAATATAGAGGAATTTTGGATGGATTTTTCCCAAAGAAAAATTAGGTTACTCTTGGCGGCCTGGTAATTCAATACTTAGGAAATTTTGATGGATTTCCCCCCAAAGAAAAAGCGGGTCGCTTTGAGTGGCCCACTATGTCTTGGGATTCGTGGAAATTAATTGTCTTATGTGGTTGTATTATTGTGGTCGTATATGATCTTCAAGGTTATAATTGCTATAGGTTTTCGTGGGAGACTGTGTACATTTATGATGCCGTTTGTGTGTACCTTTCGATGGAATATGATGGGTGTAACGTATGATGATGTCATCCGGGAGTATAAATAAGAGGCCACGTGTTGTCTTTCTCATCTGTCTTTTCTTTGCGCCCGTTGAGTTTGAAGAAAGAAAGCAACTCCATACTCAGTGTTATGCCCAAGTTTCTGACCGATTTTCGATCTCAACGGTTAGTACTTTACTATTTTGTTAGCAGATTCTTGATCATTGCTCTCTTGCGCTTCTTTTGATCACCATTTTGTTCGTATTGGTTACAATAAAAAATTCTAACGTGGAAGTGTTCTTGTCATTAATTTGAATCCCACCACTTGAACTTCATAAAACCTGTTAAATTCCTTGCTTTGATAAAAAATAAATAAAAAGCTAAGTTGTTTGTGGTTAGGTCATCGACCAAAGTAAGTAGAGGTCAGAGAACTACAAGAGAAACTACATTTGATAGTATTTATTTTATAACATTTCTACAATGAGAAAGGATTTAGAGACACTCAAAAACCAAACACTCAAGTCTCACTCAATACCAACCATTCATCTCTATATCTAATAAAGATGAGTGATTCTCAAAATTGGTGATTTGCTATATAAGAAATGAGGTGAAAAACCAAATGGTGTATCTTACCCCACTTTCTCTCTCTTCAGTCATGTTGTATTTCCCTCTCTCATCCCCTAATTTTTAAGTTTGAACAAATCGGTTCTCATATCAAACATACACACACACACACACACACACACACACACACACACACACACACACACACACACACTCTCTCTCTCTCTCTCTCTCTCTATCTCATTTCACTCTCTCACCCATACCATTATATCTATCTTTCTTACAATTTTCTACCATTAGAGGTGTAATTCTTCTCTCAAAAAAACTGCGACAGCCACATTGATAGAAGAAAGTAGGAAAAGACTCATCTTTGTTCACAGGTATTTGGAACCCTTACCCCTCTCAAAGTTAGACATAGTAGTATGGGATTCCCAGTAGTATACCTACCTGCTTTGTATGGAATGTTGTGAAATTCTAATTGTTAGTGTTATTAATCCTCTTTGTAATCCAAATTTTATCTCCCTAGGCAATCCTGTGTATGAATTGTCGATAATGCATCATTCGACAATTTTGTAAGCGTAAGTCTCAGTCATCAAGCAAGAATTTTCAAAATCGACAATATTAGATATGTAATTACTCACATGCACTATCGTAATTATCGATATCGACAATATTAGACATGGAAGTTTTCACACACTACTACATTGTGGAACTCGACAATAGTTTACATGCAAGTCCTGACATAAAGGAGTATATTATCGAACTCGACAAAATTATATTTATTTTCAGCTTATTTTAGGTTACGCCATATGTTGAAAGTATGTTTTGTTAAGGCATGGCAATTTCATAGGGTCTTACTTTTATTATTTTAGAGGCCTGACAATGGTGTTTAGTTTTTTGCACTGGGTTCATAAATTATTTTGTGAGTGTTTGCCATGAAGGAGTTAGAGAGTTACGATAGTGCCAACTCACGAAGAAATCTATCCACCACTGCAAGATGTTGAAGCATAAGAAGCGAGGCAAGCCAAAATTGAGTGGGAATTAAAATTTGGACGACTAGAAAATGAGTTTTAGGAGGAGCAAGATTTGGCATATTTTAATTCAGTACGTAAGAGGGTTGATTATGATTCTTCTGACGATTTTTCAGATGGGTGGCAAAAGGGTCAATAATCAACCCCTTTGCCACCCATCTGAAGAATCATCACCTTGACAACGAATCTTCAGATGGGTGACAATTTAATGTTATATTTTCAACAATCTACAAATTCATAGGGGGTGCATAAAGCTACACAATCCCTAAATTCCAAATAGTTCATTGCTATTTCCTAAATTCCATCATTAAACTAAACTTAATGTTGAATGAACCACTACTATCCTTTGCCAATAATTATTATCAAATACAGATTTATTACAATCAATTACAGATCGGTGCCTTGTGGACTCCTATTTTCCTAGATGTCTTGGTTGTCAGGATTTTCTTATAATGGCTGAACAGAATCCCCATCACTTTCTCCTACATAGAATTCATTCTGATTATCCCCATGACGTTTATGCATAGTGTCGAATATGTACTTGATTCCATTATCTTCATTTTGAGAAGTGGGCATGTCCGTTTGTCATGGTTTCCTAATACTCTAAAACTTTTGCATGTTCTCTTCTTCTTTATAATAGCCTATTCCATCCCCCCCTTCCATCTTGCCCCTTTCTTGTGATCAGTCTTTGCTTGTCTTTTTGTTTGAACAACGAGAGGGTTTAAAATGATAGTTCCATACATTATAGAATCTGCTAAAGAAGTTGAGATGTTTGGTTGTGATGCATCTGTCTGTGTTAAAGAATCATCGTAGTTATCAAGGTAGGACTCAATCTCGTCTAGCTTCTAAATTGCAAATTTAAATCTTGATTTCATCTTCGGGGCCCTTTCGAATAATTTTAATACACGAAGGGATAGGTGGATATAACGTAAGGGATGTCGTAAGTTTTCTCCTCCCAAGTGACTTTCATCATACGACCATGATGAAAGTAGCCCTAACTACATCTTGATCAGTGATAATTGAAATAAAGTGCATGTAGTTCATTGCCTTCAACCAAGTATGGAACAACCATGATGCAGTTAGGGATGCCGTTATTCCCAAGGTAATGATGAAGTTTGAATTGGACAGACTATGCACTGATCAAATTGTCAATTTACCATATAGGTCAACAAAATTAGATATATATATATATATATATATATATATATATATAACTCCAATTGTACTTGGTATTTGTCAAAATTAACAATATTATATATGCAATGCGTCATATACATTGTCATAATTGTCGAGATCGACACTATTTTATTTCATAATTCCAATGTTATATATAACTCCAATATATTGTCGAGTACGATCATGTATCGACATTTTATTGTCGACTTAGGCTTCTGATTGACAATATCATAGATTATGAAACAATGTCTCTAAATCATTCTATGCTCCCCTGATTTATTTGCAGGTCCTCCCCACCACCAGACATCGATTTTGTCAGTGGCACATTATAAAAAAAATTTCCTGAGAAGATCGGCCATGTTTATCGAGAACCATCTACATTCAAAGAAGATATTGATTCGTTAATGCACGACACATATGAGGCTGCAGAGTTTGAAACTAGGTGGATGAACCTAATAAAGAAACATAAATTGGATGATAACCTTTGGATGCAAGGCATCTTCAATATTAGACATAAATGAATACCATTATGGAATCGTTCAACCTTCTTTGCAGGCATGAGCAGTATAGGACAGAGTGAGTCCACAAACAACTTCTTTAATGGTTGGTTGTTAGTAACAAATAGGTTGTACAGTTTTGTAACCAAGTATGAGACTGCACTTTTAGAGGTATACGACCCAGAGAGTGAAGAAGACTTTGCATCAGAACACAGATATCGTCAAGTTGGTCCTCATCACGTTCTACTAAAAGATAATGTAATGATTTACACAAGAACAATGTTCCACAAACTTCAGGATCAGTTTGACCAGGTTGTCTGCTTCATTGTAATAGAAAGAAACATAGAAGGCAACCTTCGACAACTTACGGTGAAGTCTCATAGTGGTCATACCGAGTCATTTGAATTAAATATAGACTTAGACAAGCTAACTGGTAATTGTGGATGCAAGTTGTTTAAGTATGTTGGACTCCCATGTTGTCACCCCCTGAAGGTTTTCTCGAAATATTATATTCTCAAAATATCTAAAGTTTCTATTATGACAAGGTGGTACAAACAAATTTTCAAGGTCGTATGATAAAAGTCACTTGGGAGGAGAAAACTTACGACATTCCCTGCGCCATATCCACCTATCCCTTCGTGTATTAAAATGATTCAAAATGGCCTCGAAGATGAAATCAAGTTTAAATTCGCAGTTTTGAAGCTAGACGAGATTGAGTCCTACCTTGATAACTACGATGATTCTTTAACACAGACAGATGCATCACAACCAAACATTTCAACTTTTTTAGCAGATTCTATAATGTATGGAACTATCATTTTAAACCCTCTCGTTGTTCAAACAAAAAGACGAGCGAAGACTGATAACAAAAAAAGGGCAAGATGGAAAGAGGGGATGGAAGAGGCTGTTATGAAGAAGAAGAGAACATGCAAAAGTTTTGGAGTATTAGGAAACCATGAAAAATGGACATGCCCACTTCTTAAAATGAAGATAATGGAATCAAGTGCATATTCGACGCTATCCATAAACGTCATGGGGATAATCAGAATAAATTCCATGTAGGAGAGAGTCATGGGGATTCTGTTAAGCCATTGTAAGAGAATTCTGACAACCAAGACATCTAGGAAAATAGGAGTTCACATGGCACCGATCTGTAATTGATTGTAATAAATCTGTATTTGATAATTATTATTGGCAAAGGATAGTAGTGGTTCATTCAACATTAAGTTTGGTTTAATGATGGAATTTAGGAAATATCAATGAACTATTTTGAATTTAGGGATTGTGTAGCTTTATGCACCCTCTATGAATTTGTAGATTGTCGAAAATATTGCATTAAATTGTCAGTTTATGTAATAAATCGACTATAATTTAACTAAATTGTCGAGTTTGACAATATTTTGTACCCTTAACTCTAATTATACTTGGTAATTGTCTTGCTTGACAATATTACAAATACATAACTCCAAATACACTACCAAAATTGTCGAACTCGACAATATTTTAATTTTTAACTCCAAGTGCACTGTTAAAATATTCTTTACAACCAATATGTACATACTTTGAGCAGTTAGAAATGAGATTCAAATAAGTTAACAAAACTGTGTATACTACAAAAATTAAATCAACAAGGGGCACTTTTTGCAAAAAAAATTATACTGTGATATACAAACAGGGAGCTAACGGAACTGTGATATATAAAAATTGGATAAACCATGTATACTACCAATAAACAATGTGGTAACAGAACTATGATATACAAACATTTGTTCGACAACCCTATTTGTTTGTCGACAAACCAATAACGATCATGTCATTCACTCTATACCCCTTTACATTGTGCTCTCTAAGTAATGCCTTGAAGGTCCTTACCCTCATATCAAAATACCTAGTCAGTTATTCTTTCACAAAAGCTGGAGGAATTTCTAAATTTGCATGACCATAGAAAAGAGTTGAAACTGGAGGCAAACCTTGGAAACATACGAACGTAATGATTGTCCTCTCCCAAACCAAACCACTAGTGCTTATTAGTATCCATAAGATGGTTTTGGAACCTCTCCGTATTTGAAGTAGTGTTTTTTTACGTACCCAAAAGATGGGTAAAAATGTATATGCTTCAGTATGGCTAATGAAGACTACAACTTTCTAATAGTAAGTAGATAGTAAATGCACCATATACCTATACTCTACATGCTGATGACCAAAAGAACACACCTGTAATTGACTTTGATACACATTCTCATCGGCTAGAGTGAATTGTATACCCAATGTTTGGCTGAAGATACTCTTCTAGAATGCCGAGTCCTTACAAAGAAAGTATGATTTCATTACATCTGAGAATTTATGTTGGCTCTGGTGCTGAATCGTGGCGGTAACCCTAAAAGCAGAATTGTTATCACTGATTTCGATGCCACGAACATCTAGAAGATACTTCGTCTACGATTGGAATAAAACTTCTTGTAACTTCTTCTTCTTAGCCATATTCTCCCTCCTAGCAATGATAACATTTTCAAGGGTTACCCCCGTGGAAACCAAGTCTTCTTGATAATCTCCCTTGGGTCCTTACTGTGCTATTGTAAATAATCTTTCATTCTGGTCAAAAATTTCTTCAAACGTTAGGTCCCCCATGTCTCCCATCCCTTCACTCGACAATGCCTTCTTCAATAATTGACACCAAACCTCATGCAACAACAATAACAGCTAGATATTAGAGTAGACACAAATAGGTGTATCACCAAAGGTTATCAATAATGACATGACATGGGGTAACATAGGTACAAGTGTTAGGAATAGGTCATACCCATTCATTGTTATTTACTTCCAAATACTTCTTCATCTCTTCAACATTAACCAACTTCTTACGTTGAAAAAAAAACTCCAACATTAGGATTAACGATGAAATAAGTATTCCATTAAATAAATATGGAGAGGTGGGGCTTACGAGATCGTTAGTTTCTTCCGTAACTCTCGTAGCTTCTTTTTTGTACTTGATGTCTAGTTCAGTATCTATTCCAAAGACATAAAGGAGATGCACATCTATTTCAGGTATTTGTGATTTAACAGTAAATTATTATCGATTTTGACAATACTATGTTGTCTAACCAATGACAAATTGTCGATTTCAACAATACTATGTTGTCTAACCAAAGACAAATTGTCGAAATTGACAGTTACTTTAGTTGTTATTGTCGATGATTGGTTAATTCGATAATATTTATACATGACTACTACCATAACCAAGCAGATTTTGAGCAGGGAACACAAGTTAAATGCAATATCTGATTATCCATAATATGTAACTTAAAAAATACACTTAAGTGCTTCACAAAAGTAAACTTAATTAAAGTCAATACTATCAAACTTAGCCAAGACATTCCATTCACTTTTGGATTATCAAACACAAACTCCAATTCACTAACTAAAACTAATATCATTCATTTTGAATGACTTACAAAATCTTCTTTCGCAATCAACTTCTTCTTAACTTTCTCATGTACAGACAATAAGTCATCATACTTTTTTGCTAGGTTTATGTCTGTCATAGGCTGATGTGATTGGAGGATAGCTAGCTGCTCAAAATAAGTAACACAACAAAAATGTTACTAGTGTTAGAAATAATGTAGTCACTAACCAATAGATCCCATTCAAGTGTGGGTAAACTCACAGGTATAGCTGGAAGAAGTTGCAAGTCTATCTGCTCCATCGAAAGGGTATTAACCACTTTTAGTGACTCATTATCTTTAGACTGTACATATTTGCTAAATAATTATACCCCATGCAAGAATGACTAATGGACTCTAATAAGTAATAATGTTATACACCATATTACCTTTTTATTCAACTCAATAGATAAGCTCACATTATATTCTTCAAGGCCTGATTTTTGCCTTAGCTCTGCCTCCAAACATACATTTTTTTTCTTATAAATTCTTGCACTCCAATATCTACAAACAAAAATATTATTACGAACGTCATGGTTTGGAATAAAACAATCAATGAAGGGGATAATGATATCTGCTTAAGGCATTACCTTCGCATCTAGCTGGTCTGGTAGATCTGCGTATGCTAGAGCACATTGCTCGTAAAGTACACACTTGAGTTGCATATCCTCCTTCATTTGATCAATGCTTTCTCACAGCAAATTATACTCACTTGTCTGAGGTTAAGAGGAGATGAAACAAATATTCTATAACCCAATTAAAACTATACATGTAAATTTTAAAATTATCGACCTACTGGGGATTCAATAATTTTCTAATGTGTCTCACTATATTATTGTTGATCTCGACAATATTAGATATAAATGAATTCACAAAAAACTACATAATTGTCAAGCTCGACAATATGATATATTTTTAACATCACATATATCAAGATAATTGTCGAACTCGACAATTAGATATAAGGATAACTGTGGGTAAACACAAACATTAACTGTGGATAAACACCGACTTTCTCTTTTAGGGCCTCTGCTAGCTTTATCTTGGCTTCAGACTCTTGATCTTTATCTTCCCTAAGCTTATGAAGTTCATCATTTAATGCCTTGATTTGCTGATCTAACCCGCATGATTCAGCCCCCTTGATTTGGAGATAGAGTGGCATGCTCATTGAGCTGCAATTTTGTGAACATAATAATAGACAATAAATATTTGAAGCAAAAAGGAAGGGAGTGAACATAATATAGGGGAAGATGTACTAACCGATGCATGATATTGTTCACCACCAGCTTTATAGTAGTCCACGGGGGTGTCACCATCCTCATTGACACAGGCTTGGTTCTTTTGATTAATTCCAAACATTTCAACATCATCATCTGCAGCCAAGCCAATGGTAATGGGATAGATCGTCATCCACGAGATAGTGGCAAACCACTCCAAGTATCCCTCTGTACATACTGGAGGCCCCTCTCGTACCCTCCGCCCCCTTTCAGCCTTCTTCAGTATCTAATCCTTCCACTTCTTTTCGGAGAAGCAATCAACCCACTCATACTTAGGGTTTTATATCCTCAGCTCTTCTGAGATCCAAAGCTTGGACACCTCTGGACACAAAGGCTTTGTAAGGATGCCTTATTCCCGTGAGAACTGCCGCATAACCATATTTGGGTAGTAGGGCTGAACATGATCAGGACTTGCTAGTACACCATAGAAATAGGTGATCTCCTTGAACCCATAATCCCTTTTATCTCTATACGGGTCCCATACAGCCTACGTGAAAAATGAGCCTAATATATTATGTTAGGAATATAAAAATATAAGGGAAAAACATCTAAAGAAAAAACTTTGCAAAGACAAAAGAAATTGAGACTTGATAATATAATATATGCATACCTCCAATTGGACTTGATAATTGTCGATCTCAACAATATTATATAAGCATAACTAGAACTACATTACTATAATTGTCGAGCTTGACAATATTATATAGGCATAACTAGAACTACATTACAATAATTGTCGAGCTTGACAATATTATATAGGCATAACTAGAACTATATTATAATAATTGTCGAGCTCGACAATATTATATACATTGCCATAATTGTCGAGCTCGACAATATTATATACATTGCCATAATTGTCGAACTCGACAATATTATACATTGCCTGATTCCATATACACCACCAATATTGTCGACATATGAAAATATGTACTTACATATTGGCTGTTTATCTAAGTATATAACAGTGACCAATAGACCTGTGCATATTACCAAAAAATTATGGGATAATTCATCTAAAAAACTTACACCATTGACTTTGTATTTGTCTAATGCTTCCCTAAACTTTAGTAAAGCTGGACCACCGCATTTATTTGTAATAGATTCACCCAATTGCCAACAAGTACAGTGCTCCTATTATTCGAAATCCATCTCCGTCAGTATCCAAGCAAGCTTTGGGAAATGTGCAAAAATCTACGACTACATGTATATAGATAAACAAAATCAAATTAGTAAAGGGATAGGTGGATGCATATGTATAAAAATTAGTAGTAAAGGAGTAGGGGAATCACCTCGAGTAGCGTGGTACAACATACAAATTGCCTCCTGTCATCTCGAGATGTTGTACTGAGATTGTGATACATGTGCGCCAGAATTGCTGACCCCCATGACCACTTCTTTGCCGCTTTTTCCTTAACAAACAAGTTCAAATACCGTGCGCTGACATCAGTGCCCTTTTTAGTGGGGAATAAGAATGATCCAAACACGTATAACATGTATGCACGAGCAACAAACCTGATTGTTAAGCCCTTCTTCTTGGCTCTCGCAGTATTACCGTCACTGAGAACCTTCTCCAATTTGTAGGCATAATGTTCCTTTAGTTTCTTCACTGACAAAGAATTACCAGCACCACCAACTTTTAAAGCCTTGAATCCTTTTAAATCTGACAAAATATTCTTCCCGAATACCTCGAAAAGCGCGGGGAATCTCCAAGTCTCGCCAATTACAGTAGCATCACTTTCTGCAGTAAAGCCAATCAGTTGCTCTACATCATTTAATGTTAGAGTCATCTCCCCTCATTTGAAGTAGAAACTGTTAGTTTCCAGCTGCCAACGTTCAGAAAAAGTAAAAATAAGGCTGGAGTTATAAGAATCATAGGATATGACCCCAATTCTATGTAAACCCTTTAACTTAACCAAATCTTGGACCATTTGTAGTTTTTTTTTGTAAGATCCCATGTTGACGGGTGATGGTGAACACGAAGGCACACCTTCTCCTGAATAATAACATTGATTATGTCAAAAAAATTAGTGATTACTAAATAAAATTTAACAAATAATGGGAATAACAAATAATAATTAAGCACTATACCTGCCATAGCGCGATTGACCTCGCTCTATGGAACTTGAAGCTCCTGAGAAAACTACTATCAATATGGCCAACCTCTTCGCTGTTTGCAGCCGCCTTGCCTTTATAATTACACCCAGAACTACTCTCATAATTCTCCCCCGTACTGTCTATATTAACATCATAATCTGTTGGGAGTATTGGTTAAGCTCCCAAAGTAACTTGAGCTGACTCACTCTGAATTTGAGAACCCCCAGTCACCCAAACCTCGTCACTGTCTTCAACGTGAGCTCTACTATGTTCAGAAACACCCTCATTTGTAGTTTTGACAGTGTTTGGAGGGGATTGTTCAATAGTATTTGGAGGGGATTGTTCAACAGTATTTGGAGGGCATTTTTCAACAATGTTTGGGGGACCACTGTTGTCATTTTAATATTTTTTCTCTTTCTCTTATATGTAACTTGATCTCCAAAGTCTGGGTGTTCCGAGTCTGCTCTGTCCAACTGCCTTTTTCTTTTATTGGAAGTTGTAGGAGGCACTTTCTCTTTCATGGTGTACCTGTACACAATTTGATAGGAATTAAGTCTCAGGGAAATATTGTCGAAATCGACAATATACTCCTATATATAACTCCAATTGTGCTTAGAAATTACAAAATCGACAATGTTATATATATAACGCTTCATGTACATTATTATAATTGTCGATCTCGACAATATTTTGTTTCATAACTTTAATTAAATTTGATAAATTGTCGATTTCGATAATTTTTATTTTTCTTAGTCCAATTTTATAGTTAAATTGTCGATTTTGACATTTTTTTTAATTAAGTCCAATTTCATAGTTAATTTGTCAAATTTGACAATAGCTAGTTTTTATAACTCCAATCGTATTGCCATATTATCGAATTTGATGATTTTGCCTATCCAATGCATAGAGGGGACATGAATTAGGGGTACAATGCACAGAGGCAAAAGAAATTTCCAATTTTGATTGTAAATGAACTATATTTATTGGGGATAAATGAACTACTATAATTATTGGGGGATTATTGTTAAGCTATAACAAAGAATTATAATACCTTCAAATAGACGCTAATTTCCACTTTCTCTCTATTCTCCAATATTTGGGTCCACAATATTCAACACAACAACAAATTATTCCTCCGTTATTCCCTTTCCTGAAAAGATGGGGAAAATGTGAAGGGAAATCCTAATGAAAAGAAACTTGTCTCCCCTCTCTCTAACGATGAGTACAACAGAGAAAGAGTATCCGAGAGAGAAAAATTATTCGAGAGAGAGAAAGAGATTTAATGGAGGGAATTTAAGGAAGGTTTAGGGATTTTGAATTACACTCTAATGGTGGTGAGTATAACAAAGTTTGGTTTGTAAGAGTGAAAGAGAGAAGGTAGTTTGTAAGAGAGAGAAAAAGGGAAGGTGTTTTGTAAAAGAGAGAAAGTGAAAGACAGTAATGTGATATTTCAAATCTTTGTAAGAGAGAGGGAAAGAGAAACAACAATGCGACGTGTGTGCCAGGTAGAGAAAGTGGGGCAGGATACACTATTTGGTTTTCTACCTCATTTCTAATAGCAAATTACCAATTTTGGGAACCACTCATCTAATAAAGATGAGTGGTTGGTATTGAGTGAGACTTGAGTATTTGGTTTTTGAGTGTCTTTAAATCCTCTCCCTTGTACAATATTCTATTAAATGTAACAATACATAGCATTGAGCTAATAAATGCTATTATAACTTGTGTTTTCATTAAAAAGAATTTTTGGTTACCATGCTATCATTATCAACAGTTACTTTTGATAACGTTAACACTTACTATAGTAAATAAAGCCAAATAGATGATCTCGCTCAAACTCACTCCCTAAACCGCGCATGCAATGTTAAAAGAAATGGCTCCAAAGTCTTCCACTCTTCCACGACTCTCACCTGTATCCCCTTCCTCCGCACCATACTCTCTCTCCCTCTCTCTCTCTCTTCGCCGTGGCTTGATTACTTGTTGATTCTGTTAGAAGGGTAATTGTCAATTACCTTTCAAAGCTTCTCAATTACAACTATGAATCTCATATTGTTTTTCTTAATGTTGGGGTTTTGCTGATTTGAACTTCAATTTGATAAAATTAGATCTTTTAGGCAATCATCATACATATTAGGTCTTTCTCTCTCTAGGGACTGGTCATGGTGGTTTGGGTTTGATAAGCTATTGATTGGGTTTGTGATTTGAGGTAATTAACTCGTTAATACTTAAACCATTAATAATTGCTGTATATCTCATGTTTTGTTTTATTGGATTTTTACTACTAAATGTTGAATTTTAATTTGATATATAATTCATTCTAAACTGATCAATTCATTTAAGTGCAATATCAGTATTAAAACAATACCATTTAAGAGAATAAATGGGGCTCACCTCAAAAATAATAATAAGAGAAGAACACTGTACATGAGACCTAATTACAAGTTAACGTAAACTTTTCCACTAGTTTCATCTTGTGTGATTGTGATGAGAAAGTCATGACTATAGCTAGTGTTAAACATATAACCAAGCTCCTCACTGTAATTGGCTAGAAAGTGAGGCCCTTGTTGATTTTTTATGGACATGGGAGTTATGAACCTCTCAAACCTTTGTATATTTGTAAATTTTTGCACCTTCATGGTGGTTTGGTTTTTCTCTCAATATAATTGTGGGACCCCAAATAATCTGTAGCAACTTTAATGCTCATATGACCTTGATCAATGCAATCAAACATTGGGAAGTTGGGTTTTGATGTGGTTACTGAGACAATGTCGAGAACAAATGGGGTTTATCAAGCCCAACAAGTGTTGGGATATTTTCCTTAATTTCTCATGGGGCGAAGAAGTATGCTAATGTGTTTATCGATAAGTTTGGATATTCCAAAAGACCACCAAATTGTGCCCGCCAAAGCCAAATGAGTTTTAAATTTTAACATGAACTTTGTCTTATTTTTTCACATTTGAAAGAGTGTCAATGATCACCTGATCCACCAAGTTTTATTGGTTAGCAGTTGTACATAGCCCAATAATCAATGATTTGTCCTTTAGAAAATCTTAAACCGTTATATGAAAATTTGGCTTACCTTATACTTCATTTCGGACTGGGTTGCCCCTTATATCTTTTGCTACTATCTTATGTATTCCTTATATAATCTTGTTAGGATTACAAACTAAGCATTTATAATCTTAAAGGATCATTAACTAGCTAAAAGGTCACTTGGAACAACAAGTTTTGCTCATTGGAGACGACCCTCATACACGGTTCCATATATTTATGTGCATACATCAACTTAGGGGATCCTAGTACAAGTTGTTATGGACTTGTTAACTGGACATAATCATCTTATGTGTCGATGCACCAATCGCATATGGATGGGTTTTCTCCCCACTTAGAGCCACTCCAATTACAAATTTTAGCTTCTTCCATTCCTACTTGCTAAGCATATGAGCAATTGATTCTATAATGTTGATTGGATTAGGACAGGTACAAACCATATCATTTGTTGATTTTTTGGCCCGAAATGCTCTATTTTCTTTTGGTATGGAGAAGAGATATGTACCCAACATTTGCATGTGCTGGGGGTATCATGGGTTAAGAAAGATCAACTTTGGAGATACATAAGATTTGACCAAGAAGAAACGCCATATAGATGCAACATATTGTAGTAAGTACTCAAATACCAATAAAGAGAAGTCTCAGTGATACACAGTTGATACTCCTTTACTTAGTAGATCCAACCTATACACGATTCTTATGTTATGATCTTGAATGGTTTTTAAATTATGACCTAATTGCTTAGTTCATTGATGTTTGTTTATTTGCCTTATACAGATGGTGTATTGCATTAGTTATTGGAAGGGGGGGGGGGGGGGGGGGTGTGTGGTCTTTACAACGTTTTAATAGAAGGATGTAAAACAATCTAGTATCTATAATCGTTATCCAAGCATGAAAGGTAAGAAACAAGGATACATTTATATATCTAGTAATATCTTGTGCCTGATTTTTGTACCATTAATACTTTCTTAGTTTAAATAGAAAAAAAGTATTGTTCAGTGACATTATTTGTTTGCTAAATTTGATCTATGATTTGAATTGTAAGATACCCTAATGGATTTTCATTTGTAAAAGTATGGTAAGATGAATTCTTAAGGCATTTCATGTGTTAATTCTCAAAAATGTAAATATAGATGAGTGTTATGGGCGTT
This sequence comes from Kingdonia uniflora, assembly GCA_014058105.1. Lineage (NCBI taxonomy): Eukaryota > Viridiplantae > Streptophyta > Magnoliopsida > Ranunculales > Circaeasteraceae > Kingdonia > Kingdonia uniflora. Next base: position 514,488 of record JACGCM010000563.1, read on the forward strand.
ATATATGCAAACGCATAAGAGTCTATAGGTTAGGTGATATATACCTCTCCGACCCCTCTTTGTGTTCTGATAATATTTATATTTGCTAGTTACAATTTTTTTTCAACTTTTTAATGATCGTATAGGTTGACTTGAGGTTTAACTCAAATGCTTCATATAGTTCTGGTTCTCTTGAATGTTCGAGGGTTTTTATGCTTTTAGGCAGTTTATTTGTTGAGAGCACATGGAGCAAGGGTGACTAGCATTGTCATGGTCATTTATATTTCACCTTTTTTAAACTGTAGTGAGGTATGTTTGCAATTTATGCTTATTTTATGTAAATTTTAACTTTCATTTAGATTCTTAAACATTCAGTAATGTACTTTTTAAGTCATTATTTATATACTTTGAGGTAGAGTAATTATATGAGTTATTTTTTACGTTGTGTATGAATCCATAAGCTCAAAATGGTAGAATACTCATATTTTTGAGAGGATAATGGTTCGTGTCCATCTGGATTCATTTAGTTGTTCTAGTACAAATAAAATCATTATTAGTTTGATTATATTTTATTATATGAGTTAAAGCACAATAGTCACCAAATGCTATTAAAGAAACAATAATAGCATTAACCGAATGTTATAAATAATTTATACATAGCATGCACTAAATGCTATATGTAAGAGATGAACAATAGCATTTGCTGAGCGTCATTAAAACTATGATGGCACTAAAAAATGTTATTTAAAAAGAATTCATAACGTTCCGTGAATGCTATATTAGATCCATAATAGCATTTAAAAAATGTAGTTCAAAAGTTTTTCAATAGCATTAACAAATGTTATTTTTATATAGTGTACGAAAAAATGCCATTATATAAAGGATAGTATTACTTTATACAGCCAGAGAAAAGTGTTATCATAGCTTTTCTTAACATTTTTCGAATGCTATTATATGTGTTTTTTCTTCTAGTACCACCGCGCTAGAATATTTAAACTTAGAAAATTGTAAGAAATTGTAGTATCTCTTTGTGAGGTATTATCTGAATGAGGGGTCGGTACAGGTCGATATTTCCTTGGTATGGCGAGGGAAAAATGCGTACCGGCCCACGACCATATGACGAGTCGGGTGAGGTTTACACCACAATTAATGAATAAGCTTATGGGCCAAGCCGCTGAATTATTTTCTGATAGTGCTACGACTTGGTCGATCTGACGAGTCGTCTGCGGAGAATATAATTAGCGAGGCCCATTATATGGGTGCCTTGTTAAGTAGTCCTAGTAGGAATGACAGATCGGTTGATGCTCCAAATTATGTACCCTTTTAGGAGGGCGCCTCGAGTACTGGAAACTCGAGTTTAGCATCACGAAGAACGTATGCGGGTGAGTTACCTGTAACTTTTGTACAAATTGGGGACTCCATTTCTACCGACTCGGTTCAAAATTCTTGGGGATGACTACTCTGGGACCTGGAAGTAATAACTTGGGGCACGCGTCAGATGTTGCCTACAATGAAATGTCTCATATCATTCGTCATGATGAGGCAGTGTCTCAGGGAACCGCCGAGTCGAGCTCTTATGACTGACCTACTCTTGAACGGGTGAGGGGTGAGACTGTATGAATAATCATTTGTGGCCGAGTCCCGCGGTATATAAATGGTTGAGCCTTTAGCAGATAAAGCATGAATATCGTATACCTGAACATATCGAGGTGGAGCTTCTTAATGATTTGAACGATGAGGGCGAGGTAATTTTCCATGAGTCACAAACATTGTGTGATGATGAAGCTACCTTTTATTATGGGCAATTTTATACTGGTATACGGCTTCCTCTCGATACCCTGACAAAAGAGGTCCTAAACATTTTTTGCCGAGCCCCAAGGCAGATGAACGATAACCTTTACTGTTTAATAAATTTGATAAATGCGATTAACGAGATACTACCTTTGAGGGAGCGGATCACATCTTTTGGCATTAAACACATTATAAACTTTGTTATTGTCACCGAAACACAAAGATGAAAATGAAAGAATAGGTCCAAAGGTAACAAGTCTACTGCCAGTGTGGTTCTGTGATTCCTCTCAGGGACAACAATGAGTGTATAATCGTTTTGGGCTTGATACTCCCCACTGGAGGAGGGAACTACTCGACTCTCTCTGGGTTTCTCTCTATCCCCTTAAATTTGCTAGTTCTCTCTAGAAGAAGAAGAGGAAAAGGTAGCTGTAAAAGAAGAAGATCCCCTTAGGTTACCTCTCCACCTCTACTTATAGGGAGGGTTTGACCTAGGAGTGCCCCTGCTCAAGTGCTTTGTGTAATTCCTAAGATGTCCCTTCAGGGTTGTAGGCTTCTACATTTCCACGTGGGTAGAGGGGCTAATGGATGGCTCGTCGTCGGTTGTGCTCTCAACGGCTCTACGGTTGTAAAACGAGTCCTAGCCTAAGACCTACTTGTCATTAGCAGAGAGCTCAGGGAATAACCTGGACGGTCGGCACTAGCTGGAGTGTTTCTATTTATAGTGGAGGGGTTGTTCAGAGACCTACCTCGTGGCTAACGGGAGCGTGCTCCTACAATCGCCCTCCTCAGGTCTTGCTTGTATTGAGGGAGAGTTGAGGTGGTATGGTCGTGTATTCGTTGGTCATTATATTGGAAAGTGTGTGATATTATGCCTGTCAGCACCTTGGGAAGGGAGAAAAGTAATTATTATTTGGAAAGACATATAATGTTCGATAGCTGCCACTGCTGGCGACGTGTTACATCATTACGGTGGGTTCAGTCATTAATGATAGTCACCTCCCCCTATATAAGAGGACCTACTGTGGAGTGGGAAATGCTTTGGTTACTCAGTGTTTATAATTACAATATGAGTTTGAACTCTCCTCTCTCTTACTGTGTTCTTAGAGTGTTGCCTGTGCTTGAAATATTTTGTTGGCATAATAATCTGTTTGGGCCGTGAGTTATCCATCATTAGACATTGGCATTACCGGTGAGTTCCCTAGTTGATTTGCTTGATTTGTAGTGATGCATATTTGTTTGTTAGCTTTAGCAAGGTTTCTCGCGTAGCACTATCTCTGACTGGCAGGGGTTTAATAAAATAGTAGGGAAACCGGTAGTGCTGTGGTTGTATATCATTGTGAGATTGTAAGAGTGGCTTAACTGTGGCGCCGGGACGAATCGTTTACTACTCGTCGTGGAGTCACAATTAGGGTGGCGACCGTATAAGGCCAGATGAGGGCCCAGGGGTAGCAGATCCCTGAGGTGCCCTAGTTGGCTATGTGGCAATTATGCCCTTTAGATTTTAGGCTGAGTCTGACATTTGTACTTGGCTCATACAGAGACATCCGAGCACCAAGCACGAGTCTGTGTACCCCGAAGTGAGAAAGAACGAGGTGAGGGATGGTGTCTTTGAGTGAGGAGTCATCAACGGAGGGGTTTGCAGCCATATCGCCTTGCACTGTACTTGTGGAGTGGGGGGGGGCAGTCATGACCACGAGGTAGGTATCTCGGTCCCTCGAGACTTAGAGGTTGAGGCGCGTACGGATTTTATGGTGCATGAGAGAGTGCCCGGGGATATGGCTCACGTGGCTATTATTAGTGGTCGGGCGAGGGGTACCTCTGAAAGCTTCTGGCCTTACCCCAGCGAGTGGAGGTTGCCTGGTACGAGAGTACGGGGATATGGATGAAGTACCTAGACGTTGTCAATGAACGAGTCAGGGCCAATGGCAGCGACGAGTAGATATGGTCGGACTGCCAGACGCTAGCGCCTAATCAATGCATAATTTTTTACAGGCAGTTCGATGCGGGCTTGAGGTTCCCTTTAGAGGGCCTAACAAAAAAAAATGCCTGAATTTATTTGGTCGGGCATCAAGGCAGATGAACGGTAACTTTCATCTTTTGATGGCGGGGTGTCGACTGATCAATCAATCAGTACCGCATTGTTGGAACGTTGGTTGTTCTGGCATCCTGATTGCTTATAAGATGAGGCACTATCCTCATCAGTGAGATCTGGTCCCTGAGGGTGTGGGGAACGAGGTGGAAGAGGTCGGGGCTTTGGATGAGCTTGCATCGCTGCGTGTTACCCGTTCGCACTCTCGGGCAGGTAGTAAGGGAAGGCAGACCCAGACCGTGATGAAAGCGAGAAAAGTGGCTGCCAAGGCAGCCTTAGTAAAAGAGGGCGAGGCTGGGCCTAGGTGTCAGAAGATCATCCGCACATGTGCTTCTGAGTGGTGGCACTTGTATTATATAGCTTGGAAGTCCCCCGAGCCTAAGATATTTAAGTTACCTACGAGTAGTAACTATTGGTGCCTTCATCTAATCTTGGTGACCGGTGCCTTGGACTTCGACGGCGGGTCCAATCGTCGTTTACATCATAATATTTTTAACACCAAGTGTACGTTGCTTCTCGTATTGTAATTATAGTCAATGCTTCTATCATGTGTTGTTCATGCTATCTAAATGTCTTCTCATTGTCATGCAGGTATGGCGCTCTCCAGGGTATCGTATAAGAATTCCTGTTTGTGTTTACCTGATCATAGGAATAAGGATTGTCAGGTGTTGACGAATATTCTAAATGGTACATTTGACTCAGACAAGTATTGGTCGGTGCAGAAGTATAGCGAGACGCGTTTATGCACCGTGAGTGAAACCATTTATGTGTACTGAGTGTTCATAGTTACGAGTCTGTGGAGAGTGTAGGAATGAAGCCTCAGTTCTTGTTTGCAAGGGGAAAAAATGCGGCCGTCTCGTCGTGGCGCCTCTGTTGGCTGGGCAGAGCCCTGGTCTTAAGGGTGTCAGTGCCCACACACAGAAAAATTCCCCGACAGCGAAGAGGCAAAAAATTAGGGAGGCAGGTCTTATTGACGAGGACCTAGATGCTCTTCGGGGGAGGGAGAAGGAATCACTTTCTCAATCATTCATAGAGGACGAGACCTGCTCGATGGGCAGTAGAAATCTATTTACTGGTGGCTTGCCAGAAGGGGAAGTATAGAGTACCCTGTGAAAGAATAAGGAAAAAACTCGTATGGCTTAAGCGCTCGAGGATCCTCATGCTCGGCGTGCAGCGGTCGTAGCAGCTGTACGGGTAAGGAAGTGCTTGGTCGTGTATGCTTATAGTCTCCTTTAATGTTGTAGAAATGGTTTTTTTTTGTGGTGAATAATGTACTCTCACGCTCGAGGCTGCATTGCTTCATGGCGAAAATCTGGCAAGCCATAATGTCGAGTTAGAGGAGCGTCTCGAGAAAATATAAGCCCAATAGAAGGAACTCATGCAGGAGGCCGCATACTACGAGCTAGCTGAGTATGTGGTAAACGTGACTGAGGGGCTTGAAGAACGAGGTAAAATACTGACTGAGGAGAAGCTGTAAGTCGAGGGTGATTTGGAGACAACCCATGGATGTCTAAAGGTGCTGGCACTGGAGAAGAAGGCGAGTGATCAAGTACTATGTGGATAGCTCGTTGGTGAGAAGAAAGTATCAGAAGTGCTACAGGGACGTGTGGTGGAGCTAGTGGAGGGCAAGGTACGTCTAGAGGAAGAATTTTGCCTTTCCACCGAATGGTGGGCTCCAATGCTGACTCCGTCGTTGCTCATTCTGCGTCAATCTCAGGACGCTCGTGAGCTACGCCACCTGGGATTTTCTGCCTGACAAGGTCCTGTACCTATCGGAAATCAGATGGACATCACCCCCAAGGAGGAGGCTCACCTGGCTGAAGAGGTTGCAGCGGTCACGATAGTAGCCTCCCATCCATAAGTGTAATTGCAATGTCTTATGGTATGGCCCGTGGTGGCGAGGAGTAAATACTTGTTTTTGTGAGCCTGTTGTGTTGATGGGGCCCTTCGTAGCCATGTATTGTGTAAAACAATATTTTATTTGTTTGTAAAACTTAGTAGGCGTGTGGTTCCTATCGAATATTATGGTTGCTATGTGCGTACTTGTTTGTTTGTCATTCGTATAGTCGGCGACCAATAGGCTCATAGGCAATAAAAGTTGGGTACTTGCCTAAGTTTGGCTAGTCTTCGTGGGATGAGGTACCATGATCGTGGGAACATCTTTCATCGTAGACAATAGTTGGCACGGGTGCTGTGGTCGGTTTTATGACTGGATTCTCAGACTTAGTTCAGATACACTCACCCCGAACGGGTGGACTAGTCATCGTTGGACTAGAGATTGTGGTCGTGGAGGCTGCTCGTCCCTGGATGTACAGGGGGCCTAGTGTTAAAGTAGCTGAAGCGCCATGGGAGTCTTAAATGCTAAGTGGGAGTTCAAAAAAAATGGTGATAGTGTGTGGGGCCGCCTTGGGAGAAGTGGAGCAGTCTTCAAGGGGCATAATAATCAGACAAGGGGCTGTTGGTCTTCCCATAAAAATTAATTAGGCACCTTCACTTGGGGATTATAAGAGGGGCTAAAAGTGTTCAAAATGTAACCATTATTTGGAGCTTTATTTTGAGTACCAGGCTTTCATATAAAAGATCCAGGCTCGATCGCAAACGGGTTTCGATGCACGGGTGCTACATGGGTAGAGTTCTATACCGAAATATATTTTGGTCAGCGGGGGCTGGCGGGGAAACCACTGGAGTGGGCGTTCGTCGACCCTTCTTCTCTGCCAGAAGGGGAGAGGAAAACGCAGGCAAAGCGTTGGTCCTGAGGGCTATGGCCCTTGAGGATATGAGGGAGGCCAGCATCGAAGGACTGGGCTATGGGATTTGGGAGAGGCCATGCCCCTGTTGTATGTAATTTATCTATAACAGTGTTGTATTTTTCTTCTTTTTCGTTTGTAATTGTTACTGTCGAAATGGAAGTGAATTTTGCGATTATGTGTAATTACATGTAGTAATACTCGTAGGACTAGGACGCGTTATCATTTGTGCGAGCCTATAGAGATAGTCAGGCATGAGGTGCCCAATAAATTTTTTAGTTATCCTAGTAGGACTATGTACGCGGCGTCGTCTTAACAACCTAAAAGAGGCAGTTAGGAGTAAAGTATCCAACAACTTTTTTTAGTAGTCCTCATAGGACTATGTATGCTATGTCGTCTTAACGACCTTAGAGAGGAAGTTCGGCGTGAAGTGCCCAACTACTTTTTATTAGTCCTCGTAGGACTATGTACGCTTTGTCGTATTATTTTTTTGCAAAAAGTTTAGTTTATTTATATATGCTTAATCGAAAATTACAAGAGAATTACAGCCCATGGATACATTTGCCCTCATACACTCAAAAGAAAAACTGATCACTCTTTTGTTCGAATATACTATCTGTCTATTCGAATAGAGAAGTATTCGAATAAAGTAAAATTTATTTAAACAAAACTGCCCAGGCAGGAATCTATTCAAACAGAAATTATGTTATTTGAATATAACTGCTCAGGCATAATTTTATTTGAACATAAATAACTTTATTCGAATAAAGCTGCCCAGGCAGAAATCTATTTGAAAAGAAAAAAACTTAATAAAAAACTCTGTATTTGAACAGGAAAAATCCTATTCGAATAAAAACACTCAGTCAATCAAAAAACATATAAAATCCAAGAATTATCTTGGTCAACGGAATCGAAAGTACTCAGTTAAGGGAACTTCAATTCTTGTGAGGAAAGTTTGTCATCCTTGATAGTCTTATTCCAAAGGTTCAGCATTGTCGAATCCTCTCTTAGCCATAAGGTCGGTGGAGAAATTGCATTCCCTCCATGTGTAGCTGAATCAGATTTGCCGAATGTCTCTCTTGAGGAGACTCCATTGTATCTTAAACTTCCAGGGAATCTTATCATTTTTGAATGCTCTAATTGCAGCTTCAGAGTTGAAGATCACCCATATATTATGCCAACCTCTTGTAACAGCTTTTTGAATACCTGTAAGTATCGCAAGTATTTTGGCTAAGAACTAGTTGAGATGCCGATTGCCTTGCTAAATGCTCCCAGAACATCTCCCTCACTATCCCGAAACACCACACCAATACTAGCAACACCTAGATTTCCAATACTAGAGCCATCACAACAGAGTTTAACTTCATTCGGCATACGTAGTTCCTAAAAACTACTTTCTACCCCTGCATAGCTGTTGCCTTGCATTGAAGTTTAAGAATTTTGATGGTCTGCAGTTTCTGTATGTTGTTATTCATCTTTCCTTTTAACAGTTCAGCAGTATACTAAATTTGTTTGAGAATCTCCCTCTTCATATTAGGCATGAATGTTGTTGTATCGTCATATCTCAAGCTGTTCCTAGATGTCCAGATTGTATGGCAGATGGAGAAAATTTTTGTAATCCAAAGGTCGTTTATATAGCTGTTAGCTGAATGACTCTTTACCAGAATGGATTTCCATGTGTCTGTACTAATTATAGAGAGGAGAAAGATAGTATTAGTTGCCCATAACCAAATATTTGCAACTGAAGGGTAGTGCAGGAGCAAATGTGTTTCAGATTCCTCCTGCAAGTGGCAAAGAGTGCATCGTGAAGTGATTTGGATTCCCTTTTTTTGAACAATGTCATCCAAAGGTAGGATATGATTTACCAATCTCCATGCAAGACCCCCTAGTTTTGGGAGAATGCTTCCCCTCCACGTATACTTCCACCACCATGCCGTATTTGATTTTTTTCTTATAGTCTCATAAGTATTTCTAACAATGAAGTTTCCATAGCTATCCGGCTTCCAGATTCTTTTATCTGCTTCTTGTGGGTTGCAAGGAATTTACAACATATTGATCCTTAGAGTCGACAGTAGAATCCTAATATCTGTAGGTATATCCCATCCATTGGAGTTGATAAAGTCACTAAGTCGAGTTGTGCATCTTTTCCACAGGGATTGTGGCATCTCAATGTATTCCCTCCGGAGTATCTCCATGGCCCATGTGTCCCTCCAGAAGTCGATGTTATCCCCATTCCCTACTAACCATCCCATATAAGGTCGGTTAATACTTGCGGCTAGTTTAATACCTGGCCAGATCGTGGACTTCTTATGATATCGGATGAAGTCACCTGTTATGCTTGTGAACTTAGCGTGTTTAAATTGAGACCAGTCCTCTTGCATGTCACAGAAGACCCAATGGAGTTTGCATAACATAGCATCATTCACTTCTTTCAAACTTTGGATACCCAACCCACCTTCCTTAAGTGGTTTGTAGACTTTCTCCCATTTAACTGTGATTCCTTTTTGTCGGGATGGATCCCCAGTCCATATAAAGTTACGTATGATCGAGTCCCCTTCCTTTATGAGCGATCTTGGCCATTTATAAATAGCTATATTGTATATGGGGAGACTATTTAAAACAACCCTTGCTAGGATTACTTTACCCTGGAACGATAAGAGCTTTCCTATCCAACTATTAGACCTTTTCCGAATCTTTTCCACTAGAGGTCATATAGTATTCAAGGTTACTCTGTCTTGACTTAGGTGAATTCTCAAGTATGTTTCAAGGAACGTGCCTTCAGAAAACCCGAATATGATAACACAATTCGTCTTCAGGTTCGGGGTACACCACTGAGGAAAATATTGCTTTTGTCTAAGCTTATTTTCTGTCTGGACGCTTTCTGGTATCTTTTAAGAGCTTCTCGCAGGTATTTCAAATATTTGGATCAACCATTGACAAAGATTAGAATATCATCTGCGAAGAAGAGGTGTGTAGGGGCTTGACAATTTTTAATCTTAACAATGGGGAGGATCTTTCGTTGTTCGAGGAGATGGTGAAGGTGAATACTCAGTATATCTTCAGCTATCACAAAAATTAGTGGGGAAAAGGGGTCCCATTATTTCAGACCTCATCTCATAGTAAAATATCCTGAAGGGCTACCATTCAATGAGACCGAGAGCATACTACTACTGACCATGGTCGATATCCACTGACAAAATGTAGGGCCAAATCCAAAAGCGTCCAAAGTTGCAAATAGAAATTCCCAACTTAGAGTATCATAAGCTTGTGAGATGTTTAGCTTGAGTGCAATGTTTCTACCCTTCCATTTTTTTGTCATTTCATTCACCAACTCAGAGGTCGTACAAATGTTATTCTGGATACTTCTGCCCGGGATAAATCCACTTTGGTCTCGAGAAACAATTCTGAAAGCAGTAGGAGATAATCTTGTGTGTATAATCTTAGTAATAATCTTGAAGATGAAATTACTTAGACAAATGGGTCTGAACTGCTTAATAGTCACTAGATTTTTTACCTTAGGTAGCAAAACGATCAGGTTAGTGTTGAAATGTTTGGGGATCATACCATCCGAGAAGAAGGAGGTGATGCCAGAGTAGATATCTGCTTATAGAATATTCCAGTGTGTCCTGAAGAAAGATCCAGGAAAACCATCCAGTCCGGGTGAACTATCACCATCCAAGTTAAACACAGCTTCTTTAATATCTTTTTGTGATGGACTGTCTGTCAGCTGATTGTTTTCCTCGGTTCTGACTTTGTGGAGTATGTTGGCAAACAGTGATGGGGTATGAAGAACTTCGTGGGCAGTGAATTTCTATGTATAGTATGTTACGATATGTTGTCGTATATCTTCTTGGTCCATAATAATCAAACCCCCTGGAATGGATAGTTCAGTAATAAGTGCTTTCTCTGTTCTGATCTTTGTTGAAGAATGAAAGAATTTTGTATTTCTCTCACCTGCTTGAAGCCATTTAATGCGGGAACGTTGTCTTCATGTAATCTCCTCCATTTTCTCAATGTCTAAAAGCAATATTACTTTCCCAAACATTTGATGCTCTAGATCGTCATTTATATGGTCTTGTTCTAACTCTATTTGCAGATGAAGAATTTCTCTCTCCAGGTTATTTTTTATTATCTCAGGGGCTGTAATCCTAAGCCTCCATTATGTTATATCTACCTTGAGTCTTCATAGTTTAAGCATCACCATAAATAACAGGTTAGCTTGCATAGGTTTGTACCAGCTCCGCTCCACAACCATATAAAATTCAGGATATCTGCTCCATGCCTGCATGTATCAAAAAGGAATGTTACGAGGTTTGGGTATGTGAGGAATGAATCCTGATTGAGCATGAGAGTCGACTTCTTTCTCATTTGAACCCTAACCCTAGTTTTACTTGCTAGGGATTCCATCATAGGTATTGATTATTCTATTTCATACTTTGAATTTCCTTTTCTTCTCCTCTTTACCCTTGCTAGCTCCTTCCTCAGCTCTTATTTCAAATTTTGTTCTTTCTGGTTCATGGCTTCACGCATTCCTCCATACACACAATTACTCCCTCATCCTTCCACCCCACTTAATGATCTCACCCTCATCACCATCCCCTCCTCTCATGCTGCTGTTGAATCTCACCTTAACCCCAAGGCGTTTGTGGACTCAATTTCTCTTTGCGATCTTGTTGCTATCATTAAACCCCCCTTCGCTAGTGTTGCCGCTGTTCCAACAGTTAAACCGGTGCTAGAGGAGTTCAAACCAGACACTAGAGTCTCCATAAAAGATGGCATGCTGGTGATTTTATTCGCACTGCCTGATCTGTACAAAGCTACCACAGCTTTTAATACTACTTTGGTTATGAGCTTTCCTACTGGCAAACCCAGATTTGACGTCATCGAGAGTAACATCAACTCCAATTGGGGTCTTACAACTGTACCGAAGGTAGCGGTGCTCGATTTTAAACATATTATGTGATGTTAATGTCAGAAAAGGATGTTGCAAAGGCTATCTCTAGAGAGTCAAGGTAAATCAAAGGTTTCTTCTTCAAGCTCGCTTGGTGGACTGTCAATTTCGACCCAAAAAAGGACTCTCCTTTTGCTCCTGTTTGGATTCAGTTTCCGGGTTTAATGCTCCATCTACAAAATAATGGGATAATCAAGGAATTGGCCAGTCTCGTTGGGAAACACTTAATCATGGATACAACAAAGTCTCGTTGGGAAACACTTAATCATGGATACAACAACACTAAGTCTGAGTCGACCAAGCACTGTTCGGGCTTGTGTGGAGGTTAACCTTATGAAGGAGCTCCTGGCTAAAGTAGGACTCGCCTTCAGCAAAACATACACATTGGAGCAATCAGTCATGTACGAAAGACTTCCAAAGTTTTGTACAAACTACATTCTGCAAGGGCACAATAAAGCAAACTGTACCAAACTTTCCCCAAATACTATAACTGATAAAAGGGAGGCGATTCGACATGGGAAAGATTTGGCTATGGAGACATCTGTTACCACAAACAACAAAGCATCACAACATCAGATTACAGGGGTTCTGGGAGCAGATTATGGGCACATCACAACAGCAACTTCGCCTCAACCAGTGGGGCAGCATGCAATAACGGCAGTGGGGCAACATATAACATTGAAAGTTGGTCAGATTACAGAGAGAACAGATGGGAAATAAGTTCTGCATACTACATCACCTAAGCTTAACAGGGTGGGGAAAACGGCAGTAAGCACACTCGTAAACAATAGTGATACAGCGGTGGTTGAATGAGTTGAAACAGAAAAATAGACCGGAACACAGCAGATTTCAGATGGGGTTTTCGAGTAGCTGAAGGACTGGGTCGGTTGCCATTCGGACATTGACCACTATAGAAAGGAAGACACCACAGAATGGACTCTAGTCAGACAACACCGATCTAAACCTCAACGTATTCCACTCAGTGTAGTCACAAGGAGCAAGGGTGCTCTCCAATCCAGATCCATGTAATTTACATGGTGATAGGTCCATTACTAGTTTGGAATTGAAGGAGAATTGGTAATGCCAAAGCAATAAATCATCTCAAGAGGATTATCAAACAAAACCATATTTCGATAGTGGTTTTGCTCGAACCTCTTCAGGATGCATCACTAGGCTATAGTCTGGGTGGAAAAATAAATTGTACCTCTTTTATGTCTAACCAGCACATGGGGGGTAGGGGGAATCAGGATATTGTGGAAACAAGACTATGATGTTGAATTAGTTTCTACTTCTAATCAAATGTTGCATTGTAAGATAAGTTTTAATAATCAATATAGTTCCTTTGTTACCTTCGTCTATGCCAAATGTGAAATCTTTGAAAGAAGAACACTATGGGAGGTTATCAATACAATCTCTATGACAATGAGTTCTCCATGGTGTACTATAAGTGATTTCAATACTGTGAGACACCACTTGGAAAGGCTTGGGGGGAGAAGATCTGCACATAGATCCTTGGTGGAATTTAAGGAAATGATTCAGTTTGCCAATCTTATGGAGGCTTCTTTCACTGGCTCCAGATACACATGGTACAATAATTATCGTGACAATTCAAGATAATGGGCACGGTTGGATAGAACGTTGGTGAACCCCAGCTTCATGCCATCCTTACCCATTCACAAAATTTCCCATTTGGAAAGAGTTTGTTCTGATCATTCTCCATTACTTCTTTCGTTTACCAGCAACCTGCATTAAGGTCCCCGACCATTTTGTTTCTTAAAAATGTGGGCATCTCATGCTAGCTTCCCTACCTTGGTACAAGATAACTGTCCTAGTGGTGTGTTCGGCAACTATTTATCTTCTTTTACCTATAAGCTTAAGAAGGTTAAATATGCAATCAGGGAATGGAATACAAATGTATTTGGCAACGTAACTCAGAATATCCATAAGCTACAGGATAGACTACTGTACTTGGATTACTTACTGCAGGAAGGTTGGGATGAACAGGTCAGTATCGAGCTGGGCACGGTACAGAGAGAACATGCAGCCATGTTACACATTGAGGAGGTGTTTTGGAGAGAACATTCCAGAGTGAAATGGGTTGCGGCAGTTGATGCCAATATATTTTTTTTTCATACTATAATACAAGTTAATAGAAAAAAAACTTTTGTGACCGACTTTACTCTCCCTGATGGCACTGAGACAGCTGAGGTAGATGTTATTCATGATGCCACGATGGGATATTTTTGAGATGTGCTATAGGCCACAAAAAATACTGAAGATGCATAATTACTTGAGTGCATTCCTAAGGTCATCACTGCAAACGAAGATGCCTATCTAACATGCATTCCAACTTTGGACGAATTACAAGCCAATGTATTCCAAATTCCCAGTGACAGTGCTCCGGGCAGCGATGGTTTTACATTGGTTTTCTTTACTTCATGTTGGGACATCATCAAGGATGATCTAAATGGCGTTGCCAAGGAATTCCTCAATGGTGCCCCACTCTCAAGGTGCTATACTTCTTCGTTCCTCTCATTAATACCAAAAGTGGATACCCCAAAATCGTTTGGTGACTACAGACCAATTAGTCTGTGCTCCGTTGTATACACAAATTTCTTCAATTATTGCTAACAGGTTAAGAAAACTTCTTCACAAATTAATCTCCGGGAATCAGGGAGCATATATTCAGGGCAAGGACATTAGTGAGACCATTACATTAGCTCAGGAAATGGTTGTGGATTTACACAGAAAAGTTAGAGGCACTAATGTTATGATCAAGATAGACATGGAAAAGGCTTATGATAGGCTGGATTAGAGGTTCTTAAGTCAGGTTTTGCACAAATTTGGTTTCTCCAACAGATGTATTTCACTCATAGCACAATGTATTGAAACACCATGGTTCTCGGTGGTTCTACAGGGGGTCTTCAAGGGCTACTTCAAATCATCATGAGGCTTGCGGCAAGGAGATCCTCTTTCTCCATTGCTCTTTATTATTGCAGAAGAAGTACAATCTAGAGGGCTATCCAAATGTTTTTTGGAGGGCGAGATTGGGTTATTCCATGCATCTAGAGGTTGTATTCCTATCACTCATCTCTTATATGTTGATGATTTTCTCATTTTCTTAAACGGAAGTCAACGATCCATCTCTGGGTTAATACATTTTCCTAGCAAGATATGAAAGTTTTTTCGGCCAATTAATCAACAAAGCTAAAAGTAGCTTATATGTACACCACAATGTATCTGCTTCAGGAAAACATATCATCTATAATGCCTATGGGTTCTAACATCGCTCTTTTCCAATGACCTATTTGGGAGCTCCCATAAGTTATGATCGGGTACTGATTACTCATTTTGATCCATTGCTTACCAAAATTCAATGGCGAATCAAAGGGTGGCAAGGAAAGCTCTTTTCATAAGGAGGTAAATTAGCGATGATTAACCATGTTCTGAACTCAATGCCCATACATCTCCTCTCATGCATTACAGTACCTCATGGTGTTATAACCAAAATTGAAACAATGTTTTTAAATTTCTTTTGGGGCAGTTTCCTTGGGCAAAATTAACGACATTGGGTGGCATGGGATGTACTTTTTCTTCCAAAGAAAGAGGGAGGACTTGGCATTCAGCGACTCGAAGATATCAATTATAGTCTGCTCCTTAAAAAGTGCTAGAATTTTCTGTATAGCAGCTCTACATAGGTATATTTTTACAGGCATAAATATACCATTGAAGGCGAACCCAACAGATTGCAATTCGGAGAGTCAGTTCTTTGGAAATAGATGAATGACATCCTTCAGACAGTTGAAGCTAACACTACTTGGTGCCTCGGCAAGGGACACAAGAAATTTTAGTTTGACGATTGGACCGGGGAGGGCAGTTATTCAGATATTTTGGAAATCGAATGCATGCAACAGTTTTTGGTTAAGGACATCTTAATGACTGATGGTACATGGAAATGGGAGCTTCTTGAGCATGAGATACCACCACATTTGAAGCATACTTTATCCTACAAGTTTTTCCTAAATGATGATGAAGATAACCACTTTGGGGTCCGTCGGAGAAAGGAAACTTCACCGTTAAATCTGCCTAGAATTTCATGCGCAGCGCTGAGGTTATACAACGTCGTATGAAATGGATATGGCATAACTCGATAATGGAAAAAGTACAAGTCTTTAGTTGAAAAGTTTGGAAGGAAGTTATACCTGCAGACGCACTAATACAACGACGAATCCCTCTTGTTTCTTGGTGTTACTATTGTGTGGTTTGCAAAACTGAAACATTAGACCATCTGCTTACTCAATAAAATGTTACTGCTACTGTATGGGCTTTCTTTGCCAATGCTTGCGGTGTACGACATGGGGTAAATGTTAGTTGGTGGACTCGATAGGGCTTTTGGTTTTAGGCAGCTAGTTCCAGAAATCAAATGGATATAGTCATTGGAGTATTACCAGCCTACATAATCTGGGAATTATGGAAAGCTAGATGCACTTATAGGTTTGAGGAAAAGCTTTTCTCTCCCTTAGTTATCATCAGAAACATCAACAAAGCATTACAAGAGAACATTCCCAAAATCAAAATAACGTAAAACAACAACTTCAGCGACATCATCTCACTACAAGTCTTACAACTAGTTAAGCAATCAGTGTGTACCAAAAGACCTGTGATTGTACGATGGACATTCCCACCTCTCGGATATTTCTAGCTCAATAGTGAAAGTTTAGCACTCCCTTCCGGAATGAGTGGAGCAGGAGGAGTAATTAGAAACAATATGGATGAACTTCAACTTGGGCACAATATTACACTTTGTCATGGCACTAATACAGCTGCAGAAATGTTCGCTCTCCTTCATGGTTTAATGCATTGTAAACAAAATGACTAGCTTCCACTCATTGTTGAAGTAGATGCTCAACTTCTGGTAAACTGGTACAGATGTCAGCATATTTGTCCCGCAAAGTACAGTACGACTTGGAAGCTTATTATTCAGCTAGGAAGGGAGCTAAAAATTACCATGATACATAGTTACAGGGAAGGCAATGGTATAGCTGATGGACTCTCTAAGCTAGGCAGCTCGCAACATTCATAACTTTTCTGGAATGCATCTACTCTTCCTAGGCAGATCCGTGCAACATACTGCATGGATAAACTAGGAATAGCCATAATTAGGCAGTAAAATAGTGGCTAGGCTTTATGTCCTCCACATGTATTATTGCTTGTCTTAATAAAAAAAAAAATATATTCGTTCAAAAAAAGAAAAATAAAAAGTTTGGGTATGTGGAAGCATTCTCCAAACAGAAGAGAATGATCTGATTTTGTTCTTGGGAATACTTTGATTTTCCAGCCAGGAAATGAGTCCAGCCACTGCTTATTTTGGAGGCATCTGTCGAGATGACTAAAGATTCTGTTATGTCCTTTTTGGGCATTGCACCACATGAAGTTCATACCTGAAGTACTACTCTCTGTCAAGTTGGCACTATTGAGGAAATTTGCAAAATTTGATATAACATTTACCAAAGGAGATCTTCCACCTTTTCTTTCTGAGAGTCGGAGAATCACATTATAATCCCCTATACAAATCCAAGGTTTTGTGTTGTTCAATGAGAATCTAGTCAGCTGTGACCACAACTCCAGTCAATTTATTCTTAGGCAGTCTGTATGAATAAAAGAGAGGCAACAGTCCATGTATTCGACCGTTATAAACTGCTTATCTACCTGAATCACCTGTGGTTCCTGAGAATTCTCCACCCATAGTATCCATAAATTTCCCTTCATATCCATGGATTCGTTGAAAATCATCCTTGAGCTAAATCCGGGAATGTAAAATCCATTGATGAAAATCTTAGGTTCAACAAAACTCATAATATGGGGTTTAAGTATTCAAATTTTTATCTTCAAATAAGATAAAGTTTTAGAGTTTCCTAAACCGCGTGCATTCCAAAAGATGACTTTCATCAAATGCCTTTAAGTTGGGATCGTGTGGTTCTAGGATCTAAAGTGTAAACCTTACCTCCTTTGAAAACTTGATTAGTCCCTAGTTTGGGTTGAGTGTTATCCTCGAGTTCCATCTCATCTGCCCAACTCTCCAGGTTGAGTAGTGTATGTACTTCCTCTTGTGTATTAGAGCTATCATCATGGCCATCTTCATAAGGTACCATCTGAAAATTTTGTGGTTGAACCCCTTCTTCATTTGCTACTTCTGCACCTTCTCTCTTACGTGTACCTGAAAATTCCTCTTGCCTAGGTTTTTCTTTATTGTTGCTTAAAACTTGAAATTGATTGAGGCTTATGGTGAAACTATTTTTAGAGGTGGAAGACCTGAGTTTGCTATGACCTGCCTTAGGTGCTGACCATAATTCTGCTTCCCTAATTTTTACCACCTGTTGCGCCGTGTTTATTTCAAGAAAATGAATTATAGTTCATGTTACGCTACTTTTATTTGGGGTATCTTGAAAGTACAGGTGTTTGTTAGGTATGTGGGGTTGTTGTTCATTGATTCCTTTCTTCATAGGTTGCACATCTTTGATCTTCACCACTTGATTATTGATGTAGATCACCGGCTTTGACTGATTTTCTGCAGCTGTTCATTCAGTCTGTAGGCCCTTTGCATCATATTGCATTCCACTATAATATGCCCAATGTTATTGTAATGACCACAATATTTTGGAATCCTGTGGAGAATGACTTCCTGGCTGATGATCGCTCCCTCCACCTCTATCAAAAATTTATTTGCTATCGATTTTGATAAATCAATGTCTACAAGCACACACGTATTCTAACCATAAACTTTGGTAGTAGTGGAGTGGTCTAAATGAATAGGTGTCTCCAACATTTTCCTCAAAGACATTACGATCTTGTGGCTCCATAATTCCATTGGCAAACCTGAAAATTTGCACCATATGAGAGCATTGGTATCGTTGTGTTTATCAATAGAGAAATTGGGGTTCCAAGGCGTAATCCTCATGGGAAGGTTCTGAACAATCCATGGTCCTTTACTCCATATTAGTAGTTTATCTTCTTCGTTGTCAAGATGGATAATGAAGAATCCTTTTCCAACGGGGATCAAGTTGCAGAGCCCCGTAGTCTTCCAATGATCACGAGCATATTATTGTACATCGACGAACTTGATTTTTTGGAGGTCCAGTCTACCAATAAGACTGAATTGGAATTCGGATATTCCTTCGGCAATATCATTGGCTGAAATAGACAAAATTGGGGTTTCACCTCTAATCCCTGCTTGTATTAGTGGCGTTGATAGTTGTGGCTTCTCCTTCCCTCAGATTTTTTCAGTAAAGCTGCTTGTATTATCATTGATAATGCCATCAAGGATTTTACTATGGTTTGTTGAGACACTCCCCATAACCTGTTGACATTGTTTATCATTGTTTACTGATTTGATTTCTTCCTCTCCAACAGCCTTTCCCAAAAACTCTCATGGGCATACAATCCTTGATTGGAGATCAAGTTGCTTGGTAGTTTCCTCGGTCTCTTTCATTGTGCGATCCTCTGCTCGATTATTTCTAGAATCTGGAATTTCTCCATTAACAATTGCTTCAGTTGGATTGGGGTTGAACACCTTTATAAAGCCCTCCTTATTTAACCTCACTGATTTAAAACAATTGCTGAGAATCAATTGGAGTAGATTCATGGTAAGAGTATCCATGATTACAGAGGTGATTCACGAACAATCAACCATATTAAAGGAAAGTTACTATCTGAATTTGCTACAATATCTAATCGGTTACCAATTTGATCCTCACGAATTAATCCAAACAATAGAGAGATAGCAATCAACCAGATTCAGTAGTTGTTAATTGATGAAGAGAGTTGCCAAAAATACCTTTAATCTCTATACGAACATCATGGAAGATTGGCGAGGATTCGAGCGAGAAATACCAAGGTGGAGTTTTACTTTTTATGCTTTGTCGTATTAACGACCTTAGAGAGGCAGTTAAGCGGGAAGTGCCTAACAACATTTTTAGTAGTCCTCGTAGGACTATGTACGCTTTGTCGTCTTAACGACTTTAGAGTGGCAATTAGGCGCGAAGTACTCAACAACTTTTTTAGTATTCCTCATAGGATTATGTACGCTTTATCGTCTTAACGACCTTAGAGAGGCAATTAGGCGCGAAGTGCCCAATAACTTTTTTAGTAGTTCTCGTAGGACTATATACGGCTTGTCATCTTAAACACTTAGAGAGGCAGTTAGGCGCAAAGTTCCCAACAACCTTTTTAATAATCCTCATAGGACTATGTACGCTTTGTTGTCTTAACGACCTTAGAGAGGCAGTTAGGCGCGAAGTGCCTAACAACTTTTGTAGTAGTCCTCGTAGGACTATGTACGCCTTATCGTCTTAACGACCTTAGAGAGGTAGTTAGGTGCGAAGTGCCTAACAACTTTTTTAGTAGTCCTTGTAGGATGATGCACACGTTGTCATCTTAACAACCTTTATCGTTGTGAGGACGTCCTACTTCAAAGATGCCTCTAGTATGGTGAGTGTACTTTTACTTTAAAAAGTAACTCTCGTCTTTGCGAGGATGTCCTACTTTAAGGACGCCCCCAGTATAAGTGTGCTTTTACTTTAAAAAGTGACTCTCGTCTTTACGAGAATGTCCTACTTCAAGGGCGCCCCCAGTATAGTGAGTAGACTTTTACTTTAAAAAGTGACTCTCGTCTTTGCGAGGACGTCCTACTTCAAGGATCCCCCCCAGTATGGGGATTACATTTTTTTTTTCAAAAAATAACTCTCATCTTTGCGAGGATGTCCTACTTCAAGGACTCCCCCAGTATGGTAAGTGCACTTTTATTTCAAAAAGTGACTCTCGTCTTTGCGAGGACATCCTACTTCAAGGATCCCCCCCAGTATAGTGAAAAGATTGTGGAGCTGGAATTGAAAGCATATATGTTAGTGAACTATATACATGCATCGTACTGCTACTGATTCCATTTGTGAAGGTTCATTACGTTTCAGAGGGATTTGAGCTCCTATTTGTCACTATTTAGTAGGTAGTAAGCGTTTCCTTTGACCACGAGGGAGATAAGGTCTGGGTCTTCCCAATTAGGCTGGAGTTTACCCCTTTGATGATTGTGAACTATAGGGAAGACTTTCTTCATGACGTAGTCCCCTTCGCAGAACTTCTAAAAGATCACCCGTTTGTTATAGTTTATTTTTAGTGTCTCCTGATACCTGATCATACGGGAGGAAGCTTCCTCTCTAGTTTCGCCTATCGGATCGAGGTTCTTTGTGAGGAGTCGGTTGTTGATCTCACTACCAACAATCAGGGATCTCATAGTATTGGCGATGACATCGGTAGGGAGTACTGCATCGGAGCTATAAGTGAGTATAAACGGGGTGTAGCCCATACTCTTATGCAGCGTCATGCGGTAGGACCACAAGACGTGGGGTAGCTCGTTGACCCATTGGCCTTTGGTCGCATCCAGGCTTTTAATGATGCCATCGATTATTGTTTTACTGATGGCCTCGGCCTATCCATTTACCTGGGGGTATCTAGGGCAGGAGCGCAAATTTTTTATGTTGTAAGGTCGATCAAATTCTGTGACCTTGCTGCCCCCGAATTGTGCACCATTGTCGGTCATCAGAACTGTGGGGACACCGAACCGGGTGATGATGTGCTTCCATAAGAAGGTTATTGCCTCTTTACCCCTAATACGAGTGAGGGGTATCGCTTTGACCCATTTGGTAAAGTAGTCTGTCGCAACCAATAACCATTGATGCCTCCCGCTCGCTTTGAGGAGTGCCCCGACGATGTCCAATCCCCATTTGGCAAATGGCTAAGGGCTAGTGACTGTATGGAGGTCGATGGCTGGGGCGTGGATAAGGTGCCCATAGAACTGACATTTGCCATACTTTTGCACATACGTTATGAAGTCTTGTCGCATTGTAGGCCAGTACAATCCTTGTGTTCGAACTCGATTAGCCATAGAGTGGCCCGCTGTGTGCGCCTCCCACAAGCGCCTTTATAGATTTCTGCGATGACTTATTGTACCCTTTCCCCAGTGATACATGTGGGGTGTGGAGCATAAAGGCTCACCCGGTAGAGTTTTTCATTAATGACTATATATTTTATTGTTATGTTACAGAGGCTTTCAGCGGCCGACCGGTCTGCGAGGAGGATGTGGTGTTCCCCGAGGAAGTCAAGAAACGGCTTGCTCCAATCGATATTTACGGGGGCGACTGAGCTATCGGTTTACATGGACGTTACCAGATACTCAAGTATGCTAGGTTTGTCAAGGATCTCCTCCTGAATAACCCAGAGCCTGTCACCAATAATTCTTGTTAAGTATGCGAGGGTGTCAAAGTTCCTATTCTTATTGCACTAAATGTACTCGAGGTTGACCTTTCTGAACATGCTCAGTTGTTGTTTAAGAATTTTCATATAGTCAGACATTCTGCCATTGGCCTGGAATGTCGCGCTATGCTGGTTAACAACTAGCTGCAAGTCGGTAAAGATAAAAATTTATTCCACTCCCAGGGACAACGCTGAATCTATCTCACACAATAATGCCTCGTATTCTGCTTCATTGTTAATGAGGGGGAAGTCAACCCGTATGGCTTTCTTAATTTTATCATCGGTTGGAGTAACCAACACTATCCCCAAACTTGAGCCACCCACGTTAACAAAACCGTCCGTGTATAGCCACCACCCCTTAGTGTAAGCCGGTTGTTGTCATCCAGATGAGAGCCATGGTCGTCGTCCTCTTTGTTGTGCCAGTTATCATCATTAATGGGGAGGTCAGCGAGGAAGTTAGCGACCGCTTGTCTTTTGATAGCAAACCTCGTCTCAAAGCGTATGTCAAATTCCTCTGGAGTGATTGCCCATTTTGCGATGCGGCAAGTTTGATCTTTTATGGTGAATACCTCTCCCAAAGGTTGGGCGGTGATGACCTTGATTCGATGGGCATGAAAGTACAGTTATAACTTCTGTAAGGCGTATACCAGGGCAAAGGCCTATTTTTC
This sequence comes from Kingdonia uniflora, assembly GCA_014058105.1. Classification (NCBI taxonomy): domain Eukaryota; kingdom Viridiplantae; phylum Streptophyta; class Magnoliopsida; order Ranunculales; family Circaeasteraceae; genus Kingdonia; species Kingdonia uniflora. The sequence continues at coordinate 537,018 of JACGCM010000563.1, forward strand.
TTTTGTAGAGTATCAGAGTTCCACTCCCAAGAGGGTTTTACTGATGAAGTATACGGGTTTCTCAGTTCGGTTATCCATACGAACGTGGACTGCGCAGATAGATTTATCTGTATTCCCCAGATACAAGCCTAGCAACTCGTATTCTTTTGGTGCACTGAGGATTGGGGGGTGGCCAAGTATCGCAACATGTCTTGGAAAGCTGCCTCGTATTCATTGTTCCATTGGTAGTTTTTGTTATCACATATACATTGGAATAGAGGATGGCATTTGTAGGAGACTTTGTAAATAATGTGGCAAAGTGCGGCAATTTTTCCCATGAGTGCTTGAACCTGTTTCAGCGTCCGTGGTGAGGGCATATAGGCGAGGGTACGGATCTGATCAGGGTCATCCTTAATGCCTCGCTGAGTGACTAGGTACCCAAAGAACTTCCCCGAGGAGACTTTAAAGTTGCATTTCTCAGAGTTTAATTGCATCTTTTAGGATTGCAGCTTTGTAAAGATGATCTTAAGGTTGTTAAGATGGTCGGTGCTCAGCCTGCTCTTTATGAGCATGTCATTAATGTAGAGTTTAAAGAATTATCCCTAATTGATCTTTAAACATGGCGGTGACTAGGCGCTGGTAAGTGGATCCTGCATTCTTCAGGCTGAAGGGCATGCAGTATAACAGTAAAGGTTATGCTCAGTGGTGAAGGAAGTGCATTCTTGCTTCTCGGCTGCCAATACTATTTGGTTGTACCCGGACTAACTGTCCATAAAATACAATTGCTTGTGTCCGGCCATGGAATCAACCAGTCTGGTGATAAGGGGCATAGGAAAGCTATCCTTCAGACAATGTCTATTGCGGTTGGTAAAATCGATGTAGACCCGCATTTTACCATTTTCTTAGGGACAACCACCACATTGGCTACCCATCGTGGGCAGTCCATGGGTCGGATAAACCCTGCCACCTATAGTAACTCTTGGATCTCGTCATTTATGGCTCCCCGTAATCTTGGGGCTGTTCCGCGCAGTTTCTGTTTGACGGGGGTAGCTTTGTCGTTAACGTGCAAGTGATGATAGACCACATCGGGGTCTATACCCAACATTTCGTCGAACGACCATACGAAGATATATTTGTACTGCTGGAGGAGGGTTATAAGGTCTGAACGCTCGTCATCTGTCAATAAGGAACTAATATACGTTGTTCTCGTGGGGCCATCATGGGTAATCTTATCGACCGGTTCCACAAGAGGCGGTGTCCAGTCTCTGCTGAACGTGCTTACAACTGTATGGTTCTAATTAGAGGGTTGTGCATCTATTTTTATTGGCATGTTTGGGCATCGAGGAATGGGGGACGAGTCCACCGCCATGAGCTCGTTCCCTGTTTACTGCTAGTTCTCAGTGGCAATATTCTTCCCTTTTTTCACGAACTTCTCACGGTCCACCAATTGTTTTAGAGAGTTGGCGTAGAAAATACGGGCCGTGACTTGGCAACCTCGTATCTGGTACGGGATAAATTTTTTGGGGAAGCATATTACTTGATGATAGGAAGATAAGACTGTCTTCATAGCGTGGATCCAGTCCTATCCCAGGATACCGCTGGAATGGACTGTGGGGCTGTTGATGACGACAAACGTAGTGGGTACCACAATTGGTCCGGCCTGTACCTGAGTGACGAGCTCCCCCATGTCCCGTTCAGTAGACCTGTTAACGCCTGAGACCTCTATTTTGGATGGTGCCAGACAATCTTGCATGCTCATGTTTTTGTGGGCGTCATAATACAAGATGTTTTTGAGGGCATCATAATACAGTATATGCTTAAACGAGGACACCCCCTATTACGATCCAAATAACTAAAATGTCATCATGTAGATGGGAGACTGAACCAAGGTCATTGTCGATGAAATAGATTGCTTGCTCGTATGGCATCGCGGTGCCCGCCTCAATGTCGTGGGCCACACATTGGTTCTCAGTGAGATGATAACGCTACCTTGTGGAGTTGGAAATTGTATGCCGTGATGGTGCTTTGTTGAGATCCCTAGGATCATTTTGTACACTGCCACATGCGGATGTGCATGTATGGTTATTGTGGGCTGGTCGAGGGGTTTGTGGGGGATTCTGTCGGTAGGTGGGATTGGCCGCTTGAGATACTGGGTATAACGCCCTTGGCGGAACCAAGTCTCAGCGATATTAATAAGATCATAACACTCCTTGGTTGAGTAGTCATGGATGTCGCGGTGTGCGCAGTATGGGTGTCCGGGAAGGTTAGGCTTTGGATGCAGTTTCCTATAGTCGGGGTCATTCTTGATGATGAGGAGGAGATCTGCCTGTATGGGAATAAGGTCACTAGGGGAATACCATTCCCAGAATGGGGTTCTGGGTTGTATATCATGTAGGGGCTCCATTTTAACTTGGGGACCATGTCACATGCGCCTTTTGTTCCTGCCATCCTCAAGGTCGCGTTGCAGATCCCTCGAGTGTTTTGAAGTGTCGGGACAAGCTTCAGGCGAGGGTATGGAAGTTGTACTAAGGTGGGTGGCTATTTGCGAAGTAGAAGCTCGATTGTCGGCCTCCACGTTCAGGTATTTTTGGACTTTCTCATAAAGTTTCTCGAGTATTTCGGGGCACTTCATGTACAAGGCCTCATAGAGTTTAGAACCAGGAAGGTAAGCGCCCATGAAAGTAAGATAGGTAGTTAGGGTATCGAACCATTCAATGAGGGTGAGCTCACTCTTAAACCTTGAGAGAAAGGAGTCGATGGTTTCACTGACCTGTTGATTCAAAGAAAATAGCTCTGTTAACTATTTCTTGGATTGCTGGTTGTGTAGTTACTTCTTGATGAAAGCCAGTGAGAGTTGCTCAAACGGTGGGATAGAGTTGGGTTCGAGACTCCAAAACCAAGCGAGGGCCCCATCCGACAAGGCCGAGGGGAACAAGCAGCACATGTGCTCGTCAGTTTGATGTTGTAGGTCGATACTGTACTAAAATTTGCAAAGGTGTTGGCCTAGGTATTGGCTCCCGGTAAAGGCCTCTATCTTTGTCCAGGAGTAGCTCTAGTCCACGACGTAGCTCCGGATGGCTGCCGTAAGAGGTGTGTTGTGGATCTGACAGAGGGTCTCCTTGGTTAAGTCGCCTAGTAGGATAAATACCTTGCATATTTTTTACTATCGCCTCCACAGAGGTGGCCATTAATGGCAGTTGGTTGTTGATGGCGGTGTCCTGTTTGTTGGCGAACCCACCTATGGTGGATGATTCGTCGTAGTAGCTCTAGTTGTATTGTTCGTTAGGTGGTTTGTAAGGAGGCGTATCGGGGTACTGGTCATGAAATTGGCCGTGGTAGGTGAGATGTCGTTGAGCGTGGGGTCGGTAGCCGTGCCCAGGTGGGTAAGAGGGGTCATTGGGGCTGTATGGTTAGTGCCACTATGGGGGGATTGCATAGCCGTCATCATGCCAGGCTCCGAAGTCTGCTGCTGGAGCAGAGGGTCGCATTTCACCATACTACGGGGGGAAGCGACCGGGTGGCGGCGGGTCATTATAGCTAAGTTGGTAAATGAGTCGCTGCTGGGGTAGGCCTATCACATGGTGTACAGGGATGGTGGTGGTATAGTGGAGCGATGGAGGACTAGGGTTACTGGTTGTCCTCGAGGCGGCGGGTACAGGTGGTAAAGTGGTATAGGTTGGTGCTCGTATACCGGGTTGTAAACTAGGGGCAAAATGCTGCCACTGGGTGTAGCTTCATTGGGTGTAGACTCACTGACAGATGCGGAGACCGCCAGGCCGCCTAAAGGCTGCTGAGGTCCAGCGATAAGGGCATCGCGTAATTCATCGTTGGCCAGATAGAGTTGGCAGATTTGGTCCTCCTTAGCAGACATCTTCTCTTGTAACTGTAACAACGTAGCTCGCACCTCAGCCATAGCCTACTCTTGGGACTAGTTTTGGGTAGAAACCACCATCTTTTCTCAGTAAAGGTTGAAGGTAGGAATGCAGACAACGCCAATTGTAGTTCTATGATTTCTCTCAGGGATAACAATGAGTGTATAATCATTTTAGGCTTAATACTTCCCACTGGAGGGCACCACTTGCCTCTCTCTAAGTTTCTCTCCGTCTCCTTGACTTAGCTAATTCTCTCTAGAAGAAGAAGAGGAAAAGACAGCAGCAGATGAAGAATATCCCCTTAGGTTACCTCTCCACCTCTACTTATAGGGAGGGTTTAACCTAGGAGTGCCCCTGCTCACATACTTTATGTAATTCCTAAGATGTTCCTTCAGGGTCGTAGGCTTCTACATTTCCATGTGGGAAGAGGGGCTAATGGATGGCTCTTCATCGGTTGTGCTCGCAACGGCTCTACGGTCGTAAGGCGAGTCCCAGCCCAAGACCTACTTGTCGTTAGCTGGGAGCTCGCGGGACGACCTGGCCGGTCGGCGCCAGCTAGAGTTTTTTTATTTATAGTGGAGGGGTCGTTCAGCGACCTTCCACCTCGTGGTTAGCGGGAGCGTGCTCCTACAGCTGGTGAAGACTCAGTCTATACTAAGAGTAGTGAGTCAGAGGTTAACAAGGCTGGTCTTAGCTCAGGTGTAAAAAAATTGAAAAAGAAGAAATAGCCACGCTCGCTAGAGTATCGTTATTGGTACTATCTCAGCAAAAGGTCTGTTACGCAGGGAAGCCCTAATATGAAGGATCACGTTGGTGCTAAGTTTCTCGAGCTTCCTTCTAGTGGTAATTCATGGTGTTGCTACCCGCTACGAGTTTGTGGCTACTGGTATCAGAGAAAGCCAGGAGATTTCACAGTTAAGTATAATTTCTTAAATCTGAGGTCGCCCTTGAAATAACGCAAGGAATCCTTCAAGAGAAATAAGCCTTATGAGGGCGTTAGGGAACTACCCGGAGCTCTGTAAGAGTTTTGATGCCAGGAAGACTTGTTGGAAAAGGAAACATGTGAATTCTACTCCCTCGCCGGTAGAGTTATCTGTTGATACTGTTGAGCAGTGTAAACTTGATTTGTGAGTTTCCTCTTTTAAAAGTGATGAAATTGCTGATCTTTTGTTGGAAAAATGATGCATAGACAGCTTCCCAACCTCAACATTATTGCGAAGCTTAATGATGGTGGATCTGGCCGGCTTAGCAACCCTCCCAGGTTGTCCCCTTCTGCGCCTTGCCAGGATAAGAATATCAGGGTTTCATCGACCCAGGCTGTTAATGTTGAGAAGTTAAACCTTGGGAATAAGAAAAGACGGACTGGGTCGGAGATCCCTCATTCTAAGAGTTTGAAGATAACGGGGTTCTTCATTGTTGATGCTAACCAGATAGAGGCACCTAAGACGTTCTTGAGTATCGAGTCACCGATGACGAATGTGGCCTATGCATCCAAGTGTTTTGACACCATGGACAAGTATCTACATGAGGCATCCTTTCATTTTTATGTTTGTTACACTGCCTTGGTTTTTTGTTGACTAACTATTCTACCTTCTATAATTATTGTTTACCCTTTGAAGATAATTTTCTATGCCCAACAGGCTTTGTTGAGCAACACTGTCACAAAAAGCAAGGCGATCGCGAATGAGAAAAAGATGATGGAGCTGCGGTTTGAACTTAAGGTTGCTCAAGTCGAGGCATCTCGCTGGAAAAATGCTGTAAGAAAGGCCCAAAATGCTGAGATGAAGTTAAAACTTGACTTGTCTACTAAAACACAAAAAGCCAAGAAGGTAATAGACCAGCATGTGGGGCATATTACTGACTTGGAGGCTCAGGTAGCTACTGCGAAGGATGATAAGAAGGAACTGGTGGGGCGTACTTAAGTTGAAGCCATGATTAAAATGACCCATAATGTTGATAAGTATGAGATCTGCCCCTATCTTGTTCACTTTCCTGACGACCACGCTAAGCGAAACATCAAGTCGATCTAAATGCTGGTTTGGCTGACACTCCTTCTACGAGTACTATTTTCGAGCTTTGTCCTGACAAAGACAAACCTGATAAGACTGACGGCAAGCTTCTAAGCCACCATCTCAGAGATTGAAGTTTGTGAGAATGACCATGATTTGGAATTCTTCTTTGAGAAAATTTAGATGGTTTTCTTTAAAACCAAGCATGGTTTTCAGTTCATTAATGATCATAGTTTCAGGATCTTTAATAAATTCAAAAATAATTTCTTGACCTTGGAATTTATAAAATATCCCTTTTTGATCAATCTTATGTAGGGGCTTAAGAACATTTAGAAATGGGGTACCAAGTATGACTTGCTGTTGTAGATTTCAGACTAAAAGTAAGGTAGAAGGAATACATGTACCTTTATTTTAGATAAACACTTCTGAAAGTTTGTACTAGATATTCATCCTGTTACCACTAGTAGAGGTAAGAGATTGAACTATTTTTTTGAAATAAGTAGATTCATCGGTTTTAAAAACAGACAGTTGGTCCTTCATCTCAAAAAGTAGAACCACAATGTCTTAGCTACCTAGGACGCGTGCAGGATGTGAGAATTGCAAAGCACTAGTGCACTCATAATGATTACCTCTAGGCTACCTTCTTTCTGTGAATGGTCTTTGGTCAAAAAAATACCCCTGGCTCAGTTCCAGCCGAGCGCTAACCTGCGGCGAGACAGTTAACCCTGGAGTGGCGCACATAGACCCTCTAAAAAAACAATGACCTATGAGAGGCTTCGTAGACGAAGGACCAATCATGCACGTTGGTCCTTCGTCTCACATCAATCTGTCGTAAGTCATATGACTATTAATGAGATGAAAAGAAGAAACTCCACATCCACATATAGAGCACTTTGTGTCATTGCTAAACTGCTTGTTTTGACGCATGAGTTTCACTCGATAGCCATAGCTCATCCTTTTTGACCTTCCTAGAGCTGCACCTTTACCTTAAAAAAAACTCATAGAGATTCTGATGTGAACATCGTCCATACTCATTTCACAAATGCCTTCAGTGTCGTTCTAATTTACTTTATGTTATGCTGTAGCTTGTTTTAGGAGTTTCTAGTATTTCGTTTGTTTCTATTTTGGAGAGATATTGGGAAATATTCTAGGAAAGATATCCTAGGATTCTAGGATATACAGAAGAAGGTAGTGTAACCTTTTATTTGGTGGTTGATAAGAGAATAAAGAATAGCTAAGTTTATGATTATTTTGAGTTTTAGTGTTTAGAGAAAACCCTAATTTTAATTAGGTTTTCGTAATCTTCAAGTTTTCGCTTCCGCGACTTGATTTTATGTCAAATTGGTATCTGTGGGAGCTTTGTTCCACGAAAAGAGTGATGTTTAGAGTTTCGAGAAAAGTTAAGTTATAGATATCTACGATGTCTCTTATAAGAGCTTCGGCGAAAAAGGATGCCAAGAATACCGCGTAAGCAATCGCGACACTTAAGAATCAACTTGGTGAGTTCGTCAACGTCGCCGTAAATTCCGGCACGTTACAACTACCCCTACCTCAACACTCTCCTCTGGGTGTATTAGAGATCAACCCCTAAGTTGGGAGTAGCAAAACCGTTACGGAGAACACGGTCAAGGAAAACCCACGTGCCGAATTAGGAGAAGTGACATAGATCCCCGTAATCGGTGCCGTAAGTGGGACCGATGAAGTCAAGGTTATCGTTAACATGAAAACCAGGGATCCCAGGGTTCTGATAGTCATTACGACCGTCGTTGTCACAGATACAGATTCACAAAAGGTTAACACCGAGATTTTTGCTCAAGGCTTAAAAGCGACCAATGTTGTAGCCTCGAACGGAGTGATCGACAGAGCCAAAGGGGGCTTGCTAAAGTCTTTTGGGGGCAAGATTGTAGTCGGATCATCGAGGATTATCGGCACAAGAACTGGCAGTTTACAGAGGTGTGGGAGAGAAGAAGCCAAACATGGGTGACACGTGGGTTACAAGCCACTAAGGATCCAACCCAGGCCAAAGTCCAAGCCTGAGCCAGACCTAGGCCCGAGTATTAACCTAGTCCAGGCCGTCTTCACAAGAGGACAACCTGAACTGAGAAAAAGGAGGCAGACACGAAATTTGGAGGCTCTAGCTTGAGCAGGAGCTCAAGGTTTCTAAGTTAGGGGAGCCATGATCGAGGATGATCCCATAGAAAGATACCCCAAACAAGGTTCTCCTCTTTGTTAGAAAGTTGACTCCTTTAGAAAGTAGGACCCCTATTTTAATTACTTTTTCAATGAAGTCTAATTCATCAAGAAGTAGGAATCTTAATTATTTGAGGAATACACTCCTTGTTGGAGTAGAATTCTATTGTAGAAGTAGAAGATTTCTACTTCTATATATAGACTAATTGTAATAAGAGTAAGATTTTAATTCCACTCTATAAACAGGCATTGCAACCCTAAAAGGGGCAGTCGAGCCTCTTTATATTGTAATCATCTTTCAGCAATAAAGAGTAAAAACCTAGAGGAAATTTTCTCGAATTCAAATTGTGATTGTTCTTTCTTATTTTTTATATTTTAAGTGTTCCTACTATTAGATTGGGGATTAACATGGTTTAGATGTCGTTCGTGTTCCTCATAAGATCTGAAATTTATAAGGATATCATCAATAAAGGCAATCATGAACTGATCCAAGTATTCATGAAACACCGATTCATCAAGTCCATAAATGCAGTTAGGGAGTTAGTAAACCCAAATGACATCACTAAGAACTCGCAGTGCCCATACCTTGTACTAAGCATTATTTTATGGACATCTCCTTCCCTAATCCCGAATTGATGATAACTTGCTCTTAATTCAAGCTTTAAAAACTATTGTACTCCCCCAAGTTGATCGAATAATTTACCTATTCAAGGTATTGGATGTTTGTTTTTAATTGTTACCCGATTCAGCTTACGACAATCTATACACATTTGTAACGAGTTATCCTTCTTTTTAGCAACAAGACTGAACCCTATGGCCAAACAATTGGTCTAATGAAATCCAAACTTTGAAGTTCTTAAATTTGGGCCTTTAACTCATGAAGCTTCAACGGTGCCATTTGGTAAGGTGTAACCGAGATGGGCCGGGTTTCATTCATAGATCTAAGTCAATTGGAACTCTATCTCACGATGGGGTGGTAGATAAGGTAGATTCTCTGGAAACACATCAACAAAATTAGACACCACTTGAATAATTTCATGCGCTAACTTTGATTTCCTTTTCTTCTATTATGCTAAACAATAAACTGCATGAGATCTTATCATAAGGGTGCGCCAATTGCTTACTCGAACTTGATGTAAGAATTGCGATTCGCTGCCCTTAAAGCTGAAGATTTTAACTCCTGGAATATAAAAAACAACATGTTTCTTGAAACAATCAACATAAGGATGGTATGTTACCAAGTGGCGGAGCCAGGAAATCATGTGAGTGGGGGAAAAGTAATTCAAGTAAATAATAGTTGGGGGCTCGGGGCGTGAGGTCCAATTTCTTTTTAAGATGGTGTAAAGATATACATAAACTTTATTTTCAATTCTAATCATACTCTAAGCAACTAGATATGGAGTTATAGTGTACTTAATTATATCTTTAACATCCATTACAAAATTTAGATTTTTTTTTTAAAGGAATTACAAGCTGATAACAAACAAATAAGGAGAAGATTTTGGATATAGAGAACGAAGTAAGGAGAATATTTTGGTAATAAAGAGCCTAAGTTATAAAGTAGATGGAATAAAAGAGAAATATTTGATATAACTTTAGGAAAAATATATTAGGAGAATAAAAAGGAAATAAAGTAGGGAATTTCGTAGAGAGTAACTATTTTGGCCTAAAAACATGGTACTAATAAGGTTACAAATTGATTTTTCCCCAAAAATTCAATGGGGGAGCTGCCCCCACTAGTCCTCATATAGCTCCGCCAGTGTTGCCAACCAACTCATGCTGTGTATTACATCAAAATCCTAGATATCCATGACATTCAAGTCCGTTTCTAACATGTAGTCTCCAAAGTGAATGGAACAACCCTTACAGATTTCATCAATTCATAGCAACCCTTCACATTAGAGTTTTAAATAAAAAATATAAGTATGGAAGACAAGAACTATACCTTCAACCATGGCATTAATTGCCTAATCATCTAGTTCTGCAACTGAAAACAACCTACCTTTTGCGGATCTTTTGGGATAATTCATGGCTAAGTGTCAGGTTGCCCCACATGCCCTAATGCCTGAAGCTTGTGTACCCTGAAATGAAGGACTTTGTTGTTGCTTCTGACCGCTAGATGGATTCGATGATGATGTACAAGATTAATACCTAATAGTTCCCTTCTTATTTTGTTCAACCCATAGTGCCGAAACAACTAACTCTGTAAAAGTGAAATCTTGGACTATATATCATGTTGAGAATCGAGGTAGCTAATCTTAATTCCGTGACAAGAGTGAAACGCTAAACTTGCCAAGTAAGAAATTAACCAACGAAGAACAAAACATAACCATAAAGATTTACCTAGAGGAGGGAAGTGGAAAACCCCTTCGGATGAAAAACCACTCCCCGCGATCAATCTACTATCAATCTTATAAGTTAGAATTGATCTCTCAAGCTTTAATGAATCTCTCAAACCCTAGTTTTCTCTCAAGGATTAAACTCATAGATCACCTAAGAAACACTCTAAGTATCCCTTATATACTTGGGAAGAGTTTACAAAAGTTAGGGCTTGAAGTGTGAATCATGAGGTAAGCAAACGACCAAACTTTTCTTGAAAAAATTGAGAATACTATGTTAATTCGAACAGAGACTAAAGTCTATTCTGACAAACATGTTTCTGAGACCTCTGTTTGAATAAAGACTAAGGTTTATTTGAGCAGACCTCTGGCTGAAATTTTTATTTAACAGTGATAAAAGTCTATTCGAATAGAGAGATATTTGCCTCTTCTGTTCGAACAGACTAAAACCTTATTTAAACAAAATGCCAAATAATCACCCGTATGATCTTTTCCTTCGTCTTTGACCCTCGTTCATCCCCACGATCATAATGAACTTCTAAGAAACCAATTCAAATTTATTACTTAACAATCTCCCACTTGAAATCAAATTTACCGTAACCTATCTCCAGATCTCAACAATAAATTGCTCGCGTTACCCGGACCTTCAACCATGAAGACCTACAGAAGTTGCACACGTCGTCATCTTCTGGAATGTTACCACCTTCGTAAACATATCGACCAGATTCACATCAGTATGAATCTTTTCAAACTTCAGCACACCATCCTCGAGGAGCAAACATATATATTGATATCGAATATCAATATGTTTGGCCATAAGAGTAAAAATTTGTAATCTTCGCTAAGTGTATCGCACTTTGACTATCGCTATACAACTTAGGAAGATGTTGTTCTTTGTCGAGCTATTTCATCAACCCTTTAAGCTAAACCATATCCTTGCAAGCTTCCGTAGCCGTAACATATTATGCCTCCATCGTAGACAAAGCTACTATCCTCTATAGCTACAAAACCCAAGTAGTCGTACCACTTTCCAATATAAATACGGAGCCACTAATACACTTTTGCCTAATAATGCCACCCGCCATATTAGAATCAATAAAACCCTGTAAGCATATATGAGAACTCCCATAACATAATGTCATATCCTGGGTCCTATTTAGATACCTAAGTATCCATTTCACAACTTTCCAATGTTATCTGCCTAGATTACTCATAAGTACATAAGACTACCACCGCTGATGAATAATGACCTTTTTTGCATATTATTGCGATCTTTTTGCATCTTCGGACAACACTACTTTGATAATTTAAAGTGACCTCCCAATGGTGTATTAATTAACAACCTTAGAACCATCCATATTAAGCCACTTAAGTACTTTGCCGATGTACTCAACTTGAGATACCTTAATTTCTCGCCACTTTCTATCTCGTATAATACGCATACCAATAACTTATTTTGTTGCACCCAAGTCCTTCATAGAAAACTCTCGAAACAACTGTTCCTTCAACTTAATAATTAATCCCATGTCAGGACTTGCTACCAATATATCATCTACATACAGAAGTAGAATGATATATGAGTTTCCTGTATTCTTGATAAAACAATAGTGATCCGCATTGCATTTCAAAAAAAAAAATTGGACATAAACTGATCGAACATCAAATACCACTGCTTCGGAGCTTATTTCAAGCCATATAAGCTCCTCGTGAGCCTACGCACTAGATCTTCTTTCTCTTTATCTATATACCTTTTTAGCTGCTTTATATAGATTTCTTCATCAAGAATACTGTGAAGAAATACTGTCTTGACATCAAGCTACTTAAGATGTAAATCTTTAATTATAATTATATTAATCAGAACCTGAATAGTAGACATCTTTGCAATAGGAGCAAATATCTCACCAAAATTGACATCTTCTTTCTGCTGAAAGCCCTTTACCACAAGTCTAGCCTTGAATCTCTTCCAACCATCATATTCCTGCTTTAGTCTGTATGCCTACTTGTTTTGTAATGGTCTCTTCTATTTTAGTAAATGAACTAAGTCTTAAGTTTAATTTACTGATAGTGACTATATTTTATCATCCATAGTGAGCCCCCACTTTCTCTTGGCTTCCACATCTAAAGCCTCCTCGTAATATTCTAGTTCACTACCATCCATAAGTAACAAACGATGTAGGGAGTTAACGTTCCTAGTCAGAGTTTTTATGTTTCTCGGCTCCTTTTGAAGTGCTATTGGAATGTCTAAATCATTAGGTTTATTACTTTGATCCGGTGGATCAAACTCAATCGCGGCTTCTTCTTCAACCTCTTGAGAGGGTTCAAATTCAATGTCGATACTTTATGTTGCTTAACTTTGATTCCTTTCCATAGATACTATGAAGTCTTTATACAAAACTTCCTCATTGAATGTAACATTTCAGCTCCGAATGACATTTTAATTCTTCGCATCCCAAAATCGGCACCCAAACTCATCACCACCATATCCAATAAATATGCACTTCATTGACATTACATCCAACTTGGTCCTTATATATAAATTATCAAGCACATATGAGGTACAACAAAAAATACGGAAGTATAAAACGCTTACCTCTTTACCGTCCCATGTTTCTTTAGGCAATCCAAATTCCAAAGTCGTCAAAGGCCCCCAATTTATCAAGTACGTTGCCATACTAACCGTATCCGCCCAAAACATTTTGGCAATCTTGCATTAAGTCTCATACTCCTTGCCCTTTCATTTATGGTTTAGTTAATGCGTTCAGTAGTACCATTTTGTTGTGGCGTTCTAAGAATAGTCTTTTGTTGCCTAATCTCATATGATGCTCAAAAGTCTTCAAACTCATCACTACAACACTCACCCTCGTTATCTAACCTAAGATACTTTATTTTTAAGCCGGTTTTAGTTTTAACTAGAGCCTTCCACTTAATGAGCTTAACAAACACATCCGATTTGTTCTTGACAAAGTAGACCTACAATTTACGAGTTGCATCATCGATGAAAGTAACATAATAATGAGAACTACCAAGAGAATACACCTTGGTTGGCCCCCATACATCTATATAAACAAGATCCAGTTTTTCAAATTATCTTGACCTTCCGGTTATTTTGAAATTAACCTTCTTTTATTTTGCAAGAGCACACTCTTCACAAAACTTAAGATCCACCTCATCAAGACCCTTTAACTTTCCCTTACTAACCATCATCTTCATCCCTTGCTCACTCATGTGATCGAGTCATTTATGCTAAGTACTTACATCAATCCCCGGAGTGGTTACACAAATAGTAGAAATAGTGTCTTGCATTTTATACAATATTCCTTGCCTTAATCCTTGAACTACAACCATAGCTCCTTTTGTGACTGTAGTGACGTGTTTTTCGAAAGGAGAATTTTGCCAATACTTATTCATAAAGAGAATGCAATAAAGACTTAATAGACAAGATTTTATGCGGAAAGCTCAGTAAAAGCTGAGAAAAACCACGGCCTCAAGGAGGATTTTAATGTAAAATCTAGTATATTGTTAGTTATTACAAATTTTGGAGTGATACTAGAGTTAAGAAGTAGCAATGGCAAAGTTGCGAATCTCCATTCTGAATAATCTATTATCTGCCTGTATTTATAGTAGATACAAACAGTTTACAAAAAGAAAGAAACAATCTCCTATTTTGGGAGGAGATGGCGTACTTCACGGATTTCTAACAACTCTCTTTTGACCAAGTGCAACGGCTATTTTTGGTAGGTCAGGGACTTGGTACGTCTTATCAAATGCTATCTGTCTTCGATTATGTGTGACTGCTTTGATTTTGTTGTGTTGGCTTACTCTTGCCGAATATGGGGAATATGCTACTACAATCACCCCATTCTCCACATATGTACTTGTTGTTGTGTTGAGAAGATAATTGAAAGCTGAAGAGGTTTGTCAAATATTTTTATAAGTCTTCATTGTCATTTCCGAGGTCAAAGTGAACTGTATCTGGTCTGATCATTCCCGAGGAGCAATTAATACGGTACAATGAATCTCACAGAATAAAGTAGGGTATAAATAGGTAGTATGAGGAGGGTGTTACAGTTATAGTTTGGAAGGATGCCGCCCCAAGTCTGGTATAATGGGTCGCCAGAGAATAAAGATGGTGAGGAATTTTAGGTAAAGTCCTATCCCATACTAGGCCTTGGTAATGTTTTCTTTGATTTTGTCACGGTGTGGAGGGTGGGGGAAGGTATTGTCAGAGGATGTTTGTATCTGTTGGGAACATGTTGGTTACGATGCGGTGATGAAGGTACTAGATTGTATCATTTTGGGGGAGAAGGGATAACTGTTCGTGTTGATGATGAAGGTTTAAAGCTTGGATGGGCGTCCAGGGATCTTGTCGAACGTCGGAGGCTTCTTGCAATATTTTGCTGCCGCTATCTATGGAAGCATCTCTTAGAAGTTCAGTGACTTAAGATTCATTGAGCTTTTTAGGACTGTTGCTCCGAGTGCCAGAACTAATATCAGATTCTGGTGAAAGAGGCTTTAATGTCAGATTCAGGTGAAAAGAAAACACAGAGTAATTAGTCATGTAAGTCAAATGTAAAGATAGTAGTGTAGTTTTGATGTAATGTAATCGAAGGATAAGTATATCGAATGCAATCTGTAGCAGTTAGATTATATAAATAAACGTTATTTTATTCAACTTCTGCTTGTGTGTGTTTATGTTCTTGTCGACTATATATCTATATATGTTTGTATCGACAAAGTTAACTGTGATTAAAGTAAGTTCTGGAATGTCGAAACAACTTGAAGTTCATTTGGTCATGTGTGTCCGGGAAGGGATTTCAATGTTGATTGAGGTAACTTTTGGAAATGTATAGTTCCGAGGTTAATTTAAAGTTGGTTAGTTGACTTTGACTGTGGAGTGCTATAAATAGCCCCTGTTGTTTGAATGAGAATCATTGTGGTTTGAAGATATGGTGAAGACGAGGCCCCAAGCGCGTAATGAGGTATACAGTCGTGTGCAGGCAAAATATTGGGTAATATACAGCAAGTATATCGGCCTCTTGTAGAATGTTGATATTCACTTGGAGGATCTTGAGGAACCTAATTATGACGGTATGAGCGAGGTAGAGTCCAAGGATGTGAGGAGGAATTTATGTTTCACTATCAATTGTAATATTGAACTCCACCTGAGCGTGTGGCTTACATGTGGACACGCGCAAATAAATTAGTAAAGAGAGAAGATGATGCTGCAGTTAGGGGTTTGTAAGTTGAATTTTTGAAAAATTTATGTAAAAGTTATTTTGTTGTTGAAATGAAATAAAGATTTAAATTTTAAGTGACTATGTAGTTGTCGATGTTGCATTGTGGAATATTGTTTATTGTTGAATAAATTTTTAGTTGGTAAATGTTAGAATATCAGACTGATGAGTAATAGTCGAATGCGAATAATTTTTTTTAAGTTGTTGTCAAATGTGTTCCCGAAATGTAGGGGCTTGCAAATTAGATAACAATGGGTGGGGGGGATGAGATGAGGGTATGCAATTATGGAAAGGTGTTTTCCTTTGGGTGAAAGTTGGGAGTATAAAGAAAATGATGTGCAGTATCTTTGCGAAAAAAATTAGGTGTGCAATGTTGAGTATGCACCTTGCAGAAGAAATTCTTCTAAATATGGAAGGGTTGGGACAAGAATGTAGAGGTTTATTGATGCTGTGAAGGCGAAGGGTCAAAGACTTCGAGAAAAGACGTGCAAGGCATTATGCCCGAGTAGTGGAACAGTCACGAAGCGATGTGATGAATAGTCACGTGAGGTCTATAAAAAGCTCATGTGTGGGCGACTGTTCACATTTTACAAACTCTGAAGAAAACTTGTCCAGTGCGAATTCTCTGCTTTCGCTACTAGGATTATTGCCAACAATTGGGAAGGAGGAGATTGCCATGTTGATCGAAAGAGCAAAGTGGGCTAAAGAGAGGGATACAGAAGCAGCGAGGTTACAAGGTTAGTAACTGCTATAGATTTATATTGTTCTTTGCTTGGTTCTTGTTGTGCAATGGTAGATGTAGATTGATATAGGGTAAATGTAGAAGGACATGTGTATCATGAGGAGGATGTGTTTGTAGATTTGAAATGGGGCTAGGGTTTGTGACAGATATGATGGAGTTAGGGTTATCGACTGTGAATGGTATGTATTTTGATGGTAATGGAGTTGCAGTGGTTAATAAAGGGGATTGTAGGGGATGATGGGGCGTAATTGGAGGTGAGTGGTGGAGAAAGAACTGTTTGCGGGGCAGTGGAGATTGCGTGATACTAGGGATTTAGTTGGGTTGGTATCGAGGAAGTTGGGATTTCGTGCCCAAGTAGTTTTAGATATGGCCAAAATTATCGTTGGGAAGGGCGATATCCGTCGTTTGAAAGTTTGCTGTTTTGGCGGGAAACAGTCTGAGTTTCTTCGAGAACTTTTGATTTCCTGAAAGTGGAGCAAATAAATATTTAATAATTGCTTGATGTTTTAATCAGAATAAATAAAAATTTATCGAGTACTGAACATAGTGTAGTAGTCGATGTATATGACTTGGAAAAGTCATATAAGTGTATCAAGAACTTTACGGAGTAAACAAATTGTAATAATCATAGTAGTAGACAGTACGTTGAGAATGATATGTTGGAGATTATTCTTGACAACTATACGAAGATGAATATGTGAACTTATGAACATATATATGTATCGGATATTATAAATACTAACTGTGGAAAAAATATTGAATCTGATTTACAGGTTATTTAAAATGGCTGAACCAATTCAAAATGATTAGAAAGATATATACGCGAATCTTGAAGACGTAGTGCCCCAGATGATTAATGTAAGTACATGTGTACAACAGTTGGGAAGGAAATATAGGGTAGGGTCGAGTAGTACAGATCTAGGTAGCGTAGAACAGTTTAGGGTGGCACCTATGGTTGTCAAACTATCTGATGAAGAGGCTACGGAGATGGATGTAGATCACAACCCCCAAGCTAGTGATCGAGAAGGTAGTAGGGCTGGGGAAGAAGATGTGGAAGAGGGTGAGGAGGCATGCTATAGAGAGAGTCCAGAGACCAAAGAAATATTAAGTTTCACAAAAAAGTATTCCAACGGATATAAGGTTAGAGGAATATCACTATGAAATGCTCGACCAGGAAATACCACTAAATGGTATTTTGGTACATCGAGAATAAATTAAGAAAGGGTTGAAACTTCCTCTTAGGTCTGACCAGAAAAAATTGATGAAATATTTTGATGTAGCACCTGGTCAGTTCAATCCGAACGTATATGATTTTTTTAGGGTATGTGGGGCGATAAATGGTCGACTTAAGGCCAGGGGGTAAAATTGATAACAGTCGATGATTTGTGTGTGTACTACACGCTCAAGATGAACCTGTAGAAAGTAGGCTACCGGTACTTGGTGAGGCTTCTCAAGAGACCATTATTTTATGATATAGTGTCAACTGAGGGGTGATACACTGATGAAGGCTTACTTGTTTTTCAGAATTAGGAGTTCGACAAGAAAGACCCCGGGGAACCCCTAAAGAGAAAGACCTTTCACTTAGGTTTGTGGTTAGGTAAATTTAATTGTCGATGTTTAAAGTTTTTGAATGGGATGTGTATTGTTTCTAACTATTTTTTGTTATTTGCAGCTTTGAAAGAGATTAACAGGAAGTCAAAAATAAAAGAAGAGCTGTATAAGGTGAGGAAAGATTTCTTTGGCAGGATCGATAATCTAGTCATCGCCAAGATCACGTGAGCACTATATTCCAAAAGGTCAGTTTAAAAAGGCCGAGGACTAAAGGTTTGGAAGTGCCTGTTATCGACGGAAAGATGTCGACGAAGAACAAGAGGGTTGAAGAAGCTAGCTTGCCACTAGAAAATCCTTCCTTGGCCGGGTACAACACTGATATAGAGATAGATGCCATGTTTCGAGAATCTCTGGGATAGAGTAAGAAGAGGAGGGTGGTAAACTCTGATGTTCCTCCGCTGCTTCCTCACAAGAGGCTTACTCGACAGACGGCAATAGAGGAGGTGGCTGGTACTGCTAAACCAGCTGTTGTGGGGAATGGGCATCCTCCACAGGGTACAGACAGTGTGCTCCCGAAGAAGAGCGTTGGTAGTGAGATGTCGAAGACAAAATTTATCAAAGAGTCTGAGATGGAAATTCAGAAGACCATGGGCTCTTATACGTCTGGGACAGACGAGCTTAAGATGGAGCTGGATGATTGTTTGGTTGGCATTGATAGTTTAAATACATATTTCAGTGAGGGTCAGAGAAATATGTCGAAGGTGAGAAATTTTAATACTTTCATTTTATTGAAAAAACTTGTAGGTCACTCGAATACTCATTATATAACTTTGATGCAGATTATAAAGTTGGTGACTGATGCCATAAACTGCATTGTAGGCAGTAGTGATCTAGCAAATCTGCTTGTGGCCTATAAAAATATAGAGAATGATTTGATCGAGGAGAAAGTTGGGTTGAATGCAACGTTGAACAGGTACAAGCTGGATGCAAAAAAGGCGAAGAAAGCTACGCTTTGTGAAGTAAAGAAAGTGTCAAAGAAAGATAAAAAGGAGGCTTTGGCATTGCAGAAAGCCAACTTTGAAAAGGATGTAAGGGAGTAAATTACCGATGCACGGAAAGCAATGGAGCTAGAGCAGGGCAAGCTTCTCGACGAGGTAAAGGCTCAGATGAATGCAGAGAAACTGGAATGATGTAGGGAAGTGAGGGCCCATATTGTTGGTCAGTACGAGAAGTTAGAGGAAAGGAAAATTTTTTATAAGGGGCTAATAAAATCTGGTGCTGTTGTTTTCGATGATAGCTCAGAAGATGAAATACCCGAGACTCCCGAAGTTCGCGGTGAAACGGAAGCCATTAGTGATATGATGATAGAAGATGATAATGGGCGCCTTGGGGAGGTAGTAGGTGTACAGGTACCCGAAGGTGCTCAGAATGTGAATGAAGTGAGAACTCTCCTGTAGTGTAAAACTTTTCTGTTTGCAGTATTAATATGGTATAAGTATGTAAAAATGGTCAGTGGGACCAATACAATTTTATTTGTGTGTGGAATGATGTGTTTTTTATTTGAAACTTGAAGTTTTGACTTTGCGTAAATATAATGAATCTTGTTTGATAAGAGTAAAGATGATTCATTGTCTGATGTAGATTGGTGAAGTCTGGATAGAGATCAAGTTAAAATAAGAATGATGATTGATTGTCTGATGCACACTTGTTAAGTATGGATCAAGATTAATTAATAACAGTAAAGATGTTTGATTGTCTGATGCATACTGGAAGTATGGATCGAGATCAATTTATAATAGTAAAGATGTTGGATTGTCTGATGCATACTGAAAGTATTGATCGAGTTCAATCCATAATAGTAAAGATGTTTGATTGTCTGATGTATACTAGAAGTATGAATCGAGATTAATCCATAATAGTAAAGATGTTTGATTGTCTGATTCATACTGAAAGTATGGATCGAGATCAATCCAAAATAGGAAAGATGAGTAATTGTCTGATGCATACATGTCAAGTATGGGTCGAGATCATGTCAAAAGTAAAGATGATTGAATGTCTGATGCATACTTGTTAAGTATGGGTCGAGATCAGTTCAAAAGTAAAGATGATTGAATGTTTGAAACATAGATCATGTCAAAAGTAAAGAGTAATTTGAGAGTAAAGATTGTTTATTTCATGGTTGTAAGCGGTTACAGTGTTTATCTTTAAAATAGCTTTAGTTGAGCAGTATTCCACGGATATTCGAGCTGGATTTCATCTTCAGTCATTAGCCAGTAAGTGCCACTATCTATTTTATCGTTGACAATATATTGCCCCTCCCAGTTTTTTGATAACTTTCCTGAATTCCTAGGCCGGGTGTGATCTTGAATTCTTCGAAGGACATGCTCGCTAATGCCAAATTTCCTTTGGCAAACTTTTTTGTTGTAAGCTTTTTTCAATGTGTCATGGTATCGTCCTAGGTTTGCAACGGCTCTGTCTCGGGTTTCTTCTATCTAGCTGAGGTCGCAGAGGAGACCAAGTTCGTTGTCTTCATCTGGGATCTTTCTTTGGGTACTTGGTTGATCGAGGTCTGAAGGTATGACTGCTTCAGTACCGAAGGTCATCATGAAAGGAGTGCAACCAGTTGAAACTCGATGAGTGGTTCGGTAAGCCAAGAAAATACTGAGTAGTTCATCGACCCATCTTCTTTTCTTGTCGTCGAGATACTTTCGTAAACCTGATTTGATGCTTTTGTTAATGGCTTCGGTTTGTCTGTTGCCTTGAGGATAGTATGGTGTGGATGTTGATAGCTGGATTTTGTATTTATGGAGGGACGCAAGTACTTTTGCGCTGATGAATTGTTTTCCATTGTCAGAGCGTATTATTTGTGGGCAGCCAAACCTGGTGATTATGTGTTCCCAAAGGAACTTGATAACCTCATTCTCATCAGTATGGCATAGGGGAATAACTTCAACCCATTTGGTAAAGTAATCAGGGGCGACTAGCATGAATCTTCAGTTACCCGAGGTTGGATGGAATGGTCCAATGATATCGATCCCCCAGCATTTAAATGACCAAATGACATTGTTAATATGTAAGTCGAGGGCTAGAATTTTAATGTTTTGGGCGTGGATTTGGCATTTGTAGCATTTACGGACAAAATCTTTGTAGTCCCGTCTCATTTTTGGCCAGTATAGGCCTTGTGTGAATGAATGTTAGGCTAACAATCTTCCTGAAATGTGTGTGCCACAGATACCTTCGTGAAGTTCTCTGATTTTGATATGAGCTTATTTGTTAGGGATGCATTCGATAAGTAGCCCTCCTCCGGTTATACGGTATAGGACTTTGCCTTGAACTGTGAATCTTGGGCAATTGGCCAAAAGTGATCGGGCATCCTCTTTGTTATCTAAGAGGATGTTGAAGTTGTGGTAAGCATAAAACAGTTTTCTCCAGTCCTCAGGGTCTTCATCTTCAGCAATGGTGACTTGGAGTATTGATAGTGCATCGATACTAGAATCGTTGATTATCTCGATTTCTAAAGATATTTTTTCACTCACTCCCAGTTTCACAATGATTTAGGCTAATGCATCGGCATGCCGATTTTATTGGTGAGGTAAGTAAGAGATTGTTGCATGGTTGAACTTTTTCATCTTTTCTTCAACCAGAGCCGCATAATCAACCATCTTTCCCGTTGTGAGGAATATCTTATTGTAATGATTTGCCACGAGTAAAGAATTAACATATACGGCTAATTCTTCAGCGCCGAGGGCGAGTGCGAGATCTAGACCATGAAGGATTCGTTCATATTCGGTCTTATTATTGGTAGCATAGAAGTTTAACTTTATAGTTTTCTCGATCCGATGGTTGGAAGGTGTAACGAGGACGATGCCTACCCCTGATCCTAGTGGTCTAGCTGATCCATCTGTAAAAAGTCACCATCCCGAGCTTTTGACCATGCGTCGTGTTTTACTATTGCATCATCGGCAAATATTTCTTCGAGTTCGTCCCTATCGGGGTCTTCGACCGAAAAGTCTGCCAAAAAGTCAGCGACTACTTGTCCTTTGACTGATATTTGTACTTCGAAAGAGATGTCAAATTTGCCAAGGAATACAGACCATTGCTGGATTCTTTGAGATTTCTCTTTTTGGAAAGTATCAGTTTGAGGGGATACTTGGTAATGATTTTTATAGGATGAGCTTAAAAGTAAGGATACAGCTTTTGAAAACTGTAGACTAGGGCGAGTAGCTATTTTTCTGTCGCTGTGTATCTTTTTTTAGCAGGCATGAGTATTTTATAGATGAAGTAGATTGGCTTTTCAACTCCTCTATCTTCTCAAATAAGGACGGAACTAATTGAGTCTTCAATTGTGGATAAGTACATTGTCAGTGTCTCGCCATCAACTGGTGTACTCATTATAGGAGGACGCCCCAAGTATCGCTTAAGATCTAAGAAGGCTAGCTCACAGTCAGGAGTCCAAGTGATCTCCCTGTGTTGTTTCTTTAAAAGAGGAGTGGGATTTCCACGGAGAAGGAGGTAAAGAAGTTTGCATCGATCAGATGACTTGGAGATGAATATGTGTAGAACAACTATTTTAACTACAAATTTATGGACATCTTTTTATGTTCACGGAGATGGCATCGCAATGAGCATTTTGATTTACGCAGGATTGATTTCGATTCCTCTTTTGCTGATCAGGTATTCTATAAATTTACCAGATGCGACTCCAGATTGGTATTTTTCTAGGTTTAGTTTCATCTGGTATTTATGAAGGATATCAAAGATTGTTTGGAGGTTGTTGGAATGATCTTCACGTTTTAAGCTTTTGCAGATCATATCGTCGATGTAGACTTCCATAAGTGCTAAGATGATATTTGAACATTTTAGTCACAAGCCTTTGATAAGTAGCTCCTGCAATTTTTAATCCAAAGGGTATTATTACTGTGTAACAATAAAGACCTCATTTGGTAATATAGGTTATTTTTTCCTGATCGTCTTCGGCGAGTGGAACTTGGTTGTAGCCCGAGGCTGTATCCATCATAGAAAGAAGTTTGTGGCCGGTAATAGAGTCAAGAAGTTGCAGAATCAATAGCAGCGGAAAACTATTTTTGGTTGTAAACTTGTTGGGTTCTATAAAGTCAACGCAAACCCTGATCTTTCTATTTTTCTTTGGGACTGCTACGACGTTGGAAACCCATTTTGGGTACTTAGCTTCTAGAATAAATCCTACTCGAGGGAGTTAATCAATCTCTTAGTTAACCACATCGCAAAGGCGAGGAGCTTGGTTCTGTCATTTCTATATAACAGCTTTGTTGTCTGGAAAGTGGTTTAGCCGATGGCATGCAATTAACAGATCAATGCCAGGCATCTCTGCAAAAGTCCAGGCAAAGATGTCGACATTTTTCTTGAGGAGGTTGATCATGGGTTCTTTTTTGTCGGGTGAGAGCTTGGAGCCGATAAAGGTGTGATGACCTGGACCATCGAGATTAATGGATTTGGCTATTTCGGTGTCATGTTGCTCGAATGTAGACAGCGTCTCCTGCTATAGTTGCTATGCTTTGAGAAGTTTTGCTGTGTGAGTATTGGTGGTGGTATTATCGTACATACGTGCAACTGTTTGGCTACCTTTGATCTCATATATTCCATGATCTGCCAAAAATCGTAATGCCAAATGATATGTTGAAGGTACTGCTTTGATTGAATGTAGCCAACTTCGCCCCAAAATTCCCAAGTATTTGGAGTCAGCATCGATGACAAGGAATTTGATGAATGTTGTTTCTAATTCTGCCTGAACTGGCAGAGTGATATCTTCTGTAGTTGATTCTTTCGATCCGTTGAAGTCGGTGATTATCATTGTTGAAGCTTTAACTGAGTCTGTGAGGCCTAGGACTTCTATTGCTCTTCTAAACAGTACATTTGTCACACTATTGGTATCGACAAGAAGTCCTGGCCGACCGACCTTGAGCATGACGACGAGAGGGTCATCGTGAAGGTACTTTACGTAGCTGGTATCATAGTCTTCAAAGGTGATATGGTATAGGCATTTTGACTTGCTCGAGCTGGGTAGAAGTTTTGCAAATTTATCTGAAGAGGTCATTTTACAACAGGAAGTAATCCGATCGTCTTGTTTTCTCTTCTTCCCTTTTTCAATCTCGATCATATACAGGTGGCGAGCTTTCCCCTGGACCTGATTTTGTTCAACATCTTTATTTTTTGCTTCATCGTCGAGAAATTTCAGGATGTCGAGGACATAATTGTGAAGCCTTCCAGGTAGCAGTATGCGATAAAAGATTCGTATGAGAGAGTAGTAGCTGTCAGTTTTGTGGCTATGCCTATTGTGATACTGATACAGAGGTTTGGTTGGGACATCCGAAATAGTTTGTGGTGCACGATAACACTCATCTCCCTTTATCATTGGTAAGATAGCGGAGAAAGTTGTTGCTATTGGTGACAGAACTGGGACAGGTCTGTCGGGTCTACCATCCCTTCTTCTATTGTTGTCAGTGTTCTACCGCGTTGCTTGGGAGCTTTAGTAGTTGTTGATCTCTGGGGTGGGTCAAAGTTGTTTCTCGGGAATGGATGGCAGATGAGCTCTTTATCTTATCTTTCTTTGATCGCTCTAGTTTGATGTAATTATTAACTACATCAATTATCCAGTGACTGCTTTTAGTTTATGTAGTGTGAGCTATTCTCAAACTTTAGAGTCGATGTGCAGGGTGGAGGTATATGCTAGAATGATGATCTTGGGGTCTGAGTTCCCAATTTTTTTATTTCCTGTAAGAAATGTTTGTAAAAGCTCGCTAATATCTTTTTTGTACCCTGCTCAAAGAAGAACAAGGAATTGACAGTGATCTCCCACTCTTTAGCATGAGCATAATTGGCTTCAAAAAGATGTTGTAATTGGCTGAACGTGGAGATGGAGGCTTCTTGAATGGTATGGAACCATCAGAGTGGTTCTTCCTTTATGCTCATGTTAAATAGCCTGCACAACATGTGGTCGAGCTTTGAATATAATCTAACTACGGCTTTGAAGTGTTGGACATGGGTAAGTGGGTCAGTCAGGCCCGCATACTGAATAAACTTTGGCATATGGAAGTTTTCTGGGATGGGCATTACTTCAAGATGTGGGGAGATGGGGTTTATCTCGATTCTGTCAAGCGCGAATATTCAGCTTGGGATGTCAGAGTTATGGCTTGGATCCTATTGTTGAGGTCGTCCAAGGTAACGAACTGTTATGGGGGAAATGGTAAGGCTGCAACCTGAGGAATAAAATATCCCCGCCCTTCTGGTCCTAGTCGATCTCTGATTGGTCTCCTTTCAAGTGTGGGAGTCTGATGATGCATGTGTCGACTTCTTTGAGTTGTCAATACTGAGGATGTTAATCCAAAATGTTGAGAAACCCTATTTAGATTCCCGGATCTGGATCTAGAAATTTATAACTCATCTTCCCTTGGCTGATCATCGCACTGAACCACTCTTGATCGATGATCACTTCGGGCGAGTGGGGGTGACCTCTGGCGGCCAGTGAGTCGATCTTGCATCCTTCTCAGTCTCTCCATCTCTTTTTGATGTGTTTGACTTTGTTGATCTAAGGCTTTTCTTCCCTCATCTCACTTTATTTGAAGAGTCTGAGCATGGACACGTTGATTCTCCAGTCTTTGGCATTTTTCTACAGCCATTTGCTTTTGAAGCTCGATTACTGTACCGTACAGGTCAACCGTTCCTTGTATCGTATTAATTTCTTGGTCTCTCACAGTGCTGGAATGGCTTCTTAGGTTCATGTTTGTCATCGAAAGGTGTTTAGATCAGTGGTGGTAAAGAAAAGTGTGGTACTTCCCACAGATGGCGCCAATTGTAGTGGCATGTTTTCTGGAAGGAAAATCTTCGCCAATACTTATTCGTAAAGAGAATTCAATAAAGATATAATAGACAAGATTTTACGTGGAAAACTCAGTAAAAGCTGAGAAAAACCATGACCTCGAGGAGGATTTTGTTGTAAAATCCAGTATATTGCAAGTTATTACAAATTTTGGAGTGATAGTAGGGTTAAGAAGTAGCAATGGTAAAGTTGTGGATCTCCATCCTGAATAATCTATTTTCTGCCTGCATTTATAGTAGATACTAGCAGTTTACAAAAAGAAAGAAATAGTCTTCTATTTCGTGGGGAGTTGGCGAACTTCACGGATCTCTAACTGCTCTCTTTTGACCAAGTGCAACAGGTAGTTTTGGTAGGTCGAGGACTTGGTGCATTTTCTTGAATACTATCTGTATTCGATTATGTGTGACTGCTTCGACTTCGTTGTGCTGGCTTACTCTTACCGAATATGGGGAATATGCTACTACAGTGACCTTCCAAAAATTATCACCAAATGCAATTACATATTCACCATCATCCACTAATTGGTTAACCAAGATAAGGTTACGTCCCAATTCGGTTATAAGTCGCACATTCATTAAAATCAACGTTGCCCTCGATGGCAACTTCAAGTTGGCGTTTCCCTTTCCAGTAATATTGCGTGGACTCTTATCTGCAAGGAAGACCGTACTAAAGTTTTCTTTAACAATATTTGTTAAGAAACCTATGTTTACAGTAGCATGGAATGAGGTACCCGAATCAACTATCTATGATTTTCTAACATCGTTGTACGAAAGATGCAAAACCTCATTAGAGCTAACCTCCTTAGTGAGATTCATTGTATCTTTCTCGTTGTCATGATTTTTCTTGGGAGAATTACAATTACGCCTGAAGTTTCCCTTCTTTTCACAACTCCAACACATACCCAGTGGCTTGGACTTTCCCCTTGACTACTGTGAATGACCTCTTTCATTCTTTGACCCCTTTCTAAAAAGCTTCCATCTCTCATCGATGTTCATCGTACTGCCGCTTGAACTTTAAGAGGGACTAGAGTCTTACGCCTATTCTCTTTACTCATAATCAGCGAGACTGTGGTGTTAAATTTAATCGTTTCCTTCCATGATAAATTGCTCACTGCAGTAATAAACCCTTCCCAGTGCTCAGGCATCTGTCTGAAAAGAGTTTATGCTCTCACCTCCTCAGTGAAAGTAATTTTCATGGATTCTAATTGAGCACAAATTGTATTGAACTCATTAATATGAGCTTGCATACTACCATTATCCTTCATCTTTGAAAAAAAAAACAGTGTAATAAAAGTAATTTATTTGCCCTGGACGGTTCCAAGTACATAGAAGATAATGTCTCCATCAACTCCTTCGTTGTCCCAACTTTGGAGATCATATGTAGAATCAGAGATGATAACATCAACCTAACGGTTCCAAGTTTCTTGTGATCCAAGTACGCCCACTTTGTAGCATCGTGATCTGCCAACTTCATCTCAATCCCACCCAGTGGTAAGTCAAGATCCTTTTGATAGAGATAATTCTCTATTTGCATCTTCCAGACTAAAAAATTTGAACCATTGAACTTTGAGATCTTTAATTTCTCTTCATCGGCCATCGTTCTTCACTACACAACCCCTAAACCAAGCTCTCTAATACCAGTTGTTGAAAATTAAGGTAGCTAATCTGATCAATTCTGCGACAAGAACAAAATATGGAAATCGATAAGCATGAAATTAACCAACAAAGAGAAAAACATAAACACAAAAATTTACCCGGTTGAGGGAAGTGGAAAACCCTTTCAGATAAAAAACCACTCCCCGCGAAAAATATACTATCAATCAAACATGTTACAATCGATTTCTTAAGCTTCCTCGAAGCTTCAATAAATATCTCAAGCCCTAGTTTTGTCTTTAGGATTAAACTCACATTTGATTACCTAAGAAACACTCTAAGTATCCCTTATTTACTTGGGATGACTTTTCAGAAGTTAGGGCTTGAAGTACGAATCATGAGGCAAGCAAACGAACAAGCTTTTCTTTAAAAATTGAGAATACGAGGTCTATTCGAATAGACTTGTGTCTGAGACCTTTGTTCAAATAGAGACTAAAGTCTATTTTAAGCAGATCGCTGTCAGAGACTTCTATTCAAAAAGAGAAAAAAAATTATTTGAATAAAAAGGTTTTTGCCTCTTCTGTTCGAGCAAACTAAACTCCTACTCAAGCAAAACACCAAAAATCACCCGTATGATCTTTTCCTTTGTCTTTGACCCTCTTTTACCCCATGAATGTAATAAACTTCCACGAAACCAATTAAAATTCATTACTTACAGATAAGGCACATTGTATTTCTCCGTATAAACCCCTGAAGAATCTTGTAACCTTTTTTTCATCCATTTCAACCGTATCTGGAGCATAACTTGATAATGCATTGAGCTCTTTTTCATAGTCAGTGATACTCATAGTTTCTTGCCTTAATCATAGAAATTTTAGCATTCACTCCACCCAAGAGGATTTAAAGACATATTTCTACAAAAACTTCCTCTTAAATTCAACCCAAGTGTAAATATGATTAGGAACTAGCCTTCAACCAGTGCCTAACGCCCATTAAACATATAAGTCGCCAATGTTAGCCAGTTACCTTCTTTGATTCCTATCGCCTTTAATAACTTGTTCTCAACCTCGTCAATCCAATCAATGGCATCTTCTGGCACAATCGTTCCATTAAACATTGGATCCATTTCCTTTTGCGAATCAAAGAAATCATAGGCTAGGTGATCATTAGGTGCAACAAAGCCAACTGGTGTCATAAGAGCTACAATGTGTGGTGGAATTACTGGAACAAACTCTGGTAGTCAGTGAATATTCACTGGTGGAAGAGGTGGTACATTAGTTTGTTGAGGATATGGAGGGATTGGTAATTTTTTGTCCTTGTGTGCCTGATTATTCACCAATTGCTGAGCCAGTGCTTGGAGATTAGCAATGTTATGTTACATTTGGTTAAACCTTTCCCCACAATTCTCACAATCGTGACTACGACCGCACCTTCGACCTCGACCTCGACCTCAACCCCCAAGTGGTTCACCTTTATGCCCTTAATCCATCGCCCAAAAATTCTGTATGACACAACTATCAGGGAATAGCCTCAAATGTGATTATTGTAGTAATATAAAAATCATATATGCGCACAAATCAATCAATAAAGTATTTGTAAATATAGTAATTTTTATCTTAAGATTTTTATAATTGAGCTATTCCCTAGACATAACTAGTGCCTTGGCTATGGTACCAAATTGTAGTAATCCACCCTATACTGACTCACCAATATTGTCCCCACTTAGCCACTGTGACTCTCCAGCAGTGTACAGTTTTATTCGGTGGGGGAGTAGCTTCCTGGTAGGTTACCCCTCCCAGGATTGTTCCTATCCGAGCACGCTTAATTGTGGAGTTCTTCCAACTCCCACAAGCAAGCAGGATTAATAGGCATCGATGATAATATATGGTGGATAATTTCATTTTCTCCCAGGATCTGGACCGATCTTTCTACAGATGTAGGGATAATACAATCCCCCCATAGAATAGAGCCGAGTAGTGCTCAAGTGTGAGCAATCTTGGGATGGGTGACCCACAGAGAATTTTCTCCCCGCCAAATAAAACCTCACACTGCTGGAAATCCGTAAAAACTAAGTGGGGACAATATCGGTGAGTGAGTATACGGTGGATCGTTACAGTCCTTATTTTTGTCTGCTAATCTCCCCTAATGTATTTTTTCTCTAAACTCTTAACTCTCTCTGATCCCTACAAAATCTACCCTAATCTCGCTTATTATATCTACCAAACTCCTAAACTCTCTATTTTTCTCTAATTTTATTAAAAGGTCTCTACCCCTATAATCTCTTCTCCTCCCGATAAACATTATCTCTTTCATCTCTGCATAACTCTGTGCATCTTTCCTTTTTGTTACTATGATTTCAATTGGTTAACATAATCTAATATTTGCTCTACATATAGAAATTTTGTCTTTAGATTGCATAAGTTTAGTAAACTAAACAAAATGTTAGTCGGTCCACACTATTTTGTGATATACACTAGTCATATAGTCGTTAAAAAAGTCTTTTCTTTGAACATAGGAATTTATCGTAACGGTGGAAGGTCCAAGACGACAGGACCTTAAAAGCCTAACCTTAAATGAAGCAACCGATTGTTGAGACATATAGTCCCACATCGGACACATAGAGCCTTGCACCTCAAGATATAATATACTAGGGCTACTCCTTTCATGGCTAATTGGTTTTGAGATGGAACCTCTAGCTTTAATATGGTATCAGAGCAGGCCTTTATTTCACGTGTTAAGCCTAATGGCCAACGTGCTACTACTCGTGTGACGCCCTATTGAATGCCAAGGAAATCTACCTGAGCCTTTTAAGTGTTGACCTTTGATACACATTCTCTATATCTTAATATAGCTACACGCCAAGTTTTGTTAAAAATAGATTTGGTTAAGGGTGTAAAAAAGGCGAGTACGCTTCATCTCAACATTTGATGTTTCCTTTTGGAAACTAGCTATTTACTTAGTAGTTATATTAAGGATGAAGTTGGTCCAACCCACCCCATGATATAAAAGCTTCATAGATCGGTCATATCGGACCCCGACTCATGGATCATCCACAGGGAATATTTATGGGTTCCCCTAGGCATTAGAAATGCCAGGGAACATCTATTGAATGTGGGTCACTTTTCTATATAGGGCCAGACCATGGGGCTGCTATGATCTGTGTATGACCCCCAGGCTTTCCGAGACGGACTATTACTTATAAATGGACTATGCTATTCAAGTTACATGCCATTCAACTAGTCCAGGCTCATAACCTATCAATATATCTGAGGCCTGACATATTGAACTATCCTGATCTCCTGCCAAGATAGATGTGTTATCCATACTTGGGTATAACCATGAGTAATTAAGCTGTAGAGATTATTGAGGGAACCTTCAGCATTGCTGCCTATTCTGAATATCTATTCGATGACCCTCATTATTATCTAAGATAATCTAGATGTTGCCCAACATCCAAGTATATATTATATAGGTGTTGTAGCACCTAGTGAAGAGGGCTTGTACATGTTCAGCCATATGTGCATGTTCGCCACACGGCCTCTTATTCTGCTATAATTCAAGGCACTATAGATGTGCCTCGAGCCGGGCCGCGAAAGCTGATATCAGAGTATGGTAAGTTATACCTATGTTGTTCTTGATAGATGATCCAAACACAGTTGTGAGTGCTTGTAGAATGAGTTGCCTACTTATTAGTTGATATTGGAAGTGCGATGAATGCTTCATAACCAAGCGAGATTGCTCAAGTTTAAATATGCTTTGGATAATGATGCTAAAAAGAAGAACTAGAATATCAGTTGGACATTGCGACCTATAGCATCAAATATCTCAAGAATGCCGATCAGTATAGCAAATACTCTATAAAACACAGTAGTAGGGTGATCTAGCAGTCATAATTGGTATTGGATTCCTATTCATGCTGCCAAGTGTAGTAACAGTTGTGACGAAGGACAATGCCTTAAGTTTTTAGCAAAAATCGATATAGTCAGTATTGTATGCCAAGGACATACATGTGGAAGACATGAAGCTTGGTTAGCTTAAATTCCTTAGTATCTATAGATGAATGAAGAATCCTAATTGATATTCGTTTTGATTGTCCGAATATGGAGACAACTACGTTCCAAAGTGAATGCTATGATTTAAAAATGAAGCAGCAAGAAGACATAATTTGAGTCCCAGATATACACACAATGAATTATGTCCATGTTGATGACGAGGTAGAATTTTCTCTTAAAGATGCGACATGAACCGCGATCCCACAAAGTTGGGTTTCGCTTGTTTGCAAGATTGTCCAAAATAGCACAGGATGTTTGGATACTATTTTGCTTACTCAAGAAGGTAGGAAGCCGAGTTATGCATTCTCTGGCTCCAGACTTGAGTTTTAGTTGTATCGTCATGCAAGTACTTATGACAAGTTGATCCTTGTTGTTCTACAAGATGGTCCAGGATCATTTCAAGCTCATAGATTGGTAAAGACGCATATTTCTGAATTTCAGTAAGTTGTATGGCTGTCATAGAATAGAGTTGGGCTACTTTAGTTATGTGGGTTATTTCAGACATGGTCTTAGATGGATCGATGCTTTAGGTTCCATATGTACAAGATGGCTTGAGTTGTTGGAGTGTCTCAAGAAGATCACATCTGAATGACCGATGAAGAGTTGGTTGTATTTGTAGAAGGTAGTTCAGAGACAGAGAATGACTGCACTTCAGATTTAGAATGGTTGCGCTAGTATGAAGGCTGATCATCGAGTTAAATAGCAGTTGGAAATGGTAAACTAGCGAGCTCAGGGATATAGGTACAGTGGTAGTATTCTGTTCCCAAATTCCCCAAGTTACTTACAGAAGAGTAGGGATGAAGAAATTAAGCAACACTTCAGCAGTCAATCTAGATAGTCACAAGCTATGGCAGAATTGTTACGACGCATTTATACGCAGATTCTAACAGGGTCATTACCATTGAATTTGAAGTCCTCCTTAGGAGAGAGGCGATGTGGAGTACTCTAAAGTTGAGGTGCAATTGTGATGTTAAAGTAACAATCACTTTTTTGCACTCGATTTAGGTGTAAATGCCTACGATCTTATGCAAATGCCTGCAAACTTGCAGATGCCATCTATTGCTTAATAACTTAGATAATGGGGTATCACAAAGTTTGGAAGAGCACAACGCTGCGGCACATATAGATGTCTCATGGGTATATTAAGTTCACATATTATACCTTTATGGCGGATATCGATGGATTTGCTGGCGGTAGGGTCAATCAGAGTTCCCGTGCCTTGATAAGCTACTTTGAAGGTTTGTTGGCGATAGGAAGAAGTCATTGCACCTTTGTTAAGAGTATGCTACATCATATGGAGCTACCTCCTTTGCCCACATGAACGTTGATCACCAATTCTTAATCATGGTAAGGCAAGAGTGTCGTATCTTGATCTTGTGACCCGAATGTTCTGTAAGAAAGGCAGACATGTTAGAAGACCTTTATAGATTTTTTTAAGGGAGAAGTCATACAATTTGAATGCGCGTCTAAAGTTTACACTGAGCAGTTGGGAAGAGTTTACCCCAGGTTTTTGCAAACTTACACATTCACTCTTTACCACTCGCAGCAGAAGAGTGTGGTTTGAAGCTAAAATTCACATAAGTTGATTTCTTGGATTCCAGAGATCAATTCTTCAGAATATGAAGCCAGGTTTGGCGAGGTAAACGACATTCCAAATATCAGGGGAGAAGGCGCTATGCAAGAAGATGCAATGCGTATATATATTTGAATGCAAATACCACATAACAATAATCTAGAAGAATAAGCAAAAACTCCAGAGCTGAAAGAAGTCGAAGTCACCAAAGCACTCAGATTTGAAGGCCAAAGATCAATGTTCAGTGTGAAGACATTTTTTCATCATCAAGACTAGTAGCCCATTAAAGAATTTACCAGTATAGAGGAATGTGTCATACTCTAAATTTAGTGTGGGAGAATGTTAGTCTCTTAAAGATACAAAAGATTGATTCCTTGTAGAGCCGTGCTGAAGAAGATGTACTCGACGAGGACGTCGAGTTTATCGAGTGCGGGAGAGTGTGACGCCCTAAGGAACACCAAGGAAATCTACCCAAGCATTTAAAGTTCTAACCTTAGATACATGTTCTCTATATCTTAATATAGCTACACACCAAGTTTTGTTAAAAATGGATTTGGTTAAGGGGGCAAAAAGGGCGTGTACGCTTCGCCTTAACATTTGATGTTTCCTTTTGGAAATTAGCTATTTACTTAGTAGCTATATTAATGAGGACGTTTGTCCAAACCTCCCCATGACATAAAAGGTTCATAGCTTGGTCATCCAGGACCTCGGCTTATGAATCATCCACAAGGGATGTTCATGGGTTCCCCTAGGCATAGGAAATGTTAGGGGACATTCTATCGAATGTGGGTCATTTTTCCAAATAAGGCTAGACCACAGGGCCGCTTTGCTCTGCGTATGATCCGCGAGCTGAGATGGTTTGTCCCTTATAAATGGACTATGTTATTCGAGTTACCTGCCATCCAACTTGTCCAGGCTTGTGGCCTATCAATATATTTTGGACCCGACATATTAAGCTATCTTGATCTGTTGCTAGGAGATGTGTGTTATCTATATTTGTGCATAGTCACGAGTGATTACGTTATAGGGATTATTAAGGGAACCTTAAACATTCTTGCTTATTCCTAATATCTATTCGATGGTCCTCACAAGTATCCAAGATAATCCAGATGTCGCCTAGCATCCGTGTATATATTTCACAGGTATCGTCGCACCTAGCGAAGAAGGTTTGCACATGCTCAGCCGCACATGTATCTACGCAGCACAACCTATTATTTTACTGCAATTTAAGGTACTTGCGCCTCGTGTCCGGCTGTGATACCACATTTCCCATATATTTGTCCACGTGTTGAGCTCAAAAGTTATGCCACACGTGAGGGGGCGTATTGAGATATATAGTCCCACATATGGTACATAGAGCCTTGCACCTCAAAATATAATATAATGGGGCTACTCCTCTCATAGACAATTAGTTTTGAGATGGAACCTCCAGTTGTAATATGGCACCATATTATTCTATAGTTTTATCATTCATGGTCTCGCTTATCAGGCGGCAACCATTAGTATGAAGAAGGAGAATTTGGCTCTCTTGGACAAGTTGTACCTAACCGTTACTATCTTGCCTAAATCTAGTTCTGACAAGAAAGACCACACATGCCTCAAGCGTTTCAAGAAAGCTTGATAATGCAAAGTTGCCTCTGAAGCTTTGAAATAACTGCAGTTGTATAGTAATGTCAGTTATCTACATACTTTAGGTCTCTTATTATGCTTTGTGGGTTCCAAGAATTTCATAGTTTTTGCCACCACTTATTAGTTTTGTGTTTGTCCAGATTTATCTGCACTAAAGAAAAATAAGCCATATGGTGAAATTTGCAATTGTGCACGTTCGATTTCGCTACCACCGTGATGAGAAGGGATGTGCATTTCAAGTTAAAATCGCGAATAACGGAATTTGTGTGTAGACCGTTAGATTAACTAGACCGAATTTTTTTTTGACGAACCCATTGTCTTATTTACCCTTTGCTCCATTCGAGCCTCTTGCTATCTTTATTGTAATTTCCGTATAATGGGTCTGGCTTATATGTAATTTGAATCCTAAAATTAACTGAATACCCTTGGTTTTGTTTAATAATACGAGATACCACTGAAGACTTTCACCTCAAATCTCATTTCTTCCTCTCTCTCTCCCTTTCCCTCTCCCTCTCTTTTTCCCTCTCCCTCTCCCAAACCTTAATTCAAACTGATCTCTCCAATTTTCATCTCACAATTAAAGTTTCAATCTTTTGAACAAATCCCAATTGAAGATCATCCCATCTTCAAAGACCCATTTCTATGCATCCCTAATTTGCACTTTAATCCAAACTTACTTGACCTATAAGATATTCACAGAGGCAACAATGGTATTTTTGTCGATGAGGAATCATGGGCTGAGACCTAATTTGAACTGTTGGAATCAACTATTATGTGTGTTTAATAGCTCTGGTCTGATTTCTCGGGTATGGGTTGTTTATTTTGAAATGTTGTATTGTAGAGTGATACCAAATGTGTTTGGTTAGGATGTGTTGATTAAATCTTTATGAAAAGTGGGTAGTTTGAAGCAAATTTCAAATTGGTTTAGAACTCTTGAATATGACTTTATTAGTTATTTTGTGGGTAAGGCTTTGTATCATATTTGCCCCTATTCAAGGCGTACTCAATTATCAGAGCATCTCTAACAGTGCTTGACTGACTTGGAATTTAAGCTGCCACCTCAGTTTTTTGCACTCCAACAGTGCCTGACTGACTCCCTTTTGAGTCTCAAAATCCAAGACTCAGTCTTGGATTCCAAGACCGAGTCTTGGATTTTTAAGTAGCGATTGGGCGCCCAAGTGTTGTGCGCCTGTTTTATTTTTAAACAGGCGCCAGAGACTTAAGCGCCTGAGTTAATTTTTTTTAATTAGGCGCCCAACTCTTAGGCGCCTGTTGCACTGGGTAAATTCGTTGAAGCTTCCAAAACCAAATTATTTCCTCTATTCATCATTATTCTAAAAACCATTTCCCTCTCTTCACCACTTCAACAAAAACCAAATCCATTTGCACCGTAACTCTCCTTCACTCTATTGGGATTAAGGTTGATCTCTCAAGGTAAGCTTTTGTTTAATTTTATCATATTCCTTTTAATTTTCTAGATATTTATATTCTAGGGTTTTAAGTTTTTCATCTTGAATAATTTTTCATATATGCAAATTATTAGATGAGTTCTTCGAATCCAACGCAAGAGAATGATTCCAATACCAAGCGTAATTTGAATGAACCCAACAATTTTGGACAATAGCAAATCCCACCTAATTGGTATCAATTCACTCATTCCCCTCAACCTCAATCATCTCAATCATAACAATTTCAATCTTTTAACTCGCCTAACAATTGGGTACAACTCTCTCAACCTTTCATAGCACCTAATAATTCAGGACAACCCTCTCAATTCGCCATTCCCACTTAATTCCAACATCCTTCTTCATTTTCCAATTTCTCACAACCTCAATCATCTCAATCATCTCAATCATATGGTACTCAGCCGGTTCACTTATCTCAATCCAAAGACGCGGGGGTAGCTGAAAGATAAAATGGCAAAGGCAGATATCGCTCGACCAAGACAACTACCAATGCAGGGGGGGTCATAGTTGTTGAAATGGACGGGTATTCAAAACAAAAATCTTACAAAAGCTTGGGTTTATGTCTCGGAGGATAGAATTAAAAACAACAACCAACAACTTGATGCTTTTTGGGAGTCGGTTTTGGATGCATTTCATGAATTTTGTCAAGAGGATGGTGAACGGGTTGAACGTACAGTTTTATCTTTAAAAAATCATTGGTCGGATATGAATTGTGGTTGCAAGGTTTATGGGACTTGTTTGAAAAGTGTGATGCAAGGTCCCATAAGCGGTATGCAACAAGAAAATTTGGTAAGTAATTCAATATTTGTCATTACGAATTATAAACTCTTTTTACCAAAATTATACATTTTATTATTATTTTAATCTATTTTATAGGATGATGCCGCAAAAATGATGTATGAAGCACGTGGCAAAGACAAATGGTTGTATAAAGATGCTTATAAAGTTTTAAGTGCTCATCAATATTGGAAAATATTACAAGACCAACACCCGGACACGTTAGCTCACAATGTGCGAATAAAGCAAACATCAAATTCTAGCCCTGGAACATCTACTCCGGCAACACCCGATACACCTGATACACCCGTTAGCTCCAATAACAACTCTCCGGTACTTGTCACGGATGAGGAGATGGAACGTCCCGGCGGTGTCAAAAGTGTTAAACAAAAGGAAAGGAATGAAAGAAGACAAAATCGGTTGATTGAACGCCAAAATGCACTTATTAGTCATCTTGACCGAATGGATAAAAAGAAAGAAGAGTATATTACTGAGAGAGATAAGAAGAAAGAAGAAAGAGATGCCTGTATAATAGAGTTAAGAGAAATGAAGACAAAGGTTGTGGTGAATTTAGAAGCTCAATTTCAAGCCCAAAACGATCAAAAGGTGATGGCGATGGACATGTCTACTTTG
The DNA here is from genome assembly GCA_014058105.1 of Kingdonia uniflora. Classification (NCBI taxonomy): domain Eukaryota; kingdom Viridiplantae; phylum Streptophyta; class Magnoliopsida; order Ranunculales; family Circaeasteraceae; genus Kingdonia; species Kingdonia uniflora. The sequence continues at coordinate 574,511 of JACGCM010000563.1, forward strand.
GACGACACTCAAAAGATTTATTGGGTGGCACAACGTAATGCGGTTATGGCGAAATTGTTTTAAGCTAATAATAATATCTAAGATGCTCCAGTTGAAGAATCTTATTTTGGAAGTTTGGTAGTATTTTAGTGATTCTTGTTTAAGAAGTTTGGTTGTACTTTGTTTAAAAACCTTGTTTAAGTTTGGTTGTACTTTATTTAAAATTCTTGTTTAAGAAGTTTATCTGGATTTAAGAAGTTTGGTAATTTTAAATAATAGAATCTGTTTGAAATTTTTAGTTTTTAATTATTTGCTATTTGAATTTATATTGAAATAAAAATAAATTTTTTTAAATAAATTTCAAATAATTGAAAATGCTAGTTGTTTCCCTGATGCTTCTACAAATGCTTAATGAGATCATTTCGAAGTATCTTATACCTGTCTGAACTTGTCATCTTATCATACTTCGCAATGTATCCTTGTAAAGTGACTTCTTCCTGATTCAAGTCAATTGCCTGAGGGTCTACGACAAAATGCTCGGTCAATATGCTTACTCCGTACCGATTGCATTCTTCCTCGACGATCATGTTATGCATAGTTATACATGTTTGTATTATTTTGCGCAAGGTTTTGGGTGACAAACATCTTGTCGGACCTTTCACAATTGCAAATCGAGATTGAAGCACACCGAAAGCTCGTTCAACGTCTTTTCGATATGACTCTTGTTGCTTGGAAAAATATTTCTATGCATTACCTCAGGGAAATCTTAAGGCTTGAACAAGCGTTGCCCATTTCAGATATATACCATCCGCCAAGTAGTAGCCCATATTGTATGGTTTTCCATCGACTTCAAATTTGTAAGGTGGAGAACGACCAAGACAAAGATCTCAAAAGAGATGTGATTGATCAAGAACATTTACGTCATTGTTGGAGCCAGGCATTCCAAAAAAACGATGCCATATCCATAAATCAAAAGATGCCACCGCTTCCAAAATGATTGTTGGTGTTTTCTTATACCCCGTGTATTGACCCGCCCAAGTCGTGGGGTAATTTTTCCACTCCCAATGCATGCAATCCAAGCTACTTAGTATGTCAGGAAATCCATGCTTCTCGGAAACGTATAACAACCGTTGTATATCCTCTGGAGTTGGCGGTCTCAAATACTCCGCACCGAATTGCCTAATCATTGCATTGCAAAATCTCTTAACGGACTCAATGGCCGTGCTATCTGCAACCCAAGAATATTCATCACAGCTGTCCGCCGACACTCCATATACAAACATACAAAATACCGCCGTAAGTTTTTGATGAGGCGATAAACCTAAAACATTTGCACAATTTCACTTTCGAGCGAAAAACTTGTCATAAGCAACCACCGCATCCAAAATACGATCGAAAAGTCCTCGGCTCATACGGAATCTTTGACAGAATTTCTCAGTTCCGAATGTGCTTTGATCACGAAAATAGTCGTGCATGAGCAACTTAATCCGAAGAACACGTGAGCAATTTATGGTTTTATGCTCGACAACCGAACCAACACGAGTTCTTGAAGATTTCGCCTCTTTTAATTCTTCAATTTCATCTTCAAGAATCAATATCTCCATCTCAATCTCATCAATAACTTCATCATCACTATAATCGGTTGAAGATCGATCTTCCTCTTCGAATGAAGAATCGATGAATACATCAAGAGCCGCCTCAAAATTCATCACTACACTAAAATTATAACTAAGAGAATATCGGAATTAATTTTTGGATATTATGAGGTGTGGGGATTGGCTTATAGATGTATTTTACAATTTATAGTTGTCACGGACAAAATATAGCTGTTACTAACAAATATAGCCGTTGGGAGAAGAAAAAATTTTACTCAGCTCAACAGGCGCCTAAGACTTAAGCGCCTGATTAAAAAAAACAATCAGGCGCCTAGACGCCTATTGTGCTGAGTAATTTTTTTTCCCTTGAATCTTGTAAATTGCAATAAAAATAAAGAGGGATAGACGATAACATCCATTAACACAATATTGTAATTTGTAAAGTGTAAATTGCATAAGACTAAACAAAATATTCCATTAAAATCGAAAGATTCCTTTACAACACACTATCCAGCACTAAACAACACTAAACAAACGATCCCCGTCAACACCCATAAAATACTAAATAAAAGATCCCTAGGTATGTCTTGATCGTTGGGGAGGAGCGGCCCCACCTTCAGAAGTTCATCCCCGCGAACCCCTCCCATGTGAAGTCCCCGCTTCACCTTCGTCATCTTCCCATTCGACTTCAATCCCCTGAAACATAAAAAATGGGAATATAAATTACGGACAAAACGGAAAATATTAATAAAATGGAAAATATATTAAAAGATTCTTTTAAACAATTTACTTGTCCATCTAAATATTCATTCAATTGGGAAAGACGGCCATCTGCACGTCTCAAGTTCACCGTCAAATGTGTAATACGACTCTCGTCATGAAGGTGTTGAGCCTGCAAATCTAATGTCATATCAAGTGTAAGCTTCCACATACCCTCAGTCATAGCAAAAAAATCATATCCTGTTGGAACGTCTATAGTAGAGGTCGTAGCACTAGAGGGAATGGTATGCTACATGGTCCCATGTGGCGACCCTAACTCCATAGTCGATCCAGGGTAATCACCAAACTGTGGGGGGGGGGGGGGATTTGTATCTCTTGAGTAAAAAAATCTGCAGTGGGAAACTCAACGTGTGGAAAGGTAACTCCGCCTGTCAAAGCACCAGGGCCTGGGATGTCAATGTTTCCACACCTCGCAATATCTGACATGAGTGCACCATGTGAAACATGACTCCAATAGGCATCATAGTCGACATGGTGACCCACTATATAATATTGTGCTTCGATCCAACCCGCTTCTCGGAGGGAAGTAACCAAATTGTCAGTCGGGAAGCAATGGAGTTTCTCTGGAGGGTCGTACGGAACTGCACGATACTCTAGTTGAGCCCAATAATGGTCCCCAAGATACCACTCGTATCCACCAAATGGGCACTGCAGGAGTACTCTTTTACGACTGATATTACCGGCGATGACTACCTCCCGCTTTAGTACATCTTTCATATTTCTAAAAGGGTCCCATTGTATGTTATTGATTATACGCAAATCCAATTGTTGCCTCATCAGCGTTAAATGATGATTCGCCTTATTTCCCGTAAATTTTTGTCATGTAGTTTGCCAGGCTAACATCCTTGGGTAAAAATCATTAAACCTATTATCTATCAAGATATGATGGCCTATCTGACAATACTCATAGCAATGATACTGCATAAGATACAAACAAATATTAATTATCCAAATAATCTTGAATTCCAAAAAAATAAATAACTAGAACTATTAAATAAAAATATTCTACCTCAATCAATTGGAAAAGGCCGCCGATGTATTTCACCTCCTATTTCGATGTTTGGTCAAGGCAGTAGTATAGATGCCCTAATATAGCGGAGCCGAAGTTTATCGTATAAGTCTTATTTTCTATGATGGCAAGTGGACCTATCAACTCTAGTCGAGCCCAGCTCTTCGAGTTCCCAAATAAGACACCTCCAAAGTACAATAGCATAAATACTCTAAAGATTACTTTGGTATTACCCTTATCGTTGAAGTTTACTCTTGTATGGTCAAGGTAAGTCTCGAGGTGAGCAAAAACTAACACATCCTTTTTCATTATCTTTAAACTCAATTGCGGAAAAAATTGTTAAGGCCTTACCATATTCTGTGTAAAGTCTTCAAATATTATCGGCTCTCATATCCCAATACCTATCCCAATAAGCATAGTAAAATCTCTAGGAGTGATCCCTAACTTTCTACAAGGAAGGTGAAATGTGTGATTGCTTGGCCACTAACGCTCAACCATCGCCAAAACTACTTGGTTGTCTCCATTCCCAATTTTACAATCAAATACACTCATCAAATTGGTAGCCTTCAATTTCTGCTTCAAGTGAGGTACCTTTATAAGTCTCAAGTAGATTTCACGGAGCTTGGCTAAAATGGATCGACATTTAAATCCAACTGGAGCCTGTAAAGGTATTAATAAACACAAATAAGAATATCTAAATTAAATTCAACTGGAAGTAAATAATTTAAAATAAGTATAAAACCAATAATTTACTAGTTTGCGTTATTTTAACTTACCAATATAATAGCAACCGATGTGGATAAATGATCATTCCCATCCGGCTGTGTGAGTTGCCGAAAGTCACACGGTCCATAATATTTCGGAAGAGATGGAGGAGGTTCAGTGGAAACATTCAGAACTTCTTCAAACCCGACTTTCCGTTTTTTGACAGATAAAAAGTATAATTGGGAAACTTTACATTCGTCATATTCTTCCTCCTCATCGCTTGACTCGGTATATTCTTCCTCTTCTGATGACATTATCAAATCCTGCATTAATAAACACATATTAATTTATATAAATATCATCACAGTACTCAGGGCAATAGAAAGTATTAAATCAATCATAGGGTGTCAAATTCTTATCAACATAATGTCAAATTCTATTAAAGCACCAAGACGTGTTCGTCGTTTTTACTTTATTTTCCACATAATACCCTATTTTTAACACATTGGAGTGAAACTTTGGGATGCAAGAGGAGTGAAAATTGGTGATTTCAACACTATGACAGCCAAATTCAATCAATACTCTACCAAGAAATCACAATTTTGGGAAAAATTTACAATACCCTAAAATACACCAAGAATCACAAAATCAAAGAATACCCTAAATTAACAAGTAACAAAGTGCTGGATTTGATATAATTTTACGCGCATTACACCAAGGAAGTTTAAATTAAATGTGTGTAGAGAGAGAGAGATATATACCTAAAGAGAAGAGATGCTCTAGTTGGGCAAAAATTAGACAAAGAGAAACAATAGTTCGTAGCTTTTGACTCAGTGGAACAGGCGCCTGATTTTTATTATAAATTTAAACAGGCGCCCAAGTGTTATGCGCCTATTTAAAATAGAAATAGGCGTCCAAGTGTTATGAGCCTATTTAAATTAGTTTAAAATCCAAGTCAGACACTCTTGGAGGAAATTGCGTCTGACTGACTTGGATTTCCCTTTTTTGCATCCAAGTCAGTCAGGCACTTTAGGAGATGGCCTCAGCAAGCCAAGCAATACACGAACTAACCAAGTCGGGAGTTATATACATATTCTTCATTTCAGGATTGGTAAAGGATTCCGATGGCCTATGCTTTTACGGGATATCTCAAATCTAGAGGTTGAAGCTCCAAAACCTTCAATGATGGATGAAACAATTTAAGGGTGAAGGGAATCAAAGTAATGTCCCATAGACAAAAATAAAGCTTTTGTGTCACATGTTAAGGTTGTTTATCGATAAGTTTGGGTATTTGTTTTGATGTTTAAATTGTCGATTTTGTTAATTTGGGGGACTAAACACAAGCCTCATACATTATTATTAAATTGGTCTTAAAATAAAAATTAAACATTATATTGGGTCTAAAAGATTTTTTTATTATTATTTGGGTTTGCAATACTTTCTAATCTTGTTTAATTGCAAAAAACAAAACAAAACAACTCGTCTCATCCTTCACTAATTCCAATATCATGACCTCAGTGCACCAAACACATTATCTAGAAGCTTTACAACTATACTCTAAAACAATAACTAATTCTCCTCAAAAATTGCCAAGTTCACATTCCCTACTATCCTTAACGCTTGTGTTTCCCTTTCAAATTAAAACCATGGAATATAATATTCATGTTACAATCATCATAAGAGCATCCACAACAGTTGGATGGGCGGATTTTCCCAAAACCAGGGGGAATCCAGTCTACCCCGAATCTATCCACAGCAGTTCAAAGTTTAAATCAAGGTGAATTTGCTTTGCGCACTTCAGAACCGCGCGGGAGAACCAACGCTCACGATCCAGCCACGTCTCTTAATCTAAGCCATTGATCTCTCCAGCGCATTTTTAAACTGTGCGGCAAGGCTAGCCAAAAGGAAATGACACGTAAATGTTTTAGGCTTAAACTTGTTTTGGTTTTCTCAAGTATCATTTCTTATAAGGCATTTCTCAAGGCATATCAAGTGTTTCAAGTTTTACCCAAGGCATACCCAACCCTTACTCCACAAGTTTCCCAACCCAAGATCTTTCCTCCGTTAATCACTTAAAAATGTCGGGTTCGTCTAGTTCGTGACCGTTCTTAAGTTTTTCCCAAACTAAGCGTAACGTAAATGCGGAAGTAAAATGAAGGGGAAACGCCGAAGTAACAAATATTTGGCCGTTATAATTGACGTCGGACAACGATCCCTCCCCAACGCTCAAAGAGTTGAACCGAGTAGATATTCTCCCGAATGGCTGGGTCCATATTTCTGTTAGATCGGAGGAAATGCTGGTAAGTTTTGTATAAATTTTAAGTGTTATTAAGATATATTACAATGTATTCGATGAAATGCCCGAATGAAAGTCTAACGTTTTAATGTGTTTTTTTGTCAGAACCGAGATGAATTACAGTGTAGGGGATCATTGGATAAAGTATTGAAGTGGTACTAATGGATTGTCATGTACCCGACGTTGAAGAAGTTGGTCGACGATATGGGTTTTGAGGAGTTTTGCTCGATTAAGGTGGGAAACTCAGATAACCGTCTTATTCATGCTCTCGTGGAACGGTGGTGGCCTTTCATCCGTATCTTTCACTTCCCTTGCGGGGAACCAGGTTTTATACCGTTTGACTTTGTCATGCTAATGGGCATATCTTATGGGAGGGGTCGCGAACACCCGTATGACGAGAGGTACTTCAAGTTAGAGGAAGTAGAACAGATGTTCCCGGGAATCGCAAGCTCTGACATCAGGTACGGTAACATCACTCTTGCCTATTTAAAAAGTAGAAAGAGCCTTTGAATCTACGTCTCCACAATTATGACCCACAAATGGATATCGTGTATGCGAGGGCATTTATTGCTTATATGATGGGTAATCTCTTATTCTCAAATGGCAGTACATCTCTTCGAGTGGGTTATCTTGCAGCCTTGACAGACTACGATATTATTGGTACGTTGCTTTATGACTGGGGTACGCTGATTATTGTGGCTTTGTATTGGGGGATTGATGAAGTCTCAGTTCCGAGGGACAGAAAGGTGAAGAAATCGATCACCAGACTTTATGCGATGTTGGAGTTCTAGTTCTTCGAGTACTGTCGGGTTGAAATGTATCTAGCTAAGGTACAAAACTTTAACCATATTTATCCCCGTATGGGTACATGGAGAGATGAAAGAGCTAGTACGGGGTCTGAAATCCATCACCATTTTGCTGTGATAAGAGATATGATAAAATGGAAGGACATAACCAACATAGATTGGCAACCATGGCACTAGTCTGGGCAATTAATCTATCCAGAGGTAAGAGTTGCTTCAATGTTGAGCTTCCAGAGGGTTCCATTGGTGTCAGTCCCATACGGGCTCGGTACGCTTCGGTATTTAAGAGACCGGTATATGCGTCAGATGACCGGGCATGATAGTGTGCCTTATACCCCCCTAAAGGAGATTATGGAAATCCTAAGGTACGATCGAGAGTTATATTAGGGTCTGAAAGATGTGAACTTCTACGATAGTCGCGATTATCTTGATTTAAACGTAGATTACATGATATATTGGTGTACCGTTCATCCAAATCCCAAGATCGGTTGCAGTTTAGTAAAGAGGGAAGGAAATATTTGAATCATCGGGTGTGATCTAGTGAGGCCCGATGTATACTTTCCACCAACATCAAGTTTAACTACATCTTCATAGGTGCAAGACTATGGTGTTCAGGCGACCGGCAATCCACATAATATGGGATGGTTCATAGATGTGGCGGAACTGAACGATCAACATAAACGGATACCGATCCCAGTGATGTAGGTACCATACCCGTGACTACCTACGTATAGTGCAAATGAGTTGTGGCATCAAAATCAAGAAATGCGGTATGCGGCATATGAAGACTCGAGGCAATACGTTGATCGCACGATCGAGTTAAAGGAACAGCTGAGGCAGAGGGATGAGATCATCCGAGAGACGTCCGAGAGACTAGATGAGATGTGCATTTCCTACCAGACTGAGCTGGTTGTACAATGTACCCATGATGAGAGTTTCGCACGCAGCAGACGCGCTCGCCAAACAATGAGGGGTCATCCCAGTTAGGCTATGCTTTATTTAGGACTTTGATTTACGTTTTGTTTAAACTATTATGACTATTAATATTATTTAAACTATATTTTGTTTAAACTATGTTTTATTTAAACTATGTTTTGTTTAAAATATGTTGAGTATTAATCTTGTTTTTTTTAAATATTTTTTTTTTAGAAACTTGTTGTCCAAGTTACTCAACGGCCAAAGTTACTACACGATTACAATCAAGAGTCGATCTAGTTTTGTTCAATCATCAGCGACTAGTATGAATATTGCTTGATTAATATTGGGATTAATGGGGTAAATCCTATTAACCTGGAACCGTAATAAAGCTACTAGGTTATCACAGTCAAGATTACTCATTATTAAAGAATATTTTAATGGGGTTTGCAAGAATATGTTTTTAACACTACCATGTCTATAAATTAATCAATGATGCCATAAGCTAACCCGAGTTAGACACATGGGGGTATCTAGTTTTACAATATATGTTATTCGATCCAATACCAATATATTATTAGAATGAGAGTGTTTAAGCAAGATACAACATAGTGTAATGATTCATTTTAAACAAACCCAAAGCAAGAGAGAAGGGTTACTTACAATTGTTTTGGTGAAATTGCCGGCCATGACTCTGAAAAAGGAAGAGTCTTACAAGTGTTTAATCTTGTTTTTTTAAAGATTTTCTCATTCTCTTTATCTCTACCAAAACAATATCCTTTGAAGACATGGGTACAAAATCAAAAAGCAGAAGTAGTAAACCAAGTTTCTTTAAAGTGTTACAATGATGAAGACTTGGAAACAAAATACATTACAACTTCAACATTAAACTTGGAAACAAAATATATTACTTTAGAAAATAAAAAAATAATGATGAAGACTACAATTACTCTGCCTCTTTTCGATTCCACAAATGCGCGACAAGTTCATCTCGTAATTAGAAATGAGCTCCTTCACTTCTAATTGCATGAACCTTCTAGATGTACTCTGCCATAGTGTTGATCGCGTGTCTTGGATTTAAGTCCTTCATCCAATTCTTCATGGATGTTCTAAACTCAGGATCAATGTTCATTTGCTGGACATAGGTATGACGTTCATCTTCAACAATTATATTGTATAGGACTATACATGCGTACATAACATTTCCTAGATCACTAGGTTTCCAAAATTGCGCACCATGCACCAATATTTAAAACCTAGCTTGTAATACCCCAAAAGCATGTTCTACGTCTTTCCAGCATGCTTCTTGCATCTTCGAAAAATGTCTTTCAGCATCGTTGTATAGATTTCTTATGGTTTGAACAAGTGTTTGCCATTTTGGATAGACTCCATCCGCTAAGTAATACCCTAAAGTGTACGGTACCGTGCCTATATTAGAATTGCATAGCGGCGCAACTCCATTAGACAAGTTGTTGAAAAGCCAACCTTGATGCATGATGTTCACGTCATTGTTAGAACCGGGCACCCCAAAGAATACGTACGATATCAAAAGATCTTGCGATGTAACCGCTTCTAAAATCACCATCGGGATTTTCTTATACCTGGTATATTGTCCTGCCCACCCGGTAGGACAATTCTTCCATTTCTAATGCATGCAATCTTAACTACCTGATATCCCTGGGAAGCCTCGCGATCCATTCACTTCTAACAAGTGTAATGTATCGCCTTCATTGGGAGATCTAAGGTATTGACTTTTGAATTATGTTATAATAGTTTTACAAAATTCTTTCAAGCACAAAATACCCGTAGACTCCCCAATTCGAAGGTATTCTTCTTGGGTGTCTGCGTTCGTACCGTAACATAACATGCGAAGTGCACACATTATCTTTTGGTGTGAGGATAAGCCCATCATCTTAGTGACATTTTCTCTTTAAATAAAATAAAAGTTTGAAGAAAGTATTTGATCATAAATACTTTGATACACACCTTCGCTCGTGCGGAACCAACGACAAAATGAGATACCGACTATTCTTGGGTTGTCACCGAAGTAATCCCGATTAAGGATAAACTCCCCCAATTTATGATCACGGCCGCTTCGCTTGTCAATCCTTCCCTTTTTACTACTTCTCCGCCTCTGTGATGATGTCGCCTCTTACTCTTTTTCTTCTGCTTCTCCCATCTTAATCATAATCATGCTATACTCGTGCATTAACTCAATTTGACGTCGAAAAAGCTCTTCACTTTCGAACGATGATGAAGATGATGACTCTAAAAATGAGAGTGATGTGTCAGACATGAGTAGGTCAGCCAGGATTTTGTCAGACATGATTCGGCAAAATTTTAACAAAAGAAGAAAGTTGAGTTTTGAGATATAAGATGAATGAGCTGATTGTAGAAGATTAAGAAAGTAGAAGATGAATGGGTTTAATAGATAGAGAAAAAACTAGTTGTTTATAGCCGTTTATAGTCGTTGAGCATCTTGTTATCCAAGTTTGATCAGGGAAAAGCCAAAGTATGGAGGGGAACTAGTGTATTTATTTCATGCAGGCTTTTACCGTGCACTTCTGAACCGCACAGCAAAACTAGCCGTTTGAATTTATTTTAATCTTAACCGTCCACGTGTTTTAATCTTGGTCATTGTGTATACACGCAGTTCAGAACAGCGCGCAATAGAAGCCACTGGATCTTTGACGTGTGTTTTAATCTTATTGGCTTGTAGGCTACGGGCGGTTCAGAAGGGCGTGGCATTAATTCACTAAAAATCTGCCCAGAGGGTGGAGAATCCACTCTTAAGGCGGATTTTTCATTGCCACGTCACCAATCGATCTAGCTACTGGGAGATGATTTGGGTGGATTTGAGAATCTACCCGCCACGTCAGGGTGTACCTAGTTGTTGTAGATGTTCTAATAGGTTTACAATGTGTATCTCAACTTCTCTTGTGAACATGTATGCGAATGTGGGTCGACTCTCTATAATTAACTTTTGATGTATGATGTATGTGAATGCATGATGTATATGAGTCGACACTCTATGCAAGCCGAAGTTTTACAATCCTGTACTTTTAGTATATGTGAAATGCTAACTAGTACCCTCAAAAGCTTGAATAAATTGATAAGTAAAACAATTCAGTGAAGTTGAAGTAAGTAAATAATCCTTTTATATAACTGACTACGAGAGTACTTTTGACATGGTTACAGACTCTGGATCATATTAATATTTACCAAGGTTTCATTTATACAAAATATATCTTCCTGATTTTATGGAAAAAAATGCTATAGATACGAATATAGATGGGCTGATGTTTTACTAATAAAAAAACCCATTGATGTTTTACTGTATTGAATATCAGCCGGACGATGAGTCAATATTTCCTCAAAAACTTGGTATTACTTGATATCTATTTAGACCTTTAGTTTATCTCATTAATTTTCTTTTCCATAAGGGTTTCACTACAATGTGATTGGATTCTACATTACCTTATCAAATAGGATTAAGATAAATAGATGACCATCTATATCCAAAGTTTATGGCCTGAAATCTACTCGTCTAACTTTATCTCCCTTTTTTGTAGGAGTACCCTTTCCTTCTAACTTTAGAGAATTTGTTAAGACATTATTCAGGTGTCTATTATGTGTGGATACACATATATACCACTCTCATTTTCAATAGATTGTATGTATTAAGGAGGAGTCCCATCTCAACACTTGCTTTAAACATTTCATATTCTTGACATGTGTCAGTTATTTTAGATTGATCTGCCATTTTATTTCTCTCTTAACTCAATAATGTTCATGAGTATTCATGAAGATCCATCAATATCCAAATCACATAATCTAACTCGATTGTCATACATCATTGTTGCAGCAATTTGGTTTAATTGACAAGAATGAGATAGCCACTTCGGGAACTTGAAGAATCTATTATCATTCTGTACTGAACTTCAGTTGTAATTATGGAAATCCACTATCATAAGGATATCCAAATAAAATAGTGGTTACTTCTTGTATGGTTGTGTTCTTTTTTATCGATGCATGTTAGAGATCTAGAATGATAATTGATGCCCGAAGTGCATATGCATATGATAGACATAGAAATATGTAGGATTAATGCGCCTAAAAATATCGTTTTGTTAATCCCGATTTATTAATTTCTAATGTTAGTAGCATTTTCTTATTTTCAAGCACTTATCACTATTGGAGCTAATAAGTAGAAAAAAACATATAATAGAAGGTATAAAAAGATGATGCATCTTCAGCAGTCTCTTAGGTACAAGGAAGATGTATACATTCAATGTACTTGTAGATTTTCTTCATGTAATAAAGATGATGAAGAACTCTACAAAGATTTATCTTTACTTAGAGATAGAGTTTCAGAATTATAAAAAACTCTCTCCTATCTCCTATAAATAGGAGAGCAATTTTATGTATTTTACACATCTCGATCTCAGGAAGAAATAAAGCTTGCATTTTTCAGTATCTTTCTCTTTCTCTCTCTTTTATTTTATGCGTTTAATTTAAGTTGTGATCAACACCATTAATAAAGAGCTAATCTCCTTAGTTTAGGCTAAGGATTGAACCTCCAGTGAAGTGAGCTAAATTGATGTTAATAGTAGTTTAGATCTAGAATTAATCTTCAATTCTCTGATTTGAAGTTACGAAGAGTTGATCTAGCCATGACAACTCTAAGTTACTACAAATATGATGAAGATGTCGAATTAGCCATATTCGATTGTTTTCACGCTCAAAGGGAATTCTAGATCACTAGAGTTAATACTCTCCACCTAGCCATTAAAAAGAGTTTATAAACCATAGATCGGATTGTCCATGAACAACGAAGTTCTTACTTAGGGTTTTTGACACGAACCTAGATCTTAGACCCGAATAGACCTAGCCATGGCTATTACGTGCAGAAAGAAGCTACCGTTTTCATATCGTTTAGTAAACTAAGTCAGAGGTGATCCAAAGCCTAGGTTATTTTCCTTATAATCGTACCGAAAGTTAGTAATTTAGAATTATGTTTTAGATCGAAACCCTTTTATCAAAATTAGTTTAGATTCGTTTATTAGTTAATTAGGAAATTATATTTTTAATACGTTTACTCCCCGTGGATTTGACCCCCGCTTACCATTATTATATTATGACACCCGTAGTTTTGAGCGGGGTATTTAAAGGCCGAGTTTTTCTCGCATCAAAATTGGCGCCGTTAACGGTCTATTAAATCATAGTTTTTTTTATTTTAGTTAATTTATTATCTTCTTTTTAGTTGTTAAGTTTGCCAATTTATTTATTTTATGTTTAGATCTCTGAGATTTCTTTCCGAATAAATTAGTCTCAATATTTTCTGATAAGCGGTTTTAGAGATATTAATTTTTGAAGAAACATACTCAGTTTTTAACGAAAAATGTGTTCTTTAATATTTTACAGTTTTTGACCATTTATACTTCACAATTGGGAAATTTTTTTGCTACAAAAGTTTCAGATAATTTAAAACACTTTCCGAATTGCTATAGATCATATTTTTCTGCTTAGCTGTTATAGAGTTACAGCTTTTTGAATCAACAGTAAAAACAGTCTCAGTAAAGGACGCCGTTGTTCATTAATTGGTTGTTTTGAGCAACAGGGAAGCAAAATTATAGAAAGCTTTCTTCTTTAATATTTTTCCTTTCTGAATTATCTTTACAAATTGGTATTATTTAATATTCTCTCTCAACTGAGCTGAACGATATACGCATTTGAAAATCAAGACGTCATAGACTGCAATAAACTTGGAATTTGAATTTATATTTTTGTTGTTCGTAAGTTCACTAATTATTATTTTTTTCTCTTGTTTTGTAAGATAATCACAAAGTTGGTACTCAGAGATCGCGAAGAATTTACAAAATCTATTGACAAGTTTCTCTCTAAATTCTTCTTGTGCCCTCTAAGTGAAGGGGCGTCTCCTTCTTTCGCCCCTTAAGTGAAGGGGCGGCCACAACTTCACCAGGAAACACTTCCCGTAGGTTGGTCCTCTCTTAAAACTTAATATATTAAAGGGGTTCATCACCGCTCCGCCCCGACATTAGGAAAGTAAGTCGTGTGGACTGTTCAAATACACGTTGCTCTTAAATTAAAAAATTTGTTGTGTTTGGATTGATCTGTTATCGTATTTCAATTTTTGCTCCATGCTTAACATAGTAAAGGTTTTTAACTGCTAGGGCTCTTTTGCAGGATTTCATCACACAAAGGAATCTCCAGCGAGTGAGACCTCCTACCTAGGGATACGGAGAAATTCGTATCACACGTTCCTAACTGTCCTGACCTTTAAATTTAATTAAAACTTAAAAAGCTATTAGTAAGATTTACAAGAAATTTCATCACCTGAGGAATTAGGAGGTACCAAACCGGGGTACCAACACGGATTCATAAGAACCACTTCAGCCAAGCGCCGCAAATCATCGGTTGTTAAGCGACGTCACCGTTCCATGTGAGTCACATACGATAAGCCAAGGTACACGGGCGTGAGGACTGATGCTCAAACACTAAGACCGTTGTTAGCATAGTGAAGCTTTCGTGTTAGAAATCGCACACTAGCCCGACCTACCCAGTTTGATTATCACCTAGATTAGGATTGACTTAGTTAATTTAACTTTAAAAACCGTTGATGTGTTTATCTTAAATTGTGTGTTTAAATTCCCGTTGAATTTTGCAATTTTATTTCATTTCATTAGTATATGCCCAAGTACGATCGGATTAGGCAACATATTGATATACCACCGATTCCTAAAATAGCTAATACGGCTAACCAAGTCCAACAGGAAGACCATCAGGCCATATACGACCTTGAAATTGAAAATGAATTTCTTCCTTAACCAATGGGTGACAAGTCACTAAGGGAGCTTTTCTTCCTTAAGTTGCCAGTAATTACGGCAACCCAATTCGATATCAAGCCTGCGATTTTGAACCTAATCCCACCTTTTCATGAGCTCGATAACCAAGACCTATACTTGCATATCGATGAATTTGAGTCTATCTTCCAAATGTTTCGATGTAAGGACATAGCAATGGAGTACATCTATTTACTCATTTTTCCATTCTCTCTAAAAGACAAGGCAAAGCGTTGGTTGAACTCTCTGCCATCCGAGTCAATTGACAAGTGGGACACCCTTAAACAGAAGTTTAAAATAAAGGTTTTTACCATGCAAAAAACTGACCTTTTAAAACGTGATATCTCTGATTTCCTTCAAGAAGACGGAGAAAAATTTTACGAAGCATGGGAATGTTTTAAGGAAAAATTGTTAAGGTGCCCCATCATGGTTTCAAGAAATTGAGACTAATCCAATTCTTCTGCACGGGTTAACTCTTTCAACCCGTGAATCAATCGAATCCCGTAGCTCAGGAAAATTCTAAGATATGAATGAAACTGCTGTATATGCATTTCTTGATAAATACGCTGAGATATCCCAGCAATGGGACTTTACTTTTCGTTATCGTAGGCCCATTAGAAAAGGAGGCATCTTTGAATTACCTGAAAGCCTCGAATTAAAAGTCCAACTGGACTCCTTTACACAAAAAGTCGAGGCTATGGTCGCAGAGAAAGTAGCGGCCCCTAAACCAGCATCCATTCCTGGGGTCTGCAATTTATGCAATGATCCGACCCATTATGCATACACGTGTCCACAACTCCCTGAGTTAATTAATTATAATTCGGACCACGTTAATATTATCTTGGATAATGAAAGGAGACAGCACCAAAATAATTTTGGTAGATCTCATTGGCAAAGTAACCCAGCATTTTCTTGGAGGAGTCAACCACAAGGTCAATCTTGTTATAATCCTCCACAATATCAGCAGAATCAAACATACCCGACCAAACAAGCCCACCTAGTTAGTTTAGATTCCACACTCCAACAATTTATAATAGAGATTAGGGGGGTTACCCAACAAAATTCTAGGGAATTTTCAGAAATGCGAGCCTTTACACAGAAGCTAGACACCCAAATAGGACAAATAGCAAGCCAATTAAGTGAACGAGAAAAGGGAAAATTCCCTAGTCAACCAATTGCTAACACGAGGGCCGCCTTTGAGGTTCATACCCAACAGAGCTCACCTGAGAATATTGAAATTTCTCAAGTAGTTATGACCCTTCGGAATAAAAGAACTATAGAAACTAAACTAGACCCTATACCGCCAACCAAGAGCAATTTAGTTCCCAAATCTTAAGAAAAAGCCCATGAAAATCTAGCATCTAGGCCACATCATGTTCCAACTCTACCGGACCTAATAGACAAGCCTTATGTGCCTAGGGCCCCATTCCCTAACAGACTTGTTCCTGCCAAAAAGAACGAAGGCCTGAAAGATATTATCAAGTTATTTAAATAAGTACGGATTAACATTCCGCTCTTGGACGCTATCGATCTGGTTCCGTCATATGTTCAATTCCTTAAGGAACTGTGTACAAAGAAACGTAGAACCAGAGTTAGGAAGAATTCCTTTAGTGTTGAACAGGTTAGCTCTGTCCTACCATTTGAAATTCCGATCAAACAAAAGGACCCAGGATGACCCACCATTCCCTTAGTAATAGGAAAACACTACATCCAGCAGGCCCTCCTTGATCTTGGGGCTAGTATAAACCTTATTCCATTTTGTGTTTATGAGGACCTCAATTTAGGCGAACTTAAGCCCACCAGGATACAACTTCAACTCGCAGATAGATCTATTAAAACTGCTAGGGGTATTGTTGAGGATGTGATAATTAAGGTGAACGAATTTTACTTTCCAGTAGATTTTGTAGTCCTTGATACACCACCGATTTCGAATGTCCATGGCCAAATCCCTATTATTTTAGGTCGACCTTTCCTAACTACTTCCAATGCTATAATCAATTGTAGAAATGGAATAATGAACCTAACATTCGGTAACATGACCTTGAAAATGAATATTTTTAATGCCAAGAGGCAATATCAGGATTCTGCTGAAGAGTGTAATATGATAGGTACCATTATCTCTGAACATTCTAGGGACGACCTCTTGGAAGATTGTCTGGAGGACGACATCGTTGGTATTCACGAGTCAATCCTAAAAGACATTTTAGCTGTTCTTGAAAATAATCCTCCTGCATACACTCCTCCACATCGGTATACTCCCAATTTTGAGTCACTCCCTATGTCTTCTAACCCCCCAGTCCCTTCTATTGTGTCACCGCCAAAGCTTAATCTTAAAGTTCTTCCAGATAATCTGGGATATCGGTTCCTCGGGCCTAAAAAAACTCTTCCTGTTATCATTTCATCTTCATTGGACTTAGATCATGAAAATAAACTCCTTGCCGTACTAGACACCCACAAAGAAGCAATTGGATGGTCAATAGCATATATCAAAGGAATAAGTCCATCAATAGTTATGCATAGGATTCACTTAGAGGAAGGATCCAAAATATCTCGAGACCACAACGACGAGTGAACCCTCCAATGAAGAAGGTAGTAAAGGCAGAAGTTATAAAACTTCTTGATGTGGGTATTATTTATTCCATCTTCGACAGCTCATGGATAAGCCCAGTCCAAGTGGTACCTAAGAAATTAGGTATTACTGTCGTAAAAAATCCTGATAATGAACTAGTACCCACCCATACTCAGACAGGATGGCGAGTTTGCATTGATTACCGAAAGCTAAACGCGTCCACTCGAAAAGACTATTTCCCATTACCATTCATGGATCAAATATTATAACGTTTAGCTGGTCATTTATTTTACTGTTTCCTGGATGGTTATTCAGGATACAACCAAATTTCAGTAGCCCCCGAAGACCAAGATAAAACCACTTTTACTTGCCCATTTGGAACTTTTGCCTATCGTCGTATGCCTTTTGGTCTATGCAATGCATACGCGACCTTTCAACGGTATATGTTAAGTATTTTCTCTGATATGGTAGAAAATTTTTAGAGGTCTTCATGGATGATTTTTCCATTTAATTCTCCACATTTGATGAATGTCTTCTAAACTTAGAATTGGTCTTGATCTGGTGTAAAGAGAAAAATCTAATCCTAAATTGGGAAAAATGTCATTTTATGGTAAATTAAGGAATAATACTCGGCCATTTGATATCATCTAAGGGGATAGAAGTTGATAAAGTAAAAATTGATTTGATTTCTTTTCTACCTTCTCCTAAAATAGTGAAAGACGTTCGCGCATTCCTCTGGCACGCAGGTTTTTATCGACGATTAATTAGAGACTTTAACAAAATCTCACGACCTTTATGCAATTTACTTGCTAAAAACATCCATTTTGATTTTAACGATAAATGTTACAAGTCTTTTGAAACACTTAAGTCCTCATTGACCACATCACCGATTATCCAGCCACCCGATTGGACCTTACCCTTCGAAATTATGTGTGACGCTTTAAATTATGTCGTGGGTGTCGTGTTAGGACAACGTTTTGAAAAGGCACCCCATGTCATTTGTTATGTTAGTAAAACACTGAATGATGCTCAAATTAATTATACGACGACTGAAGAAGAGTTGTTAGCCATCGTCTTCGCGTTATAAAAATTCCGGTCATACATTTTAGGGTCTAAAGTCATTGTGTACTCTAACCATTCAACCCTTCGATATCTTCTTCATAAAAAGGACGTTATACCACATCTTATCCGTTGGATCCTTTTACTCTAAAAATTTGACCTCAAAATACATGATAAAAAAGAGAAAGAAAACGTTATTGCCGACCATTTGTCGCGTTTGATAGTCGATCACATTAACGAAGACCTTCGTATTTCTGAGCATTTTCCCGATGAATAGGTAATAAATATTAATAGGGCACCCTGGTTTGCCGATATTGCAAATTACTTAGCTGTAGGGTAGATACCATCAGATTTGAGCAGACAAGATAAAAAGAGATTTGAAACAATCTCTGGATGATTTATTTGGGAGGATCCATATTTATTTAAAGTTGGCGTTGATCTACTGATTCATCGTTGTGCCCATGTAAATGACATTTCAAAAATTTTAAAAAGTCTTCATGATGATGGTGGTCATTTTGGTCCCCGTAGAACAGCTAATAAAGTACTTTAATGTGATTTTTATTGGCCTACTTTATTTAAGGACACTTACGACTATTGTTCACGATGTGATCGTTGCCAAAGGGTTAGCAACACGGGTGGTCAGGATGAGATGTTTCTTAACAACATTTTAGAGGTTAAAATTATTTATGTCTGGGGCATTGACTTTATGGGCCCATTTTCGGTGTCTAATGGTTATTCGTGGATCTCAGTAGCAGTTCACTATGTTTATAAATGGGTAGAAACTGTACCATGTCGGACAAATGATCACGCTGTCGTAATTAACATTTTAAATGATAACATTTTAGTCCGATTTAGTACACCTCGTGCAATTATAAGTGATGGTGGAACTCATTTTTGTAATCGTTATTTTAAAAGGCTTATGCACAAATATGGTATTACTCATAAAGTTGGCACCCCATATCATCCACAGATAAGTGGGCAAGTAGAAGTTTCAAATCGGGAGATAAAAAGAATTTTAGAGAAAACTGTCCAACCAGATCGTAAAGATTGGTCCACTCGTCTTAATGATGCTCTTTGGGCCTATCGGACTGCTTATAAAACCCCGATTGGAATGTTACCTTATAGATGTATTTTTGGCAAAGTTTGTCACTTGCCTGTGAAATTATAGCATAAAGCTTGTTGGGCAATTAAGAGATTTAATTTTCATATAGGCGCAGCAGGACTTCATCAAAAACTTCAACTAAGTGAGTTAGAAGAATTAAGACAAGAGGCGTACGATAATACTAAAATATATAAGGATCATACCAAAACATATCATGATAAATATATAGTCCGAAAAATCTTTACACCAGGACAAAAAGTCTAATTGTTTAATTCAAAGCTGCATTTTTTTCCTGGAAAATTACAAACCCGTTGGCATGGCCCGTTTGAAGTCGTAAACATACACCAAAATGGTTGGGCTGAAGTAAAAAAATTATCATACTGGGAAAACTTTTAACTTCAATGACCAACGTCTTATACCTTATCTCAAGACAATCCCTTTAGAAAATTTCTCTGATATAGATCTTTGCGAGCCCAAATACAGGGAATTGCCCGTTCCCAAATAATTCTTTGACTTCACATAAGTTTGGGGGTACGGGAGTTTTATCTGGCTGAAGACGGTAAACTTAGCACTTTCTGGGAGGCAACCCACAACACATTTAGGTGATAAATTCCAATTTTCATTTCCATTTTTATTTTTTGTTCTCCAATATTCGGGGTAATATTTTATTTAAGTTTGGGGGTAGGAAAATTATTTTTTTTAATATTTTTTTTGAAGAAAAGTGAAATAATAACACTATTGGCAATTTATGATGTACTTTTAATAAGTTTCTAACATTTAGACTGAATTTATTTTGACATAAATATTGAGTGGGAAACCCGAATAAATCTAAAAAGAAACCAAGAACTTAAAAGTTTACAAGTATACACTAAAATATTTTTACACCATCTTAAGTTAGATGTACTATATTTTAATTAGTGACTAATTCAAGTTAACGTAGTATATTTTGAAAACTTGCACTTTACTGTAGTTTTGTAATTGATGCATTCGATAGGTTATTGACCAGTTTTAGGAAAATCTAGTATTTATGTTACGAATAATTCGCTCCAAGGGAGACAACTGCCTAAGAATAAATTCATTCCCGAAATAAAAAAAAGAGTCAAAGTTGCTCCTAAAACTTTCACGTTGCAAGGCTACTCGCATGATTAAAAACTGAAAGAGAAAAAATTATCACCAATCTTGAGTATGACCATGAACTATGTGAAAGGAGCACGAAAAATGTTACTTGTGAGAATCCTGAGTCTAGGTCACGAAGGGGCACCAAACCTCGACAACCTTAGTTAACTTGCGGGGATTGTCGACCGAAAACTCCTTGTTACGGCAGTAAGAAATAATGTACTCAAAAAGGCTATAAAAAATAAGATACCGGGGAGTAAAATTGACTAAGGTACTTGTCAAACTGACCGTTGAATTTATGTACTCGACTACCATACACTAACTCAATGATTCTAGACAATGTACTAAGCAATAAAACTATCTTTACAATACACTCAGATATATCTGGTAAAATACTTGAATTTCTTTCTAATCATGAGGTAGTATCTCTAGTATTGGATAAGTACAATATATTTTATGGTATACTCAGGGAATAATAGGTTTTAAGGAATTTTTTGCTTGCATATTTTTGCCATAACTAATTAAGGATAAATTGACAAGAAATGAGTCTTTTGCTATTTAGAATTGCCATAATATCATTATTGACTTTTGTGGGTATAGTCACTGTAAACCCTCACGAGACAACACTCGCCCACCAGGGACACCTGGGGGTTTTACGGCTTGTTGCATATGCTAAATGCAATCACGAGTTCTGCGAAAGTGGTTTCCTTTCTTAGTTTAATTTTATTTTTTTAATTCACTCGGGACGAGAAAAATGGTAAGTTCGGGGGTATTTGATCGACATAGAAATACGTAGGATTAATGAGCCTAAAAATATCGTTTTGTTAATCCCGATTTATTAATTTCTAATGTTAGTAGCATTTTTTTATTTTCAGGCACTTATCACTGTTGGAGCTAATAAGTAGAAAAAGAGATCTAATAGAAGGTATAAAGAGTTGATGCATCTCCAGCAGTCTCTTAGGAACAAGGAAGATGTATACATTCAATGTACTTGTAGATTTTCTCCATGCAATAAAGATGATGAAGGACTCTACAACGATTTATCTTTACTTAGGGATAGAGTTTCAGAATTGTAAAAAACTCTCTCTTATCTCCTATAAATAAGAGAGCAATTCTATGAATTTTACACATCTCGATCTCAGGAAGGAATAAAGCTTGCGTTTTTCAGTATCTTTCTCTTTCTCTCTCTTTTATTTTATGCGTTTAATTTAAGCTGTGATCAACACCATTAATGGAGAGCTAATCTCATTAGCTTAGGCTAAGGATTGAACCTCCGGTGAAGTGAGCTAAATTGGTGTTAATAGTAGTTTAGATCTAGAATTAATCTTCAATTCTCTGATTTGAAGTTACGAAGAGTTGATCTAGCCATGACAACTCTAAGTTACTACAAATATGATGAAGATGTCGAATTAGCCATATTCGATTGTTTTCACGCTCAAAGGGAATTCTAGATCACTAGAGTTAATACTCTTCACCTAGCCATTGAAAGGAGTTTATAAACCATAAATCCGATTGTCAATGAACAGCGAAGTTCTTACTTAGGGTTTTAGACACAAACCCTAGATCTTAGACCCGAATAGACCTAGCCATGGCTATTACGTGTGGATAGAAGCTACCGTTTCATATTGTTTAGTTAACTAAGTCGGAGGTGATCCAAAGCCTAGGTTATTTTCCTTATAATCGTACCGAAAGTTAGTAATTTAGAATTATGTTTTAGATCGAAACCTTTTTATCAAAATTAGTTTAGATTCGTTTATTAGTTAATTAGAAAATTATATTTTTAATACGCTTACTCCCCGTGGATTCGACCCCCGCTTACCCTTATTATATTACGACACCCGTAGTTTTGAGCGAGGTATTTAAAGACCGAGTTTTTCTCGCATCATATGCATATATGTGGAATATGTTATCAAGAATCCACTCTATACTCTAGGAACTTCTATTCAGTACAAAGCAAGGAAGAACAAGTTCTTCATGAGTCAACTATGAGTAATATTGGTGGTACTGCAGATCTGTACAATTTTAAGGTAAAACTTAAAGAATGAGTTTATATATAGTTGAGATTAGAGAAGCCCCTTTTCTTTTCCCATTATAACTGATGTCATAAACGTTGTTTTCAAACATTCCACATGAGATGGATCCTCCAAACACTCTTATATGTGTTCTGCCCATATCAAATAGAAGCTCTTTACTGGATGTCCGAATCGGAAGAAGGAATTGATGTAAAGGAGGCAACAAAGACTCTTCATCCATGTTGGGAGGCATACAATATAATTGATAAGTATGTTTTTAATTAGGGTATTTTGAGTTATTGTAAACAACTCCTAAAGCTAGCAAATTCATGAATGTTACTGGGAAAACTCGCAAAAATCATAATCTAAGATGCTTCGGGTAAGATTCTGAATGGGGTTAAGTTTGGGGTATTTCAAAGTTTTTTTCTTCGCCACCATGATTGCTTATGCTCTACATTTTTTTCTTATTTGTTGTCTTAGATATAGAGTTTAATTATTAACCTGTGTACACTTAATTGGTCATTACAATTAATGAGTCGTTGAATGTTGTATAAGTTTTATCTTTTGTGCTTATTCTTGTATTTTTTATGAGATTCTATCTAGTTTGATTGCACGCCCTACATTTTTTGTCTATTGTAGGAAACACTGCATTCACATGATGGAAAGGAAAAGGTCAGGTACCGTATGATGAATATGAGGCTCTGGAGCCGTATGTGAGTGATGTGAAAGATGAAATACAAGGGACTGACGTAAAAGGAGTGGACTCGAACGAAAGCCTTTTAAGGAATTGGCCTTTAATGTCATCAATCATCATATAGTGTGCCTTCTCACGTCATGATATGGCCTACTTAGAGATGAGGTTTTATGCTTTGTATATGCCTTTTTATTCCTGGTGAATTACTAACAAATTATATACGACTATCAAAAGGCATTTAATCGAGAATATGTTCAAGAGTACGAACTTTGACATGGGAGTTATGGGTCTTCCTTAGGGCACCTTTGACCGGGGGTCTGCTTAATCCCAAATGACCGATTTCCAAATACTGGATCACCTTTAAAAAATACCTAAGGTTTAAATATCTTTGCTGAATAAAACTTTGAATAGTGGTTTATCTACTGCCAGTTTTCATTTGAATAGGAAAAGCATTGTTTATGCAGCTTTTAATGGAACCATACAGTTGAAAGAACGTTATTTAGTAGGGAAGGAGACATATCTTTGTCGTTTTTGCAAGCAATATTGGCAAAATAACATTATACTGAGAACATGTAGTTTGGTTTTTTTTTTCTTTCAGACCCCAAACTTCACAGATACTTTACAGGTTTGCAAACTTGGCCTGTTTGTACGCCCAGACCTGTTGCATCAAAACTCGCAGCTGATACACCTTTTCTTACTTGGTAGAGTGTACTTTATTCTCTTTTCCCTTCTGTTCTGGAAATAACTTGTGCCCATATCAAGGGTTTTAGATTGTGAAAAAACTGTTATCAGTCAGTCTTAATGTGGTTTATGCTGGTTGCGGAGAAAAAGGGAATGAAATGGCAGAGGTTCTTATTGATTTTTCTCAATTGACGATGACATTGCTTGATGATCGTAAGGAATCTGTCATTAAACATGCTACACTAAAAGCTAATACATCTAACATGCCCATGGCTGCTCGAGAGGCCTCCATTTATACAGGCATCACAATAGCTGGATATTTCTGAGATATATGTTGCAATATTAGTATGATGGCTGACTCGGGTTGTGTGAAATAAATGGTTAATTTATGATTACAGCAAATCCACCAGTCACATTTTGTGGTCCATTTCTTGTTCTCTTAAACTTAAGCTCGAACTTATAAAAGAAAGATAAGTGCCACGAAAGTATGTTAGCTTTGTATTTATTATTATCAACACGTCCAATACTACCCACCTGGATCCAGGGGATCATTAAACCTTCAGTATCTCTGGGTACATTGAGGAGCGAACAAGAAAAAATGGAGAAAAGAAGAAACAAACAAAAATAAATACTAGGATGATGGCTGTTAGTTTTGCTAAAGATTTAGGTTAGTAAATGGATAGAGTCATTGTTTCATGATCAGGGAGTAGCAACATTTTCCTTTGCAAAGGGAGTGATTTCTTCACCTTCAATTCCAGGTGTACTGCCTGAAACCTCCAAGCTGAACAGTATGTCCTCCCACTTTTCGCAGGTCCCTGCACCAAATCAGATGTTATCAAGTTCATCTCATGATTTTGATAAACATTGTGTGATATTCATACGAGCTATCTTTTATTATAGGAAATATTCACGACCATCATTTGTCCTTAGTTAAATTTGTAAGTTGTTATTCTACTTAATGGTACATGCAAGGTTCATGGAGGGATTAACATTCAAATATTTTCTGGGATGATGGCCTTTATAATGGGAGTTATTGCTATGATCAGATTGACATGTAGCATGCCAAAGAAACTCACAGATGCCAACCTCTATTCTAGCAAAGTTTACTGTCTCGACACTCCAATAATATTCTACCACCATTTACCACCACCATCTCTAACATTGAATTAATTTCCATCATAGAACGCATGGCTGACATGGAAGAGAAAGTGGTTGTATTAAGCTCAAAGCCTGAGGTGATGCCTCCCGAGAAAGAGGAAACGTTAAACTATGCTCTAAGCCGTACCAATGCATTGGAGCAAAAACTTAAGGC